>PUFA01000169.1:0-665000 GCA_003508835.1 Eonycteris spelaea
TTTCTTTTTATGGTGCTTTTTTTCTCAGGATTTTCGTGTCATTTCAACTTTCCACTGGCAAAACTTAATTAAGATTCCCATTCGCCATTTTATGTCACATGTATGTTCTTTCACTTCACTTAAGTTTTTTATTTTAGCCAGATTAGAATACATAGCAATTTTACTACGTAATATGACAGTTTTAAAGTATATGTTATGAGGAAGTAAATATTTAATTTGCTCTAACTTATTCTTTTCATTGTTGTGTTACTTTGCTTAAATATTTTCCTTAATACGGACATAATTTAGGACTTCGGATTATTATTTTGCAATTTTGTTTGCTTGTTAAATCATGTCACACTGTGTTCCTTTTCCTGCTTGTTAAGGGACTAACAAAAAGGTAATATTTTCCATTAGGATTCTTCTTCTGCCACGTAAACTACAAGGTGCTGTTTTAGTAAAAAGTCTGAACTAGGAGGCTCTGAATATGAATGCCTTTCTCAATTTAGAAAATCCTTAGAGAATAGCATGATATGAAAAGTCTTTTCCTAGGAAAAAAATTCCTGAGTTTATATTAATTAGAAATCTGGAATAAATTACTTAATTCTCTAAAACATAACTATCGAGTGCCTTTTACATGCCAGACACTATTCTAAATACATGGGATACATCAGTGAGCAAGACAGATAAAATTTCCCATCTATAAAGGGCTTATATTCTAGCAGGCAGAAACAGATAGTAAACAAAAAAATATATATGTGTAATAAGTAAGTGATGAGTGCTCAGAGGAAAAATAATAAAGCAAAGTAAGAGGAATGGGAGTAGGCAGAGCATTTTGACTTTAGATATAATTGTCAAGATATGCTTCCCTGATTAAGTGATATTTTTGGGTGGGAATGCAAATCATATAAGAACCTAGCAAGACATTGTAAGAACTTTGACTTTACTTTGAATAAAATGAAGAGCTGTCACAGGGTTTGGGCAAAGGAATGAGCTGATTCGATTTACATGATAAAATGATCACTTTGGCTGCTGTTGAGAATAGACTGTGGGAAGGAATGGAGCAGGAGTGGAAACACACAGACTAGTTACATGGCTCATGAGTTAACCAAGGAAATAGATGATTGTGAATAGAACCAAGGTGTAACAATGGAGGTAGATATTTAGAAGGTAGAGCCAACAAGATTTCCTGATGGTGGTGTCAATATAGGTTGTGAGAGAAAGAGAGATCAGTCAAGGTGGACTCCAAGGTTTTTAGCCCAAGGAATTGGAAGGTTAAAGTTGCCATTTACTGTGAAGGGAAAATTTGTGTGGGTCGCACAGGTTTTGAAGGGAAATCAGGAGTTTGTTTTTGGACTTTGTAAATTTGAGATATCTGTTAGATGGGAAAGCAGGTAAGCAGTTAGAAGTGCTAATTGGAGAGTTAAAATAGAGGACTATGCTAGAGATATAAATGCAGTTGTTGGCATAGAGACGGATTCAAAGCTGTATGACCAGATGAGGTCCTCAAAGAAGTGAGTAAGGTGTTTTGGAAAGCAAAAGAAGACAACTTACCAAAGAGAAGAGAGTCAATGGTGCCCAACGCTGCTGAGAGGCCAATTACAGACCAAGAATTGATCACTGTATTTAGCAAAGTGGAAGCCATCAGTCACCTTGGCAAGATCATTTTCAGTGATGCATTAGGAGTAAAACCCTGATTAGATTAAGCTAAAGAAAAAGTGGGAAGAAGGGAATTGAAGACAATAAGTATAAACAATTCTGAGATGTTTAGATGCAAAGGAGATTTGAGAAGTGGAACGGGGAAAGCAAAGTCAAGAAAAATATTATTCCTTAAGATGGGAGAAATAACATTTTTAAAAAATGGTGATGGTAATCATCCGGTAGAGAAAGGAAAATCAATGATATAGGAGATGGGGACAATTGCTGGAGTTATGTTTTGAAATGGGGTGAGTTCTGGTACAAAAGAGGAAGGACTGGCTTTCAATAACAGCGTGGATAGTTCATCGCTGGTAGTGGCAGGCAGAAAAGCAGAGAATATGGGTACAGATCTTCAAGTGGTTGAATCTGGTGTTTCCTTCTGCTTTAAAAAAAATCCCCAGTAAAGGGAACACTTAGTGCAGGGCTACAAAATGAGAAGCATTGGTTTACATGCATAGGCAATCCTAATTTTTTCACTCTCTGAATCCATTTTAGAAGGTATAGATCAACTTCTTCCTTCTCATTATGATGAAGACATATTAGTTTCTTTCTAGTTTCAATTTCAACATATTACTTCTAACTATAGCAGTCTGGCAATTTCCCTTCCTCTTTGGACCTTCTGGTACCTCAGTACTCACGGAGAGCTACCCCACACACTCCACTCACTTGCATTTCCTCTACTGTTCTCCTCCCTCGACCTGATCATTTCTAGTCAAGTCTCCAGCATTTTAATTTCCTCAGCTGTAAATAAGGGAGAGCAATTGGTTCCCACCTTCAAGCCTGAGGGTTTACGTAAGCCTAAGAAGTAAAATGGGTTGAACCCATCTGAAGAAACAGAAAGAAGAGGAAAGTGCGGGATGTAGCACAGGAGAAGAAGTCAGGAATTCGGTTTTGGACCTGTAAAGTTCGGGATATCGATTAGATGTCAAAGTGAGACAAGCAAGTCAGCATTTAGAAGCACAAATTGGAGCTCGAGAGGGAGAACTATGCTGGAGATATAAATGAGTTGTTGGCATAGAGAGGGAGTTCAAAGCTATGCGTCTGGATGAGCTCCTTGAAGGGAATGAGTACGGTGTCTTGGAAGGCAAGAGAAGCAAAAGACTGCTCTTACCATTTGGTAGGCTGAGCCCTTACTGTATAATTTCAAAAGCATCTTATGTATATGAGCTCCAATCTTATTATTGTATATTATGTCAGCTGTGATATTCATAGAGTCACAATACTTTAAGAAAATCTGGTCAACTTATAATTTGGGGACGGACATAATAGGTAACATTTACTTGAGCAATACCTGTGTTCTAGGCACTTGGTTAAGCCCTTCCTATATGTCATTTAATCCTTAGCCTCACAATAACGGGAGATATAGATTATTATCTCCATTTAAGAAACTAAAAGAGGTGTGAGAGAGGCTCAGGTAATTTGAAATTTTGCATCTCTTCAGCTCTTCAGCATTACTGCCACTTTCCAAGCGAATATATTCTACGTTTATTTATGTGTGGTTATGCAGGTGCATCCAGATTTAGCCCTGTCCCCTCAAGGCTATTCTTCACTTTACAAGAAGAACATGATTTACATCATGATGTTACTTAAAAGTACCGCGCAGTGTATTTGGGATCAATTTATAAAACTTTATTTCTGTAAAAATTTTCAACGTTTTCAGATAATTGGAATTCATATTGTTTTATTCACATGTTGGACACTCTACTAGGTCATGGAAAAAGGAAGAATGCAAAATCACTCCTCCAAGGAGCTCTGATTCTTCTTAATAGGAAAGCCATTCATTCAATAAGTATTATTGTGTGCCATAAGACGTACCACATGCTATAGTTAGATGTCAAAGTGGGACAAGCAAGTCAGCAGTTTAGAAACACAAATTGGAGCTCAAGAGGGAGGTTAAGTATAAATCAACTTAGGAATTACAGTACTTGGTAAAAAGAGATACACATGTAATGGCTTTTATCTTGCTTCGTCCTTTTAGACAGTATTGTAAGTGCTTGGACCTCTAGAGTTAGGCTGCCTGACTTAAAGCCTAGGTCTGCCACTTAAAGGCTGTGAGATCTTGAGCTACTTATATAACCTCTCCAGCCTTCGGTTTCCTGTCTAAAAAATGAGAATAGTGATAGTATCTATCTAGTAATGTTGCCACAAAGGACTAAAAGTGAATATGTAAAGTACTTAGAGCAGTGCTTGGCCCATCATAAGCACTGTAGCCTGTTTTATTATTAGTGTGATACAGATTTACCATGTGCTGGAACAGTTGCCATTCCTAAGCATAACAACTCAGCAAAGGACAGTAAGTGCTCTGCAAGGCTTTTTGAATAGAACTTTCTTGATGCCTTACTGTGTTTCTGCCACCTCATCCCTGTAGTCATGTCTAGTGTAACCTCAGATTCCTTTTCTATCATATTTTCTTATGTTGAATCCGATGTCAAATCAGTTATTGCCCTTTGCTGCCTCTGTCCCATTTGTTTTCCTTGGGGAACAGGGGAAGCTAACAGCTCTTTGCATCCTAGAACATTAGAGTGATCTTTCATTATTTGTCATTGGTAGAGCTCTTACCAATGAAAAGAAATCTTTTACTATTTTTCTTTGTATCAAGTAATATGTGCTCAATATAAAAAAATTCAAACATACGGAACTTTGCAACAGAAAGTGAAGCATTGGTAATCTTACATAAAAAGATAACCACTGTTAATGCTTGTTATGTATGTTTCCAGATTTCTTCTAAGCAAATATTTAATAACATATATGAAGATGAGAAATACAAATACAAATGAGATCATACTTATTCATATTGTTCAGCAATTTGCTTTTTTTCTCTTACAGGTTTAGACATTCTTCCATGTTGGTACAATATATTTTATTTTATTAATAGCTTCTGAAGGTTTTCTTCCACAGATCTAGCATAATTTGCTTAAACTAGTTTCCCTACTAGGATTTGTTATTTAGATTTTTACACCATTACGTTTCTACTATTATAAACAATGCACACATATACATTTTTTGTACATAGGTCAGTATTTCTGAAATACATAAAAATTGGCATAAATATGTTCAAAGGTATAAACTCCTAGATGTAGAATTGCCTGCGTCAAAAAGTACAAATATTTATTTATCAAAAATTGACAGATTGTTCTCCAAACAGATAATCCAATTTACACTCACAGTTACAGTGTATGAGAATGCGTGTTTCTCCACATTTGACTGTTTCTGAGCATTACTTTTTTTCTTTCTCAATTTGTACAACCTTGAAAACACATTTTTCTCAATCTAGAATCATAGTTTAAAACTTAAGGAAGATCAAAACATGGAACAAAGTGTTTTTACGGACAAACATCCCAAATTAATTATAACAGTGGGGTGTTTTCAATCAAAAATATCACACCACTAGATGTTAGCAGTTTTAAAAACTGCTCTAACCTCCCAGATCAGCCAAATCTGGCCACTGTGATTAGATCACTTGCCACACAGCTCCTGCCCACACACCTTCTTGGCTGGCTGTGTGAAATAGAAGAGACTGCTGGCATGAGGGACAGGGCAAGGAAAGCGAGAAAGCAAGAGGAGGTCAGAGGGCTTCAAATCCAGTGTCAGCTTGAACCTAGTCTAAGACCGTCCCTTGAGTGTGCTGTACACCTGTCTATCCATAGTCCTCCCTCGCAGTGTGGCTCTTAATTCCAGTGCCTGATGAACAAATGCTCACCACCCAAGGGTCAGTTTGTATCACTTCCTTCTCTCTGAAGCCTTCCTGAAACCTAGAACTCCACTCTCTTTAATGCCTCACTACATCTGAACCCACACCTTCCCTGAGGATCTGTAGAATTTTGTGTGCCATGCTTATGAAGATTTTAAGTGTGGAGTAAAAGTTGATTGAACATTTACTGACATAAGGCTATCTTGGTAGAAGAGAGGCGAAACTTCCCAATTGTTCACAGAAATGGGTGGATTCAGATAAGATGAGATATATATCCAAGTATTTGGCTGGAACCATTTGTCTTGTTAAAAATCAACAATTCCAACCATCGCTCCTGACTTTACGTCTTGACCCCTGCTTCTCCCCACCTACGAAAGAGACCGCAAATATGTGTACTTTGATCTTACAACAAAATCAAGAGGCGAAAATATAAAATGTTGGAAAAACACCTCTTGGGAGAGGTCAACCTTTCATCGCCTGCTTCAGATACACGACGTTTTTGGCAAAAAAGAATGGAAAGAAAAGAGCAGATTCGGATTAAAAGAAGAACGACTCTCCATGTGTCTTTAATAGCAGAGACAGAACAAAATGGAGGCTGGGAAAAATTCGTGCCAAGATAAAAGTTGTGTGCCTCCAATCCCAGGTAAGTACTTTCTTCAGGCTTGGAAAGTCGCTTGAAACGACTTTTGTGCAAAATACCGCTCCCCCCCCCGCCCCCCATTTCACTGTGTTCTCCTCAAATCTTATTATCAGAGTTTTTAGTCAACAGGATGGACCTTGGAAGGGCCAAAGGTCCCTGACCTGCCTCGCTCCCGTTGATGACACAGGCTGCGTTGGCACCGCGCCCTGCCAGGTGGGCGTTTGACAGAATTTCGGGAACCGCGATCACCGCTGCCGCTCTTCCCCGCCCTGTGTTGCACCTGCTGGCGTGTAGCAGCCCTCTCGCTCCAGTCCCCGGCCCCGGGCCACCTAACTCGCTACACACCAAGCTCTGGTCAGCCCGCCCCTGGGCCGCGGAAGCGCCCGGACCCTCGCCAGGCGCAGCAGAGCAACCAGGGGAGAGCGCTCGCAATCACATGGAGGCCCGGGCCCGCCCCATTGGCTGCGACGAGCCAGCTCGCGGCGCTCGCCGGCTGCGGTTGGTCCCGGAGCAGCAGCGCCTGCCACGGGCCCGGAGTCCATGTTACGCTTTGTCTAATTCCCCCCGTTACAGAGTCATGTGCTGCTGCTCCCGTCGCCGCCGCTGCCGCCGCCCGTGGTGCCCCGGCCTCCTCCGCCGCCTTCGAGGTGGCCGCCGCGGGCGGGGACGCGGGAGCAGGGTCCAGGGCGCCGCGCGCCTTCGCCGCCCCGCCGCGTCCCGGTGCAGCCGCCGCCCGCCGCAGGTGATGCCGCCACTCCCGCCTCAGCATAAGCCGTGGCTCGGCGGCCAAGCTGCCCCGGCTGCCCCCAAGGTTGGTGCGCACCTCTCCGGGGCAGGCCGCCGGGCGCTGCACAGGTGGGAGCCGCGCCGGAGCGCGCGGGCGCGGCGCAGACGTCCTGTCCGCGGCGCTGCGGCCGAGCGGAGGCTGCGGCTGCGAGCTGGCGGCGAGGGGGCCGCGGGGACGGGTAGCGGACAGCTACTGGGCCGGGCCGTGCTCCCGCCCCCGATCCCTCGGGCCCGGAAGATTGTTTGCTTTGGGCGATCGGAAGTAGCGGCGCGCCGCGGGCTCCTTGGCCACGGGCGGTGGGCCCTGCGGGAAGAGAGGCCGGGCTGCCTCCCTCCGGCTTCCCCCCACCCGGCTCCCCCGCGCGCTCTCTTCTCTCGCTTCCTCCGCCCAGTTGGAAGGCGGGGAGACCCGGGTATGCTCGGCTGATTCCTTCACAGGGGTGGGTGTTTGGTGTCTGGCCTGGCTGGCTGCATGCCCAGAAGGTGAGCCCTTTAACTTCTCTAGAAACGCCTCCCGGTCGCCCCCTTTCCGCGCCGGGTGGGCTGGGCGGGGAATCCAGGCGCCGCCCCGCCCCCAGCCCCGGGAGGAGGGAGACGGGGCCCGCAGGTGCACCCAGCCCGCCGCGAGCCATCTCCGGGTTGGGTACGCGTATAATCCGCTTCTAGCTTGTTTGAAGCGTGGCACTGGGAGCAGGACTTTCTCGAATCCTGTCTAGGGCCTCGGAAAGGAAGAGGATTGGGACGGGGGCGCGGGTGGCAGTTGCCCAATAACCATTACCTTCCGCTTACTGGAGGGTCGATAAGGGCCTTCCTCTTTCTAGGGTCCTTTATTTGGGGTATTTCTTACGGATGAAGAAATAGTGGTGTTTTTTGTTTGTTTTGTTTTTTTGGTTGTTTAAAAAGCCAGCCGCAGTGAAGAAAAGCTGCCTCATGTCGAGGGGAGGAGAGGTAGGTCCCTTTGGAGAGGGAGAGGTGGGATGTGGGGTCCCACCGGGTATGCAGTTGGGGCTTTGTGTCGCGGGTGGGGGCAGTAGGATTTCCGGAAAGAAAAGCTCAACGATGATAAGGAGGGATCCCTTAGGATGGAAACAGAGAGATGGGGAATAGGAATTGGGAAGTCCTAGCCAGCTGTGGGCTCCACTTGAGCCACGCGGACTTGTATATGGTTCCCTTTGCTTTGCATATCGCTTCCTTTCCTCCCTGACTTTGAAATATATTTCTTGTTAAACAGAGGAAGCTATAAGAACATATTTTGAAAGAGATACAGTAGTAAAGAGAGAGCTGACGTCTGGAAACTTTCCTTGGGAGCTTCGATAATAAAATTACATCCAGTCAGCGTTTATTGAGCACCTATTATGTGTTCTGTGCTAGACGTTGAAAGAGCCTGACAAGCAGGGAATTCCCATCTGCATAATGGTGAGGCTGTTTACTTTATAAACAACCAAAGAGCACTTCCAAGTGCCAAGAATGACTGATTCAGACCTTCCCTGCCCAAGCTTCTGGGGCCTTTGGTTTTTACAGACCTGTGGGAAGAGTTCTGCACCATAACTGATAAATGGGGTCTTAAGAGAGCATTTGTTTATACAGCTCGTAAACACCAAGCACCTACCATCAGCTAGGACAAGATTAGAGTTGTTGCGTCTCCTCTCTTTAACATTAAAAATGCAGTAGCAAACTAGGAAAGATCCTGAGATGAAAGGTAGGTAAATAACAGATCTGGCAAAGATGATTTGGAGCGTTTGGTCTCTCGGTTATTTAGGGCGCCTCCCATAACATAATTAGGTAGTTCGTGGAGCTGAAGAAAAAAAAATTTTAAAATCTTGAATTGTCATGGTTTATATATTAGAACATTTTGTCTTAGACTTGTTTCATTTGTATGTGAGTGTACACATTGTTGGTTAAAACTTAACACCTCAGAAGGTTGAAGAAGAAACCATCCTTAGGTGACCCAGTCCCCCAGTCTCTGCCATTAACATGTTGAGTAGTGTATGATGACACAGTAAAAGTATTGAACCATATAGTCATCTTTTTCTCCCTGCCAAGGTTTACAGAATTTTTAAAACTTGGTCAAAACTTGGCCTTTTTCCTTAATTTTTATATTGTGCAGGGTTTTTTTTTTTAATGATTAATTTTGGAAAATTTTGATGTGTTTGTCATGTTCCAATAGCTAAGTTGTTTTGGTAGCTGTATTTTGGAAATTATATTTGGTTCAGTCTCAGTACTATAGGTGAATTGGCACTGGGTATGAAAAAAGTTGTATCAAAATTCATGATCACATATGTTCTTGAAGTGGTAGTTGGTAAGAGATTTCACATATTTTTCACGTGAAATTGGAGCTGCTGTTTGATGTTCTCAGCAACAGCAGTTAGTATTTATTGAGTACCAGCGGTAAGCAGAGAACTAGCCAGAGTGGTTGCTGTGATGCCTTATAGAGAGGGAGAGGATTCTTGAACTAATAGAGGGCAGGTAAGACAGGTGCATTTGAGAATACCACCAAAAGAGAATGATTGCATTTCTCTAGGAGGTCAAGGGATACTGACGTGGAAAGGGTGTTTGGAGCCAGATGGAAGTGTTGTGTGTGTGTTAGAGAAGCAAGAAGGAGCACACGTTGGTGGAAGCTTTGAAGTCTGTAATGGGTCAAAATTGTAAATAGGTTTGCCTGGTTGTAGCAGAAAACATGACTACTGATAAAAGACGGTAGAGGGTATCTAGTTAGTGGAAAACTTGAACCACAAGACAGTGGTGTTAATCATTTGCCTCAAGAAGAACAGTTCTTAACAGGGGGTGGTTTTGCCTCCCAGCAAACATTTGACAATGTCTGGAGACATTTTTGCTTATTGGAGCTGAGAGGCAGATGCTACTGACATCTAGTGGGTAGAGGCCAGGGATCCTGCTGAATATCCTGTAATGCCCAGGTTATTGCCCCACAACATAGAATTATTCTGCTAAATGTCAGTAGTGCTAGGGTTGAGAAAACTTGCGCAAGACAGTGAATGTAGAGGCCACTGTGAAGTGACATCTCAGAATAGGGCTTGAAGGAGTTGGTTCTTGACATGTGAGGAAAGACACCGAGGTTAGGAAGCCAATCTATGAGACTTCTGCTGTGCTCGGGCCTGACATGATTATGATCTGGGCAAATTCTAATAAGAAAGGGGCATTTTCAAGAGATCATGACAGATGAGCTAGCAGGGCACTATAATATTGGGGAGTCATAGATTCAGAACTGGAATCTTAGAGCAACCCGGATCTAACTTAGGGCATTCTTACACTTGCTAGGCAGCCTCTTTAAACTTCCCCAAGGAACAGAGTACTCTATTATGAGTCCTCACTTAACATCTTGGATAGGTTCTGTGACTTTAAGCAAAACAACATTAATAAAGCCTATTTTACCATAGATTAATTGATATAAGCAAGAGTTAAGTTCCTATAGCATGTCATCATTGTTATAATGAAACGACTTTGAATGAAATGACATTATGCGAGGACCTGCTGTACTTTTGAAGGCATGTCGTTATATCTTTGGACAGCATGTATGAGTATTATTTGAGCTGAAGACTGCCTCCTTGAAACTTTTTTTCATTGATTCTATTCCTTTGGAACTACCAACTTCCACAATGTGGCCTTTTGAATGTACAAAGACAGTATGATGTTTCCCTCCCACCACGTAACTTCTCTCAGTGCTCAATAATACCAGCTCTTTTCACATCCTGCATGGGACGAGATTTCTTGGTGTCTCCTCAGTTCGTTAGCATTTCATGGAGAGTAATGAGTGTCTGGAATTGAATATGGTAATTGAGATGTGATCTGGTCAACTCAGTATAATATGACAGCTGTTTCCTAAGACCAGGGCATAAGCATCTACTTATTACAGCTTAAACTTACAAAACCGCCTTTAAAAAAAATAAATAAAAGGCATTGCCTAGTACAGACTAATGTTAGAGGTTCTGGATAGTCAAAACTCCTAGATAGTCAAAACTCTTGCATGAGCTGCTGTATTCTGTATTCATTGGGCAGATTTTTTTTCTTTTGGTGAAGTTGAGAGGAAGTCTTTTGGTTTGTTTGTTTTTGTCCCCGTTCAGTGCTATCCTGTGTATTATTTAGAGCTTTTGAGATTTTAACATCTTGATTCTAGTGAAATGGCTTTGCTAAAAGCTTTGTAGTCACTAATATTAATAAGACATGAAACCTAGTAGTTTGGCACTGCTGGTCCTGTTTGAAAGGTAAGGGTGCCGAGTGATGGCGGTGAATTGCAGGGTTTGGTTAACCCTTGGTTTAGGGGCTTCCGAGAAACCTATTTTCTGGGCCAAGCTTTGCTGCATTTAATTCTTGCTAATGTTTGCACGTTGGGTGCCCTTTTGAAATTATTTGAATCTGTTGCAAATTTCTGAAATCTGTACTTCGTGCTCTGGGGTCTTTGTAATTCTGTTAAGACATTTAGCAGAGAATTTTTAATGTTCTTTGCAAATCTGAAGCTTGCCAAATCTGAGTTGCTTTTGAAATTTGTGAGGAGGTAAACAGGATAACTTGGTACTGGCAAAAACCACATGTGAATTTGGTTCCCACTCAGGGTAAGCTTTTTTTAATTTCTTTTCTTTTTTGCTAGTGTGCACAAAATAATTAGTGACAGCTTTACATTTGGAGGAGAGAGGATTGGGGCTTAGAAACAAGCTATTTTCCCAGAACTGGGCTTTAGCTTGTTGCTGTGTAATTTCATACTTATCAGATTTCATTGAGAAGACATTAGGAAATTACCATTCTCAGATGTCTTTTGAAGCCTGTGGGTCAGAAATCCTAGGTGACTTAGTGCCAAATTTTCCAAATATTCTAGCTCTCTCCAACAAACTAGATTTAAATAAATTATTTGGTTCGAGTGGCAGCCATCCAATAATGCTGAGAGTGTTAGAACAAAATTCCAGATCTCATAGCCTGTATGTGCAGCCTCTTTGATACAAATGTTTATTCTGCCCCAATGCCTTGCTGGCGTGTTGTCTGTCTAGATGGTACAGTGTGCTTGTTCTCACTTCCGTACTGGTCCATGTGTGAAACCCTTCTGTATTCTCTGGAGATGAAGATATTCCTATGAGTAGAAGGATGTTTTGTGAATATATGAGATTTCTTGAGGAGGAAGATATTTAAGAACCTTTAGATATTCTTTCATACTTTCTAAGACTGTATCAAAGGTAAAGTCATCTTGAGATTAAGGATACAATGTGTCATTTTGAATAGAAAGAATTTTATAGATGGATCAGTACTTGAGTTTTATAAACAAGTAAATCAAGGCTCAGGGAGGTGGAATTAACTGCAACTTACACATGTGACAGAGGAAGCATTTGACTCCACCTGCCTTAGAAGCCACAAATAAAGATTTCCGAGGATAAAGATTTCTCCTCTGCTTAAAGGTGTGTAAACAGTGGGGTCCCTCAGGTCTTGTTTACGTAATTGCCCCAAAAGAAGGAGGACACAGTGGAATTTCTAGGTTTACAGATGGCAGTCAGCTCTTTGGAATCATGGGATATCTAACCAATGGGGATATACTCCAGGGAAACTGTACTGGGACATATTAGTCATCAGAAAATTTGCAGGTGAGTTTCCTTGTGGGCAAATAAGAGGTCAGGTATTAAGAAGGAAGTTACGGAACTGTCATAGGATGATGGTTTGGTGGGAAAACCTAGGAAAGGGCTCAAAAATACTTTCACGATGTCCCACTTGCTTTTGCAGATTACAAAGTACAGGAAATGTTAAGCTTCATCAAAAAGATTTTAGAAGCAAAACAGAAACACAGTCTTAGTTGAGTTTTACTATGTTTTGTTCAAAGTGTGGGTCCCCGTCTTTAGGAAAGACATCAGAGTTAGTCATGTAATGACACCTAGAAAGCATAGATATTTTTGCTAGAATGGAAGCATTGTGAGGATAGGTCCTTGCAATATTTTTTTTCTGATAAAAATATTAGGATTTCTAGCATCTGGAAAGAAGATAGCTGGGAAATGTCATTGATGCCGATGAAACCATTGTGGCAGGGACAGAGGAAACCTGGATTGGTCACCTAATTCCAGCAAACCTGAATGTAGTATTTCACTTGCTGCTTCCTTGTCTCCAGGCTCCAGTACTCTTGAGGTGAAGGCAGAGATTTATCTGTCCTATTCTCCACCAATTTCCCTGTGTCCCACATATGGCAGGCCCTTCCTTTGTGTCTGTCGCCTGAAGGAATGCGTGAAGAGGTATACCTTAAAACTTTATAAGACGTAAATTAAAGATGAATGCAAAAAATATGGTACCATTTTTTCTTAACCCTGGCTGGCATCAGAATCAGTCTGGAGAATACATAGTTTCCATCTGAAGTCAGGAATCCTCATATAAGGAAGGCCAATTTATAGGTGGATTTTTGATTGCAAGGGTGGCCGGCACCCCTAACCAACAGCCAACTTTATCTTAAAGTTATACGAGCCTAGATCCTTGCCCATTCCTATTGAATCAGACTGTGCAAGGGTGGAGTTTCAGTTTGAAAAGAGCCCTCGCCACCCTCAAGTGATTCTGATGTGCAGCTAAGGCTGAGAACCACCATCTGACATAGTTGTACGTGAAGGCTGGACACTGTCTTCGTAAAGGTCCTGGGTCCATGATGACTGTTGCACCAGTCTGTGCAAAAATAAAAGTCAAGACAAGGCAGCAAACTTCAGTTTTAATTTTAGTGCTAAATTTATTCAATTTAAAGAGGCAGGTTTTTTTGTTTGTTTGTTTTGTTTTTTTTTTTTTTTTAAGCTTGGGCTATCCTTTCTACTTTGAGGGATTACTTTTTTTTCCTTGTAAGAAAGGATGGCAATGGTTTGCTTTTTGGTGTCATTCCTTGGTCACCTAAAACCTAACAATTTCAGGACAGTGTTGTTTTTGAAGTTTTACTTGTCTATGTCATAAAAAATCTGGGAACTACTACTGCTCTGAGGTTTTCAAGAGGTCTGCGTCCTCCTTGACACCTGCTATTGGGAAAGGCTCAAAAATATCAATATTAGATTTCATTATGAACCTTTCATTTCTTAAAAATGTTTTTACTTTCCTCCTCTGCTTGCTGGTAATAATTAGGAGCATTGCCAGAGAAGGCTTCAGTTCCCCAGCAACCCATAAATTCCATAGCTAAATCTCAGCATTGGCCGATCACTGCAGTGCATTATACACAGCAGGGAGAAGAAAGGAAGTGCAAGAAAACCTCTCTTTCTGAAGGATGTTGACCACCAGAAAGCTACCTCTCCAGATGTCACACAGTGTAGACGGGACACATTCATGCCTATCACCTTTGGTATGAAATGCAATCAGTCAAATTTCTCTTCACTGATTATTTGCAACCCAGTTCTAAGAAATGTTTAAAAATTAAAATTCTTTGGAAATGGCTTCCCTACTGAATAAGCTTTTAAAAATCAGGTTTTTTTTTTTTTTTTTAATCAGATATAACTGGTATTTTTTTTTTAACTTAATGGTCAAGAAAAAATTAAACAATTTGTGGAATACCCAAAGTAAGAATAATAACTATTAGGCATCTACCGATTGCTGAAACCTGCCCCCTTCCTATACACACACATGAAGGGAGACTTTCTTCTCTCTAAACTTAGTTCTTCTCAAATTTATTTTGCTATGGAACTTTTTATTTTTTATTTTTTTGCTTTACTACATTCTCATTTAATCCTCAAAAACAAATCTGAGTGGAAGATGGATTTTTTCCCACTTTACAGATGACATAACTGAGACTTGAGAGGTTACGTGATTTGCAAAATATCACCCAAGTGGTAGAGGTGAGATTTGAAACCTGTTTATTTCAAAGCCCATTCTCTTATCTACTGTACTCTTCAGATTTCTTTATATTCATTTCACAGTACCTGTTAAAATTTTTGTTAAAAAAAAAAAAGAATCAGAATTTGAAGTGTGATTCAACTCGTCTAGTTCGTGCTCCTCACTTGCGGATCAGATCTGAAACGTGGGAACACAGCTGAGAAGAATAGTGCTGTAGTGGTGCCCAGGTCCTCAGGCTTCCGTGTCGGTGTTCTCGTCAGTGCACAGTGGTTTTTAAAAACACCAACCCGTTGGTAACATCACTTAAGTGAAAATTTGTGCTAGCATTATGAGGGTAATCTAAAATCACTTGTTTTAGTGCTTTCTGTAGCCCTACTGTCTTTTATCACCAATTGATAGAATGCCACTTGTAATAGCGCACACTAGGCACCCTCTTCCTAAATTAGATCTCCCCCTACAGTAACTGCTGTACATAAATATATAAAGATGTAGCTAATATTCGTCAAGGTGTTACATCCAAATGCTTGCTGAATAAATACTATAACAAATAAGTGCATTCAAAACATTCATATCCTCTAAGAATGAATTAATAAATACCCATATATTTATATCATATATTTATGGTCTGTTTTATTTATCGATAAATTATACTCAACTATAATGACTTCAGTGAAGTGAACTTATTCTGTTAGAGTTTCTACTTTAACGGTTTTATTTTACATTTCACCAGTAATAAAGTACAAATAGGGAAATAGTCTGCAGTGTTACACAGTCGGCACAAATGTACCCCCTTCCTATACACACATGTGAAGAGAGACTTTCTTCTCTCTCTCAGTTCTTTTCAAATTTATTTTTGTTATGGAACTTTTTTTTTTTTTTTGCTTAGTTCTAAGTTTTTTTCCTTTTAGGTTATTTGTACTTGATAAATTCTATACCAAGCAGAAACTTTATAATTGTATCTGTAATTTCTGCACTAACAAAGAGAAAGTTGGATACTAGCTAATGGCCCAGGGGTCTCAGGCAAATATCAAATGCTGCCTGAAGTGGGCCTCATGTGAGATGATTTATGGCAGCTGGTTCTCAATCTCAGAGTAGGGCGATGGGGTGAGTGAGGGTGGACCTTTGCTGAAAATGCAGATTCCGTTCCATCCAAAGGGGTCTGTTGAGCAGATCTATTCAGCAGCCAATTGTTGCCATATGGAAATGTGGGCCAGTCCTGCCAGATCTTCTGATTTTTCACTGTAAGCTAGAAATCTGGATTATGACATAAAAATCTGATTCTAAAAGACTGACTGACTAAGCATTTTAAATACTTCCTGCAGACCAAACAAAATAGCTTTGTGGGCTGGATCCAGCCTGTGAGCTTTGGCCCTTAGACAGAGAGAGCCCTTTAGTGGCCAGGTAAACGGAAGCATGGGATTTGAATAAAAGCACAACATTTTTAAAATCAGTTTAATGGTAACAATTTCTGCTCTTTAAATTTTGTATGGATGCATTTCAAGGGTTGTCCCTCCTGAGTAAGAGATTCTGGGAGAAACATAGGAGTATGAGAACGAAGCATCTAGCAGAAGATAATATGAGAATTGAGGGGCAGGTGGGCCCAGTGGTAGAGATTGAAGGATAAGTACCACTTAGAGGTGAAGAAAGAGATCACTTACCATGCAAGATAAGGGACAGGGAAAATTTATTTATGTCTTAAAGTTGATTTGGGGGTAATAGGGAAGAGGGAGAACAAAGAGGAGTCCGTACATGAGAAAGGGAAATCTATGACCCGATAAATGTTTTAAGATAGATGCAGAATCTATGCACCTAGGCAGATTATTTTGCTGTTCCTAGTATGCGCACGTTAATTTGTGTTGATTTCTGCAAAAGGAGAATTGGAATGAAAAGGAAGGGGAGGGTTCATGTCAGAAAGGAAACTATAGGATGAAAAGAAGGGGGGACTTTAGAACAACTGATAGCAAAGTGAACCTCAAAAGCTCTAGAAAATGGCATTGTAGAAAGCTGGCTATGTTTGAGTACAAACCAACACATTGTTTTTTTTTTTCTCCGAAACCACAGCATTGTCTGAGGGGATATGCAAGGCAGTCCCCAGCTTGCAGATGGCTCTGGACGCCAGCTTGCTTCACTTGCGGAGAGATGACGGTTGCTCAGCACCACTGGGAGCGGCCTGCACAGTCCCTTTGTGTGAAGTTATTGGCAGCATGGTGCATCTGTCTGGTTAGGGCACGCTCCTTGGAGAACAGTGCAGGCTGAGTGTAGCCCCTCTCCCTGGCTGGATGCCCTCAGACCTGTCTTATGACCCTGCTAGTGCTCCTGTCTTTAGTTTTGTCTCTTCGGGGACAATTCCGCCATCATTTAAGTATAATTTGTTGTACATACACCCTGTTTAAAAGGGAAGAGAGATGCTATCTTAGCAGATCTCTCTTACTAGCTGAGTCTAGCTAGACTCCTTGCCTGAGAGGGGATTTTTAAAAGCATTTTTCCCTTAATCATCCCAAGTATGGCACTTTGTTCCTGGAATGTTAGTATTTTCTGGGAAAGAAAACTTTTGCTTCATCAGCAGGTTTTATTCCAGTCCATAAGACTGTCATTCCTGTGTCATCCCCTGTGTGACCAGAACACGTTGTTCTCGGCTGGTGTAACTACATTTTTAACACTTCAGTTGTGCCCCTGCATTAGTTAGTTTAATGCAATAAGGGTCTTTGCTTTTTCTCATTATGGAAGCTGGTTTGTGGTATTGAGAATGGGTATAGATTTGCTTACAGTGTTGCTGAGAAGAAGGAAAATTCTTCAAATTCCATTGTTTGTTCTTCTAGGGACTGTAGTCCACAGATGGAAATCCTGGAAGATCCTATCAGGAAGTGAAACTCGTTAATAATCTTTGTGCTGGTCTAGGGCTTTATGGATTAACAAATTGTACAAGAAGTCTTCTTTAGCCTTCTTATAAAATACATTTTAAAAAGAACACAGTCATTGAGACTGATCTATTCCGGAAATAATAATAGGAAGCACTTATATTGTACTTGCGCGTGCTTGGCGCTGTTTGGAGCACATTACATATGTTAGCTCATTTACTCCTCACCACAGCCCATTTTGTAGCAGAGGACCCCAAGGCCCAGTTCCCCAGTCTGGCTGTATTTCCCTGTCACTGAGCAGTCAGGGAACTCGGGCCACATAGCTGGAAGTGGCAGAGCTGTGATATGAACTCAAGCAGTTGTAGCTTCAGGATTTGTGCTTTTGAGACTGCATTGTTGTGTTCGGTACTATCTCACAAGGATCACAAATCTGCTTTCGAAACTCCTTTTGTTTTCCACATCACCTCAGCTGTAAACTCGGGATCAGGGTTTGAAATAAAAAAAAAGGAAGAACATTGTATTTCTCTAATATGTCTTCCCCAAGCCAAATGAGCAAACATGTGTGTCGGGAGACAATTTCTATCTAGGAACAGAAAGCTAAAGGATTTTTCTGGAACACTGTACTAAAATACTGGACTGATCATTCTAAGGGCTACATTCAGGGCCTTGTTGCTGTCACAGCCCTCACTCTTGGCTTCAGAATTGTTTTTAAGAGCACAAAAACTTTTACAACTAGTGGATTTGCTGAGCTCAGAATGTTTCTAAAACTACTTTTTACAGTTAATAAAGGGCCAAGAGAAGAGCCAAGGATTTGGAGCTTAGAGGACTTGAGTTCTGGTCCTGTCACTCTCTGGTATTGACTGATCTTGAATTTCTCAAGACTTGAGTCTCATCCCATGTAAACGGTAGAGGGGATAATAACGGCAATATGATCGGTGTGGTAAGGATAAGAAACTTTTCTATGTGACGAAGTTTTATTATCACTAGTAGTCGTGTGTTAGGCAGTAAGTGGATCAGCATGTGTTGTGTGAGTCTTGAAAGTGATTTTCTGTGGGTGAGTGGAGGTGGGGGTGGGTGCTTGGGAAGAATTGGGGAACGTTTGCATTGGTCTGAACTTTTTTCCTTTCCTGTTCTCACTTTACCTGTATTATAGTGTGGAACCATAGTGTGAGTGTGACTCAGTTCCTGGCCCAAACTCCTTTTCCTTGGTTTTTTCCCCGTCTTTGGGCTCGCCTCCAGTTTGCCTACAAAGTGCTATTTGTTGTAAGGGTGAAGCAGGCGATTCTCTGGGCAGCGACACTGTGGCTGCAGGCAGTTACTGTAGTTCAAAGCAAAAAAGCATGATGGAGTAGGAGGGACACTGACAGGGCTTGTTCCTTAGAATTTTGTACATTGATTTTAAAGAAAAGAAAGGGGAGTAAGAGATGACTTCTCAATAGAAATATTATGAAAGGCCCTTCATAACAGAACAAAATTGGGCAAGGAGAAAGGGCTTTAAGAAATCATTACTTATTACTCAAAGCAAATGCTGCTGCTGCTTTTTCTCCTTTTTTTTTTTTTTTTTTTAGTGAAAGCAAATGCTTTTTGAGCACTTACTGTGTCTGCAGTGCATTCTAGATGGATAGGAAACAAAAATTAATAATAAATAATAAATAGCTATCATTTAGGTGCATATTAGGTACTCTGCATTGGGCCAAACACATCTTGTGTTGTATCCTCACGTCAGTCATGAGGTAGGCATCATTTTGGGGGGTACCATTTCATATGATTATGAAATCGAGGCTCAATTTAGTGTTCAAATAACCCACCAAGGGTTACAGTGCTCGTAAGTAACTGAAAGCACTAAACTTTGAACCTAGGTCTGTCTCATACACAGTACGAAAGACGAGTAAGATACACCCCTACCTTCAGGGGAAGAACAGTGTGTAAAACAGCTTAGTATAAGTCAGCGCAGCATTTTTTAGACATTTGCTTAGGAGGAAGGAGAAGCTGATTTGTACTGGAGAGATCAGAGGTTTCACTAAGAAAAATAACTTGATGATGGCCTTGAAGGATGAGAAAGGTGGGGACTGGGAGGGAAAGGGTGAGAAAGGTTAGGAAACATTAGGGTGGGAAAGCGTGGAGTCCTAGGGGAAATACGGAATGTGTTTGGGGAATGGAGGTGTGATAGAGTGAGGGGTGTGGGAGGAAAGGAGGGCAGAAAAGGAGGTTGGGACAGATTGCAGAGGGCCTGGAGTGTCCTGCTAAAGAATTTGGACTTTATTTCATTGCTTTTGAAGGTTATCCCATTAAATGTTCTTGAAAAGGGAAATCATTTCCTCTAGAAGTATAAAGGCAAGAGTATAAAGTCTGCAGCGGGGATTCCTCAACCAAGCTGCACTTAGGGCCACCTGGGAGTTTCCCATCCTGGGAACCCCCTGCCCCCTCTCTCCCCGCCCCCGAGTGATTCTGTTGCTATAGATCTGGGGTGGGGCCTGAGAAATTGTGTCTAAAAGGCCCTGCAGGTGATTGAGAGCACAGTCCGATGCGGGCATAGGTCCTGTAGGCATTAGGACATTAGAGTGAGGGGTCCTAGCTAAGATTAATTGTGGGTTTGCCACTGTGTGGCCGATTTTTAAAATATGGGAGGGGACCAGTAATCAAACCTGGGGAAAGATCTGCCTATTTAGGTTTTACAGTTTGTTCTTTATTCTCTATAAATATTCATTAATCTCAAAGCAGGTCATTTTCACATAAATTTTCTCATTCACATCTAGAATGTAGTATGGCTCTAATTTTTTATGTCTTTGTGCTGTTTCCCTTTTGTTTATTTAGAAGGAAATAGAATATGTTGGATTCCCTTGGTGACTGTCTCTTCACTGACGGTCTTTCTTGTGGCGCGTGAGCCCCAGAGTCCACTGCCTGGGGCATGGCGGCTACAGGGCGAAACAGTTCAGTTTTTCAGTCTCTTAGGAGTGGAATGAAAGGATGATCACTTGTACATTTCCTGGGACTCAGCCTGAATTTAGGCCATTTCTTGAGTTCTAAATCAACTTCTGACTTTTAAAGTATAATTTTTGCTGAGAAGGCAAACAGTTCTACCAAGGGAGAAGTGGTTTTTCAACATTAAAGAAATTAGGAATTGTAATTTATGCTTAAAAAAATAATAATGTTAGTCTAAGTTGTAGCTCTCTCCTCTTCCTTCTGCTCTGTTCTTTATCTTGCTGTGTGTTTGCAAACCATTCTCATGACCTTCTGCCTGTGTGGCATATTTGTAGTGGGGCCAGATTATACATACACCACTGACTTTTTCATCTGACCTCTAAATTCAGCCTTGGAGTCTCTTCATTTCTTTGAGTTTTGCTAACAAAATCTTCTTTTTGAAAAGGAATATTATTTCCCATGGACCTTTACTGATGGTATGTGGAATAATAGGATCATGCTTTTTGAAATTCAGACATAATCCTAAAATTTTAAACATATCTGTAGTGCTGTTGCTTCCTTTCCTTAGTTTAGTCTTGGCATTTCAGGTCGAGAGGCGGTTAGTACCCGTTGGACATCTAGCCTCTCCTTGAAAATTAAAGGGAGCACAAAAATGAAACTGAACTTGTTTTTCTTCACCTTTCTTTAATTGAACTGTCAACTGGTTCTCTCTCATTTGCCCTTTCACACCTCCCAAATTAATGTTTTGTGCAAATTTGATTATAACAGTGCAAATAATTTTTTCGATAGTTGTGAATACAGTTTGAATATTGTACCTTGTGGTCCTTTCTTTGCATAGTAGATGTATCCAGTGTTTTTCTTTCTAGCCTGCTTAACTCCTGTGTGGTTCTTGTAGCCACATAAGTTTCAGTTGTTTTAACAATCTCGACCTCATGGGAAATTGTATCAAATGCTTCACCAAGATCAAAGCACACAGGGTTCATTGCATTCCCTTTCCTTGCCTATTCAGTTGTGTTGTAGCCAAACGGTCCTGGAAACTCTTAGTCCAGGGTTCTGGTCAAGGTGAGGAAGTAGCCCTTTGTCCTGGCTTTTTCATTCTGCAAATACCATTTCCTTTCTTTTCAGTATTCATTTATTCAGCAACATGTAGCAGGCTCTGTATCCCCGACTCCCTACAACCAGTGGTTACATTCTTGTTGCAAAAAGGAAAGCCTCTGAGCCTTTCACTCTTGCTCCTGCCATATCCACGAGCTCATTCCCTGTGATTTTTCATGCCGGAGCAAGCAAGCCCAATCCATTTGTTCCTTAGTGGTAGTAAAATGGATTGGTTAAAAGTCAACTCCTTGTCCAGCCAGAATGCACAAGTCCTGATGTTTGCTGTCAGTGTTACTTTGGGCACATGACTTAGTATCTCTGTGTCTTTTTTCTGATCTGTAAAATGGAGGTAATGATAACTTCTACCTCACAGGGTTGTTGTCAGGTTGAGTTAATATATGTAAAGTGGAATTTGTTTGGCTAGATTTAGTTTGAAAATTGATGACTAATCTTTCAAAATTTCATAATAACATTTCTGGATTTTCCAGGCTCTTTTTCTTTCATGCTGTTTGCCTTAGCCATTCCACTGCAGGCCGATGAAAAAAATCAAACTATCCAATTTTGCCGCTTTAAATTATTCAAAAATTTTTCCCTTCATTAAGATTCCATTATAGTAGATAATTGAGAATTGATATATTCACTTGACAATGTTGTGTGACATTTCCTATTCATATATTTTGCTCCCTGCAGATATGTAATTATACACACATCTATATATTTTTAAACCTTTTTTAAGAACATTATTTTCTTAGCAATGAACATCATATTTATTTGATAGGACCAATCCTTTTAAGTTGTTGGGTTTTTAATATATTATTTTTAAATGGATACCCAAAGAGGATTTAAAAAAATTTTTTTAATATGCAGAAATACTCATTGCAGAAGATGAATAGACAAAACACGCCTTCCAAAAAAAAAAATGTGTTATAGGACAGTATTTAGTCTACACAATACATATCATGATCAACAGTCAGTAAATAACCCAAGGTTAATCATTGCTAGCAGTCTGTGCCAGGAACATTTTGAATACTCTTAACCTGTGTACAGGTATTTGCATTTAGTCAAACTTTTGTGGGTTTTTTGCTATTTTTTATATTTATGCTCGTCAAATCACAGTACATCAGTCAGTATGGCCCACTTTACATATGTGTTTGCATACTAACCAAAGAATGAGAGGGGAAACTGGAAAAAATATATTAAGATTTTGTCCAGTGGATCACAGTTTGACCAGTAGGTTTGTCTTATTTTATAAAGTAGTATTTTATAAAGCTGTAGCCCAAGAGCGAATTTTAACCTGATTTATCAACTGATATTGATAGGGCTTAAAATCAGTTGGCCTGTTGCAAACTACATGTTTACAGTTTATACTTTACAAAAATTTGGCAAGGCGATAAAGTAACATGATGCATTCGAGAGAGAGCATTACAAGTTGTGTTTTAAAAGTGAGATTCTTCTGAGCAAAAGATGCACAGCACAGAATAATAAATCCCCAGCCAAAATGTACCCACTCATTTCTCTTCAGTTAACAGACGCAGGGTGAGTTTTAGCTCCATTACCTACTGCTTTGTGAAAAAGACTTAACATCTGTGAGCTCCACGGCTTCTTCCAACACAGAGATGACTTCTCCCTGCAAAGGCAGTGCTGAGAATTCAGTGAGGCAGGGCGTGTGAAGGTCCTATGTCAATGTTAGTCATTCTGTGTAGTGTGTGTTTGGAAGCTGAAGAAACTGAGGCACTGAGCTGAAGGACATACCAGCGTAGGCCTGGAACCACCTTGGCTCTGTGTTTCTACCTTGTAGCTGGGTCTTCCAGGTTCTGTGGTAGGGTGCTCTAAACAGTGTTTTCCATCTCAACTTGCTCAAAACTCGGTGTCCAGAAGGGAGCCTGAACCATCTTGCAGGCAGATGTTTTAAATAAGATATTTCATCCCCTTGCTACTTTTTAATTTTGCCACGGGAAATGACACTCTGGCTCCTTGAGGATGCCTAATAACCCTCTGTGGGCAAATGCCAGTCAAGCTAGCCAGTTGGCTCTTGAAGACATCTTCCTTGAAAGCCATGGCCCAGGTTTTGGAGAGGCCTGCTGGTGAGTGTGAGTGCCAGAGACCTTCTTCACAGAAAAGCCTGTTGCATGTGCTACCCTGGAAGTAAAGACAGAGACACAGGGACACTGATGTGAAGGCTGCTTGTACAGAGAGGTAATCTCTTGTAGTTCTTCATTTTCTTCTTTGCAAAATCCAGCTGTAATAATGACCAAGAATCCTCACACAGAGAAATCTTGTGGCAAACATTTTTAACCACCACTGAGATGAAGATAAGCAGCATCACTTTGGATATGAGTTTATTATCTCTTTTTCCACACCTGTTAGTCCTTAGAAAAGCTCTCATCATTTAATTTGGAGCCTCTAAAATGGCTCTCACAATGTTGCTCTCTCCATCCATGGACTTTGTGTTGTATTTAGGGAATGGAGACTTGCAAAATGAACCTCCAACATTCTTCCAAAAATCAATTCTTTTTTTGGTATAATTTATGCCAACCTAAGAGCATATTTTTCCTCTTCTTATGGGGTAGTGAGTGTGTGATGAGGCAGAAACACTTCCCCATGAAACACAGAAAAGGCAGGAGAATAGCTCAGCCATAGGAAAGTATGATATGATGCTTAGGCCTTGTGATTGTTAGGAAACATTTTGGGAACTGATGCAATCTTAGAAGTGTTATATTATCTTAACTATAAACTTCGAGATCCATACGGGTTAATTTAAGCATGTTTCCTTCGCTTTTTCTTAAGAACTTTATTTTTCTTCAGAGGTTTTCCTTCTAGACTCTTAGAGTTGTAATGAGTAACAGAAATGAAGGCAAAAATACCAAAAGGTATTTTAAAATAGAGTTGCATTTTTAAAAACATGGTAATTGTTGACAGGGTTTTTTAAATGAGAGAGAAGTGAGAGAAGTTTTGGGCTGAATGCCTTTCTTCCTGCTTTTCTCCCACCAGGTACTGTGTGGGAAAGAAATGGCAGTGCTTCAGGAAGAAGCATTAAGTTTGTGAAAAGAGATGAAGATTTGAAAGGTCCAGGGTAAGCAGAGACTGTGAGAGAGAAAAAGATGGTAGCAGAGGCAGAGCTGGACCTTAATAGGATGCTAAGAACCCTTGGGAAGTTTTAGCAATAAGCCCTCATTAGACAGTGTATGTCTGAAAGATGGGAATGCATCTCTGTCCCTCTTAGCCCTTGCCATCACATTTGAGGGCCCTGACTTCACACTCGAACTGCCCTTGCCTTTCACTTGCATGCTCTGTAACTCCAAAGCCTTTTGCTTATAGGTGATGGGGAATGGCTAGTGAGATGGAGTTTATCTGGAGACAAGGCAAAAGTGCTCACTTTCTCCTTCACTCTCCATAACTGGAGTCTCACCATTGCCAAGATTCTTAATCACCTTTTAATATGTGCTCTGTTTCTTGGCTTGTCAGGAGGCTAATAGCAGTATGCTACTGACACGTGAGTGTGGAATAAGTGCTGAAGCAGAAGGAAATGGAAAATGAGAGAATTTCAGCAGTTTCAGTCAAAGTTAAGGCCATACATGTGTCTATTTTTTTTTTTAGCTTTCTTAAAAAGGCCTAGTTAGAGAAAAAGAATTCAAGAAACAAATATTAGTCAGCTGATTAAGTTCTGAACTGGACTTTGTACCTTGACATATGAATGGCTATCCTAGAACCTTTCAAATTTTTGCCACTGAGTAATTCTGAAAAGGCTGACAGAGCCAGTAGTAGTTAATGGGAAAGAGCAGTGCTCTCTGTTTGAGTTATTAAGGTGCATATTATTCAGGTGGGTAAGGAACCTTGCTTTCTACAGAGTGATAGCATGTAAATTGTGCAGGACCATTCTGAGTTGAAGGAATGGATCAGATATGGATATTGGGCTTGATTTTCCTCCCAAATTCACGATTATTTTGAGAATTAGCAGTGTAAAGGAAGTGGCCCAGACTTTATACTTAGGAAAGATCTGTTATTCAATTCTCCATTGGACCACTTTTTCTAGCTGAGACATTGGGACAGTTACTGAAGTTCTCTGACCCTATTACCTCAATTGGGAATATGAGAATAGGACTTTTGAAGATCTGTTGGGAAATGTTAAGACTCGGGAGATTAAAATGAGGTGCCAGGTGACACTGACTAGGAGCTTAATGTCCATCAGTTTCTTACTACTTCAGTCACAATTTAGCGTTTTTATGTAGAATAATCATCCTTTATATTCTGTTCTCCATGTTGTTTTGATACATGAATAACTTTCATTAAAGTCATCAGCTTGACGATAAAAGGAACTTTATCAGAAGCAGTCCTGTAAGTGCCTTGTAACCTGATATATTTGTGTGCAAGGACAGGCAGGGCACAGAGGAAGCCTTCCACACCTGGAGGCCACCTGGAGGCTCAGACATGGGGTACTGAACACGTATGCAAACTCCTAGAGCTGGCACACTGAACATGGCAGATTCTTAAACCTTCCGTTCACTGTTTTTTAAACACCACTCTGAAGTTCACCTAAGTCGGAGGGTAGCAAAATGAACATAAGTCCAGAACTTTGGAACTGCTACACACAGAGAAGTCCTTAATTGTTTTCTGGAAGAATGCACTACACGATTTATCTGTGTGTGTGTGTGTGTGTGTGGAGTTAGTATATGTAAATATTAGGGGACTGTGAGGGTGAGGATCCCAATTGGGCGACATCCTTGGAACCCGGAATACTACCCCACCCCCCGCCCAGTTCTTGGCAGCTGTATGTACACTCTCTCTTTTGAGTCAGCCAGGCGCAAGACAAGTAATTTCCCATCCTGACGCTCTTAAAGCTGCGGGGCTGGAAGGGATAAGCTGGGATGTGGCTGTTAACTTTAAAGTTTTGCATAAATCCAGCCTCCACTCCCCTGGAAAGGCTGGGTCTTGTCCTTACACCTTCCCCAAAGGCGATTTTTTTTTTCAGGGGCGGGGGTGGGGAGGAGAGGAAAGGAGGAAAACGAGGCTGACTGTCAGGGCGCTGGGAGGAAGCGTGTAGTCCACTGACTTAGGTACATGTGGGGAGGGGGAACCTCGGCAGGGGCTGGAAACGGAAGGGCTGCGAGCGCGCTGGGCTGGCGGCGAGGCCGCCGGCAGGGGGAGGCCCGGGCCCTGGGGAGCCAGCTCGCGGGTCGCCGCTGTGGCGGGTCGCCGGCCGCGAGGAGGGCGCCTGGTGCGGACCATGGCGAGGGGGACGGCGCTTGTGCAGCCCGCAGCCCCCCGGCCCTCCCTCCCGGCTGGCCTGCGCCCCTCCCTCCACTCTGCCAACACTCGGGTCTCTCTCGCTCTTTCTCTCCCCTGTGTTTTCAAACAGGAAGTGCACGGCTGTCTGTAACGTGCTGCCGGGTCCCAGGATGGAGGAGTGAAGTCTCCGCGTCGCTGCCGGTTCCAGCCTGCGGAGCCCACCGGAAGCCGAGTCCCCGCAGAGCGCCCTGAGGGAGCAGGGTGGCCGCCTGGTCCAGGTGCGTGGGGCCGGGTCGGGTCGCGGAGTCCCGGGGCCGGGCTGTCATCGGCCGCCGCCCCGCGTGCGGATCGCCAGCTCCACGCTGCAGCCTGACTTGGCGTGCATTTTCTTGGTTGCACTCCACTTACTGCTTTTCCCCCCAAGGGTCTCTGCCACACTCTGTCGCTGTGCGGTGGCTCGGGGTGCTGAACCGGGGCGGGACCTGCTTGAGCTTACCCTGGGCGGGAGCTTTCCAGGCTGAGCTCCCCGTGCCGTGCCGGGGAGGCTTCCCGGAGTCCCCAGCTGTCTTCTCCACCCTCGCCTCCGCCTACTCCTGCTGCCTGAAGCAGTGGCTCTTTGTTCCCAACCTCGCTGGCCTGGGGTTATCTACATAAATGTTCTGGGAAGCTTGGGTGTCATTAAGAGTGTGAGTGGCGGAGGCCTAGGGAGAGAAAGATCATGAATTGTGGGTGAAGTGTAAGGTGGAAAGGAGAGCAAGAGTTTTGGTGTCCAGGCTCAGAAATCCCACCTTTTCAGCGGGTGAAGAAGAGGAGCCCACCCTTTGCTTTCTATTTTGGGAGAGCCAGGCCATCAGGAACTGAGGGGATTAGGGATGCAGACATACACCGGAAAGGTAGTGACCAGGAATGAGGGACAGCTAGCACTGAGGTGTTTAGTCTGGTGTCTGGCTCGTTAGCTTCAGTTGTGGTTTCTTAGCCAGGCTCACTTGCTGAGACAGAGGTTACTTTTCAAGGTAGGAACCAGACATCTTTATTCATTACATTCCATTTTTCATCAGAGTAAAATTGAGAGTGACTTTTCTGAAATTCACTGGGTAGACTATAATTTCATATCCATATCTTGCTCCAGCTCAGATGTTCATAGGTGGAGAATAAAACACTGGAGAAAAGGTGGATTTTATGCAGACTTTTTGCTTCTTCATTTCCCTGGCAGCTTCTCTGTCTGCAGACTGTCAGATTGACTTCTCCCCAGTGAAAGCCAGGCCTTGTTCCCCTACCTTGTTTATCTACCTGGTGAAACTCCAGTCTTGTGGAGGGTCACCAAGGGAGGTGGGATGGCTGGGAAGATTCAGTTTGATGAGAAGATTGTATGGCCTCAAGTTAAACGTTTGAACAGTGTTAGAGCCAGCATCATCTTCTTACTCTGTTTTGGAGAAAAGATGTGAGCAAATGACTAGAAGGAAGGAAAGTGAGATTTTGCAAAGAAGGGCTCATTCTCTAGCAAGGAGGGAAGTGTAGAATCACAGTACTACAAGCACTTAGCTCCTTCAGAGTACTGGGCTGCCACACTTCCTCAGGAATCAGGATTAGCTGTAGAATTTAAACTCATTATATCAGACGCTGACTATACCATTCAAATTTGAAATTCTTTAATAAAATATATTTACTACATAATTAATTTTTTTGCTTTGAAAGGAAAATTTTTTGTAGTCCAGTAGCCTGGTAAATCTGTACTGCTCCCTCCCCGCCCCCCCTTTTTCTATCAGCTGTATGGAGGTAATTTGAATGATAAGATCCCATTATTCCAATAGTTCTTTAGAACTTGAATCTCTTTTAAAATGTAGCTGCTTTGAGCATTTGTGATATTATCAATAATTGGAATAATTGTGTTAGCAGTAAGTAGCCAAGATACACTATGAGAACTGAGCAATTAATTCCATCTCTTTCTAGACAGACATGGGCTTCTTAAATTTGAGATTTTTAGATGTCTGTGTTTATGCCTCTTCTATTGCCAGATTCATCATGAGACTAAAAGTGAAAACAAGTCATTAAGAGAGATTCTAGAAAGACTAGTACAACCATAGTAGTTTGTCTCTTTATACCGAGGTACATACCTGACTCTCTGGTTCATTCATTTCTTTGAGGACTTCCTTCAGCATCCGTCACTGCTTCAAGATAAAATAGAACAGTCTTTGTGACCCTCCAAACCTATTCTCTATTTAGGAACAGGGTTTACTCCAACCCTAGTGGAATTTAATGTTAATTAAATAATAACCCAGGGATAATAATAGTAACTAGACTTTAGATATTCATTTTGTGTTTACAAAGTACATTTTGGTAGCTCATTTCTAATGTGTTACTTTTGTTAACAGTTTGGTGAAATAGGATTCATTTACTCCATTTTATGAAGAGAGGAAACTTAGGTCGATAAAATGACAGTAGTCATATTAGTAAATGGAGGCATTGGGACTTGAACCAGAGTCTTTTAATTTATACTCCTTGACTCTTTTTGTAGTCTGGAAAGTCGCTGCCTTAATAAGAGATGGCAGTGCTGATTCAGATGGTCCTTAGCTATTCCAAAAGACAAATCAGCCTTACCCAAATCTCCAGGCCTTTTTCTACTTCTCTCCACTCAGAACTTGGGGATTTTGTTTTGTTTTTCCCATGTTTGATATTTACACTTCCTCTGTGTTACTGACTAGATTTAGCTGTGTTTGCATCAATGTGATTTTTTTTCTGCTGCCAAAATTCTAATGGCAAATTTTAATTTACAGATGTCTTATGTCAGGCCTTAGTGAACAATTTGTTTTTGAAGGGTCAGATTAGCACATTTTAACTTTTTATAATAATAATAAAAAACATTTGTGCTTTAACCGTAGGACAGTTTACATCCCAGAAAAGAAATAATACATTAATAAATGATGTATATGACACTCCCCACACCCCCTTACCACATATGCCATAACATTACCATAGCTTCCCAACTCCCCCACCCTAGCTCAGGATAACCCACTGAAAAGCTGATATTACAGAAAGACATGGGCAAACCTACGTGCATGTTATATATTAAATATTTTTGTAATAGTCCTCAGATGAAAATAAGTTTATTTTTCTTATCATTGCAATGCTTAACATTGAGATTCTCTTTAGTTAAGGTTTTATGTTGCATTGGGAAGAATATAAATTAAAATTTGAGGTATATTTTTACTGGACTAGAAAATGCTAGAAAATACTTGTTTTTCTTTTCAATAATTGGACTGTCTGTAGTGATCTCTAATTTCCTCTCCTTAGAATTGTGTCAAAGCATCAGAAGAAGGGAAAGAAGGTAAGAGGAAGAAAGAGAGATAAAAGGGAGAGATCTTTCTTTTATAAGTGAGGATGAAATGATGTGTATATATTTTCTTAATACACAATGAACTGCCGTTTCTGTCTGTTTTGGACAGTTGCAGTAGCTTGTGAACTAAGAGTGAAAGGGTAACTAGCTAGCTTTGATGTTAAATGCCAAGGCAAAGCTTATGGCCAAGAGAGAACTAGGAGTGGAAATAAAAGTGTGTTAAGATTTTCATTTTTTCAAAACCCTCTCTTTCCTTTGTATCTATTATAAAATAGAAATTATCTTCAATTGGAAATTGTAAACTTTAAGGCAACAGTTCTCAACCCTTACAAAAATCAGGAAGGTTTTATTTAATACTCAAAAATTTCAAAGATTCTGGTTTGTTTAGAGTTTTACTTATTTCTGATGATTGCTAATATTTAGTGACAAACTGATAAATATCACTCAACTGAATATATATTGTAAATAATGACCACAACATCTTCCTGTATTTGTAAAATAGTAGTTACATATATGTGTGAGACAGGGATTTGGTCTCCTGACCTCTGCCACGACCCCGAAGTCCCCAGGTTATAAATCAGGACTAAAGTAAAACAGCTGCTCCAGGCTGAAAATACTGAAATGGTGATGTAAAATGTACAGTGTGTTAGCCATCAGTTTGTAAAGATTCCTAGGTAGAAATTTTCTTCTTTGTTGTATATTAAATACGTGACCTGTAAAGTCCTGACATTAGATCTGCTCTGGTTTCTGGGCGAATTGTTTTTCATGGTCAGCTTTAAGGTCTTGCAGTTAGTTACTCAGTTATGAATACCTAGATTTCTTCTAAGCGTTTTCCCTTTAGGACTTCTGTGACTATCCCTTCCTTGTGTTTGTAGAGTTAGGATTCTGACACCAGTTGCAGAATCACCGCTGCCACAACTAGCACGAGCAGCAGCCTTCTCTTCATTTCCAAGAAGCTGAAAGAGGCTTCCCAACCTTCACGTTTATAGTTATCAATAAATATGTGGAAGGAGAGATTATTTATTCCTTTTCTGTAGTGGAAAAGCTGACACGTGAGTTAATATTGAATCAGTCTTTGGTTTCCATGCTTGTTGCTGTGGCTTGCGTATTCTATTTAAGATGATTTAGGCAGGGCACCAAAATCTATTAGAGTTAATGCATGATGTTCATTTTTCTGGTAAAAAAAAAAAAAATCACTTCCAACCTATTGAACATCTCATATATGCTAGACATTTAAATGTTATTCAGGATGGGTAATATCCCCGTTTTATAGGTGACGAAACTAAAGCAGACAGATAACTTTTTTATGGTTGTCTTTTTAAAAAATAAATTATATTTATTTTTATTTTTCAGTTACAGTTGACATACAATATAATCTTAGTTTCATGTATTCAACATAGTAATTAGACATTTTTATAGTAAGTGATCTCCCTGATAGGAGATTGTAGCTTACCTAAGTTGTGTGGACAAGGTTAAGGCATGGATGCAGACTCAGGTTTGTCAGTCTGCACACGAAAATATTCTTCTCATCACATCTGCTGCTTTCTCTGTTTTTAACCTCACTTATGAAAAGAAATGACAACATTTTGTTTGGTTTTACCTTTTCAGCAAAGATTCAGCTAAAACCATAAAGAATATGCATATTATTGGCATAGAGACATAATAGTGTCAGCCTTTTTAGAAGGATTTTTGGCTTTCATGCAAGTATGTATTAATTTTTTTTCCTAAGGAGCCTATGTATAGTGGATCCATTGGTGAGAGTTCCTTGAGGCAATGTTGTCTAAAAGCAGTATTGCTGGATATTAGGATATAATCATGCTAATTTTACTAGGAACTGTGCAGGTCATTGTCAGGTTTATATATCCACTAGTACTTCATGATGGTTCCTTTTTTTACTAACAAATTTCTTGATTTTTGTCCATCTGATAGATGTTTATTGTACCTCAAAGTTTAATTTTTTTTCTTTTTTGATTGCAAGTGAGGTTGAGCATCTCTTCATTTACTTAATTTCCCTTTTCTGTGCATTGAGTCTCTTGCCTTTTTCTTGTAAAAAGTTCCTTAAAAGAGTTTTTGTAGCATTCCTTGCATTGTAGATTAATCTCTTGTTAGCCTTAGGTATTGTGAATATTTTCTCTGAGTGTGTCACTTGCCTGATAATTTTGCCTCTGGTGCTTTTCATTAAAAACAAAAATCTTTAATGTAGTTGAACCCACTAATTTGTGCTATCATTGTGGTCTGTGCATTTTGAGTCATTTAAGAAATCTTTTTCTATTCTGGGCTCACAATATGTCTCTTTCACTTATTAGTTTTATAGGTTACTCTTATTAGGGTTTTAAAAACTGTTTGAATGAAACTTATGAGGCATAAATTTGTTTATATAAAAAGCTGCTGATAATCATGAGCCAGTCCCCACCACTATTTACCAAATAATCTACTCTTTCTCCACAGATTTTTGGTGCTACCTCTAGTATATCAGTGCATATTTATATAAATCTTCTGAGATGTCTCTTTTGTTCGGGTGGCATATTTGTGTGTTCCTGGCATTGACACACTTTAAAAACTACTGTGGCTTTGAAATATGTCTCACCTTGTTACGTGTACGTTTCTATGACTCGCTCTTATTAGCATGATTGATATAAACTTAAAAGTTCAAAAATACTTTAGAATATTTTAGGTAGATTTCTTGCTTTTGTTTGCATCTGTGTTAACTCTTACACTGCAAACATATTTCCTAGAAATGTGTTTACTTCTCTGGGAACATTTTAAAATTTATTTATTTAGTAACATAATTTAATTTAACATTCCTAACATTACATTTCCTTCTCAGTTTTACTTATTTATTTTTTAGCAGTTATGGCTGCCTTTCACACTTGGTCATCTATGTAGGGCAGTGGGTGTCTCACTTCAGAGTCTTTCTTCTTCAGTGCTCTGCATGTGCGTATAGAGCTGGGATGTGCCTTCCTGGTACGGCTTTTGAATGAATGTTTTATGAGGTGCGATGCCGTAATACATGACTGAATGCTCTTGAAAGCCTGTTAATTATAGATGCCTCTTTATTAATGGGAAAACACTGCCAGTTTCAGCTTGGAGTCTCCAAGTTTACTTTTCTCCACTCTGTTCTAAGTCACTGGGTCTTATTCCCCTCCAGTTTCCAATTTATATTACATCGAATGCTTTAGGTCACTTTATTTTATGACCAGGCATTTACATGCCTGTGCGGAATACAGGGTATTTGTCTTTAGTTCGTGAAATGGAATGAAACCATGTTGTACATAATGAGGCTTATTATTGTAAATAAATTTGAAATAATTGTAGGGGACAAGTTGCGGTCTCAGTATCAATATTGTATGACATGGTTCATCTAGGCCAAAGATGTTACCCTTTGCCATCAGTTCTGGAATTACATGGGTGACAGGCTATATTTTATATATTTTGTTTGTAGTTCTTATGGTGCTTTATGGATATAGACGGTAGTAGTTTACTGAAATTTACTAAGCTTGCACAAAGTCTGATAAAATTATAATGTAGAATATTATAAGGGTCCAAAACCTCCTTAGACAAATAAGAACAATGTCCTTGGGCTGTTGAGTGTTCCCCTATTGTGCTTTAAACAGGATTTATTAGTCATTCACCTGAGCTACTGACCTAACTGAACTTAAATACTTAAATACTCAGGAGAGGACTTCATCAGGAAGAGTGTTCTCCATTTCTCATTCAGATTCCTTCATGCTCATCTCACCCGCTCTCAATTCCACCTGTCTTCCCCGCCCCCTCTCTTATTCAGTTATTCTGAATATAATTGACAACCAAGATACTTCATCTGTTCAACGGACATCTGCTGAGCTCCAAACTGTTAAATTCTAGTTCCCTTATCTCTCTTCCCCTACCTGCTGTGCAGCAGTCATTATGCTAAGTTCTAAAGATACAATGAATGCCACACGGGTGCTGACCTCAGAAGATAGACACATGAATCATTAACTGGAATTTAGAATGTGAGACACTTTACAGCAAACGTTGCGATAAATAGTAATAGAGAGTAAGGTACAAAGGAGGAAGTGATTTTTTTTTCTTGTTTGCGAGGAAATAATTCATAAAGGAGGGGATTTTGGTGCTGCATATTGGAGGAATAGGATGGGATTATTTACCAGGCTGAAGAGGAAAAAAACCAGAAGAAACAGCCCAGGTTCAGAGCCTAGAATACTCAGTGCATGAGGAACATGGAGTATGAGTGACCGGAGCAGAGAGGAGAAGAGGGTGGAGGTGCCTCCTGGGTCAGAGGCTTGGTCCAGCCTTGTCTAGGGCCATGCATGCTTCTTCTGGAAGTGTGGACTTTTTTTCTGAGAGAATTGTGGAGCCATCAAATGTGAAATGTTCAAGTTCAATCTTAAAATATGTAAAAAGGCAGCAGGGAGAAGTCCAGTGGCTATTAAAATAATCCAAGTAGAGATAATGAAGACAAACTGAGGTGATGGTATCGGGAGAGGAAAGAAGAGAAGATGGGTTTGAGAATCATTTAGGAGAAAAAAAAATTGTTGATTTCATGGCAAGTGGGAGGAGAGGAAGAGGGGGAAAAAGAAAAATGACTCTAGGTGTTTCTGGTTAGGAAGGTTCATTGTCTGAGTTGTCATTAGGGTGGAAAACATCAGGGTGGAGCAAGTTTGGAGAGAGAATAATGAGTTCAGTTTGGAGTAAAGTTGGGATACCCGTGGTATATTCAGTTGATTTTGAGAGGCCTAGTCCCCAAGAGAAAAGCCACGGCTGGTGACATGTATTGGGAAGTGACTAAGACTGTGGTGACTGAGATCCCACAGGGGTGGCCAGAGGGCCAAATTCTGAGCAGACAAAAGAAAAAGAGGGTCAGGAAAGCCCAGAAACAAAAATGATAGTAATGTTGAGCACCCGGTGTTTGTGTTTTGTTTCTATATATTCTCTCATATAGTCCTCTGAAATAATCATTGTCATTGTCTTTTACAAAAAAGCTATTTATCTAAAGCTTAGGTAAGCAATTTGCCAAATCGCCCAGGTCGTAAATAGGGAAAAGCCATTAAGTCTGTCTGAGGCCACAAGAAGGTCAAGTAGATTGATACGGGAGATTGAATCTGGCAATTAGGTATTCAGTTGGTGGTTAAAAGAGCTCTTAAGCCTACATCTGGATTCATGGGTGAGGAACAAGTAGGAGTGAAGAAGTGAGGCCACCGAGTGGGGTGTGTGTGTGTTTATACATGTGCGTCTATAAAGGAATACTTTTTATGTGTAATGGCGACAGGAGCTTATGTTCAGTTGAGAATACTGGAGTCACTAAAGGTAGAATACTAATGGAGTAAGGTTCCAGAGAAGGTAGGGTGGACGAGGTCCGGAGTGCAGGCATGCTCAAATGGGTTGTGCTGGGAAGGTAGGGACATTTATACCTTTGGGACAGGAGAGGAGGAGAAAAAAGATAGGTGTGATGGTAGATGAATGTGCGGGAGGAGAGGAGGACAGTCGGTAAAGTCATCCCTGATGACTTGCTTGTGTTTCTCAGTGAAATAGAAGCAGATGAATCAGGAGTGAGGAGGCCTTGAGAAACATTTGAAAGTTAGTAAAGTTAACTTGGAAAAAGGAGTTTACTGATTTAGGTTGAATAATGGCCAAGCACACTGAGGGCCCAGTTGGGGCCTAGTCACTGGGGATTAGGTACCGGTGGTGGGTTTTTTGTTTTGTTTTGTTTTGTTTTTCTGGTTGATAGAGTAAGATGAATACCATGCATGACCTTTAAAATAAAATACACAGGCCTTGCCTGAAATGTTAAGATGGTGATTCAAAGGAAGCTTCAGGATGTGGGGGTGAGGAGGGGCAGGGAGGGAGGAAAAGTAGGACAGAGGAAACAACAGGTTGAGCATTAAGGAACTTGGGTCTTAGTTCTTCCATTAACAGAGGATGGCTTCAGGGAAGTCAGCTAATGTCTCTGAGCCTCAGTTTCCTCATTTTTTGATGGAGGAAATTATACTTAATGTCTTCCCCAGTCTCATAGTTCTCAGAACTTCTGTGAGACTTGTTAGTAGACAAAGATAAGTGGACAGAAGAATAAGAGTAGTTAGATTCCTGTCATTTATCATTCATTCATGAGTTCTTCTGAGAGCAGCTCAGAAGAACTGTGCCTTCGGGGAATTGCAGCATGAGTCCAGACAGCAGATGACCATGCCCAAGTGTCCGTTACTGGGCTGTCCCCAGTAATGGGAGAAAGGAGGCAAGTCAGGAAATGGGAGCAGGAGCGTGGGGCTGTGATGGGAATTGTGCAAGTGCAGACAGGTAGGGTTTCTGTGGGCCAGGTCTCCCTGAGACGTCAACGGGTCAGCTCATAAAGGTGGTGACATGGTCTTTGCATCCATCATCTATGTTGTTTCTTTCCCTGTATGATTGCTTTTTGTTTTCACTAGGCTTATTTCTCCCTCTTGGTTTAAAATGTGGCATTGTAGAAGATAATTCAGCAGTTGGAGAAGGCTAAGCATATTTACATCAGCTTACCTTAGTTTTTTCTCCTTCCCATATCCTTCACTATACTTTGATTTCCTTTGTCTGTAGGGAAATCAGAAACAGAAGCATTGCATCACTCTTCTCATTGAGTATGTGCTTCCCCTGGAAGGTTTACTCTTCAGAGCCATTTAACTGTTTCCGCTTTCTATTATGAGTAGGAATGACATCTTAAAGCCTTAGAGGTGTGGCTACATTTAAAGGTGAATGCAGATTGGACAGTGGCTCCGGAGAGTACTGTAATAATTTAACAAGCCTAAACAGGTGGTAGGACATTCTTTTAAAAATTAAGCCTGTAATCTTTCTTTATGCTATTATATATTTGAGAGAAACTTGGGCATTTCTTTTTTTCTTCATTAAGCTATTACACAACTTAAGGCTTGGAAAATTCTTCACAGGAAGAAACAGGGTGTAACAGTTTGTGTGAGACATCTTCTAAAAATTTACCCTTTTAGCTGAAGTCTGAGTATATTATTCTCTCCACCCCACTGCTCTAGTTTCTTTCTGAAAGTTAATTTCTCCACATAATTAAATATTCTTCAAAGTGAAACAGTTAAAAAGTTAAAGCCATTTAAACTGTGAAATTAAAACATAGTCTAAAAATGTGTTCTTCCATTTCCTGAGAAACAACAGGAAGGATTTGCTTTCTCAAAATAAACTAAGTAGCCTGACTGTGAACTCCTAGTAGAGATCAAAGATTCAGCATCATCACACAATGGGAACTTTTCAGTCCTTTTTTCTAACTCAGAAAATCAAATGTAATACTCTTGGGGTTTTTTTTGTTTGTTTGTTTGTTTGTTTTGTTTTGTTTTATTATTAATAACATGAGGAACCAGTATATGTATCTACAGTTCAGAAACCTACCTCTGGCATATGTAACATCATTTTAGCCTAAATGTTGACCATCTGGTGTGTCTAGGAGAGTCCATTTCCAAGATATCCTGATCAGTATGGGCATGCTATACATTCAGCAATGGAAAGTGTCCTTGGCCATTAAATATAAGACAATAGAGAAAAACCATATAGCATCTAAGGATGAACTTGCTAGATTAGTAAATTATTTCATAGCTCTGCTAATAAGAAAAGTTCAGTAGCTCATGTTGAACATTGATTTATATATATATTCAAGAAGGAGTCTGCTATAGGAATTTTATCTTTCTGTGTACACACATGTATACTCATAGAGTCTCAGGTAGGAATAAGGACATTTATTAATATTTCTCTACTTCCAGAAACAAGGAGTAAGAGCCATTTTAAAGAGGGGTATAATCTGTTATGGCTGGCAGATTTCTGTTTGCGAGATACAAGCAAGATTAGGGAGAAATGTAAAGTATTCATATCTTAATTTGTGGGCTCAAAAACATAAAATTCTGTAGTCTTCAAATAGTGTAAAATAGGTCAACATTTTGAACTATTGGGCAGAGTTTATATAAATTAAAAAGTTATGTGTATACTTTGAGAACTTTATAGAATTTCTCAATAGGCTAGTTTTTTCTGCACTTATCTTTCAAGAAAAGATCGGAAAATGGACCATCGGAACAGTATACAGCTTATGATATCAATTTCTTTCTCTTTATTTTTAACCTATCTCTTTATATTTACGTGGGTATCTTGTAGAAAACATATATTTGGGTCTGATTTTTTTTTTTTAAATCGTCTCTGACAGTCTGTGTCTTTGAATTGGTATATTTAGATGATTCACATTTAAAGTGATTATTGATGTAGTTTGATTACTATCTGCCATGTTTATAACTGTTTTCTATTTGCTACATTTGCTCTTTTTCCCTTTCTCAGAAATTTTTGCCTTCTGTGGGTTTAGGTGAACAGTTTATATGATTCATTTTATCTCTTCTTTTAACATATCAAGTTATATATTCTTTACAAAATTTTTAGTGTGGTTACCTAAAGTTTACAATTTATCTCACTTTCTGTAAACAAACAAAAAACCTCCCACGTTTTTAGGTGTATATGCATAGGAAAAAAGAAAAAATAAAGGAAGGCTATATACCAAGACATTTAAAAGTAGTTACCTTTGAGTGGTAGAATTTTAGATGATTTTTGCTTTTTTTTTTTTTGTAGTTTTCTGTATTATCTACTTTTTTAACAGCAAGTAGGTATTACTTTTATAATCAGAAACAAAAAGACTCTTTTCCTTTTGAAGAGAGAAGAATTAAAACAAACTGAAAATCTCCCATGGTTTTACAGTTTATATCTTCTCTACTTCCATTTTGAGATAAGCTTTGTCCCACAACCGGCAGCTCTCCACTAGTAGGAAAAAGGAAGGGGGTCGGCTGCACCTTATGTCGCACTGGGAAGGTTGTCAACTCCTGTCCTATATCTACCTTCTCTTCTGCACAATGAGCATGAACCCTCAGAATGACTTAAGTTTCCACTTAATACAGAGTAAACCAAACCCCTCTATTTTTGCATAATTAAGTTCTCCTCTACATGGAACGTCTTTATGTCTTTAGCTATTTTTCAGAAAATAATGAGCATAATAAGAACACTTGAAAGCTAGTTTAAAGTATAGCGCTCCACACAACACTTATAATAATAGTTCTTTGGTTTGCTGATGTGAAACCTGCCCTCTTTTGGGTCAGGGCAGGAAGTAGGTATTAGGGGGTATTGTCTGTGATTTAAGTGAATAAATTGTAACCAAGATGAATCTATTGGTTTGTTTGGTTTTAGGGAACTCATTCCCCCTTGTGAAATTTTAGAGAAAATTACTACTACTATTTCAATGTCGATTATATCTTCTGAATTTATTTGGGTTTACATGTAAGCCAAACCCAAATTAAGGCTTATGAAAGTGGCATGGTTCAGTGCAAATGGATGAATGCAGATTTCTTTAAAAAATGGTTTTATTACCAACTAACTTCCCTGGTGTTCTCAAGGATGTCATAAATTTTATAAATACCATAGTTCGTTAGCCTATAAAATTGGGACAGTTCTCTTCTGTTGCTTACCTGCTGCATTCAGGTAAACAAAAGACAAATGAAGCTTTTTGAGTCTTCTGAAAGAAGCTAAAAAAGCAAACTATTTTTTTCCTATTTCCAGGTGAAAAATTGTAGGTCTCGATTTTAATGTATTTTATTATTAAGACTATGAAATATCATTTAGCATAAAAAATGAAGTAGTAATCATAATCTGTTTCAAACTAATAGAATTAAACATTTTGATATAAAGAAAATTTAAAAGAATATGAAATACATGCTAAAAATTTATTCATAATACATCGATTATTGCAACTATTAACAATATATACAAATTTTGAAGGGATCAAAAGTATAAGCAATTGCTATCTAAGAGATTGAGTAAAATCTAATAAGATTTCTTTATAATAAATTAATGTTACATATTTTACAAGAAGTAGAGACATCAGAAATCAAGTTTCTGTGATGCTTATTAAGATAAGCTTAAAATGTTAATGAACTTTTAAATTTACAGTATAAATTACATTAATAGTCTTCAGTAGGTGTGGGGAGTAAGTGTAAGTAGTTTGACTTTTTTAAAAAACTAATTTTTGTGTGAGAGACTTGATACTTGAAGATAATAGTGAGGAAACGGTGAAAATTCTAGCGTTATTATGTTACCCACTTAACTAACCATTACGTGCATTGGCCTGGGTGCCTTTGATTTGCTGCCATTGGTCCCCTTACTCTGGTTTTAATTTGTGAAAGTGTGTAACGTCCTGGCGCCTCTTTGCTCCTCAAGTTCAGCTGTGAAAATTACTTAAGTGAGAAATGGCTTGAGAGTAAGAACTGTGAATGGAGGAAAGAAATTATCCTCTTATTATTTTAAATACAGGAACAGATTATCTGCAACCCTGAGATTTTACCCAAGAAGAACTCATAGTATAATAGGTTATCTTTGCTTTTATAAATGTAAACCATAATGCTTTAATAACTACTTTTAGGAAAGGTCAGCAGCTGCTAATTTCAGTCTGCCTTTCGTCCATTTATTTCGTGATAGTTCCTCTCTGTGTGTTCCCGGAATCATTTACTCTTTGAAAGAAGTAATGAGCTTGTGATCATTCCTGCCATCAGTGGCCTGGTATGAGATCTAGATATTGCAGCCGTGTGTTAACAAAGAGGCTGCCTCCCTTTCTGTGCTTTCAGGAGGTGGTTGTAAACAGCGAAATGAAAATCTAAAAACTGCAAAAATGGTTTTAGCAATACCCTTAAAAACACTGAGTATTAAAATAACAAATATACAATATAATAAAATAAAATAGAAAGTGGACTTATTAAACCGTGAAAAAAATAACACGTATAGTTGCCTAATTAATATAAATACATATAAAATATATGGAATGGTTTACATATTTGCTAGAGTAAATTTTCCTGCCTTTTAGTGTATACTTCTAGATGAGTAAATTGTATATTTTAGGGGGCAGTAGCAGTAAGGCTAAAAAGCAACATATTTACAGTAGTCTTAAAATACAGTTTACCAAGTAGTATTCCCACTTTGTGGATGGAACCCAAAAGCCAAGTAGTTAGTTTAAAATTGGAAGTACACATTAGATGAGTTTTCCATTCCTAAGTAATCTTTCATCAGAGCTAGGGGAAAAAGGCTTACACATCTACTTTAAACAGGCTTTTATCTGAACCATTTCAAGATAAAGGAAATATACAACTTAAGCTTTTCTGGAATAAACTAAAACCTCTTCACTCTCCAATCTCAAATCAATATTTTAAACTAATTTTTTTATGCTAAAACTTAAGGCAACTCTGATTCCTTTCCTAATAGAAATAGATATACATCATCCTCTATGAAATAACTAACCAAAGACAGACCTACCTTCAACCTTCTCTGTAGTAAGTTTCCTAATTCTAAGGCTCTTTACTCTTAACTTACAAGTCATTTTTTTTTTTTAAGTACAAGATTTTTTCAGATTTTCCTTAAAATTTTTCTAACATTTGCCATTCCTCCTTTTAGTTACTGATAGGGGCATTGACAGGAACCCTCATGTGCTGCAGATGTGATGATCTCCTGGGATAAAGGCAGGTGGAGTTGCAGGGAGACAGACTGACTTAAGATGAGGAAGAAATCTCCTTCAAAGCCATGCGGAGCTGACCTGAACTGCCGGCGCTGTCTAGGGCCCAGGACTGGAGAGGCTGTTCATCCTTGGCCGAGAGCTTAGAGACTTAAAACCTCCTATCGTGGGGTGGGCCAGAGATACTCTCTGAGCTCATAAAGTATGTATATACCGTTTAGTCACACGCTTTGTGCTAGAAAAACACATACAAATACTGACTCCGCTGTGTAGTAGGTATGTGACCCTAGGAAAGTAAGCTAAATTCTCTCAGCCTTGGTTTGTTCATCTTTAAAATGAGGATAAAATGATGTGACGTGTATCATGTAAATTTAAAGTATGTAAAGCCCTTGGAATAGTTATTTCTTACAACTGGCTGTGATTCTGTAAGTTTTCATTCTTATGCCTCTTTTCTTTAACCCCTGTTCTTTTTCTGCCCTCCGTTCATTCTTTTAAAGACCTTGTTTTCTCTTCTTTCGTTGTCATCTTCCCTACCTGCGCCATAGTGCCTTCCGGTGGTACCCAGGGGTGCCCTGAGCAACTTCAGTAGCATTACCATCAATGTGTGATGCCTGGGCGAGCCAGTGAACAGCTATGAATCCTCTGTGTTCTTTGGATTTGGCACAAGGGACTGCCTTAAACACCTCGATAAAGCTGCTATAGCTCTTTTTCCTTCATTGTTGATGGTCACGAAAGCACAAATGGGAGTTGGATATAAGAAAAACCCTTTTATACAAAGGCTTATGGGTGTAGAAATCTGTTGGTAATGTTTAATTTTTCCTCTATTTAAGTTTCTGTTTTGGAGCCAGGCTCCTAACTGTGAATGTTGTGCTTGAGAGAGAGGAATAATATCAGGACCAGAAGTTCAGAAGCATTTCTTTTTAACAGGTACATTTAACATAACTTTGAGGAATTGCTGTGGGGACTAAAAGGGTGACATAAATAAGTTTTTTCATCACAAGCTCTTTGAAGACCCACTTGCTTAACAGAGCGATATCACTTAATAATGTAAGGGAATGTCATTTGCACATACTTTATGAGTGAAAGAGATCTAGTGAACCCATTAAAGAAATACACATTTGTAGAGCCATTCAATTCATTGGTTTTCTTTTATAAATAATGAAGAATCACAGAGGTGAGGTAGCTTGTTCCTTGAAACAGAGCTCTTCATGTTCGCAAAAGGCAAACCTGGGAGACGCGGCCCCTGACACTGTCTTCCCCTTACGTTCCAGCGCAGCACCCTGACTCTAGGCTCGGGCGTGGGAGGCATCTCATTATGGCTCAAAGACATCTCTCCCTTGTTAGCCTTTATTGCTCACTAAGGCATTGATGAAAAAGTTTCTGTGTTCTCATTCAGATTCTTTCTTTTGTCTCTGTTGATTTTATGAAATCTTTGGTTTGTTTGATTGCTCTGGCTCAGGAATAATTAAATAGGCAAATATTGGGCAGTTTAGTTCTCCTTTGTCCATTTTTTGACCTCTTTCTCTGTGCTATGCACTTTTATGTTTTTGCATGTGGACATGAGTTAACTCTAGGAGAGTATAGGTGTAACTATACTCATTTGCCAGGTCAGAAGACTAAGGTTTACAGGGAGTAAGCAGCTTGTCCCAGGTTATATAGCTTGTAAGCTGGAAGTGGATCCCAGGTCAGTTTTCCAGCCACTTGTTTATAATCACTGCCTTTGATTATATTTTCTGCCCCCTTTACTGCCTGGGTAATGGGGAACAGGGCATAGTATTGAAGATCTTGTGGCAAATGATTCAAAGATCATCTGGCCTAGCCCCTTAGCTTCTGGCAGATGAGGTGTTTATTCCTCTGATTTCATACATGAAGTACTCGAGGCCTTGTTTTTATTTAATTTTTTGGTTTGCTGTTTCAAAGTAAAAATGATCTTTTGTTCTTTTGCTATTAAAAAGTAATAAATTCTCATTGAAAGGAAATACGTAAGTCTAGAAAATAAAAGAGAAAATTAAAATAACCTTTGAAACTCCATAGCCAGATGATTGAGTGGGTTCAAATTCTCAGCTGTATCACTGACCAGCTTTTTGACTTTGGGCAAATTTTAGAGCCTCACATATGCAAATTACCCATGATTAAGTGGGTTCTTATTTGTGAAGCATTTAGAAAAATGCCTAGCACCTTGTAAGTATAACGCAAGTGTTGACTAAAAGAAAATAAATGATTACCCATGTAAATAGCCTTCCCCTCTGCCAACCTGGGGAGGAGGTAGAGGCAGGGCGGAATGGAGATCAGGCCGACAGTAAGTAAGTGGGTCGTGGGCTGAGCTGTGTGGAGGTGTTGGGAGGGCGGCCCCAGGCCTTCTGCTTCTGTTTTCCTTAGCAATCCTGATAACCTGGAATATTAATAAAGTTCTGTCTCTCACTTTCAAGATAGTAAAAATGATTTTGATTTTCCTTTTTTCTACTCCTTTTAGGGAGTGCACAAAAAGCACCTATTTATTTGAGATTTTTGTCATAGACGAGGCCAGACATGAATTTTCTTTCATATGTTATATTCTGTGTTCTGCATTAGTTGGGTTCTTCCTTTATTTTCTTGGACTTTGGTGTGAAGAAGATGCCCTGTTTATACAGCCTTAGTGTCTTTCATGTGTAATGTATTCTTAAACTAATTCCGGTTGCTCTGACCCTTTGGGATTTTTTAATTGCTTTGTTCCATTTTTTAAGCATTTTTGAAATATTAAAAATATTCGTGAGGGAGGGTGGGTCATGGGAACATTTTACCAGAGTTGTTTGCTCTCAGAAAGTTGTGAATGTGCATGGAGAAGTCTATGGGGTTAAATTCTGCCAGGTGCATGCATTGGTCTCTTGAACTTAAGTTCCCGTTTCTTTTGATATTTAAATCCTCGTTTCTGAGGCATAAAGTGTAGAGCTGAGCCTTTTAAACCTGAGAGCCTCTGTGGTGCTGTTGCCCCTAGTCCCATCAAAGAAAGGTCTTAAGTAGTTCTTGTGTTTGCATTGAAGCAACACGTCAATAGTAAGGATCAAAAGATTTGTCTGCCGGGAGGCTGGTCACTCTGGCATCTTGAAAAAAGAAAAAAGAAGAAAATTGTCTGTTCTCTGATTTTTGCCTTTGAACCAAGACTTTCCAAAAAGAACAGAGACTTGTTTTGAATATTGCCGCCTCTGGGTGTGAGTGATTATGCAAGGCAGTAGAGTTTTTTGCTTTTTGTTTTTTTAAAAAAAACTTCATAATAGATGCAGAGGTATGAAATTGCCAAAAAAAAAAAAAATTCAAACAACTGTATAAAGCAGTCTTTGAAGGTAGATGGTCTCAGCTTACAAGGATTTGCTTCGTCTTGTGAAAGGCTCCATCCGCCACTTGGGCATTTCCATAAGAACTTCTTCTCATTTACCTTCCACGGCAATCAGTTGCCAAGTTGTCTCAACTCTGTCTTAAACTTAAATTCTTAAATTGAATGTGGTATCTCTTGAAACTCTCCAATATTCTGCTCCACCACAAAACTGCAGCGTGGCCACCAGCCTGTCCTGCCAGACTGCTGAAGCTGCCTCCAGCTGCGCTCGGGCCTCTGCCCTCCAGTGCTCTTTACACGCTGAGGCCTGAGGGGTTTTTACGGAGCAGAACTCAGTATGTCAGTGACTACGTCAAGCCCTCTAGTGACTGACTTCTCATTGCCCTCAGAATTCCTTCATAAGGAGTTAAAAGCCAAACTACTTAAGAAGACTTCAAGACCTTGCAAGAGGAAGTCCCTGCCTCTATCTGCAATCTTCACCCATTACCCCACCTCTTCCACCACTGTACTTCAGACACACACCACTTACAGCCTCACAGAACTTCTTTCTGTTCCTCTAATCTGCTGTTTTCATGACAGCAACCCTTCAGGGTATGTCTGATGCCTATCACGCTTTCCCTTTCTGCTGCCACACTTTTGTCTAGCTAATCCTGTGTCTTCCTTTTGTCTTAAATGTCATATCCTTCAGGAAGCCCCCTTTAACTCCTAAACTAAATAAGTTCCCCTGCTGTTTGTTTCTGTTAGTTTCCTTGTTTTTTCTGATAGATGCCCAGCCCCATGAGGTCTTAGACATGTCTGTCTTGTTCCCTACTATATCCTAGTGTCTAGCACACAGTAGGAGCGCAGATGTTTTTTGAATGAATGACATGTTTCAAATCACTCTTGTTTTATTACTTGTAGTAATACTTATCACACATACCTGCATTACTTCCTTTAAGTTCTCAGCAAACTCCCTTTGTTAACATCAATTTGCTTAATTATACTAAATATGTACAAACACAAAATTGGACGTATATACCTTATGCTTATTGCTCTTATGCAACTATTAAAACATTTGAAAAACCACAAAAATGCAAACGATATTTTAAAACCATTAAATTTAAATTAAAAATACTAATATAATCAATGAATGCTCTTTTGCTGAAACTAAGTCACCTCTGTAGATGGTTTAAAAATGTAAGAATTTGTTGCCTTAGGTCCTAATATATACTTAATTCATGTGAGTCTTGATTTTTATGATAATGTTAATGCAAAGAATATTGGTTTGAAATATTGAGAAGTACATTATGGACTTGAAGACCTTGCTTGGTCCTTACCTCAGGACCATCAACCATAACTGTACCAGTCCTTGAATTACAATTTTAATGGTTTCTGATTTTCTTGCTAATGCTGCAGCTGTCTTGTACATGCAAAGATAAGGTTAGCATTCCAGAGTTACTGAAGTTAACATCAAACATATCTCTAACTTGCGTATTGCCAGAATCAGAAACAAGAGTATAATATTTGTTAATTTTAGTTCTCATAGGTGTGGACAACTTTTCGTTTCGGCACACAGACTGCTGAAGGAAGTTAGTAGATAATAAAAATGACACATTCACACTTTTAAAAAACACTTGAACGTAACTTTTTCTTATTGCCTTTATAAGTTTCTAGCTAAAACACAACCTGTATTCTTTAATAATTTCGTGCCATGATGAAGATACTTTTATGAATGCCTTACTGTCGTTTGACCTGCGCTTGCTATGACTACATTGATTGTGTATCAAGTTCGCCTCTGTCCTTTTATTATTAGCCTATAGCAATTAATATAGCACAGTACTCTGCTGCCTGCTATTTCATGTTATGAATTCAAAGTCTTACTTGATAAGTGTCTTCAATTGACCTTTGTCACTGCCATCTCTGCTTTGCCAGTGTATCACAAGTGCAGTTGCTGATGAGGACTACTTGGTGCCCCGGCAATCCTAAATGCAAACTTCAGTGCCCTGTTGGTATGGGGTCATTCAGATGGTCCAGTGTGTATTTATATCAGTTTCTTTTAGATTAACACAAGTGAAAACACAGAATTGAAAGCTTATTTTTGAGACGTCACAGACTCTTGACTATGTGGTCCTTTAAGGATCCTTTGACCTCCATTTGAAAACTCTTGCTTATAGCGCTCGTAGCCAACCAGAGACCATGCACAAACATATAAAAATCAGATCATGTGTCTCCAGAAGTGTCTGGCTCCTGTGGGTCATTCCTTGGTTCTCTCCCTCTCTCTAGCCTCCTGGCCTATCTCTGCATCTTCCATAGCCACTTCATGGTGAGAGGGATGGAGAAGCCTTGTTTTCGGGTCTCACCGAGGACTTACATGTTCTGTTGGGAGTCTTGGCTGTCTTTGGTAACTGGGTAAACCCTGCAGCCTTTGTCACTCGAGCATGGAGCACCTATTGAGGAGGGAGTGTGGTAAGAATATAGCAGGAATGGCTAGGAGAGGCAGTGAGGATTTCAAGTATGTCAGCTCCTATACTTAACATTAAAAGGAAAATGTGCAAATCTTGCAGAGATAGCCCAAATTCAAGGCATTTTGTTAAGCCAAACAACATCATGGCTTTAGTCTAAGGACCTAGCAAGTCATTTTATATATATATACACACATATATATATAAATATATGTGTATATATATATAAAAAATATATATAAAATATATAACTTTATATATATATAAAATATATAACTATATATAAAATATATATATATTTATAAATATATAATTTAATATATATAAATAAAAATATATAATTATATATATATAAATATATATAAATATATATATATAAATATATAAAAATATATATATATAATTTTGATAGCTTTATTGAGATATAATTCATATAGCATACAACTGATCTATTTAGAATATATGATTCAGTAGCATTTAGTACACTCACAGAGTTGTGCGGCCATCACCACTACCAATTTTAGAATATTTCTTCACCCAAAAAGAAATGCCATACCTATTACAAACCATTACCCATTCTTCCCAATCTCCCTAGCCACTGGGAAACAATAATCTATCTGTCTCTAGGTTTGCTTATTCTGGACATTTAACATAAAAAAAAATCATAGAATATGTATACCTTTGTGACTGGCTTCTGTGAGCACGTTTTCATGGTTAGCGTGTTTTAGCATGTGTCAGTATTTCATTTTTTTTGCTGCCAGATAACATTTTATTGGATAGATGTACCAAAAAATTTTAAGTTACTGTTCAATAGTGTTCGCATTATTATGAAACAGATCTTCAGAACATTTTTATCTTGCAAACTGACTAGATATACCAAATTTTATACATTTTTCACGGTAGATACCTAGGTATAGGATTTATAGATCATATAGTAAATCCATATTTAACATTTTGAGGAACTGCCAGACTTTTCCAAAGCTCCTGCATCATTTTATATTCCCTTTAGTGGTATACGAAGATTTCAGTTTCTCCACATTCTGGCCAACACTTGTTATTATCTGTTCTTTTTATTATAGGCCACCTTAGGGATGAAGTGGTATCTCATTATTTTTAATATGTATTTCTCTAATGACTAATGATGTAGAGCATCTTTTCATGTGAAGATATTTAATTAAAACTTCTTTTCCTAAAAACAAAGTTTTCCTAGACTCTCAGTTATAATTTAAGAAAGAAATAACACCCTTTGGGAATATCAAAGGGTACAAATTGTGACTCAGATTCCTATGATTTCAAGAATTGGCAGAACGAGAGCCGCCCTCATTGTTAAGCACTATTGGCAGGTCAGAATTTAAATAGGAGGAGTTGAACAATCTGATTTTCAGGAATCTGAATAATGGAGTCATTGTCAGTGATAAGAAAAGGAAAGAAAAGAAGGTGGAAGATGGGCCCAAAGGTAAGAGATTTCCTTTCAAGGCGCTAAGTTACCACCACAACTAAGCCGAAAAATGGCCTTCAAATGGTGGGAAAAAACAAACGTCATCTTTCTAGACCCTAGTTCCTGTTTGGTGTCTAGCACGAAGTCTTTGCTACTGGTTTTGAAGAAAGGTAACCTCAATTGCAGCAGACAGTCCAAGAATTTAGAATCATAGAACCAAAGAATTAGAAGCTAATGGGCCCTGCAGGGAACTTTGCGATATGTAAAAAGGGTTGCAAAATAAAGCATCCCTGCATTAAGTTCTTAAAAGCTCTTAGGTCTCCCCTGATTACACAGATTTCTTTAAAAATGCCTGCCTAATCTCTCTGCTAACTATCATCATACATACCCATGTGAACTCCATGGTGCCAGTGAGGTTAATTTATGTAGAAAATCTCTTCTTATTCCCACCCTTCCCAAATAAGGCAAATCAACTAAATCAACTATTAACAGTAATAAAGAACTGATTGTTGAGCTCTATATGCCAGGCACTGTGCTAAGCAGTGTATATTGTGTCAGTTGACACAGCATTTCAGTGAAGCGGGTCCTACTCTCATTCCCATATTACAGAAAAGAAAATTTAGGCTCAGCATGATTAAGTAGCTTTCCCAGTGTACCCCATCTTTAAAGAGGCAGGCTAGGAGGGCTTCAGGCTTCAGCCAGTGCTCTCAACCACGGTACTCAGCGCACACACACACACACACACACACACACACACACACACACACGTCTTCCTTACCCCTCTCAGTATCTGCAGCAGGAATTGGGAAATGTATATATATTGACTCTGTTTTACTTTGATGGAGATTTTGTCATTGCTTCCTTGGCCTGCTTACTGCAGGTACAGTTAAATGTGTCAGGAATCACAAAGGGGGTGTAACTATGGCTGCACCTGGTTGGTGCAGTTTTGTGAAGGTTGGACTTGATCTAAAACCATCAGAGCATTATAACCTGGGGAGAGTCATGACTGGATTTTCTTTTCTGAAGAAATATAGCCGATAGCATTGTGGAGGATAGGTTTGAGTAGGTGGAGATGAGTGGCAGGGAATTAGTTTGGGTTAACCAGTTTCCTGTTTGCCCCAAAAACACTCTCCGGTGGTGCTTGTGGCTGCAGCATTTACGCTGAGATAATTTGTGGATTATAGTCCTAACCTTACCCCCAAAGTTTGCCACAAAATATCTCACTTTTGTTATCATTTTCACATTGTTCTAGTATATCAATGATCTTTGGAAACAAATGACATAATTTTATTTATAGCGTTCTATTTTTAGTAGTGGTATTTCCATTTACAAAATATAGTAATTCTTGATCGCTGAAAATGTCAAATCCTAGAAAATGTAGCATTCCTATGTGTGATGTTAAATTACCATTGTTCTCCAACAGTTGTTAGCTGGAGATTCATTTGATGGATCTGACTTATTTATGTGTTTGTTACATTAAGATTAGAGATCATTTCTGTTTAGAAATAACTCAAGAGCGGTTTTATATTTTATTTTTGCATTGAAAACCAGTCAGATTTGCTTCAGCCTCAGAGAGTGTGTTTATGTAAAATTAGCTCTGAGAGCTGCACTTTTCTTTTTTTTCTAAACGGAAAATGGTTTAAACCTAGATTTAGGCAGTGGGGAGGAGAGGCCCAATGGGAAAGAAAGATTTCTGCGACTTAGCAACCTTCTGGCTGTGAGAGTTAAGAGAGAGAAGACCTTGAAGAATGACCTTTAAAATTCTAGTTTGGGAGGCATTGCAAAGGTTCCATATTGCTGCAGACTTGTAGGATTGGAGTAAAGATGGGGTGAAGAACATAGAAGTCAGTAGTAGAATTAGGTTGAAGGCTTTGCTCAGATGGTCTGAGAACCTTTGTGGTCCTCTTGATCATGGGTGCTTTAGTCAATTTAGTTAGAAGATAAAAGAAGTAAATTGTGTTCACCTGTCCTTTAGTTTTTCTAGAAAATTGATGAACCCTAAAGTTTCTCCTGCCCTCAAATAATTGTGTAAGATAGTGTTTTTTTTACTAAAGTTTTTCTGTTTTTGCAAATTTTTATTATAAGTAGGAGCTTTTAGAAGGGAAACTCAGGAAACAGCTTTTTCTCACTAGTTGATGAGAGACATTTTATACTCTGCCCATCTCCAGAGGAGTTTAGTCTGATAATGCATGTGCTTTCACATTTGTAGGTCCCAACATTCATCCCATCCTAGGCTATAAGATTCCTCAAGATTGTGACATAGAGCAACTTTTAAGTGTCATCAATAGACAATTGGATAAGGAAGTTTTGGTGCATATATACAATGGAATATTACTCGGCCATTAAAAATGAAATCTTACATGGATGGACCTAGAAGGTATTATGCTGAGTAAGTCAGACAGAGGAAGACAAATACCATATGATTTCAGTTATATGCAGAATCTAAGAAACAAAAGAAACGAACAAACAAAACAAAAACAGACTCACAGATAGAGAACAAACTGGTAATTGCCAGAGGAGATGTGAGGGTCAGAGTTTGAAAGTAAAAATAAAATTTTTTAAAAAAAGGTTGAGATTTAGTTTAAGGGGAACAAGCACTGTAGGCAGCAACAACTTAGAACTAATTATTCCTCCCAGTTCAGCTATATGAACATTAGTTGAGTTTGATAATTTTCTCAATAAACTAATAGTATTCTCAGCATTTTATCCTTCTTGGAAGAATTAAATTTAGATAATTTCTATAGCACACTCCATAGCTTCAGTTGAGGCACAGCATTGAACTTTAATATTCTACTTCAAAATCCGTTTCTGAGATGTGATACTTAGTAATCTCTATTGAGTGGTAGATGATGAAGTTACTTCCCGTGTTGTTTCATTCATGCCTCAAGGTTGCAAAGTTATGTAACTTGTTTACAGATAAAATGCTAGTGAAGGAAAGTTCATTCGCCACTGTTAGAAGGTACACACCCCAAGCATTTAGTGTGATGAATTTCTTTGGTCTTTTCTTTCAGTTGTCTTATGTTTACAGAGTCAGATTATCTCATGTATATCTAGGGGTCAATGTCACAATCTCCTGGATAATACAGTGTAACAGTTTCTTTTTTGTACTTTGTTAAAGAAAGTGAGTAGTAGATGATTACCTGGGGTTGAATTGGTATTTGGAACCTCATTAGTGGTTAATTAAAAACACACAGAGGTGCTTTCTTCTAAGTGCCTGCACATATGGTCTTTTGAGGTTCAAATATTCAAGAGATATCATCTCACCACTCCTAAAGAATATGTTTACTCTCAGACTTAAAATATATTTGAACAGAATTCAAAGCTTTGAGTTCTTAGACTGTTTACAGTTACATTAATTTACATAGGTCATAATTACTCTTAGGTCTCTGATAGCAGTAGTGTTCCATTTTTTTTTTAAATTAGCATATTGTTTCTTTCTGCTACTTAAAAGAATACTAACAAGATGCCTTAACTATCTCAAGTTATAACGATTTATGTTAATCAACTTCACTATAAAATTGATGATTTGCAGTTAGAAAACATTGGTGACTCATAGTATCTGGTTACCGTTGTTTGGTATAGAGGGTGGTCAGATTTATTTCAGTACCTTGGGTGGCTCTTCCTCATAGTAAAAAACTCCATTGAAAACACTGAGTTTTTTTTTTTTTTTTTGTACTTTTGTTTTGTCGTCTTTATATTTGCTTATTTGCTTTCAAATGCTACCTTACACCTCTACTTTTCCTTTTGGGTATCTGTGGCTTTTACCTTCATTTGGCATTTGGGGCCATTATATTTCTGTGACTTAGTATCGTTCAGTTCTTTAAATGACCTCTTCCTCAGTACCTGGCAATCTCTTACAGAATTCCAATGTATATTTTGTAAATTGAAATATGACTTAGGTCTATACGTAATTACTTTTCTAATAATATATTTGGTCTCTGCCTTAAATGCAAATTCTTTGGGAACAAGTATTATGGTTTCAATGTATATTATCTACTGACAGTAACTAGCATGGCGCTTTAATGCTAAGTGTTCATGGAATTAGTTGGCCCGGGTGCATGATGAGTAGCCTTATTATCTGGAAGTGGAACATAGGAAGTTTGTGATAGCTGCTTTCAGAACTGCGCATTCCAGACCAAACAATTTGCATATCCATGCCACACTAAGCTACTCATTGCCAAGGCATGCTGTTTGAAAGTGCCTGGTGCCAGGGGGAATAGAGACATTTAATTAGCTGCTGATGCTTGTTTTACTCTTTATGGGGTCCTTCTCTGTAGTGACCAGGACTTTGTTGTTTGTCACAGAGGAAGTAAGACATGAACCAAGCCAATCATATTCTGTACCAAACACATTAGCAATCTGTTCTGCTTTCCTCAACTTTGGCTTCTTCATTCCATGTCTCTGAGACAATTTCCATAATGAGAGCCATATTATGAGAAATACATGCAATTATGTCAGGGGCTTACTGCTCTATGCCGTCTTTTGGAGAAACCAAATAGTATTGTGTATGTAGCTCTTTAACTTTCCTCTGGGTTCTGTCTGCTTACTTAATGCAGCTGCATATCCCTAAAATTGAATGCTGGTCTGTTTTTGTTATCTCCCTTAACTCTATCACTCACCTTCTGGATGAATACTCATAACTACAAGCCCTTTACCCCTCTACCTCCCGCACTGTGCAAGGTACGTAAGGGCTTATGATGTTTTTGCAAAGTTTGCATGAATAAATATTTTTAAGAGACTTAACTCTTAATTTAAAATATTTTACTTAATTTCCACAAATTGAGAGAGGATTAGTGTGAAGTTGAAATTGGAATAGAATTTAGGGAATTGTAGGTGGAAAGAGTTCGTGACCTGAGATAAATAAAGATGGATTTTTTAAGCAGTATTACAACCAGGCTTTGAGATTTATTTGTTCTGTCCAGACTGTGAACAGTTGTCTCATTCTCACCAAAAGCAATTTTGTTGAAGTGTCTTTAGAAACGGTGTGTAATCATACACATCATACATATTTTTTAAATATTTTGAAAAATATTTGCTCCTTCCCTCTAACTTAACCCCTGAAATCTGTCAACACAAAATAGGAAGGAGATCAAAACCAGTTTCTATGTTATAGCCTGCTGGGAAGAGGATGCTAGGAGAAAGAAAAAATATTTTAAATGTAATAATTGCATATATGCCCTTCGTAGGTTCCTCTTGTATTTTTAAAGTCCTAATACCTTGAACGTTTTTGATAAGTTTAATTCTTAAACACTGAACTACCCCACAAAAGGCAGCTGGAAGCAGTGAAAGACTAGGTGATTATTGAAGCTCATGGCTCCTTTCCATGGTTTCTCTTTGTACATCGTTCCATGTTTATGTTCAAAATGGACTGGCATAATTGTTATGTTCCAAATATGCTGGTTATGGGGTGGTGGGGTCACTATCTTAAAAAACAGGACTCTTCTGGGAAGCTAAAACTAACTGTTGGAGAAATGAAATATGAAATACATCTTTGTCATTATGTATAATTGAAAACTATCTTGATTTAAACTATTGAATCAAATTTGTGGCATGAATCTTAGAATCTTAAATTTTATAATGCTGCCAAGTTTGTTCATAAAGCCCAAATGTTTACCCTTACGTTCCTAACGCACATGTATAAAGACAGAGTATCAGCTATATTATAGTAAACCTAGAGTGCCTTTGAATGCTGAATGACCTAATCGGTTATTAATCTTTTCTATGGGGAATGCTTTTTCCTCATCAGCTGTCTAAAATATTTGGGAAATTATATCTTGCGGGAGTTGCCATTCATCAGGAAATGCTTGTTCATAGATGTAAGCCAGACCACATGGAGCAGTAAATGTTGTTTATCACTATGGTAACCAAAAATCACGAATGAGATATTCTTAAGTATTAAACATTTGCTTCTTAGGAAGAGAAGTCATATCCAGATTTGGTTCAGTTCACTCAAATATTTACGGAGCCCTTAATGATCAAAAGGTCTGTGGGTACTTTCTTTAATGACTCATTTTCCTCCACACAAAATCAAAAAGATCATTAGAGGGAAAAGTAGGAGGAAAAGGTCCCAGTTTACATGGATTATCAATGTAAAACTCTGGATTGATACCAGGGGTTTAGCTCTGGCTCTTCCAAAAACTAACTGTGTAGCTTTGGACAAATCTTTTAATTTATTTGAGTCTCAATTTTCTCATCTGTAACAGGATGAGAGTTGGGTCATATATGACCCCATTGGTGATGAATCTGTTTTCCTTTGTTGTTCCTTCAGAAGTATGAAACTACTTTTTGTTTATTGAGAAACGTATTATTCTTGGACGGATATTAAGGGTAATGAGGGTTACTGTAATATTGCAGTGACTTTATCACCTCAAAAAAAAAAAGTCTGCTCAGTAAGGATTAGGGCCACATGTGTTGCTATTTGTTTGTATTCCTCTTTACTCAGAATATTCTAATATTGGATCCATATCATATAGGGGCGATGAAGTATGCAGTGATATGAAGTGTAGATGTTTAATTTGACTTGTAGCCAAAGTTGGCATTTAAAAGGTTGTCATTGCTGTTGGATAATGCCTTAAGCCAGGGATCCCCATTTCCCAGGCTGCTGACCAGTACTGGTCTGTGGCCTGTTAGGAACAGGGCCGCAGAGCAGGAGGTGAGCAGCAGGTGAGTGAGCGAAGCTTTGTCTGTATTGGCAGCCTCTCCCCAGCGTTAGCATCGCCACCTCAGCTTCACCTCAGATGATCAGGCATTATATTCTCACAGGAGCACCAGTCCCTGGTGCCAAAAAGGTTGGGAACTGCTGCTAAGCAATAGTCAGGAGTTGTTAAGAAGCTGGTAGAATGGAGGCTGGCTGAACTGGTTACTGAGAATGTTTATTCATATATTCATTTAATCATTTACAAAAATTACTTAGAAATACAATAGTGAACCTAACAGATATCTTATCCTCAAGGAGACCAAACAGAAGACGAGGCTGATAAGCATACATTTTGTACTATTGTGTAATAAGTGCAGGATAAGGAGACGGAGCAATAGGAGAAGGGAGTGTTAATGGTTGGGGAAGGCCTTTCTCATTAGAAAGCCTAAAGAAAGTTCTTCATTGGTACAAGTCAGGTGGAATATCAGGAGAAGAATCATTCTGGGCAGAGGAAACCTAAGAGCAAATGTCTTATGGCAGTTTTATGGTCAAGGAAGAGACACCCTGGCAGAGTTGAGTGAGGGATCAAGGCAGAGCAGAGGAGACCGTTGAGGTGCAGGTACATGTTGGTGACAGATCACCTAGGGTCTTCGGGCCACATTGCACACTCTTCACTTAGGATGCTACCACGTATTGCACACACCAACCACATAAAATCCACAGTGAAAAGTTTACTGAAGAGTACTTATGAAACCCATGGAAGCAAAGTGACTAATTTGTAAAGTGAGAGCCAAATAATCAATTTCCTTTTTTTATTTTTTATTTTTTTTTTAAAAAAAGAAGGTCTCCTGTCTCCTGTTTTCTGATTGGTACCCAGAGCTCTTTCCCGCTGGACCCATTTGAGACCTTTCATCTGCTCAGTTGTCACTTGGACTTTCCTGGGGCTACTTGGTTAAGCAGTTGCTTCTCTCTGTGGTTTGGGGATAACAACTTATGAGGGGAATTTGCTGACTAATTCTCCATCCCTTCTCCTACCTGGTGTTTAAAAGGTTAGCAGTCTTTTTCATACTGTGGTCCAGAGACCACCGGGGTTAAAACCACACTGGGACTCATTTAACATGCAGATTTCTAGGCTTCAGGCCCAGTAAATCAGTCTTTGCAGATGGGGCTCAAAACTCTGTATTTTGAGCTCTTTAAGAGCTACTGGGTTCGGAGGTGTGCATTTGCTCGTGTTGGAGGAAAGAGGGAAATAGGAAAGAGAGTTCTATGATACCAGTTCTCCCCACAGAGAATGCAGGGAGATTCTGTAATCCTGCTACTACAATTCTTTTCTCTGCTGCTTAAGGAAGATGAGTTACAGGATAGTGGGAGATCAAAAATTAAGGGGAAATCTAAGTGAAAACACCAGTCATCTAGAAAAAGGGTTAGTAAACTACAGCCTGTGGGACAGCTGCCTTTTCTGGAACATAGCCACATTCATTCATTTGTGTATTGTCTATGGCTGCTTTGCACTACAATGGTAGAGTTGAGGAATTGCTCCAAAGCCTAAAATATTTACTGTTTGGCCCTGTAAAAAAAGTTTGTCAGACGGCTTGAGCTATCCACTAGACCTTTTGTAAGGGTGATACAGTTTCTATCTGTTCTCCAATATACTAGCCACTGACACTTGCAGTTTGGGTATTGAGTACTTGATGAGTGGGTAATGTGACTGAGTAACTGAACATTTCATTTTATCTAGTTTTAATTAATTAATTTAAAAATTAATTTAAATTTAAGTAGCCATATTTGGCTGTGGCTACGGTATCAGATTGAGCAGGACTAGAGCAAAAGTTTCAGATCAGGGTTGGCTGTGGGGTGTCAGTTAAATACTGACAAGGGTTAACTTCAGGCTGCTGGGAAGAGGGAGACTAAGAAAAGAAACATCTAGAAAGGATTCATTTTCCATTGTGATTTTTAAAAAGAGTTATCCATGTTAGGATCCAGCTTTGTCGCTAGTCAGCTCTTTGACCATGGTCAAATTACTTAGTTTCTCTTTGCTTCAATTTTTTCATTTGTAAAACAGGGATAGTAATGGTACCTACCTTATAAAATTGTTATGAAGTTTAGCTATAACTGCTTAAACAGTGCCTTGCACATAGTAAAAACTCTGTGTTTGCTGCCCTTATTATCATTTCGTAAGTTTTTTATGGTCTAGTATAGGAAAGTAAACCCTCTCTTCTAAAGAAAAAAATACTTAAAGTACAATGGATTCTGAATTCCAGGGTCATTTGTACATTAACCAAACTAATGTAGCCTGTTTCTGATCTAGAGATCACTGTGCTTCGTATCTTTCCATGTAGGTTCATTACAGTTAACCCAGCATGTGACATATGTGGCGTGGTATTGTCTGGGTTTTACTGATGGTCACTGTAAACATTGATAGATGGCCAGATTATTTTGCAAAAACTCTTCACAAATAACCTAGGCATATTCAGTTAGAAGCAGAACGTTTCTTAGTGCTCATTCCTCGTTCCTCGGCTGGAGAAATCCTATTAATATTTGAAATAAAGTGTGTTTCTATTTTATCTTGAGACGTGTCAGAATCTCCTAACATAAGTAAGCTTGATGTCTTCCCTTTTATAGAAGCGTGAGCAGGCCGGCAGAAACATATTGGGAGGTGGGAGTTGCAATTATTTGTATAAATGATAACAATAATAGAAACCCAAAAGTGAGAAAAAAATATTAGAATGATATCACTATGGGTTTTTAATGCAGTGCTATATACTTGCCATAGCTGAACAGTATCCCTTTTAAAGATTCCCAGAAGCCAGTGAATGCAGCCTCTTGAAATATCTCCTTTTGGGCTTTAGAGACAGTAATGATACAACAATACTTTTCAGTCCTCAGATCTGTTCTCCAAGGCTGGAACAACAGAGTGTTCAGCAGATATTATGGGCTCAACAGTTGCTCTCAAGGCTGCCTTTTTGATCTGTAAGACTGTGTTGCAACACTCCTCGATAAGGAAATAATATAAAAAGACAGCCTTGCCCAGATGACATGGGCTGCTTTATTATGCAAGTAATGATCCCATCCTTTAGGTCATAGTGTGCTGTTTGTTTTTCGTTTTCAAGTTCTAGATTGTGTGTGAATCTATCTGAGATGCTGAAAGTTTTCATGGGCTCATTTTATACAGAGCAGAAAGCATGAGGAAATGGTCAACTATTAATATCCTCTAGCTTGAAACCCTGCACACCCTAAAACTGTGGTCATGAACTTAAGGAGAGAAGATATGGAAGTATCGAAGTCTCTGATATGATGTGACCCTTGAGGGGTTAGGTCGTCCAATAAGCACACCTGTTTGACTACAGGCCCTGTTTTCCTAGGCACTTCTCTGTACCTCTGGCTTCTATCTGCCCACTGCATTTGCCTGCTAGACTTTTATCTACTGCTCTCTTCTAATACATTCATCTACAGCCCATTGACACCCATTCGTATCACTTCAGCTAAAATAAAGTAAGCAATAAAAACTTTTCTCCTGCTATAAATTTAGTATCTTTTTTCTCTCCTTTTGTTTGAACTGTAGAGAGAGGATACAGCTTGCAAATCAGAAGACTGCGGTTCCAGTAATACATTCCTTTGTGATTGAAACCTTGTTAACGTATATTGCAGAGCTAGAATTAATGGATAGAAGTTAAGAAGACTGACTTAAGCTCAGTGTGAGGAAACATTTGTTAAGCATCAGAGCTGGCCACAGTGTGCTGCTAACAGACCTTGGATGTACTCAATCAGACGATTCTGTTAGGGATGTAGAAACAGACAGGTAGTTAGGTGACATGGAATAGTGTGCTGTGATAGTGTATACTTCCAAAATATTACAACAGAAGTAAATATTTTCTTATTAAATCTGTGATGTTACTTTATGTATAGTGTCGTGTGCAAGGAATTATTTCTTTTTCCTAAGCCATAGGTGCATGAGACTAACTTATCACATGTGGTGCTCTAATACATACATTTCTTCTAAAGACATGCGTCGTATATTCGTCTTCTTTGCAAATTCATTTTAAAACAGTTTACTGATTAGAGTATACATGAATGAATTCAGCCGTTATTTACTTGTGATCTATTCCTATCACAATGTTAGCCTCATGGAGGATAAAAATATAAATGTAATACTGCTGTTGCATTCTGGTTGGAGGATTAGACATATGTACTTTAGTCAAGATATACATGAGCCTAGGAAAATATCAGAATCAAATTATGAAGGAAAAAAATGCAAAAAGGGAGCCATGTAATCATTCCTGGAGCAATCAGGGAGTTAATGTGGACTGAACTTTAAAAGACAGATAAGGTTGGAAAGAGCGGGTGTAATTAGCATTTCCTTGGTATCTGCTGTCTGTGAGACATTTTTCTATGTGCTTTGCATGTCTCCGCGAGGTTTGGTACTGTTACCCTCGTTCTGCAGATGAGGAAGTCGGGTAGGGGTAATGAAAGAATGTGTCCAGGATGTGTGTGTGAAGGAGGGAATGTTGAGTAGTCTGGTGTTGCTGAATGTAGGGTTTGTGGGGCAAGAACCTGGGTAAGAGATGGGAAAGGTATATTGGAGTTAGATTATCTAATCCAAATGGAAAAGATGACTTTCTAGAGTCACTTCTGAGACCATCAGAGGCAAAGTGTTTCATTCCAGATATATTGACATAGGCGTGATGAGCTTTAGATTCCAGTTCTAGACTATAATCCAGAAAAATCTCATTAAGTTTGAACATTTGTCATAAATCAGAAAAAATGCTGGACTAGTAGTTAAGAGACCAGGGTTTCTTTTTTCTCTCTCTCTCTCTCTCTCTTTTTTTTTCTTTTTTTTTTTTCTACTGCTTTCTGAGTGTGCTTTGTAGACTTAGTCTCTTCATCCATAACATGAGGAGCAATAATACTACCCCATGAGTATGTAGTGCCATATATATTTATGTCCTTTCTATCCCCTTTCAACTTCCTGTGTTTAGCACTTTATTTCTTCCTGAGAGGACTTATTGCAATAGTCCCTGAACTGATTCCATACTTGCTATCCTAAGTGTATAATGTCTGACTAATTTTTTCAAGAATAACATGTATCATGTCATTGTTTAAAGATCTTCAGTGGCACTCCATCTCCTACAGAATGAAAAGCAGGTTCTTACCCACTGGCTCCACTGTTGCAGTTTGACTCTCTCTTTCTCACCTGCCTATCTTGGGCGTCTTCTTATTTCCAGCTCCATCTCTACTCCTAAGTCCAAACAATTTCTCCTTCTTTATTGTTCTTTATGTCCCTTGCGACGTTTGTCACCCAGTCTTCTACTCAGCTGACATTAATTGAGCAGGGATATGCGTCACAACACGCACTCTGCCAGTTGGTGAGAACACACAGGTCAATAATAAGGTTGAGTCACATCCCCATTTGACTCACCTAGTGATATTTACAAGTATACATACCTTATCATTACTGCTAGACCATAAGCTCCCTGAGGACTGAAACTGTGTATTTACGTATCTCTTACATGGCACTCGATGCCTTACACTAGTGACATCTAAATATTTATTGAATAAATGGTGAATTTATATTTTAACAAAATTATTCCAACGTCTTCCAAAATTGTAGGTATACTGTGAAATTTTTAGTGAGACAATGACCACTCACTTCATTTCTCAGTCTTCGCATTGAAGATGTGTACATCATTTTTTCATAATTAAGAACATGAGGGAGGTAAAGGAAATAGATATTCTTTGGACTCACATAAAATGATAGTGATAGATATTTGTATATATTTAGTCTGTTGGAAGAGATACATTTCTGTTACCATCTATATATATTTTTTAAATTGTAACTTAGAGAAATCTAAACTACTTGGCCATGAAAACAGAACAATTAAGTAGAGAAGATTGCCTGAAACCAAAGAGGAAGTTAGGAATGACGGAAACTTGAAACAGAGTGTGGATTCAAGTCTCAAGACCTCGTAGTTCAAAAAATAGTGTATGTGGAATTGAACCTTTTTGTGTTTATATGCATGTGTCAAAGTTGTCTTTATTTTCTTCATTTGAAAATTTAAGTTACACATTTAAATTATAAAGGCAATATGATAAATTTTGGGAAATAGAGAAAAGAAAATACCTTAGCATAATCACTGTTAACATCTTGATATCTCTGTGTTTCTTAACATGTAAAGTTGTGATACACAGACCATTTGAGATGTACATTTTTTTTCGTATTAATATAAAACCATCAGTACTATACGACTATACAACATTCCATTTAGTAGGCACACCATTTTTTAATGGTTGGAAAATCAGGTTATGTGCAGTGCTTTACAGTAATGCAATATGCTGTCGTCTGTAATGCTGATTATAACATGCCTATGTGGTTTTTCTTTTTGCTAATTTTTGGCATATTTCCACAGGTGAGATTTCCCAAATGACTTCTTTTTCAGCTGTTAAAAATAATAGCAGAGCCATCTGATGGAATAGTTTTTTTTCAAAGTTTAATACTTTTTTATTTATCTCCTCCCTGGATAATTCATGAAGAAATGATGGTATCATTTTAGCCAGGCAGTGGTTTGAATATATTATACTGACTAAATTTTTGGGTAATTTGGGAAAAAAATTTTATGGCTATCTCCACAGATGACTTTAGCACCTGAATGATTATGAATTGATCTTGAAAACATTGTTTAAAAGCATCTGATTGAATAGAGTTTTATGCTAAGCACATACTTTGATGTGATTTGTAAGTGGCACATTTCTGTATGCATATCCCACGCGTCAGGATATCTGAAGACCTGCACTGAGTTTACTGTGCTGGAGTGACTCACCTAACATGCCTCCTAGCAGCTTTCCCAGCCACCTGTCCGAGAGCTGCAGACATGCCCCTGGAGTCTGCTAAAGAGTGCAAATTATTTTTTTGAATTAGCCTCTGGATAATCCAGGAGTATTCTGTGATCTTAGAATATCCACAGGTCATAGAAAATAAAAGCCTATAGACGTCACATTGAAAACTTAATCATGAGAAAGCCAGTGGGATGGGAGAAATATGGATCACGAACAAATTTAGAATATGTCATGTAGCAGTAAGGGCTAGGGAGAAAAATAAAGTGCAAGAAGGGGACTAGGCCTTGTCAAGCTGTGTGTGTGAGAGGGGCATCGGGGAAGCCTGGTGGAAGCGGTTGGCAGAAGCCATGTACATATAGTTCAGGGAAGAGCACGTGGAGCAGAAGGTCAGCATAGGCAAAGGCTCGAACACAGAAGAATGCTTGATGTATTTGGGAATCAGTGCAGAGGCCTGGGGGGCTGGAGTGGAGTATTCTGATGGAGTGAGATAGATGAAACCTGATTTATTGGGTTTTGAGAGACTGGGAATGAGTGTAGACATGTCTTTTAAAGAATTTTTCTACAAGTGGGGCAGAGGAGTAAAATAGAACCTGGAGGAGGATGTGAGGTGAATGAGGTGGGGTTTTTTTGTTTTTTGTTTTGTTTTTTGTTTTTCTTTTTTAAGAAATGAGAAAATTATAGCATGCATTTTGCTGACAGGTACAACCCAGCAGCAAGGGGAAGATGGTGATGCAGGAGAGAGAGACAACTGCTGGAGAAATGATGGTCCAGAAGTTAGAGAAGCGGTAGGCTGGCAGGTCTAGTGTACAGTACAGATGCAGGAGTTGCTTTAGTTGGGGGCAGATAGTTCATCCACACAAACAGAAGGAAAGAGAGTGTACAGGTATCAATGCAAGAAGGTTGGCACGTGGGAATTCTTCGATTGCTTCTGTTTACCTAGTAAAATACATAAAGCACAGGTCTTTCAGCTACGGATGAAGAGGGGATTTCTAAAGAGAGGAGAACGTATGAAATAGTCATCTAGGAAAGGGGAAGGATGATGAACTAGGGAATTAGAGTGGGATTGCCAGGCTGAACTTGAAAATTCAGTGGTCATGAATTTAAATGGAACTTGTTCATCAGTGCAATTATGTGTTTTTCTCCAGCCCCTTTGAGCAGCCCTGGTGCAGAGTAGGCAGAGATTTAGATTTAGAGCAAGAACTGTGGTTTGCCAGATCAGTAGGATGAAGAAGGAAAGAGAGGAAAGGGATGCTGAGTTGGAAGGAAGGAAGGATTTTTATAAGGAAGGCATGTGGAAAAAGAGGGCATGAGGTATCTCAGTGACAGTGAAAAGTTGTCGGATCAGTGGAGTTTTGTTCCAGAGGGATTAACAGATTATTAAGAATGAATACCAGAGAGTGATTTGGAAAATGTGGAGTTTCAGAAATGTTTTAAAAAATAAGCAGACCTTCCTATTGATGAGATGCAGGGAGCGAGGAGAAGGAGTGGACTCAGGGATGATGGTCTGACGTTCACTTGGGTCGACTAGATAAATATGGTTTCCAATCTCAGGTAGTCACAGACCAGACAAGTAAGTGTTTTTTCTAATCAAAAGGGTAAGGAGTGGTGGTGACTTTGGAAGAGTGGCAGGCACATGGTCCTGACAGCGGGTCACACAGCCGTGGTGGTTATTACCATGGTATATAGATCTTAGGCTGCTAGGTCTTCCAGTTTTAAAAAAAATAGTCAGGATTTTAATATGCAGTCTTCCAATTTATAAGTGCTGACCACTTTTTTTTTTTTTTTTTAATGAAACACAGTGCAGGTTGTTTTTAGACCCCAGACCACCCACCACTTTTGAGAACATTCCTTTCTGTCAGGGAAATAAGATTTATTCCCACGAAACTGCATCTGTACCCCACCTTATTCAAGAAAGAATTTGAAGCCACATGAGGTGGAGGCACATGTGAAGCACTGAGTTGTGTCCTCCAGGACACAGATACTAGAGCAGTTCTGAGAAGAGGCTTGGGAGAGGCTACAAAGTGCTGACCTGGAGGTGCTGATAATGTGCTCCTCTGGGAACCATGGGCCCTGCCCTCAGGCATGAATTCTTTGTGGTTTCTATCCCATTAACCTTGAACAGTTTCACTGATCTTTATTTTTAGCTTTTGCTTTTCACTTCCAAATTGATAACTGAGTGAAGTGGTCATTGGCCCAGTGAGCCTTTGCTCAGAGCAGCAAGGCCATGCAAGGGTACCCCTGGCCATGAACTAACAGATGGAGTTGGCCCTGGTAACGTTAAGCTTTTCTGTGAGCCGTTCAGGAGTCTCAGTCTGGAAGCAGTTCATCCAGGTCCCTGCCCAGGTGATGGAGGAAGGTCTTGGGAGGTTCTGGGGCTAAGGCTCTGCCTAGCAGGACAGCTGCCAGAGCTGGAAGAAGGGCTCCCGTTTCTCGTCATAATTCTGCCCACAGAGCTTCCTTTGGCTGTGCATTGAGAGACAAGACTAGAAACCTGGCAGTTGGTTTAGAGACAAGTTCCTCAAGGACTGTGGCTGTGGTTATTTGCTAAATGTTTGTTATGTCCCCATTATGTGCCAAGCCCGTAAGGTAAACAAGGCAGACATCCCTGCTGTTATGATCATTTGCTTCTTCTTTCTTCCATTCATTCCTCAGATTGACTGAGTGACAGCTACGTACCATGCTCTGGACTGGGCTGTTGGGATGTAAAAATATATGTCTACCATCTTAAGAATAAGCAGATAAATTACAGTGCATTGACATTTATCCTTTAATTGACATTGCTCGAGAGTTCTGTAACCCCACAGATGTATTGAGTGATGAGGATGATACTGAACAAAAGCATTCATTTCTTGTCCTCAAGGACCATACAATCCTCTCCGGAGAGGAGAAGCCACAGTACCTCTAGAAGGACATACCACTGTTTAAATTTTTCACTATTTGATCCTTTGTATGTATTTCAGACTCCACGTGTCTTTATATTCCCAGCCTAGTCCCTGGTGCCCAAGAGCTTAATAAATGTTGGTTGAATTAATGAATAAATGTAAGTGCGTGTTTCAAGACAGGAATTAACTTTGTTATTATAGAGATGCATTCTTTAGAAAGAGTGACAGTAGAGCAACCCTGGGAAGTAGCAGTCTCACGTGAGAAGAGAGGAGGTGGCCCCAGGCATTCCAAGCACCAAAAATGGCCTGAGCCCCGCAGTAAGCCCATAAACAACATGGAGTTCTGTTTGGTGATGAGCATAGGGTGTATGGGGAAAGGATGGAGGCAGATCATGAAGGGGCTTCTACTGCCAGTCAGGTGAGTTTAGGCTTAATTTAGTAGACGTTGGAGTTTTTAAAGGGTTTTTTTCAGAAAACACTTTCAGAAACTACCTTAGATAGCAGTGTGATGGGGAGATTGGAAGGATTGCAAGATCAACATAGGGAGGGAGGGGGAGACTTTCCAGTTTTACTAACATATGAAACGTTTCTTTTTAGAGTGGTGAGAGACCCAAACATGACCAGAGGCTAAGGGAAAGAGACTAGTGGAAGAAGGAGGGTTTTCAGAGGCGGAAGATTACGCTGAGATGGTGAGAGAGCTTTTTGTGGGAGGAGGTGGTCTAGTCAGTATAGGTGCAGGGCACCCTCAACAGAGCCCCTGCTGCAGATACCGCTGGAGGCATTGGCCTCGGCTGCAGATTCTGGGGCTCTGGGGCCACTGTCAAAGGCTATACATGGGTTCAGCTGGGCAGGGAAATAAGAAAGGAAAACCAGAAGAGGCTAATGCTACACCCTTGTATGCTCCACAACATCTAACTTGTAGCAATGGGGTAAGTGGAATATTGAAGATCGAGTATAACACGCAGAACGCTGAGTGTTCTCTAGGGACCTCAAATGCCTCTTTTGTCAAATAACCCTTCAGATCCTGTTCAGCACTAGTAATCTGGGAATCGGTCAACAGAGACTTAAGAGACTTTAGAACAGCTACTTCCTGCAAGCCCAGACAGGCACCTTCTGCCGCCTCCGGCTCAGGAAGGGCTTCTGAGCCCAATAGTGTGGCTACTTTGCTCCATTTGTTGCTTACTCATTATTACTACTACTTTGAAGGTAAAGTTTATAGGAAGACAAATCAGCTAGTTTAGAGTGTGTTTCACGTGAGCCTTTCTTTCCTTTGTCATGGCTAACGAAAGTAGGGCATGTTGTTGGAACAGGCATCTGTCGTGCCACAGCCTGTACCTAAAACTGCAGATGGGCCTTTCTGCAAGAATCCTAAACGCGTGAACGCAGATTTTGCATGTGTTCTATATACCTTGGTATTAAGAAAAATGACCTCATAGTAAGCCTTAATAAGTTCCTCTTTAGAGTGGGCTGTAAACGAAGTAGGCTCTGTAATGGAGAGTTTCTGTTTCCTGGTGTTAGTCATTGAAGGACAATGCCACATAATAATAAAAGCAATACCTAACTTCTGTTCAGACTTTAGAGCTCCCAAATGTCGTATATACTTACATGCAAACATTGGAATTCATATATGTGATGTTATACTGTAAACTAATGGAAGCAAGCATAGGTATTGGGTGTATAGGGGACTGTGTTAATTTAGGAAAGGATTTGTGGGGAAGAGCAGGCTGCTTCTGTGTTTTCAAGCCTTGACACTTGGGAAGTACTAGTGTGGATAAGAGCCATGGAGTTAGCCAAATGTGGATTTGAGTCCCAACTCATTCAGCCACATAACCTTCAGCAAGCTAGTTAATGTCTCTGCGTCCCCCCTTCTTCATTGTAAACTAGAATGATAATTCCTCTCAGAGTTGGTGTGACAGTAGAAAGAAATCAGGTTTATATAAAACTTCTCAGACACAGCCTGAGCCGAAGAAATGCAGTGACTGATAATTGATAACAAGCATCGCTCATTCAGTTCATATAATATCAGGTCATGGCATCTGTGAGCTTTCCTCACCGTTGCCCCTCAGATCCAGACTATCACGGTTCCCACCTATGTTTCTCCTTTTGAGGATAAACATTTGCTCTTTCTGCCGCAGTCCCATTGATACTAAGCTTGACCTCATCTCCAGCTAAATTATGGCAGCAACCTCCCAGCCAAACTCTACTGTCTCTCGTTCTCCCATATTCCCACCCTGTGTTATACCCACCGTAGATCTCACATATTACAGTGCGACTATGCCGTCTAGAGCTCTGTTTCATGTTATTGTGAATTTGCACTCTCAGTTGCGTGACAAAAATAAATAAGTTTCTTTCGAATTCAGTTTCCTGACATTTGGCTAAACCTTAACCCTTTAACTTTATTTTTTGTGACTACTCAGAACGAATTCTTTGCTATAATCACACCAGGTGTTTTAACCTTAGACATACAGTGACCTCAGTCTGCCCCTGTGCCTTTGCTCATGCTGTTTCTGCTGCCTAAAATGCTGCATACAGCATTGTTTATATTTTAAAATATGCATGTCTGTATGCATGCACCGTTAGTCATGAAAGAAACGTCAGGGCCTGGAAGTATTTCTTCTGAAGAATGATGAAGAACTTTATATCTTGACACATATATTTCTCTGTTTTCTGTTTTGCTTTTATCTTGATCATAGATTTCTGACTGCGTTGAGATCCATCGCCTTCATAGTTGCATCACTACGTTCTCGTAAGGATAGTACCAGAGTATTAATCCATGTGGAGGAAGATGGTTTTGAGTTAGGGGATTTTGCAAACGCAAGAAGGCAATAACAAGCGTCCTGTTTGTGTTCACTAAGAAACATTTTCCTAGATCCCGCAGAGAATCCATATTTTGCTGTTGCTGGTATTTACTGTCTCTCCTTAACCCTTTCCTTAGATGTAATAAATACATCATGCATAAGCATTAGCGAAGGCCTTGTGTGTGGAGGTCTGCTGTCTGTCTCTTCCAGAAACCTCAGCTCCTGAAAACGTGGCTTCAAAGCACAGGCTGTGAATGCAGAACAGGCAAAAAGGCATTTAAGTTTGCTCCCCGGGTTCCTTTCCATCAGTTTCTTGGACATACAGACAACTGCTATTTTAAAGCTTGGTCTTCACAACTTAAAATTATTCTGGTTTGTTGAGATACACTGAACCTCACTGACTATGCCTTTCTCTCCATAAGAAGTTGAGAGGGATGTTCATGAGAGAATCTATTCCAAGTCATACCTCATCCATGATAAATTTCATTAATTTTTGAAAATCTCTCTCCCATTTTCTATAATACAGTGCCTCATCTGTGGCAAGTAGTAGAAACTTAAATAACATAAGATTTCTCTCTTTGCGAATTCATTTGCTCTCTGAAGAGTGGGAGAGACTACTACCTCAGACAGGGAGATATTCTTCTCGAGAGTTCCAGACAGGCTGGTAATGTATAACTGCCAATGAGATAGCAGTCACACTGAGGGTTTCCTTTTTTTGCCCAGGTTTCTTCTTAAAGTTTTTAAGTAATGGAAGAAGGGTCTGGTACCTCTATAATCTGCTTAGCATACTCAGTATAATTTCTCCTTTCCACTCAGATAAAGTGCTTCTTCAATCATAATAACAATTAAGTAGCTGCTGCTTTTTTCCTATTAGCATTCATTTACAAAGGAGAAGGATATTTTTTTTAGAAACCTAACGTGTTTAGCCATACGTGATTTAAAAGGGGGCAAAGGCAGAAACATTTTCCTTGTTTTTTTGTTTTTTGTTTTTTGTTTTATCTCAAAACATATGGTATGTTCACAGCCCATAAATTCACAGTAACACAGTCTATTTAGTAAATGAGGAAAACGCTTATCAGGTTACCCAGGTCAAATGCAAATATGCATATGCAGTATGATAACTTCAGTGTGAAATGAAAACCACAAATTTATTCATAGCAGAAGGTGGAGGGGAATACCATGAATGCTAACAAAGTATCTGATTTGTTTTCTCTTCTTTGGTGAGTATTACTAATTTTATAATCAAAAGGTCACTTTTTAAAAAGCCATGCCAAGTAATAATGGTGAAGAGCAATTTGGTGTTTATTTAATTTTTTTTTAATGGGGGAAAACAATACAGTATGGGAGAATGAGTAAATACAACCTGTTGAACAGTGATTGTTCATTTGGGCAGAAATCTGGAAATCTCAGATATCTGGACAAATCACCCAGAAGCAAAGTTAGTGGTCTGATTAAAATAATTAAACTATAAAACGTCCTTTGAGCAATGTTTGGGATGTGATAAGCTGTTTATTTTCATTGTTATTATTTTCATTATCATCATCCCCGATGCTAGCACATTTTGTAACACCTTGCAGATCCCAGTATTCACTAAATGCTTGCTGCATTGATTTTTCTAGACCCTTCCCAGCCCCGCTTCATCTATTAGTGTCACATTTGGGCTTTGATGTCCAAAACGAAACTGAATGGAAATGGCAGGCTTGATCCGATAAGTGCAAAGACTTGGGGGGAGTCTCCTCCCATCCCAATCATTGTCCTTCTGGTGATGTTTGTTTTGTCAACGTTAAGAAATGTCCAAACCTGGGAGAATTTTTTTATCAGTTTATTTGAGCCAAACTGATGACAATTTTCAGGAAGCAAAATCTCAATGGGTTGAGAAAATACTCTGGAGAGTGGCAGTTTCGCAGCCTATTTTACACATCAGAATCAAAGGAGGTGTAAGGAGGGTTGCATGAAATCCAGTGGTGGTAGATTAAAGGGGCGGCAGAAAACAAGGGTGGGGTTCTCTGAGATTGGATAAAAGGTAAAACAGACACATAGACAGGTACTTCTTTTACATTGGTGGGTACAGGATAGTTAATAATAAACATTTACAGCTCTTAGAGATGGTACAGGGACCAAGATAGCAATGAAGGATTCTGTGGTCTCCTGCTCTGGAACCCAGAGGCATCTGGAAAAGATTACTCTGACATTTCAGAGGTATGTTATCTTAGATACAAAAAGGAAATAGACTCACTTAGGTAAAGATTGACCTTTGTCAAGGGAGCCACAAGCCTAGGATGGAATGACCCTCCATGGCCCGCTTTTAGTTAGGAATTTTTATATTCAGCACATCCTCTGTGGCTAGTCTCAGTCTTTGAGTTTGTAGGGCCCACCATGCTGGCTTCCCCTGCACCTGTCAGGTTTAGTACATGGGACTTCTTTTGTACACAGTTTGGTGGCCAAGTCTTTGCCTCATATTAAGCTCCCGATCTATAGAAACATTGAAGTTTTTCTCACAGATGTAGTAACTTTTAAGCCACCTGACCTGTGCTCTTGAATTTTTTTGAATTAAATTATTTAACTTGATCCCTGCTAAATCTAGCCTATTTTGTTTTGCCTCATCTTTTAGCCTATAGAGGTGTTTTTATGGCTAATTCTCTTTCTGTCTCATCTGCTATACTCTTAAGCTTTGTACAATCAAAACTATTCCTATAACGATATCATTGATTTAAAATGTGAGACAGGACAGAGAGCCCTGTGCAATGGCGATCAAGCCTTTCCCATAGGGGGCACAGATAAACATTTCGGGCCCTCATTCATTATCTGTTTATTCTTGTTTATAATGCTAACAAAACTCATCTTCTTAGTTTTTTTTGGCTAATGACAGATTCAGAGCCACAAGTTGAAGTGGGAGAGAAAATTCTTAAAGAAGAATAGACTAACCATAGCCTGAGATGATGGTCTGATGCATCAAAGAGAAAATTAAAAAAAAAAAAAATTCCTCAGGGAATACATGACATTTAGGGGATTGGAGGATCCCAGGATGGAATTCAGACTATGACAAAAGAATCTGTTTACAAATGTATGAAATTAACTAACTGAAGAGAGTGAATGAAAAGGGTACTGACCTAAGGAACTTTGGAAATCAGCAGAGACTGCAAAGATAAAGGATCTGCACATAAGCACTTTATTAACTCTAGTTGAAAAAGTTATTTCCCATGAAGGTGAAAGTACAGGTTAATGATTCTGAAACCACTATTTGTATGTATACTGCCCTGAATTATTAAGTAAATGGTTAGTGGATGGTGGAAGCCTGGTTTCTCACTTTGGAATGGGAGGTTTCAGATAAGCAAGGGGAGGAATGATCCATGTAGTAATAAATTACAGTTGGAGATATCAGTATTCATGTTTAGCTTAATATAGATATGGATGAACACGTGTAGAAATATTTGTAGATATGTGTGTATGTACAGCTTGGTATACACACATCTTTTTCTTTGCTCTATCAGCTCAGAGGGCCTGGTATCAACAGCACCCCAGTAGCATGCTAATACCTAGATCTTGGTTTCTAATTCCTGTCTCTAGTATAAAGAACCAGGGCTCCTTGCTGAAGGGCTGATTCTAGGGCTGGGGGGTGGGGTATACAAGGTGAACCTGGAGCTAAGAAATGCTCACAAAACCCCACAGTGAGGGATGTGTGTCAAAGGTGCATAGGAAGTAACTGAGATAGCTCGCAGTGGCCAAAGCAGAAACAATTTGAGCAAAAAAAAAAAAAAAAAAAAAAATTGCAACCCAAATTATAAATACTCATGGCTCTATACTGATGGGAATAAGTAAATGAGGGAGAACAGACAAATCTGTGCAGAAAAGTTGCAAATGATTTACTTGTTTATGCCACCATCAAGGAAGTAGATCATAGCTTGCCACTCCACCACTGTGGGGTTGGCATAGCTACTTCCCTCCAAAGAGTACGGAATGGAAAGAGGGAAACCTAACAAATAGTCCCTTAGCCTAGTGGTCGAGGTTAGGATGAGCAATAAATAAGTCACGATCTCTTTCTTCTTGATGTGATGAGAATGGCACTTTATTTCCACCCCTAAACCCCAAAATTGCAGACAGGACAACTAAATAATGTGGTATTGTGGCATAGAAAAAGGACATTAGGCAAAACCAGGAAATCAGCATAAAGTGTGGACTTGAATGAATAATAACATAGTGATGTTGATTCATTAATTGTGACAAATGTAATATTAATGTGAGATATTAATGGAAACAGGATGAGCTATATTGTAACTCTTAGTGGGAGCTTCACAACTTTTCTGTAAATCCAAAACTATTAACAATAGTTTATTAAAAACAAAAAGTCACCAGTACTTCAAAAGCATTGTAAGAAAGAGTCCCTAGAAGCCTGGGGGCCATCTTGTTACCAAATAGTGTTTTGATAGATGCTCCTGACACTGGAGCTGAGTCATAGAAAACAGGTTCAGTTATCTCCCACAGATGCTTCCATTCAGAATAGTTCTCACTCCATTTTCCTGGTCAGAACCAGCTTTCTGGTATTTCTAGCCCCAGGCTCTGTACACCCTTTATCCTCCACTCAGTCTTCCTGTTAGGGTTTGGCCTTACAGTCTCAGAATTCGGAATTCAGGTATGAGGCAGCCTCTCCTCACTCCTTTTATCTCCTGGCAGGATCTCTGGCTCCTGGGTCAGGTACATCCTTTATTTCAGCATTTTATTTTCAAATAATTTTAGACGTAAAGGTCATGGTACAGAGTGTTCTCGAATACCTTCGCCTAGCTTTCCCTACTGTTAATGTCTTACGTAACAGAACAGTTATAGAAAGTGGGAAACTAACAGTTGTCCGTACAGTGAACCAATCTGTAGACCTTACTCAGATTTTGCCTTTTTCGCCCTTGCTAGTGTTCTTTTCTGGCTTGGGATCCAGCCCTGGATCCCACATGGCACTGCTTCCTCCATTCTATGATACAGTTTCTCAGTTTTCCTTTGTCTTTCGTGACTTGACCCTTTCGAAGCATGTTGGCCAGTTATTTTGTGCAGTTTTTCAGTTGGGTTCTCTGGTATTTTCTCCTTTTTTTAGGTTGGCATTGTGCGCTTGGGTTAGAAATACCACAGAAGTAACACGTTCTTCCCAGTCATATTCAGAGGCCTGTGATGTTGCAGTCTTGTGACTGGTGATGTTAACTTTGATCTCTTGGTTAGGGTGGTGTCTGCCATGTTTCTCCACTGTAAAGCTAATATGTTTCCCTTTGTAATAAGCAGCATCTTGTGGAGAGATACTTTGAGATTATGCAAATATTCTATTTCTCATCATATTTGTGCCCACTAATTTTATCATCCATCAGTGATTCTTGGCTGCAACAATTATTACATACAGTGTGTGTTTGCCTTACGGTGATTTCTGTGTTTCCATCATTCTCTCTACATCTATTAATTGGGGTTCTGCTCTAAGGAAGAGCTGTCAGGGAGCATTCAATTTTAATAATAATCATAAAACAGTACTAATATGGATTTTAGTAATAGTAGTACCCAGCATTGTTATTATGACTTACTAGTGCCTGGCACTGTGCCAAGCTCTGAATTTCAGTTACTTTTCACAACACCCTCTGGATTGGGTCATTCAGCCCCAAGCGTTCTTTTCTGGAGCACATTTTTCAGCCTGCATGCACGGACGGACTAAATACCACTCTTTGTTCCATAACTTACAGTTTGCCCCTCTGCCATCGTCCTGCCCAGACTCTGTGGTAATTCTTGGTTTTCTCTCTCCCACATTAGACCTGTGGTTCGTTATCCCTCCGTCTCTAGCTCTGTGTGTAATGCCTATCACATCATAAGTGCTCAGAGGCTTGAAGGAAATGATTTGTTTTTAGGGCCTTTGTACCCCTAGTTCACCCTCCCTGATCATGCTACATTGTTCTGTTATATGTGCCTGTGGTGGCTCTTCGGTAGCCAGGCCATGTTTTTGCCCCCGATGAAGCTCACAGTCAGTGATAAAAACTGGACCTTTTTCACAGGTGCTGCTGCTGTTAAGCCAGGTGTCGGGAACTCTGTCTCTCTTCTCTTGAAATTCTAAATTGAGTTCATGGCTTTGAGCTGATCCCTATTAAGCGTCCTCTTTGTTTTAACCTGTGTTTTTTCAGCCAGAGGAGACCTTTGTGACAGCTCATCCTGTTCTCCAACATTTGCTATCTTTACAGCTTCGTGCAATCTAAACATTTTTCTCCTTCCAAATGATTGATAACAGTGTAGGTTAAGGCAGGGCCAAGGATACAGAGAAACTCTGCTGGTATTCTTTAGCTCTCTTTGGGTGCAATGGTTCAACCTGTAAGGAATCTGCACAACTGTCACTGGATTAATATTTCTGTCAAATTCGCATTTATTATGTTCACCTTCGTTAAGGACTTTTGAAGTCAAGGTAGACTGTCTCAGATATTCCTTACTATGCCACAGAAAGGTAAGCTTCGATGGGACAAAGTTAATTTGAAATTATTTGTTCTTTGTGACCTTTCATTGACATCTGGTTAATTTTTTCTTTCATTCATTCATTTAGCATGTAATTATTGAGCTTGGCATACTCAAAGAACAGAAGGGTGGTCAGTGAGCTAGTTACCTGACAGATATACTTACTGATTTTTTCACTAAAAAGCATCTAATTTTATGCTTAAATTTTGGTCTTATGGTATAAAACTGAAAGCAACAAATGAACACGACAAAAACATAGATACAGACAACAGTTTAGTGATTACCTGAGGGAAAGCAGGGAGAGGAGAAGGGAGAAAGGGTAAAGGGGGTTCAGTATGTGGTGACTGAAGATTTGACTTTAGGTTGTGAACACACAATGTAATATACAGATATAATATATAACTGTATACCTGCAGCCTATATAATCTTATTAACCAATATCACCTCAATAATTTTTTTAAAAAATTGACCTTCTTTGCTTAGATAGCTAGAAACAAAAAGGTTGAACAGAATGCAAGAAGAGATTTACCACATTTTCCTGGAAACAAAGTTATCATCTGAAAACAGAACAAAATACTGGAAATTGTGGATGCTCCATGGTTGGTGCGGATGTTCCCATCTTTCCAAGTATACATTTCTTCCCTCAAGTATATATGATGATATTTCATAAGCAGGAAACACATCCGTATTATAATGGGTTATTGTTTTGGACACATTAATATCGGTGTGAAATAGTGCCTTGAAACATGCACTTGGCTTTTTATAGACTGGAGACCTTTTGGTGATTGCAGACTTGGTATGAATCAGATGACAAGTTATTTTCTCAGTCTTTTCAATAGAGCATTGGAAAATAAGAGTTTTGGTAGATGTATATCTGGAGTTATTAGTTTGGATTGTTGTGTCTTGGCATTTGCAAGTAATTTTTTTCTTTTTCAGTTTTTGGCTGATCCTTTCCAAATGAACTTAAGAGTAAAATATGCTGAACCCTTCCCTCAGAACTCTCATTAGAGCAGTATACGCTGAGAGCACAGTGCTTGGTATCTCTGTGTCATCTCTCACTTTTTTTTCTCTCTGTCTCAGAGTCAGCCAAGTGTATAGCATTCTTGGCATCAGTAGCACAAAAGTATGAAAGGAAATGCTTAGAAGATGGCTGGAATGTACAGTAGAAGTATCTAATTCTTGTTTATCTCTGAGTGTTAAATTTCAAAACCTAGGAAATCCAGATGGTCCCTTTCTTAAATATTCTTTCAGATAGAAATTTAGAGAGAGGTAAGTTAAGTCCTTTTAGTAAATTGGACAAAGTCATGTTCTTTTAGGTTCAGAAGTGGATAGTATAATCCAGTATGGTGGCACGAACTGGCTGAAAGTGAATTAAGAACACAGTAAGCCAAGAAGATAAAACTTGTGCATTATCAGCACAATATTAAGTCAACCGAATTATAGAAAGATAATTTATACTTATTATTTTTGGATGTGAGTGACATAAGTATATTTTCATAAAGGCAATATAAGTATCCACTTGTATAGTTGTCTATGTCCTTTCCTTAGGATACTTGCTGCCCCATATATCATAGGTGAGGAAGCTCATGGCTTATATGTTAGGGAAAGCTCTGTCAAGTTCAGAAAGAACAAGCAATGGAAAAAGGAAAAAATGTATTCCCTGCAACATACTTGAGTCCTTTCATTGTTAGCCCCAGGACTCAAGTGTGTCCTCTGCCCCGCCCACCCATGACTCAGTGAGCGAACAGGCTGGCGTTTCAGTGTTAACTGGCTCATATACTGCTTGTCTGAGGCTATGGGTGTGCTAGGTAATTAATAACACGTATAATAATTAATGAAAATTTTTGAAAAGCGGAATTATTATAGTCCTGAAAATATAACCAAGTATACTGGGAGCATATGTAAAGTTTTACATTACTACACCAAAATGATAAGCCTACTATACTTGTTAAATATATAATGAAGTCTGTTAGATTTGTTTGGCATTGAAATTTGTTTGTCTTATTAGACAGGAGTTTCCAGTCTCTATATATTCACAAACTTAGTGTGTTTTCTTCAACTATCATAAACAAGCAAACAGCTTAGAAAATTTCACAGCTAGTAAATGTTATCCCAAATACCTGCTTAAATTTCAAAAGCAACCTGATTTAGCCCTGAGCAACCTCAAAAAACTGCCTATAAATAGATGCTAAGTGAATTTTTTTCCTATGTAGTACATGTATCTTCTAAGTAGCGTATATGTTGATTTGAAAATTTTATATTAAGATGTATATGTTCATTCTTTGTGGCTTATCTTTAGTTTCTAATTTTCTATATGAACAGGTTTGACTTATACAGTTTTTAAAAGTATTAAAAATATCTGCATGTCTGCAACTTTCGCTTCCTATGGGGTATATTTCATTTATGCAGCAATTGAGCGGCTTCTGAAAAGTTGTTGAGACCTTGAACTTTTGTAAGCTAAATTATTTTTAGATGTCCTAAAAGACCTTTTTTTAAAAAAGTCACCCCTAATACTTTTTAAATGATTTAAAAATGGTTCGTGATTCCTTTGTCGTGTTTTCTCCAAGTATTTTACGTCTGTGTATAATGTGTAAGGCCCAGGATAGAATGTCCCTGAGTCTGACACTCCAGAGTATCATCCCCAGCTCTGTGGAATAACATTTCCATGGGAAATCTCAGGAACAGGAAGCTATGCCAGAAAATGTTTATTAAACATTTTTGCACAGCGTATGTATTACATTTTCTCCTAACAGGCAATTGTTGGAATCATTAGTAGACATTATAGTCTTAACACAATCTCAGTGGAGTTTACAAATACATTCTCTAATAGACATGATATACATGAGTTTTAGGTTTTCAGACTTGCCTCCAAAAATCTTAAGTGGCTCCTTATAAATTTTTAGCCACTAATAGTATGTTTGTAGGACTTGGGCAGAAGTCAGAGTGTGGGGAGAGGGTCAGTACTTGAGGACTCTCCTTTGGTGACTGGGAAGGCAGAAGGGGGTACATTGTGGAAGGGGCCAGGAGGTGTAGGGTTGGGGTGGGGAGGTCATAAAACTTTGGGTCAGGAAGGGACCTTAGAGATCAGATTGTCTAATAACATCATCTTACAGAAGGGGGAACAGAGGTCCAAAAGGTCTGTGTGGCAGGCCCCAAATCACAGAGCTGGTGGTGAAGCAGGACCTGGAACATAGGTCTCCTGACTTCCGACTCATTTTATACACAGCAGGTGCTGATAGGAGCTGAGAAATCCATACTCTGGGGCTTAGAGAGAGAGAGGCTGTGAGAAATGGTGGCGGGTGGGGGAGGCTCCTGTATGAGAAACAGGTTTTACTTTACCTGGAGTACAGAGGTGGCAGGAACTAAGCAGAGAGATCAGGACTCTAGCCAAATATAGCATTCAGGACGGAGTCCAGTCTAAGAATGGGAAATACCATACCAGAGTGGTGATGATAGTGATTACTCTTCTATTTTTTGGATACTTTTTACATACTAGGGCTGTGTATTTTATTATACACATCACTTGATTTTCATGGTAATCCTTGTGGAAAGATGTTGCATTCCTATTTTCACAGAGGAGGGTGCTGATATTCAGAGTTAAATGACTCGCCCAGTCACATAGCTTGCTCTGAGAGGGAGCGCCATGATTTGAACCTGTCTGCCTTAGCCAGATTTCTTGGATTTCGGCAGTTTTATGCTGCCAAGCCAGAATCACAGATGGCAGTGGAGGGGCAAATATGACAGAGATCAGCGATGAGACAAGATGCAGTATGGTCCTAGATGCTTACAGTGAAGCAACAGCATTGTCATAGTGTCATAATTGGAGGTCATCTCTCTCAGAAGAACAGATAACAGAAGGTGTTTCCAACTAATTTCTGTACTTAATCCCGATTAGATGAATTAAGATGATTCATCCTCTCTGCAGTGTGGCCAGACCCCTCTACATGGTTTAGTGCCCGCAGACAACGGATGTTGGGAGGGAGAATCTTGGGTTCCTAGAACTTGTAACACATTTAATATGAGCCACAACTATTACCATATTCTCTGTACCAGAATCCACTGATGCTGTGGAAGTGAGGGCACCAAAGACATTTGTCAAATATCGGGAGTTCATAGGAGAAGACCTGGGAAGGTGAAGAATGGAAAAACCACAGCCTGATGAGGAATGGTTATCTGTGGATTGCTAAGAACGTGGATGTTTATCCTTAAAAAGGAGAGCTTTGCGAGGAAGACTTGCACTCCCCATTAATGGGGAAGGGAAGGAAAGCATTATTCATTGAGCATCTTAAAGTGTTCCAGATAATTAGGTGCTTTCCAATCCTCACAAATCCTACAAATGAAGTACTTTCACTTCCTATGGATCAAAAAATGGAAGTTTAGAGCAAGCTCATTTGCCGTGGGTCACTTAATAGTAAATGGATTCAAACCTGGGTATGCCTGAATCTAAAGTCAAGTGGAAGAGGAACTAGACTTAAATCTGAGTTGCCGCAGTAGCAAAGCTAGAACCAGTAGGTATAATGTATAGTGAGGGTAATTTCATAGGTTAATCCAACAACACTTTCTTATAAGTGCTGTTCCCCAAATTAAATAAAGCTTAAAACACATACACAAAATAACTTTACTGAGATATAATTTATAAACTGTAACATTCACATGCTCTAAGGGTACAATTCCAAAGTTCTTTCTCAGGTAGCAATTTTCCTGTCATTGAAAATATTTGAGTAGAAGAGGCTGGAAACTCTCCCAGTCAAGGAAATAGTAGAGGAATGTTCTGCTTCTATTTAGAAAAGTTGATGTTAAGTAACTCGAAAGCACTTGCAACATGCTCCACCACCCTCCACACCCCCTCTGCCCCGTGCTGAGCATTTAAGTGTTTTCAACTTTGATGGACACATGGAAAAGAAAGGGCCCAGGAGATGTTCCAGTTATGCTTGTCATCTTAACTTTAGCTCTGAATACCTTTTAGAGGCCGCCTCATGGTATCCTAGGGTGTGTGGCTGTGCTGCAAACTACTTTCCTCAGCTGAGGAAGGGCTTCGGCGCTCCAAGAAGATCATGAAGGGTCAAAGACCCAAACCAGCCCCATCCTGCCAGCTGCCCCAGTTCCTGCCTGTCATTGTTTCTCTGAGCCCTGATGGTGAATCTGCCACATCCGAGTTACTTCTGGTTTGGCAGCCACTGCAGCTGTCCTGGGTCCAGCTCTTTCAAGATGTCAGAGGCAGTGTTGGCAGTTCAAGCAGAGAGAGTTTGTTGCATGACCTTTTTAACCAGATGGACTTTTGTTTGGATCTAATTTGTGCCAACTGACATTTCTGCGGAGCTTTGAGATAGATGGAAAAAGGTCCTTGAGAAAAGAGTTAGTGTAAACTCCATCTCCATATCTGATCACTGTTCCTGCTTTCAGAACAATGACTTCACCCGTATTTGAAAGTTTTGTGTGTCTTGTCTTGGGTTGTGCAGGTTGCTATATATATCCTGCATCAGAGGATTGTGCTTTCTCTTTTATCCTCTCTATGGAACTTGTATAGTTAACTGATTATAATGTGGTCTGGTGAAAATCTAGCCTGGGAGCCAGAAGGTGCCAGAACTGGTGACCTTGGAGCACTAATAAAATTTCTCTGAACTTCAGTTTCTTTGTTTGTAAAATAAGACCAACAAGTCCTGTCTGTGTGTCACTTCGAGAATACAGTTAAGGAATGTGTGTGACAGTGCCTTACAACTCTATATGTGTGTTGCAGCCTTGCTGTATATGTCAGGTGTTTTTTGTTTACCTGGGGAAACAACATGAATAAGTTATGATCTCTGCCCTGGAGAATCTTACAGCTTTAGTGAAGGACATAGGCTCAAAACCAGGTCATTGTAAAAGGGTGTGGAGGAGCAGAAATGCACAGGACGCTCTGGCAACATCTAGGAAAGATAAGAGAGCTGGGTTGCTGGCACAGAGATTCAGTGAAGGCTTCCTGCAGGTGCTGATGGCAGACAATGGGGACGTTAACAAGGCAAATCAGAGAAAGCTGGATATTCCAGGCAGAGGGAACAGAGTGGGTCGTAGATGAGAACCTGGAAGGAGGAGTGTTGTGATACTAATAGGTGTTTTATTCAATTCTCACTTGCTTTTCATGGGAAGAAATAACTTATTGAGTAGGATGCAGTGGAGATGATTCAGAGGAGGACAGAAGGCAAGAGCTAGAGGTTAAACAATCATTATCTGTTTCCCTCTTCATTTGCCTGATTTTGAGTGGGTGTTTAGGGTATGGAACAGGAATGAGATTGAGTGATTTATATACATCATCGAAACCCCATGATTAAAAAGAACATTTGTCTAGGTAAGGTACCATATATGTTTAACACTTGAAGTGGGCATTGAAGCATAATAGTACTTACAGAAAGTCTCTATCAAAGGGAGGAGGCTGATTTTTATAAAGAAAGCCTTTTTAGCTCAAGAGGTCTGAATAGTAATTAAACCAAGAGGTGGTCCACAAACCACACAAAGCACCGAGCAAGAGTGTGTCAGTCCTGATTTTACAGCCAGCAAAACCACAGCAGCATCCCTTCAAGACTGCTCTTAAGCAGCTGCTTCAGTTGGTTTACATGGGTCATTCTCGGCCTGTATTGTTTACAGTTGTATTCTCTTAGGAATCAAGAAATCACAAAGCTCAAGAATTCACAAAGCCAGGTATCCAGTGGGGATTTCATTTCTTCTGCAATAGCCAGTGGAGGCATGAGGGAGGCAGGGAATGTAAGGGGTGCATAAGTATCTTGAAGTTTCAAGCCTGAGCCAGATCCAACCAGACTTCCTCCTGGCTGGGAAACAAGACTGTGACCATACATTTCTATTTCTAGTCCAGTGAATCCTATCAGAAGGACAAATGGCTTCATCAAAAACAATGTGATAACCAGGAGCCTAATCTCTCTAGCCTCTTCTGTTGACTCTGTCAACATGTGGTGCTGAGGCACGGGAGACTGCAGAGTTTTTCAGGGCTACTTGAGTTTGAGCTATTTGTCTGAGCCTTTATCCCGCATTCCCTGTAAGTATAAAGGAGATGTGCTGAGCAGAAAGAACAATAAGGAGGCAGCAAGGAGGTCTGGGTTTCACTTCCAGCTCTGCCTCAAACCGTCAGCTTTGGCCTGAGTAAGTCATCATCAGTGGGTTATAATTTCTCTCCTGTAAATGGAGAAGATTGGGTTTAGATCACCTCTGAAGTTCTCTAGATTTAAGCTGGCAGGATTCGAAGCCACTAATCTTACTCTGACTGAGTCATTGCCCAGTCTCTCACTCTCTTCATCTGTGCCCCTCCCCTTTGGTTCCCACCATCTCCTCCATTCTTCCCAACCCCCTTCCTGCCCTTGCCCAACTCCATTCTTTAATGCCAGCCTCTCCATCCGGAGGGAACCCTTTGGTACCCACGGAGGGCTAGATTACCAGAGAGAGCAGACTCCACGTGTGTTCAGGGCACCTGCAAAGCAAAGGCACTACTCAAAAATGTTTTCAGAAGAATTTGATATTTACTGCTTTAAAAAATATCCAAGCAGTCATCATGAGGAAAAAAGCAGACTTTTGCTTGCCTTCCTTATTCTTATTTTTTTGGTTGGTTATTCTAAGTTAATTTCTATTTGGAGGAACACGATACTCTTTTCGGTACTTAGGACCGCTGAAGGCTTAAACTTCTACCTCTGAACTTCGTGGACTCAGCCTTTTCACTAGAGCCTCAAGGAGGTGGAGGCAGGTGTTCTGCTTTGCTCTGTGCCCTTTCTAGTCGCCATGTGTGTGCTTATTTTAGTACAGTAACATCTCTGCAGCACGGGCTCTCTCGAGGCCTTCCATTTCATTGTGTCCTTTCCAGTTGAACACTTCTGTGGAGGGGTTAGGCCCTGGGACAGAGTAAGTCAGGAAGAGAGACGTAAGAGTGTAAGACACCCTCGCGCTTCTCCAGTGTGCAGACGAATGGGGACATAGTTATTCTCCAGAATGATTGAATGCCAAAAGTGGCCATAAATATTTGAAAGAGTGCTATAGGAACAGGGAGGCAGAGCAGTTTCTGAAAGGTGCTCCCTGCCGAAGGGACCTTGACAGAAAAGTGGTGGAGAGTTTTACGATATTAACAAAATGTGCGTATCTGAGTGGCCTGTTACTTTATTTCTAAATTCTAAATCCCATGATTGTGGACTGCTGGCTGCTACCCATTCTTAGAGCTGCCCCAAACTAGTTGCTACAGACTCAAGCCCTCTGTTTCTGTTCTTCCATATCTCTCCTGCCCCGGCTTTGGTCCTTTGAGCCTGCCCCTTCTGATAAGCTGCTGTAGCCACTGAGAAGAAAAACCACATTTTGTCTCCTGAGCCCACAGAATAAGAGGCCATTTTTCTAGTGGACTCTGTTTGTGTGGTTGCCTAGGGGAGCACATGGCTTTTTGCAGAGGCTGTGAGGAGCCCCGAGTTCCTTATTTTCACCACAGTCTGATTAAACCCATGTCATCGTCGTCATCAACATCATCAAAGTTAAATGTATTGAGTGCTTATTTTGTGACAGGTACTGTGCTCAATGCAGTGTGAGTATGGATTCCTTAGATCCTCACCAGGGCCTCTGAGATGAGTACGATTTTTTCCCCTTTGACAGGTGAGGAAAGGGAGGGACAGAGATGTTCAGGAATCTGCCTGGAGGTCATACAGCTGATTAATGGCAGAGCTAGAATTTTTACCCTAGCAGTGTGATTCGTGAGCGGTGTCTTAACCATTACAGTACTACTGCATGTTCTAAGGAAGAGGGGCTGCGTGTAGTGTATGGTAGGCTGGGGACAGCATGGAGCAAGTAGTATCATTTTGTGTTGGAGGAGAGGAAGAACTGATTTTGAGCAGCTTTCCATCGAGAAGGAAGTTGCTCGAATTGGTAACAGGAGGAAATTCCAGAAGGTCTTCCTCTTAAATATATTTTAGTCACACCATCTTTTAAATTCTCCTCATCACTTTCTTTTTTTTTTTTTTTTTTTTTTTGGCCTAGTTGATCAAAATAAAAGTTGTCTGATAGGCATTCCCTTTCACTGAGGTACACAGTATCACATTGCCAAGTATAATTTCCACTCAGGTGACACTGTTCTCACCACTGAGAGAAATGGCAGGATTAGCTAGAAAGGATAGAATTAAGTGTCTTATCTCCTCTCACACTAAGAGGAACCAGTTACTTACATTGAAAAATGTCTTTTCATATGCTCTGGTTTTTCTTCAGATCGTATAACTCTTTCGCCTTTTACTAAAGATTACCATAGAGTGAAATGTGTCTTTTCAGGATTCTGGTCGTGTTGATTGGTTTGTTTTAAGAAAGAGGGTTTCCTTCAGAATGTTAAAGATTTTTTCTCTGCTTTTTTTTTTTTTTCTTTTTTTGACCGGGGTGGGTATTTGCTGATGTTCATAAATGTGGTAATAATCGTGATTTATAATAAGGGAGTCTTTGAGCATTTCTTTTCTTTTTTTTAGGCAAGGCAACCCTTGGTTGACCTCATAGATTGCAAGGACCTTATCATCTTACAAACTCTTTATTTTTTATTTTTTACACCTATAGCACCCAGTCCCCAGTCTTCCTAGGTGGTCTCCCATCCAGGTACTAACCAGGCCCAACCCTGCTTAGCTTCCAAGATCAGAGGGAATCGGGCTTGTTCAGGGTGGCATGGCCATAGACTGAATATTTCAATCTGTTACTTCCCTTGAATGGAGTTCTTCAGACTAATTTGATGCCTTGAGTTGAGCCTAGAAATTTTATAGTTAGCTCTGAATTGATTTCTTCCAAAACATAAGTATACTTTTAAGATTCTCTTAATAACTCTGGTTTCTAACATCTAGTTTTCATTTTATTTAATGATACTAGTAGCCTGGGAGGCACCAATTGTTCATTGTTTTTGCCCCTGAGAATAATTATCATGGAATTCCCAGTTGAGCCTGAGAGCACCCAGCTTTCCCCTACTCAGGATACAACCCTGTTGTTGTTACTTCAGGAACCAGACAGAGAAGGTGAGGCCTAAAGAATTAAGGTGACAGTAGAAATATCTTTCTGAGCACTCTGGAAGGATGTCTTTTACCCTCCCCTACCCCATACTTCTTTCAAAGCCAAAGGCATTTTCCCCTCAGCTTGGTTCCTTCAAGGTCCCCAGGCTCAGCTGCAGTTTTTAATTGCTGTAAACGACCATCTGAACACTGAGGAATTTTAGAAAGTTGGACCTTCAGGTTCTCTTTGGTGTTAATGGAGGATCCTGTAGTTGTTCAGCAGCATATAGTTCAAACTTTTTAGAGATATCCACTGTCCACTGATGTGCTTCCTGGGCTCTGTCTTTGTGGGTCAGGCCCAGGGAAAGGACAGAAGGAAATAAAATGAAATGAGTTCACTCACATTTCTTCTCTAAAAGAGTGCAGGAATATAAAATGTAGGTCAGGGGCATCTGAACTCAGTGGGCTAGCTTCCTCTGCCTGGAGCTCTGTTTGCTACTCCTACAGTGCCCAGGTCCCTGTAAAGCTGCGGGGAAGGATATAGATACTTAGCATCCCAGCCCCAGTCCTGAGTTCATAGACAGCAATTACCTGGGTTTGAGTCCCAGCGCCACCACTATTAATTAGCTCAGTCATCTTAGGCCAGAAGTTGAAACTCTTGAACACAATTTTATTCTCTAATTTCAGGTTGATGATAACACCTATTTCACAAGGTAGTTGTGAGGATGAATGAAAATAATGACACATGTTAAAGTCACTCTGTTAGCTGTCCAGTATCCTTGAGATTATGTTCAGCCTATGGTTGTTGGCTTTTTCAGTAGCAGACAAATAGCTAGCTACTTGAATTTTTACATGGAAACACTTCATTTTGAAGGTTTTTAATAATTCTTAGAAAGGATCGGTAGTATATAATATTTGACTGTGAAAATAGGGAAGAGCTTGTCAAGAAACTTCATGGTGCCTTTCAGGTTTATTTTACCACATACAAAGAAATCATCCTAAGGGTTAAGTGTTCACCTGTATCATTTTGCTTATAAAATATTTAGAAGAAACTTCCCAGGTGGTTAATGATCCTCATAGGTCAAAAACCCATTTCTGTGTGCTAAGCCACCAATAATATTTTTGATAGGGCTATTTCTCTTTTGAATATTTTAGATGAATTGTTTTCCTCTAAGAATTCACACAGAAATTAGATACTGTGTTTTGGACTACCTTCCCAAGAATTTGGTGGCATAGGATATAGTCACATACCTACCCATGAACAGGACAAAACAGATGATTCTAGTTTCCTTCCTACCATATTTTTGCATATGTAGGTATACATGCACATATTATATATTTATTTGTATGTATAAATATATACATAACGTTGTACATATATATTATATGTGTGTATATATATATCTTCAGTAAATAGTCACTAAAAATTTACAAAGCAAGGAGGTCTACCCACTCTTGAAGCTTGAAGGGACCCATAAATAACCCTTCTTCCATGTACAAATTAAGAAGCAGTTGAGAGCAATTAAGGATTCAGCCTGATGGACAGCAAAGTATCATCTGGATTACTGAAAATGCTTTTTTGGAGAATGTGGCTTTGGGTCTGCCACCAAATGGGCCTTCTGAAATTTTATCCTTGAATCACATAGAACTTACCCACTCTTTCCCTGGAATAGCAGGACAGTGGAAGCTGGCAACCAGCAGGGAGAGCCTACCACCCAACAAGAGAGGAGGCCAGAATTCACCATCTCTGCAGGCAGGCAGATCCCAAAGCAAAGGAGAAAGGAGGATGTGGAGAGAGAGGCCAGGTGTATTACTATGGGTAATTCTTTCTAAGTTATGAGAGTGAATAAAAGTCATCTTGCAGCACCTGCTGTGGGATCTTCAAAGGCGGATCAGACCTGGCCCTACTTACCAGGGACATTCAGTGGAAAAGGGAGGTAAGGCATCTGTACAGCTGTGATTGCCCTTTGCCCTTCTCCACGGCTTTAGCTAAAGCTTTAAATGTGGCGTAGAAGCACATTATACGTGGCTGTCACATCTTTCCCTGGTGTTATAACTGGCTGCCATCCCTTCACACTACTGGCTCCCTTCCTACATCTGAAGCTTCTTTCAAGTACCACTTTTAGGCTTTAAAAAATTAATCCTTATTTGACTAGAAATCGATGAGTGTGGAACAGTTCCTCTTCATAGAAAAATGCCAAATGGTACTGCTTTCCAAATATCTGGTGGTGTAATTTTATTTATACCCAAAGGTGAATTGTACCCTAAATTTAATATATTGCATAGCGACACTCAGCTGAACAGAAGCAAATGCGTTGCAGCTGCTGAAGAATAGATAAAAGTAAAGTCACTGTCATCACTGATGGGAATTTATTAGTATTACTGTTAGTACTATGTTTAATTTCATAGCTTTGGAAATTGAATTGTAGTACTTAACTAACAGAACCCCACAATCCCACCGCCCACCTAGCTTCCTTTTTCTACTTGGCCCAAATTTGTGTGCCTTTTATAAAGAACAGAATCTTACAGATTTAATGTATACCACAACCTTTTTGTTGGTGTCCTCAGCCAAACTTTTGGGAGCTGGTTGTCAAGTGGGACCTGGGGCTGGCTTTCTTCAGAAAAACTTGCCCCGTATCGAGCCAAGTTGTGCTACCCATTCCATGTTATTCCCAGATGGGCTCTGAGGTAAGACTGTCCATGTGGTTGCATTTGTAGTAGCCACTGGATAAGAACCAAAACAATGACTCCAAAAGTAAAGGGTCACAGCTCTCACCTGCTGAATCATCTCAGCTCAGCCTTGCTGGCAAGGGATCCCAAGCTGCATTTAGTTTGCTTTGCTGCTCATTGCATTCCAGCCTGTCGGAGGTTCTTCTGCAGATCTCTGAGGCTCAAGTAGAAAGGGGTAGGTCTGGGTGGAGCCTAGGACTCTGGATTTGTAATATGCCCCAGCTCATCTTGACTCCGGTGTTACTTTAGAAGAAACACGAAAGACCGGGGAACTCAAGCTCCTCTCTACGAACCTGTCAGCATTTATTCATGCAGAGAGGCTATTGTGATCTGTCACATTCAGAGCACAAAGGGTCCCAAAGGGGTTCTTGGCTGTCCTTCAGGTACTGGGCTTCCTGTCCTCAGTGTCTTTATACACAAGTGCCAACAGCCTTCACTCCCTTTTGTTCCTAACTGCTAGGAATGTGCATGAACGAGAAAAATAAATAACAAGGATCAGACAAGTCCTACATGAAATTTTGTTTTGGAACTTGAAAGCTAAACACTTTCATGCCAAAAACCATATATCTCTACCCTGCCCTGGCCTAATGTAACCTCACTCTTAACTTAAACCGCCCCATTAAAAATTTTTGTTAACCTTAGCTAACATTTTGTCTTTTGCTTTTCTTCAAGTGTTTTGGTCTGTTCCCTCTCTGAATTGGTCTCTACCCTTTTCATGTGTACGTGTGTGTTCTGCCTGTTCACTCCTCCCTCCCTCTAGCCCTGGCAACCACTGATCTTTTTTTGTCATTTGTTTGTTTGTTTGTTTTTGTTTTTTAATGCCTACAGCACTTGGTATTCCTAGGTGGTCTCCCATCCAAGTACTAACCAGGCCCAACCCTGCTTAGCTTCTGAGATCAGACGAGATTGAGTACCTTCAGTGTGGCATGGCCGTAGACACCCTTTTAAAATAACTTTTTCTCCTAAACAGTTGAATTATTATAAATAAGCATGATACAGGTTTATGTCCATAATACAGAGGAAGAGTAGAGGAGGGAAAAATGGCAAGACTCTGCCATGCAGGTCACAGAGTGTTAAAGCATCAAAAGATCTTAGAGATCTTAAATTCCAAGGGAATGTTTTTTCCTATAGAACTCACTTAAACTTATGACTAAAAATGTGCTAAATTTGTATTATTAGTCATTATCACATATGATTGCCCTGTTTCTAAATTGCAGTAATTTATGAGTGAGAACTTTAGTATGACTCTAGAATGTGGTCTTCGGGCCCAAACAAAAAAGGTACCAAATAAATGCTTCATAGGGTAAGTCTGAAGAATTTATTTTATAAACATTTATTGCATAGCTTTTGTATACCAGACAATTAGAACCTAACTGTTAGATGACAAATATGCAAAGGTCAATAAGACACAGTTTCTCCTCTGGAATAGCTTACAGTCTGTTGGGTAAACAAATAATATATTAATGGTTACCCTAATGAACTGTGAATGAAGTAGTATGGAGACTCAGCTACTCTGGGCAGCTAACTCTGCCTTGGGATGGGGATGAGAGGCAAAGGCTTTCTTTGAAGGATATGCTTGACTTTAGATTTTAAGACACAGTCTGACATAGGCTTCTCAACCTGAGACCTAGAGATTTTAATTGTCATAGCTAGTCAGTGTCAGAACTAGAGTTCCAGTAGAACTTACTATTTCTTCTAGAAATAGAACTTTGGATACCCAAAGAAATAATTGTTTTGGGAAAAGGAGGTTGACTGATATAGTTTCTCCTGGAACAACCTGGTGTTTTTATAGTCACGTTAATCATAAACTCTCTTAGAAAAATTGATTAACTGTTAAATTTTCTTTTGTATGAGCCTAAAGTAACAGCCCTCCTAGTACATGGACTAGCTACATAATTTTAATGCTGTATTACAAAAACAGTAAAAGACAGGGAAGTCTGGAACTTGCTAATTGGAATAATTTGTAGCCCCCCCAGGTAAGGACAGAGGTCCTCAAACCTTTTTGGCACCAGAAGCTGGTGTTCCCATGAGAATCTCATGCCTGATGCCTGAGGTGGAACTGAGATGGTGATGCTAGTGCTGGGGAGCGGCTGCAAATACAGATTAAGTTTCGCTTACTAGCTGCTCACTGCTCACCTCCTGCTGTGTGGCCCAGTTTCTAACAGGCCACAGACTGGTACTGGTCTGTGACCCAGGGATTGGAGGAGACCCCTGATCTAGGATATGGAAATCATTACACCAAATATATCAGAAGGTCACACAATAAAATAGGCAAATAAAAGAAGGGATGAAAAAATCCTCCTCTATCTTCTGAGCATTAGAGAAACTTAATAGAAACTCCTAGTACATAATAGAAACTTAATAAATGGCACCAAATTATTTGAATGTTGAACTCTATCTTAAATATTTTCTATAGATTATTAACATCACTGTACTTTTTTGTTTTTAATTAATTCTGATTATAAGGATTAGTTAGATGAGAGTGGTCTTTAACCTTATAAGGGTACCTAAAATTGCTGTTCCTATAGAGTTTATTCCTAAATTTTTGACCATATGTCCACAAAAGCATTTAAAAGTTTATTCTATCATATCATTTGTAATTCCTGATTAGTAGAATTAAGTGGAATAATCCAATAACCTCATCATGAATATTTGAATACCTTCCTTCCTTATATTTCTCTAAAATGACAACCTGCAAAAGTGTGTGTGTGTGTGTGTTTGTGTGTGGTTTGCTTCCTGATATATTAGTTTTTAGCTCTGTGACTTTATAAGGCTGTTGCCTAACATTTCTAAGATTTTTTTTCCACCCTTAAAATTAGGGAAATAATTTGCCTATAGGAATTGTACCAAATAAATGAAATAGTCTTTGTAAAACCTCTTTCGCAATTAGCCTGCATGTACTTGAATCTCAGTAAATTATAACTTGAATTATATTGCTGCATTTCCTATGGATATGTTAGAAAGCATTAAGAATAGTCACAAAGGAAACCTGTTTGGTATTGAGAAAAAGCACCCATTCTTTCCAGAAGGTAATAAGAGTATGATAAATATCCTGCCTCTCTATTCTTTTGGGGTTCTGGTAAACATTTTTTGCAGCAGCAGGTTTTAATGATTAATTTTGAGGCCTGAACCTAAGCATTATTGACTAAGATAAAAACCACAGGCCCCATGAGTCAGTCAGTATTGATGTTGGTTGAAAGCCAATGGAGTACTGTTGTTTAATATATTAATTATTAAATACAGCTCTTTTGGTTTGGTGGTGTTGCTAATACTGCCAATTAAAACATCCAGTGTGATTTACAGAAGTTTACTTTTATCTGTATACAATCCTTTCACCTGACAGGTACTATATAATAATAATAAAATACTGTTAATAGTCTAGATAATTTGCTAAAATTCTGTGTGAATTCAGTAAAAATAACTTTATTTAAATGCTTATATTTTTGCTGGGTGGCTAAATTTGCATTTTTAATATTACCTGGAATGTTTATAATATTTAAGTACTATAAATTATGTTTTAAATATAAAACAAAAACAATAGGAATTTTATGGGAATATGGGCATCCCCCCCTTCATTTTCTGCTTTTCTGTAATTTCCAAAATATCATTCAAAACTCTGACTTTAAGGCCTACAGTTTTCTGAAATACAAACATTTCTGATTCTATCTCCTTAAACCTATATTGTCTGTGTTAGTTTCATATCTGACACTGGAAATAAGTTTTTTTAAATCATACTTAGTGTGTCACATTTTTTCAAGGTTCTGCTGAAGTGTATTTCTGAAGCAGGCAACCTACATTTCATTACTTTCTATAAATTTCTTAGAAGTAAAAATTGTGGAATAGGACCAAATCAGACACTTCCAGGCTTAAAAGAATAGTTTCAGAAAAGCAATCCAAAAATGCCAATTATTATACTTTCACAAATCACAACAGTAGCTAACTCAGACAGCCTTTATTTTGCGCTAAGAACTGGTTAAGTGCTTGTATTAGTTCGTTTAATCTTCACAACAACCCTGAGGTAGGTGGTAGCATCATCATTATTATTACTGTTATTGTTATTATTATTACTACTACTGCTGCTACTACCCTCCACCACTGTTTCATAGAGAGATCAAGTAACTTGCCTAGTAACACAGCTAGTATCTGGTAAACTCAAAAGTCTAAGCTAGTCTGGCTCTAGAATCTAGTCTTATCATTACTACACCTAGGGCTAACTATAGACCCAGCTTCCACAAAACTTCCACAGACTTACAGTATGATTTGTATTTGAGTGATATTTTTATTTTTCAAACTTTTCTAAAATATATTTTCTAGCACTAAAATATCTAAATTATTTTAAATGATGTGTTTGCTGTGAGCAGATGTGTAAGGAGTTGCACTGAACATTGATGTTGCTGACAGTCTCTCTAAGCTTAGTTTTCTCAGAGTTTTAGCCCCAGAAGGGACGTCACTAAGTATGTAATCTGATTTCCTTCTTTTCCCAGTTTACAAATGAGTGTAATTCTTACATGAATCCCCCAAAGTTAGTCATTTCCTGCTTTGTGATCCCACAGCACTTTGTTCATACTCTGTATTTTAAGTAAATACTAATTGTAATTAATCTGTTTATGTCACTTCTTTTCATCCCCCACCCTTGCCTCCAAGTGAATTTTTCAAGAGCTGGAACCAGGTCTAATTTATTTTTGTCTCCCACCAGCCTGGTGACAAACGGATGAATCATATCGCCTGGAGAGATTAAGGGACTTGCCCAGATTAGCAGACCTGAAATGGGAAGACTTCTTTCCTAACTCCCAGTCTAGTACTTATCACTCGTGTGCTGCCATAGATGTTTTCTAATGATTTGGATGCTTGCAAAGGGCACAATTTTCATACTCTGTTCCTCCAGACTAGCCCATTTAGAAAACAATCATGATAATAGTGTTGATAATGAAGATGGTGATGCTGCTGCTGCCATCACCACCTGTCCTACTGTATCATATTGAGGATCAAATGAAATGATAATGTTTGTGGAAGCTTTGGACCTGGTAAAAAACCCTTCTACGAAGATGTATAGTGCTGTTCTAATCTGTTATTATTTACGTTTAATTTACAAAGTATCTTACAGGCAGTATCTCACTTACTGTTTATTACACCCATGTTGTGGACCAGATGGCCTCATTGCCATTTCCCAGATGAGAGGACTGAGGCTAAGGGAAATGAAGCACTTGAGCTGCAATCACAGGCGCCTGAGGGAAGCCTGATCTCTAACCAGGAGGAGGCTGCACTCCCTCAGGGTGTGGCATCCTACTGAAGCCTGCAGAAGTAAGCCCAGAAGAGACCCGCAGGAAAGATGAGAGCTTGGCTCTTCCAAGACCAAGGGCAATTGGATATGTGTATTTAAATTCTAGACAGATTTATCGTTTTATCACAATGTGGGGTCTGGGCACAGAAAGCTTTACAAGATGAGGTGAGCAGCGTGATTTTGAAGTGGCCTCCCAGGATTGTTAGAAGCAGCAGCAGCAGCACTGTGGGTTCAAACAGGAGGAGGCTAACCCCTCCATCGCTTTTGTCTCTATGGGGAGTTCTTTACTGTGACTCTCAGAGGAAGTGAAGGATGATAAATCCAGCTGCTGCTTCCTGTTTCTATAATTCTGAGGGTTTTTTGTTTTTTTTTCAGGGGTAGAATGCTTTATTTTTAAACCAGTGGAAAATACTCTCAACCTGTTCCTTATTAGTATTTCCTTAAAAACTAGATACACTCACTTGGGCTCTAAATGAGTGGGTGGGTGGGTGCGTATGTGTGTCTGAAATTCCCACGATGCTCCCTAGGCTAGCTCACTGTGTTTTTCAACAGCAACAGAAAGAAAACCAATTAAGGCAGATTGTACTGGGCAGAAAGCTCTATATGAGATTGATAGCAATCTGATTTAGAGGAGGCCTGTAATTTGTAGCAGTAGTATTACTATCTCAGTTATGCTTGTGCAATTCAGAGCTGGTTTGTCTTCTGCTTGTGTTGTATTATTAGTAAATAAAATCCTGAGTCATTTAAGCAACACACTACCTCCTCATACTCCACAGTTGTGGAAAATAGGTAGCTATTAGATTACTGGGATTCAACTTGGTAGGTTTGATTGTAAAACCAGTGGCTCCATAATTAAAAGTAACAGGTAGAAATATTTTCTCTAATGCCAATTGTTTTTCATTACTAATTTAAGAGACAGAGAATGTGTATGGGGGTGCCAATGGTGCATCTTTTCAGAGGCACTGACGGAAATTTATTTGGCTAAGTAGAATTATAAGAATATAGTAAAAACAGCCTACCCTCTCACGGAGTAAGAATCTTAGCTCTGATTTAAGTCCCCGAGCCCTCTTTTAATATTCCTAAAATCATAGCCATTGGCAGTACTGTGTTCATAGTCAGTACATATTTTGTACTTATGAACTGGCTGGCCCAAGTTATTTACTCTTGAAGAATTACAGTTCTAGTTTATAATAAATGAATTCAGACTAAAAGGAAATTTATAACCTAAATTTAAAGAAGCACTTGCTTATGCTGACTATTTGGTCTGACGTGGCGAACTCCTGAAGGTCAGTAAAATTGTGAGGCTGTAACACTCATGAAGCCTGTTCTAGTGCCTGGATGTTATAGGACTCTCCAGTTCTAAGCTCAGCTATGCCATGTCCTTGTGGAAACCAGCAGTTTCTTGACTGATAAATGAAGCTGCAGTTATTTCTTTGTCACAGCAGTTTGTAAGACTCAGGTGAGTTGGAGTCCGTGTATGTGCTTTTAGGACCTGAGATAATGATAAAGGCCTTAGTTAGATAACACTTGTTAAATGGCAGTTCTGTTCTAAGTGGAGAATTAGACTTTGCTCCTGTGTCCTGAGGCAGCCTTTGAACACCAGCGTTTTGTCTCTTTCACTTAAGGGTTCCTTTTGATAATTTTTAAATTGGGGGAGGGAGGGCATAATGTAGTAACTGCGCAATCTTGGTCAAATTCAAACTTTCTAAACATCAGTTCTCTCTCAATAAAACTAGAACAGTAACACCACTGTCCAGGGAAGATGTGACAATTTAATGAGCTCAAGTATGTGAGTGTGTGGTTGCTCAATAAAGGATAGTTTCCTTCCTGTCTCCTCCTGTATAGTTGCAGTACTCTCAGTGTTAAATGAGGAGATACAGCCTGAGATTGCCCCTTAAAGATGCCAGCAACACATGCCACCTCGCCTCCCTTCCTCATCTTTCCCCCTCCATACCGCAGCCAGGGAAATGAGAAGTAAATTAAGCTGCTGTAGGTTGTCACCACCACTCTCCTTTGGCATAATAAGTATTTTTTCTGACCTTCTTCCTCTCAGTGTATTCTCATTTGAGCTCTTTTAATGCTGGGCCTTCACAGGGAGTTTGAATAGGTGAGAAAGCCAGATACTGTTTGCATTACTTGAACATATACAGAGTTACTCATATGTCCATGTGCTGTGTTTTCATTTCAAGGTTATGGGCTGTGGAGTTATTTTTTGCAAGGCGCTTTTTTTTTTTTTTTTTAATTTAGGCTTTCCCAAAAGGATCCTTTAAAGTTTTATGACTGGATAATTAATATGGTGGTTAGCAAGGTTAATATTTACCAACTTACTGAAGGGAAAAGCAAACAATATATCCAACCTCTGTTTAAGAATTTCCATAAAATTATGAATTCTTTAATCTTAGTACCTGAATTTAGTCGTAACAGCATGCTACATACTTGAGTCAGAGCTCCTAGTAGAAATGTGTTTGCTGTATACAATTTAACTTCATGCTCAAAATAAGAAATAGCTACATGTAAAACATGTCTTATTTCTCACCCTGCTATTATCAACCTCTACCTTCCTATCCTAAAAAACATGTCCTGCCATCAGACTTGCCTCACCTTCTTGCTGTTGCTTTGTTTTTCTTCCCAGCCAAGTTTCTAGGAGCAACAGCCCCTCCCCCACTTAATTCTTGCCCACAGCAAGCCATACTTCTTCACTCAGTGCTTAGGCTTAAGTTTCGGGTGATTCAACTGCAGCCACTCTTTGTTCTTTAACTTCTGGGACTACCTTGTGATATTGCATACCACTCTCTTCTTTGAGTGTTCGCCTCCTTTGGTTTCCAGGACAGAGTTCTCTTACTCCTCCTCTGACCCTTTCTTCTCCTTTGCTGAATCCGTTTCTTCTACCTGTTCCCTGAGTGTTAGTGATCCCCAGATTCTTTGACTATTTTCTCTGTAAGTACTCTCCTTGGGTAATCTCCTCTTCCATATCCCGATGGTTCATAAATAAGTAATGCCACCTTAGACCTGACTACTAGACTTCTTTAGGTTATTGCCCCAATCCTAGTTATCCAAGCTAAAAAACTTAATTTACCTGGAAATCATCTTAACTAAAAAACTTAATTTACCTGGAAATCATCTTAATTAATGTAACTTTTTCATTCACTTTCCTTCCTCCAGTCTTTTCTCTCCATTCCTTCTTCCAAACTCTGGATAGAATTCTTTTTAAATTGGAACACTGAAATTATTGTACCTCCCGCCCCCTCCCCCTCCGCCCCAACCCATTCATTCCCTAGGAGAGGTTCCTTATTGCCCCTTTCTTAGTTAGAGCTGACAATGTTGCATTTTCCTGGAGCCCTGGAAAATTCCCTAAGATTTTGTGCTCTGGGAAACCAGAAAGGAGTACCTTGCTCTCAGATATTCTGAGAGAGGGACCACCTCCATCCTTCCTCCTGACTTCCGTAAGAGTGTAAGATGACTCCCTCGTTTACCTGCTCCTATGGGACTCCAGGACCCTTCCTTGTCTTTGAGACAGCCCTCATTAATGAATTTTCTCCTTGTTGTAATAGCCTGAATAAAACCATCTCCTTAATTGTCAGTTGTATGTTGTCTCTCATGGGTGTTACCCTTTAAGTTTTTTTATGGTTACTTTTCTATCGTTTTATGTTTACTTATATTACTTATAATGTCTAAGTGGATTAACAGATTATTTGTTAATATGAAATTATTTTGTTTGTATCTTCCACTGTAAGTCTTCAGTAGTTACGGAAATTCTTGCAATAGAGTTAAGGATCAACTATAAGAAGAGTCTTTCTATTTCTGTGCTTTTATTTAGAGGCATTTTTTAGGAGTTCAGAATTTTATTAATTATGGTACTGGTCACTGCTGTAACAGAGACTTCCAAATAGAACAGCTTAAATAGGATAGTTATTTCCTTCTCATACGGTAGTCCTGATGTGAGCAGCCAGGCCCTGGCAGGTCTCATACTTGGTTTCTAAGGTTGGGCCTGCTTTCCCATTTTGTAGCCAATAAGAAAAAGGGGAAAGGAGGGCCAAATCAAGTAGCCTTGTCTTGACAAGAGGTTACTACGAAGCGAACAGTCACTTCTCATTACATCCTATTGGCCCAGCTCAGTTACACAGCAATACTTGGTTGCAAATGAGTCTGGGAAATGCTATCCTGAGTTGGACAACACTGCTCCCATCGAAACTAGATGGTGATGGTAGCAGTATCTGTTACCAAAAAGTAGAATGGTAGAATGGTTTCTGGGGGATACTGAGTAGTCTTATTACAGGAAGGAAAAACTATGTTGATTAAATGAGTAAATGAGTAATTTTTTTTTTAAAACCCATCTGGACCCACTTTGGAAGGTTTCAGTGGCCATATGTATGTAGGTAGTAGGATTCAGCACCTCTTACTTTTTTCCTCTCCTTTCAGAAAGTATGCCATTCAGGGTTAAGGATGTACAAATGAAAAGGACAGTTTGTAGCTCTTATCCTCAACTAATGCATTTGTGGTTAAAAAAAAAAAAGGTTTGATGGTACCATATCCATGAGCATTTCACAGATTAATGCTCACAGCATGGGATTTTCTCCTACTCTTTTTTGTCTCATCATTTATATTTTCACATTCAGTATAACTTTTGGTATCATTTTGTCAACATCTTCTGAAAGGTGATGTTGACCTATTCTCTTTCTAGGAGAATTATTCATTTCATCCCTTCTTGTATTCTTTACTCTCAGACGTGTAAACAAGCATCTGTCAGTGTGTTGCGTTATTTGGGTCAGTTTCTTGGCTGGTATGCTCTAGCACACTGCTACCAGAATAAGTACATGTTTTGCTAAAACACTCTCAACCCAACGTGTAGGGCACTGCAGCCGTGAGCAGCTTCATCTGTTTTCTGCTTTGTACAGTACAAATATTAACATTTTCTATGTCTATCCTAATGTAGAAAAGTGTGGGAAATGATATTTAGATGGTTTCTTGTTATCTTTTTTTTCAACTCTAGATTTCTTACTAAAATAATCATAACATGTAACATACTCCCATGATAAAAAGACAGTCCCCAGTGAGAAAGCAGTGAAGACTATACTGAGGCATCAACTACGTTGAGATGATTAATAGCTGTGAAATAGCTAAGATAGAGAGTGTCTACAAATTATTTGCTTAAAAAAAATGTAGACTTGTGTTTATATATGAACATTACATAGTAACATCAGAATGTTCTAGCACATGTGGCCTGTACTTAGAGTGACATCAACTCCTGGTTTCCCCGGAAGAGTCCCAATTATTCCTTATCCTGTGTCCTACCTTCTCTAACTTAATGTGTCACTCTCAGAAGTTTTCCAGTTTAGAAAGTGAATATGTTGACTTTTATTGCATATCGCATTGGTCTCAGCAATCATCATTTTCGCGACATTCATATACTTTGCTGTCATTTTGGATTAGGATATACTAGAACTATTTACCCTAAATAATTCTGAGCAGAATGGTGTTAGTACTTTATGTTTCCTTTTTTCCAGAATACTTAAGGTGAGCATGGACAGGTCTTTAAGCTCCAAGAGGCAAGACCTGTATCTGTCTTGCTCTGCTGTGTATATATTCTCAACACCTGTCTCATTACCTAAGCCAGATATTTGTCAAAAATATAAATGGCATGAGTTTGCTGGCTTTATGACAACAAAGGTTTCGTAAAGTTTATGACGGGCAAGGTCAATTACAAGTCCCTAGTACCTAACAATGTATAGTGTTTTGGAATGAATCAGTGAATGATAAACAACCACCCTCAGTCTTAAATATTTCGTAGCATTAGCAGCTTCTACGTAATGATACTGGTCCATCAAGAACATAGACATAATCATAGTCCTCATGTGTTGCATGTAAAATCACACAAATGAGCAAATTTTATCTTGGTTATAACAATCTGTTTTTACTGTTTTTGGTTCTCCTGAAGAGGAAGAAGAAGACAGCATTTAATCACTCCCAAAATTATCACACCTCAGATGAATAAATTCTATCACTTAAAAGATTTAGACCTTATTTCACATCCAGTATTTGATACTTTAGTCTGGAATTCCCAATGGATGTTCCAAGAGTGAGTACCAGATGGCTGAACTATAAGTTGACTTGGGTAGAGCCTAAAGGGTGGGTCCAGTTGTGTGTACTCTTTTCAGTTTATGACCCACGGGTGTGTGTGTGTGCAAGTGTCCTCTCCTCTGTAAGCAATGACATGAAATGGGTTGTGAAGCACTGTTAATGACTCCACAGTTAAAGTTTCCAGGCACTTAAATAAATACATTGGAATCAGTGGCACTGTAGTATGTAACACATTTTTTCAAAAATGTTATCTTGGTTTTTTTTTTTTTTCTTTTCTCAGAGTTAAAAAAATATCATGGCTGATCAGAAAAGAAATATCCCAAGTTTTCCAAAGTCAGAGCTCTTGGCGTAATCTTCGAAGAAGCAACTCATCTAAAATAAGTAACGGCATACTGAATTAGAAATTATACTTATTTATATTTTGTACCTTCCCGATACAAAAAGATTTACAGGTTTTACGAACTATAAGCTGCTCAATTGTGATTCAGTATAAGCTCCACTAATTCTTTATGACTGAGGGAAAATGTATGAATAAAATATTTCTTTGTTTTATCAAATCCTTTGAAATAGGACAAAGATGATATTCAGCCAAGTTTACCAATTTGTCAATAATTCCAAAATAAGGCTTTGTTCACATTACTTTAAAAGGCTAACCCTTTGGGGGAATATTTAGTTACCTCTAAGATGGTTTCTAACGTCAGTAATGAATTCCACTCTTAAGAGATTATATTGGCAAAGGTCATTAATTATTTTAAAGTTTTGATTGCCCTTAATCTCTGTCGTTTTTGACTGATTTACACCTTTATTCTCTACAATTCCCCTCTTTACATTGGTTTTCTTGATTTTCTGTTTTCTCTTTTTATTTTTTCATGGATTTTTTTCCCCCCTCGAAGCCTTCATAGTCATTTTTAATACCTTTGCTGCCACATTTCCAAATCCTGGGTTTTCTTAGGGGCTCCCACTTTTCCCAATTTTTTCTGGACATCTAGAGCCAATTTTGGAGAATAGTTGAGGTAGAAACATTCAGTGTGCTCAACATTATTCTGAGTATGATGTGTGTATCTTATCACGGTGGTGTTTTATCCCATTTCGTTGATAAGGAAATTGAAAGGCCAAGTCTACACAGTGATATGAGGCATTATTTGTGTTCTCATTTTACAAATGATTGGTAAGGGGTGGAGAGGGATGAAAATGCAGGCATGCTACCTCCTTAAGCCACGTTCTCATCCATTATGCTACCAACTTGTTAAGAATTAAAATTCAATTTTAAATTATTAGCTCACTAAAAAGAGACCCTAGGTTATTTGTGCATAATTGTCATTTTTTTTATTATCTTTGTGCGGTTTAAAGGATTTGGTTTTGTTCTCATAATAATATCCCTTATATCTTTGCTACCCCCTGCTCGGCTATTATTTACTTAGAAAATGCACAGTAAAGAATGAAACTATGGGATAATGAAGTTTTTTTTGTTGTTTTTTGGTTGTTTCTTTTTTTTTTTTGCTTTTGTTTTTCTACTAGTTTTTATTTTAGTTTATTCTCAAAACCAAATTTTATTAGCATCAATATCACAGGCTTTGACTGTAGGATTCTTACAGTATTATATGCTGGCTCCTTTTTTATTATATTGCACATAATGTTGTACCATGCAACACATTATATGTAATGTACTCTTGAAACACAGATGAAGACAGGACTGTTTTTGTTTTTACTAGTGTGCCTCACCCCAGAAGCATTGTAAAAAGATGTTGAATCATCCGTATGTTGATACAGTAATGTTTTTTGAACTGTCTGGGCTTATAGATTGTATGCCCAAGCATGTGAGGGCTTACTTTTCTTCTCATTTATTATATAAAATCTACCTACTTTTAAAAAGGATTAATAGGTGATTCTGGAAGATGTGTGAAGAAAAAAGGATTCAAAGGGCATATGAAAAAATAAATAGTTACAATAAAACCTTGTGAATGGACATAAAAGAACAAGAGTACAAATCACAAAATGGAGAATTAAGAGGAATCTGGGGGTCATCCTTGACACTTTTCTCTCCTTCCCCCTCCTCATATAATCTATTAATTCCTGTTGTTATTTATTTGGCTTGGTAGCTCGTAAATGCATCCATGTTACTCCCTTCTTCACCACTCACGGCCTAATCTTTACCTTCATCCTTTGCCCAGAGTAATGCAATGGCTGCCTTCCTAATCTCACAGCTTCCCTCACTAACCTGTACACTAGGCCCATAGTGACTTTCAAGAGGCTCAAGTTTTTAGCCACCTCCCATCTGCAGCTCAAAACACATCACTGGCTTCCCACTGCCCTTAGTTCAATGACATCAAAAACTTCCACATGGCTTGCAAAACCCAGTATCATGTCACACAGCACATATCTCTCGCTCCCTAAGCTGCAGGCTGCTAACCTTTCCGTTCTTCAGATGTTTTTTTGCTTGCTTTCCCCTGTCTCCCCACCTCCTTGCTTCCCTCCCTCCCTCTCCCTGTGTCTCTTTCTCTCTCCCCTCTTCCTCCCCCCTCCCCCCACAGAGCCTTTGGACATTCTGCCTAGCCTACCCTTGTACTCTTTCTTCACACCTCACTCAGTCATGACTTCCTCCCTAATCATGGTGATTGGAGGAAAATCCTCTATTACCCACCTTCATTATGATGCAGGATGGCAGGAATCCCCCTGAGTGGGGACTCAAGTCCTACACACACACACACACACAACACACACACACACACACACACACACACACACACACAGAGGGAGAGAGAGAGAGAGAGAGAGAGAGATTTTGACTGAGCACAGGAAAGAATTCAAGAGCCAGCCAGAGTTAGACAAAAGAAAAGTTTATTAAAGAAGGAATAATGCTCCACAGCCAGAGACAGTGGTCTCTTTTCAGAGACAGAGAATGAGACCCTGAGTGTTCAAGAAATTCAGTTTATGTGTGATTCTTAGTTTCTATGAATTAAAGCTTAAAGTTCCTGTTTTCCTTTCATGGTATGGGTGGGGTATGCAGTATTAAAGACATGTTCGGAACCTCAGCCTTTGTTCTGTAGGTTCCCTGTGGTATGGCCTAAGGAATGAACGGTTGGATTCATTTTGTGTGGTGTACAACTTAAAAGACTTTGTTTTTCTGTTTTCCTTTCGTGGTATGGATATGCAGCGGTAAAGGTACGGCAAAGTAGTTTGTCAGTAACCTCAGCAGGAATCTGCCTTTGTTGTGTAGGTCCCTGTGGTCGGCAGCACACTGCAGGCTCTGAATACAACTTGGTTTAATATTTTAATATTTCTTCAGTCTGTGTAATCCTCATGCCTCTTCCCTATATCGGTAGTACCATGCAAGCAAAGGTCTAGGTTTTCTGGAATCTGAAATTGGAAAGCACTCTTAAACACACACACACACACACACACACACACACACTCTCTCTCTCTCTCTCTCTCTCTCTCTCTCTCTCTCTCTCTCTCTCTCTCTCTCTCAGCGCAGGGCCACAAAAGGGGCCTGGGAGAAGGAAGGGTCCTAAAGCTGAACCTTGTTTCACTGAACAGCAAATCTGCTTCTGCCTGTTCTGCTTCTTATTTGACCATTTCATCGAAATTCAATTAATGAATGCTTCTCTGCCCTACACCGTGTACTCTGTGAGAAGGAAATATGGCTGAATTTGTTCACCAGATTTTTCTCCAAGGGTTTGCATTGTGCTAACACAAGTATACAGTATATCTTATGGATGGAGGGATGAATAAGTGAATAATTAAATGAAGACTTAGGCTAAGCATTGATGCTTGTAAGGCCCGTATAAAATTAAGCTAAATTTCTCGGAAACCAAAAGTAAATGGAGAACGTCTGGATTCCATGGCTCTTTCTATCAGTGCATCACTAAAGACACAAAATTTCTTGTAGTGTTTTTATTATAATGATAAAGAAGAGTTTTTATTGGATTCTTAAATATAAAATGGCTCATTTAATAATAATTTTATTGAATAATAATAGCAGCTAATTTTTATTGAGCCCTTAACAGGTTTTGGGCAATTGCTCAACATTTTAATATGGTATTCTGATTTAAGTGTTTATAGACTTCCGTAAACAGCACACAATATGGTCAGAACTTTTATATCCGTGAAAGGCAGAAAACCCCGGGAGGACGAGAGAAGGAAGGCCCGAGGCTCTGGCCTCTTTGTTTCTCAGGGAGTTTTCCTCTCTGGATCTCCTTCCTCGGGGCCTGTTCCATCACCTGGCTACATGCTAAAATGTTGCTCCTGTGCTTCTGTGCCAGAGTGCTTCCTGGCTTATCACTTGCCCTCCATCAGGAACCAGATCTGGTCTTATCTCGTGATGAGGGTGTGCCTAAACTTACCTTTGTCTTTTTTGTTTTCAGTAGACTGTTTAATTAAGAGCCAAATTGTATGCAGATGGTCAATCAGAATGAGTTACCTTCAGAATAACCTATTCAAAAGTTATATAGTGTTGTCCATTTGGATATTGAAGACTGCCTGTTAGAGCTGATCATTTTGACTTTGGCATAATTAATAATAACCTTATATGCACTTTAATTGATAGTGAGATGGTACTTGGCTCACAGATTCAGTGCCTAGAATGCTGTTACAGGTCTGCGTGGTTTATTCTACTATAGACCTTTATTAAGTGCCTGTGCCAGGCCTGGGGGCAAGTACACGAAAGAAACTCTTTCCCTTTAGGTTCGGAATTCAAACCAAAAGTGGGGAGACAGGCAGACAGACAGATGGGACCCATTTAGCAAAGGTCATGAGCAACCATTGTCTAACTCTTCATTCATTTTCAGTCCTAATGGCTAGGATTTTCTAATAAACTGCCAAGTAGCCTTTTTAACTAAATGTGCCACCTATCCAAGGTATAGTATATGACTATCTTTTACAAACTTCGAGAAGTTTTTGAGGGTTAGTAAGATGAGCACCAGGGCAAGGTACTCAGGCGCTTTCTAGCAGCCTTTATAAACCAGGAATGAGGATTGAGAGGTTCGCAATAGTCCACGTGCAGAGCAGACACCCCTGCGTTTGTGGTCAGAAGGGCTTTCTGTCCAGAGACAACTGAAAGAGAATGTGGCAAACTTCCTGACACTGGAAAGTGGCTTAGGGCAGGGGTCCTCAAACCCCAGGCCGAGAACTGCTACAGATTCCTAGCCTGTTTAGGGACAGGGCCACACAGCAGGAGGTGAGTAGGTTGAGCGTGAGTGAAGCTTCATCTGTTTTTGCAACTGCTCCCCAGCGCTGGCATCACCGCCTCAGCTCCACCTCAGGTCATCAGGCATTAGGTTCTCATAGGGCACCGGTCCCTGGTGCCAAAAAGGGTGTCAGGGACTCCATCCTAGTTCACTTTCCTTAGCCCAGTTTCAGACATGTGCCAGTCTTACCTAAAGAGACTATTAAAAGTGAGTAAACTTAAAAGGAAAATGGTCAGCTTGGGTCTAAGATGTCTATTGTCTTACAGAAGAAAAAGAATTAGGTATTCAAAGTGCCCCTTAAAATTCCCACTGGCTGCTTCATAAACGGATGAAGTTAGGATCTAAAGGGCTTCACTCTGAGCTAAGGATGGCTTTCTCTGAAGCCTTATTAAGGTCCGTTAATTGCTGGCTCTCATTTAAGGGGCTAATCATACCATTGCCATTATCTTCTCTGTGTTTTCTCTAGACTGTTTTCTCAGTAAAGACAGCTCGGAATTTTTTTATTATTATTATTCCCCTTTCTATGCCTAGAACCTGTATCTAGCACACATAGAGGTACTCCATAAATGTTTATTGAATGAAATGAACTTTCTAGAAGAAGGTACACTAAATAAGGCCTGTAGGTACTGAAATATTTGTGAAATCCTTTTGGCCCGCATTCATGGTTAGAGGAATGCTAGTGATTACTTGTAGAGAAACTCTGACATTGTGTGGAATAAAATGTGGAAGCTTTGATTTAGAGCCTCTTTGCATTGTCCTATGAATAAAGTCTCATTTTCTTGTTCTCAAATGCGGACCTGCGCATCTAGAATTGAGAGCTAGAAGAAAAACCAAGAAAATCCACAACGGTATAATAATACATTTTTGTTCATTCCTAAGGTATTTTGCCTTAGGTCTACTAAAATGTATTTAGAGTTCTATTTCTTAGCTTTGAAGTAAGTTTTCTCTGCGAATAGCAGTATTCTAAGGGAGAAAGCTCAAGTAGATATAAAATATGGGTACTAAAATATTCTTCGTGTAAAGCTCATTTTATATTTCACAAGTTCTGAATTTTCTTTATCCTCTACTTTCAGGTGTTCAGTGGGCTTATTAAAAGCTTTTGGAGAAGAGCAAAATGGTTCGATTTTGCCCATGTGAAATCTGATTTTGATTTTTCCCTAAACATTTTTTCAGTTATTGTTGAGTATTTAAACCCAAATAGTGTTCGGAGAAAACTATTTTTAAACGTATAATTTCTTATCATAATCGTTTTAAAGGGAATAACATTAGTGAATTATTTCATTTGTACATAGAATTACATCAGCTATTGAGCATCTTGTATAACTGTAATATCCATAACTATTAATACTTATGTAATACCAGTAATACAGAGCTCTTTTGGAGGAACCTGAGTCATTCTTTCTCATTTTGCATCTGAAGCATATATTTTCTTTAACCTTGTGAATTTTCGATATCTGAATTGAGTATGAGAGGGTGTGCGCACATGCACATGTGTATATTGAATGTTAAAAAAGGATTATTTATAGGGATGATGTAGTTTATTGCCTCTTTATGAACTTTAATTTGTTCTTTTTTGACTTATTTCAGTGAAGGGTTTGAGAATTTGATCCTCACCAGTTTCTTGGATGTTCTCCCGTTTGCCCAGTTTGGCCAAAAAGGCTAATTATTTTTTCACAGAACACAGTAGAAAGAAAATGAAAATTGGTATTTGATTAAATAGGGAACTCATACTTATGTGGAAAATTTATATGCTACATTGATTAATTGATTAATTGATTAAAATTTATATGCTACATTGATTAATATGCTTTTTCATATACTAAACTCTTCATTAAGTAACATTTCAAAGCCGTTTGACTGCCTTCCTTTTTTAATAGGGGTATTGGGGATGACCTCCTAGTGCAGGTGGAACTAATTTTTAAAGTGATCCTATTTTTAGATGATCATATTTTTATGTTTCGATAGTAGAATTTTACTGTATATTAATAATCTCAATATAAGTTTTTAATGGATGCTAAGTTACCCACATTTACACTGTTAATAAATGTGAGCTAAGAGCAGTATTTGAATACAGGTCTCTTTGGCATCAAAGTTCTGCCCTTTCTAATATAATCTGCCACCTCTTAAATATAAGTAATTTTAATTGAGATGTTTTTGAAAGAATTAATGAAATTGAATACAAAGTTCCATTGTCAATCCTTTATTTCTTCTATGTATATAGAAATATTACTTCTATGTGTATAGTTGCTACATGCTAGTTCAAAATTCCAGACACTGGCCTAATCATCAGTTAAAGACTGATTAAGATGGGCTACTTTTCTCCTCAGAGATTCTTTTTCAGCATTCAGATTCAGGAAATATCCTTCAGGGGGTTTACTTTGTGTCAGACCCTGAACTGGATGTTTTCAATAAATGACCCTGTGAGGTAGGTATTTTTGGTATTTACAGCTGAAGCATGGATGCTCATAGAGGATGAGTAAAATGCTAAAGGGTTTCTCTGGAACCACTTCAGTATAATTATAATAGCATAGCATTCATTTAAAAATATATTTGAAGTTAGCAGGTAGTCTAGCATAAATATCTACAATTATGCTACTGCCCTACCTACTTTCACCATCCTATTTCTTTGAAAAGATAGTTTAGGCAGTAAAACAAAGATTGAACTCTAGCTTCTAAATTTTAATGGCTTTATTGAGATACAATTCATATACCATAAAAGTGAACAATTCAGTTTTTTTAGCATATTCATGAGATTCTCCAATCAACATAGCTTCTAATTTTGAACCTGGCTCTTAGTTATTGGTTTATTCCATTATTACTGGCCATACTCAGATAAGAAAACAGAATTATATATCATAAAAGAATTGAGATTCAGTCTGTTATTTTCTGATTCATCTTTGTCCAGCCAAAGTCCAGTAACTTCCCCCTTTTAGTTCTAGTGCAAAAAGCTTCCGTGACTTCCATGACAAAAGTTTGCCCACAGGAATGTTAATCTGGTTTTCATATGTGCCAGAGACAGAGAAGCTTTGGAATGTGAAATCCACTTCCTTGTCATATAATTCTTTAAGTTCTTTGCAACAGACATATTATAAAGGAGAACCCAAAGAATGTCGGCAACTAAATACTAAGTGTGCCTTCCTCAGGTTTAAAAAAAAAAAATTCTCTGATAACCATTTATAGTCATTCTGAGTCCTAAATCACTAAAGAGATATAAGGTCAAGATATATGGGATTCAGAAAGCTATATACTGATCTCCTCTCATTGACTTGATTTTCACGTAAAGTCACCTGAGAATCATAATGTCCTTAATATATACTATATTATGTGAGTATGTATTTAATATACTTTGTGCACACACAAAGAACACATTATATGATAAGCAACTTTAATTTTCAAAGTGCTACTGTTTAACTCAGCTAATGGTTGAAACATTCCCTGGGAGGTAGGAAGTTTTCACCCAGTTCTTCATGAGTCAGACAGGGTAACAGACACGTTAATTGAAGTCCCTGTTTGAGATAAGAGCTAGTCAGTAGCTGGTATTGCAGGTAAGTATCCGTTTCCTGCCTTATGGCCCATAAATCATCCATGCTTTGATTTTCATCTGTTGGTGTGACCATAAAATGTGCGGGGCATACTAGACTAATAATGGGTAACTAGAATTGTGTGTGGTTTCTGTAACACATAATTTCTCTCTATATCTTTACACTTGCTATTTTTTCTGCCAAAATTGTATTGCCTACGCTTCTTATCATCCCATAATAGTCCCCTTTCTTCTGGTCCTAACTTAAAAACCATCTCTCTGAGAAACCCTCCCAATTACCAAATGCAGACGTGAGCTTTCCCTGTCCTTTGCCTCTCTTATACTTTGTATTAACCAGGTGAAAGCAACTTTCTTACCGTGTTATAATAGCACGCCCATTGCTTGCCATCCCCCCTCCCCACCCCCACCGGAGACCAGGGCCCTCTTGAGGGCAGGAGCGGAGTTACATCACTTCCATGTTCCCCACCATGGTGCCTGGCTCATGGTTTTCTTGAATTCTGAGTGAATGTCATGAAAGGTTGCCTTACAGGAGGTGATTACATAACTGTAGTCCTTTGTGTCCTCAAAGCTAAGGACAGCAATGAAAGTGAGAACAACCCCCCTTCAACAGCCACCTCTTAGCCATGACTGTGTGATAGAGAAAAAAGTTTGGAGATGAAAGGTTCTGTTAGCTCTTGCACTTAATTAGCCCTGGGAGGTCATTTAAGCTTTTGTGCCTCAGGTTTCCTTATAGTATTCAGCAGTGGTAATGCCGAATTCACTCGGTTATTGTAAGAGTCAGTTGAGATATTTTATAGAAAAGTAATTTGCAAACTTAAAGCACTGCAAGCATGAACAGTAAAGAGAAGCAATGTAATCTGGTAGAAAGAACATGTGGTTTAGCCTTAGATGAGATTTTAAGTCCAGACTCTACTACTAATTGTTTAACTTCTGTGACTCAACTCCCGGGAGCCTATTTCTTTACCTGTCAAGGGAAAATAATAACACTTTGGCAGCTTAGAGTCATGTTGCGAAGGTTAGATGGAATTCCACTTAGGTCCTCTTTGTACACTCAGGCGATGTTCCACTTGTGTTCCATCTGTGTACGTTCAACTGTTTCCAGCCAGAGCTTTTGCACATTGTCTGTGCATACGTCTGCGTCCCTTTTTCTGTGACAGATTCAGTACCTTGTACTCCAGGGAAAACAGGTCCCTTCTCTTGGGCTGGGGAGATAGACAGGAAGGGTAGGTGCCAGAGGAAGGTCACGTCACGAGCTTCCCTGGCCTGTGACCCCAACCAGCCCTGGGTGTGCCTTGGGATGGGGGGTGAGGCAAAGCCTCAGTCTGGTGTTGCAACACATTCCTAGGGCAGCTGTTTGTGCTGCAGCTTCTTTTACCATTTCTTTTTGAAATTTTTTATGGCAGTTAAAGCATACATACCAGAAAAGGTCCATAGCCTAATTGTGCAGATCACATTTTGTAAACTGAACACACCCATGTAACCAGATTGTTCATTCTCGTTGCTGCCATATAGTCTTAACTCGTGAAGACACATTTTATTTTTCCATTCAGTGTTAAGGGGCATTCGGATAGCTGCTTTTATCATCATTGTCGTCATCACCATCACTGTCACCATCACATCACTAAATGCCTTCTCTGTTCTTCAGACGAGAGAATAGGATGTGGGGGACACAAAGTCAAACAAGACACAGCCTCTGCCCACCAGAAACTCAGGATCTAGTCGAAAGGACCAACCTCGGAAGCAGATATTAGTCAGTATGATAGGAGCTCGGCGAAGGAGGGTAGTGCTTGAGCTGGAGCTTAAAGAATAAGGACGAGTTCAACATAAAGAAAAAAAGAGATCGTGCTGGAGGAAATGGCAGGGGCACAAACCCTTGGAGGAGAGTGGCAGAGAAGACAGCGTGCTAGGGGAAGGGCCAATCGAGGCTGCCGTCTTGGCAAGCTGCTCTCGTTGTTCAACTGTTGTCACCACTGCAAGGATATGGGCTGGTCTCGGTTATTCAAATGCTGTCACCCTTGCAGGGATGTGGGGGGCTGAGCTAGCAAACGTTGGGGGTTGGTGCTAGGTTACAGTACTGCACCCACCTTTACCTTTTGTCCTCCTCTGGGAAGGTAATCGGCCTTCTCCCTCTCCTGGAAGCAAAGCCTTTCCCGAGGACGAAGTGTTTGAAAACCAACATAGAAGCTTTGACAGCTGCATAATATCACTGGTTACAAGGATCCCACAGTTTCTCTGCTGTGTGGTCCTTTAGCTATATATTTTTATGCTGAGGCCTAGCTTGGAGTTTTTATTCTTGTGTTGGGCCCATGTTGCTTTGTGGTAGCAATTAAATTTGAGAAAATTTTCTTCTGCCCAATACCATATGGAGACACTTTATAAATGTTCTGAGGAATTTTGATGATGATGATAATGCCAAAGATGATTATCAAGAGCTCATACGTTCTTTCACTGATTGAGCACCCACTGTATGTCAGGCATTGCTACATAGCAGTAAGGAAGAAGATGGGCATGGTCCCTCTCCTCATTGAATTTATAATCGAGTGGGGCCTCCGACACGTACACAGCTGTTTCTACCACAGTGTGATAAGTGCTGTGATGGATGGAGGTGCAGAGTCCTATGGGAGCACATCAGAGAAGCACCTCACCCAGACTGGGGATCAGGGAGGGCTTCCTGGAAAAAGCGAGAGAAACCTGATAGCCTCATGAAAGGGAGTGGGGAAGAGTATTCCAGGTGGAAGACATGCTGTGTAGAAGACAAGGGAGACTGGCTGGTTGGAAAAGCTGAAAGAAGTTATCAGCCTAGAGCACTAAGAGGAGAGGAGTTTTAACTAAAGGACCAGGAGCAGCAGGGCAGATGATGGATTGAAAGAGTCAAGACTGGAGGCAGAGAAACCAGTTATAATAATCAAGCCTTAAAAGACAATAACCAACATTCTCAGTACAGTGGCTTTCAAATTTCTCTTCTCCCTCAGTCTTCCAACTCAGATATCCTGGCTTCTCTAGAGCCCAATACAGCTATTTGAAACGTGAAGAAAAATCCTATTAGAAAGAAGTGTTAGTATGCAAAAAAAAAAATCTTTTATTTTTTTATTTTTTTATTTTTATCGCCCATACTGTTGGACCATTAAAACCATGGTCCCTACTGTGACCATGTGAAGTTCTTTTCCTGGAATAAATGTGTGTGAGGTATGTTTTCTAGTCTCTGTACATGAAGGAAGAGCCATTCTGTAAATCTGGATGGGTACTGTGTTTTGCGCTTCTAGAGAGTGACTAAAGAGCTCCCGTGGCACATGGTTACACTGTTTCTCTTTTAGTTTGGCCCACTGTGCATTCCAGGGGCCTTACTTCCTGCTTAATTCCTAAGCCACTCACAAACAAAATATAAAAGCTCAGAATAAAGGGGTTCCTGTGGGGTTGCCACTTCCCCATACTGAGGTGCAAGTATTTCTTTTTCTTTTCTCCACTCCCTTAGTAAATTTTTTTACAAAGACTGGTTGCCAGACATTTCATACTTAAGCCCTGAAGTGATTTCTAGCATTTCCCACAAAATATAAATACAACTCAATGGTATAGATGTGTTTGGAGTTCTTGGGCTCATGTCTACCTGATTACATAAAGAATATTCACTTAAAAACTAGCATATGGGAATTGCTTTTACCATTGAATAGATATTTATTGTTTTTTTATTATAAAATATCATGCACCTGCTCTGTACAGTAGTACTAGACGTGTGGGGAAATTTCAGAAAAAAAAAAGACATGGTCCTACTTTCTGAGACTTAATCTGAAACAGACAGAACAAGCGGAGTAAAAGTACTAATGCCACCACTCTCCACTTAGTCGTTCCAGGAAGGACATTAGTCATCAGTCATCATACTAATTCCTACTAAAGCTGGAGTCAGCCTCAGAATCCTTTCAGTACAGCATTCTGGGTACCTTTTGCATAGAGAGAGAAAAATCTGTCTTTCACCCTTTATTTAAAAAATAAATACGTTCCCGGAACCTTAGGTACTTTCCTTCCCTTTTATCTTTTTGCGCGTTTAGAAATAATTTTATATATGAATATGGGGACCTGAAAACTCCCTGAAAAAGCAGAATGTGGTAATGTTGCTCTTCAAGAGGTTGAAAGTTCTACATTCAAGAAGGTAAACATTTGTTTCCCATCCATGATTACAGAAGCCCATTCCCATTTTGCCACTATAAATAAACATTGTGTTTTTCTTAGTTACTTCCGGAATGGTTGTCCTTGGACTGTATTATTTGTATAACTAGTTTCAGGACTATAAGCTGCCAGCTGTTAGTAGTGAGTGGTAACCACATTTTTGAGTGTCCTGGCACTGGGATTCTCTTCCTTGCAATGGGGTCACTGGCTTTGGTAGAGATCAAAGGTCTTATTAGTCCTGACTTGGTGTTCTCATCACTGATCATTCCATGCCCACCTGTCTTTGAGCCTTCTCATTCCACATGTTTTCCATTGGGCCAGAGTTTCAGCTACATATGCTGATAAATCCCAAGTGTGTAGACTAAGACTCCTTTCACACTCTAGACCTTTGATTTCACTGTTTGAGGGGCATTTCCTCTAGAGTGATAAGAGCTAACATAAAGGGTAACGAATACATGTGGCCAAAGGGTGTGCTAAAAGCTTTATAATAATGACTTAATTTAACCTTTCCAACAACCCTTAGAAGTTATCGTCCCCTTGCTACAGAAGAAAAATATAAGGCTTGGAGAATCACACCATTTATTAAGTGGTAGGCCCGAGGCCGGGACACAGGCTATCCAGAGTTTAATAGTATGCACACGCTCTTCAATTTAGGCATGTACAAAGTAGAAGTCATCCCAACCCCTACTTCAAAACTTTAGTCTTAACCTTAAATCATTCTAGTCCACAACAGATATCATCCTGTTCTCACATCCTTCTTCAAGGTCCAGTAAGTTACAAGTCTTTCAGTGTCTCCTAAATAGCTCTCAAATTTCCACTTTCCCCTTTCTACTCTAACCACAACAGACCTTGTGCAGACTCATCATTTTTTACCTACAAGACAGTCTATTCCCCACCCATTTTTGCCCACTCTTGGGCTAGGAGAAAAGAGCTAGTCCATCATTTTTTTCATGTATGTTTATTTTGTTTTTCACTATACCCATCTTGGACAAAAAGATAGGACCCGGATGAGAAAACTTAGTTTGGAGCATGTGAAAGGTTTTTCTCATTTAATGTTTTCACTTGCACATCGGTAATAACGTCTTTTTTGTGTTTGTTTTCTAGGAATGTTTACCCTTGCAGAAGTTGCTTCACTTAATGACATCCAGCCAACTTACCGAATCCTGAAACCATGGTGGGACGTGTTTATGGATTACCTGGCTGTCGTTATGTTGATGGTAGCCATCTTTGCAGGAACCATGCAACTTACCAAAGATCAGGTGGTCTGCTTGCCAGTATTGCCGTCTCCTGTAAATTCAAAGGCACACACACCACCGGGAAATGCCGACGTCACCACCAACATCCCGAAGATGGAAGCAGCCACTGACCAAGACCAACATGGGCGGGCGACAGATGACATTTCCTTTGGCGCATCTGCTGTGACACCTGACATACCTCTCAGAGCCACATATCCTCACACAGATTCCACAGTTCCAAATCAGGAGGCAAAGAAGGAGAAGAAAGATCCAGCGGGCCGAAAAACAAACTTGGATTTTCAGCAATATGTATTTATTAATCAGATGTGTTACCATCTGGCCCTTCCGTGGTATTCTAAGTACTTTCCATACCTTGCTCTTATACATACTATTATTCTCATGGTCAGTAGCAACTTTTGGTTCAAATATCCCAAAACCTGCTCAAAAGTAGAACATTTTGTTTCAATATTAGGGAAGTGTTTTGAATCTCCTTGGACTACTAAAGCACTGTCTGAAACAGCATGCGAAGACTCAGAGGAAAACAAGCAGAGACTCACCGGTGCCCAGACTCTACCAAAGCACGTGTCTACCAGCAGCGATGAAGGGAGCCCCAGCGCCAGTACCCCGATGATCAACAAAACTGGCTTCAAATTTTCAGCCGAGAAGCCCGTGATTGAAGTCCCCAGCATGACCATCCTGGATAAAAAAGACGGGGAACAGGCCAAAGCGCTGTTTGAGAAAGTGAGGAAGTTTCGCGCCCATGTGGAAGACAGTGACTTGATCTATAAACTCTACGTGGTCCAAACAGTTATCAAAACTGCCAAGTTCATTTTTATTCTCTGCTACACTGCAAACTTCGTCAACGCCATCAGCTTCGAACATGTCTGCAGACCAAAAGTTGAGCACCTGACTGGCTACGAAGTATTTGAGTGCACCCACAATATGGCTTACATGCTGAAAAAGCTTCTCATCAGTTACATATCCATTATTTGTGTGTATGGTTTTATCTGCCTCTACACTCTCTTCTGGTTATTCAGGATACCTTTGAAGGAATATTCTTTTGAAAAAGTTAGAGAAGAGAGCAGTTTCAGTGACATTCCAGATGTCAAAAACGATTTTGCGTTCCTTCTACACATGGTAGACCAATATGACCAGCTGTATTCCAAGCGTTTTGGTGTGTTCTTGTCAGAAGTCAGTGAAAATAAACTTAGGGAAATTAGTTTGAACCACGAGTGGACATTTGAAAAGCTTAGGCAGCATGTGTCACGCAACGCCCAGGACAAGCAGGAGCTACATTTGTTTATGTTGTCGGGCGTGCCCGATGCTGTCTTTGACCTCACAGACCTGGATGTGCTAAAACTTGAACTGATTCCAGAAGCTAAAATTCCTGCTAAAATTTCTCAAATGACTAACCTCCAAGAGCTTCACCTCTGCCACTGCCCTGCAAAAGTTGAACAGACTGCTTTTAGCTTTCTCCGAGACCACTTGAGATGCCTTCACGTGAAGTTCACCGATGTGGCTGAAATCCCTGCCTGGGTGTATTTGCTCAAAAACCTTCGAGAGTTGTACTTGATAGGCAATTTGAACTCTGAGAACAACAAGATGATAGGACTTGAGTCTCTCCGAGAGTTGCGGCACCTTAAGATTCTCCACGTGAAGAGCAATTTGACCAAAGTTCCCTCCAACATTACAGATGTGGCTCCACATCTTACAAAGTTAGTCATTCATAATGACGGCACTAAACTTCTAGTGCTGAACAGCCTTAAGAAAATGATGAATGTTGCCGAGCTCGAACTCCAGAACTGTGAGCTAGAGAGAATTCCACATGCTATTTTCAGCCTCTCTAATTTACAGGAACTGGATTTAAAATCAAACAACATACGCACAATTGAGGAAATCATCAGTTTCCAGCATTTAAAACGACTGACTTGTTTAAAATTATGGCATAATAAAATCGTTACCATTCCTCCCTCCATCACCCATGTCAAAAACTTGGAGTCCCTTTATTTCTCCAACAACAAGCTCGAATCCTTACCAGTGGCAGTGTTTAGTTTACAGAAACTCAGATGCTTAGATGTAAGCTACAACAACATTTCAATGATTCCAATAGATATAGGATTGCTTCAGAACCTGCAGCATTTGCATATCACGGGGAACAAAGTGGACAATCTGCCAAAACAATTGTTTAAATGCGTTAAGTTGAGGACTTTAAATCTGGGGCAAAACTGCATCACCTCCCTCCCGGAGAAAATCGGTCAGCTCTCCCAGCTCACCCAGCTGGAGCTGAAGGGGAACTGCTTGGACCGCCTGCCAGCCCAGCTGGGCCAGTGTCGCCTGCTCAAGAAAAGCGGGCTTGTTGTGGAAGATCACCTTTTTGACACCCTGCCACTCGAAGTCAAAGAAGCATTGAACCAAGACATAAATGTTCCCTTTGCAAATGGGATTTAAACTGAAATAATGCGTGCACATCCGTGCGCAGGAACAACTTCCTAGATTGCAAATGCTCACGTACAAGTTATTGCAAGATAATGCATTTTAGGAGTAGATACATACATCTTTAAAAATAAAACAGAGTGGATGCATAGAAGGCTGATAGAAGACATAACTGAATGTTCAATGTTTGTAGTGTTTTAAGTCATTCATTTCCACATCTTTTTTTCTTTTTTTCTTTTGGGGAAAGGGAAGGAAAAATTATAATCACTAATCCTGGTTTCTTTTTAAATTGTTTGTAACTTGGATGCTGCCGCTACTGAATGTTTACAAATTGCTTGCCTGCTAAAGTAAATGATTAAATTGACATTTTCTTATTATATCACCTTTTTTGAGGTGTCTTGATTTACTTTGCTTAATTGATACAATATTACTTTAACTCAGACCACTAAAGACACATGAAGTCCAAACTTGAAAATTTAGATTTGCTGAAATATTGATTTCTGTTTTCATTTAAAGCACCTCAAATAAGCACTTATAATATTTGACTGGTACTACTGCTTCTGAGAATCCCATTTTATAGATTTACACTCCTAAAACTCTGGAATGCAGTAAAGGTGTGTAGCTTGTTGGGGTTTTTGTTTGTTCTTAAAGAATAACTGATAACAAAAAAATAATAGAATATAGCACTCCCTGTAATAGCTGTTTTTTGCATAGTCTGGAGTTCTGATTATATGGTGCATTTTTCTACCTATAATATAGGGTTACCAATAAATAGAAAATGTTTTTAAATAATAAATGTATCTGATTATAACCAAAATAAAAATTTTAATGGCTTAATCATTAATAACCTTCCATTATCACCTTTTGGAAGATAGCATAAAATGAAAGCAAGTATTATTTAATTTTTTGCCCTGTTTTCACTGTTGAGGAGGAAAAAAAAAGTAGGACTTAACAGTTCATCAAGTTGGAAAACTCTTAACTTTGCCTATTTATTTTAGTGACAGGCTACGTTTCCTGTGTTTGTCTTAAGCTAGGACTGGGGGTCATGTCCAGGGGAAAGATGACAAAATGTACGTTTTAGATGATAGTTTTCTTTAACTTACAAAGTGTCTAAGTCCATCTCAGAAAAATCACAAAATTCCCTGCCACCTATTTAGGTACTGGTTGGCAAGTATTTCTTAGGCCTTTCCATGGGAGTGTTTTTTCATGAAAAAAGAACCATTTGGCACTCTGGGTGACAAAGTGGTATCTTCTCTGTAAAAGACTAGAGTCAGTTAATGACACAGGGGACATTCTCTTGTCACACTTTGTTTCAGCTTGACAGATTTTCCAGAAACCAGAAAAGATGGGCTCACATCTTTGATTTTCCTCCCAAGGACTAAACTCTGGGAGTACTGGCCAGTTGTAGATGGTGGGGAACATTTGTCTGCTGTACAGCTTACAAATACTCTGTGAAGTTTTATCTCCAGTCAAAAGGCCTGTGGCCATTGCGTCTCAATTAGGAGCTGACCCCAGCTCCAGCATCCTGGCCATTCCTTGGTATGACATTTTTAGAAAGATGCCACACTATCTTGTTTGTGAGATAGAGGCCAGATCTTATGACCCCCTTGCTTTACAGCCTCGGAAATATGTTTTGCTTTATTAAAACAAGTGCATGTTGTTTTAGAAGCACACAGTGGCAGGCCACCCACTGCTTACCTTGTTTTCCGAGGGAAGAACTGGAGGAGCTGGAGTCTCTGTGACACTCCCAAAGCTTGACCACTGCCAGCTGCCTGTAGGCACTTGTTTCCTAATCAATATTTGGGGTTCAGTCACTTGGAACTGATTGGTGTTACATGCCTTCAAACAATGTCAAGGGGCACCTTTTCTCTTACTCAAACTTCTGTTGACCTTATTAGCCCCTAATGATTTCCTTGAACTCTGAAGAGTTCACGGTCAATTGATTTAAATGCCGCATTCCTTGCCACTGTTTGCAACTATTTTAAAAGCAGTTTCCTGAGAAATGCTGATTCATCTAACAGAATTGAAATATTTTGGGTCTTGGAGTCTCAGAACAGCAGATGAGCTTTTGCACCCAAATATACTATCAACCCATGTATCTTCACAAATTTATGTTGGCACCGCACACACCAGACGTGAGGAAAAACAAGTTAGAATGTTTGAGTTTTGGCTTACTAGTATTTTCATATCTTTTTTCGGAGTCCCTTGAATGCCATCTGAATAAAATTATTTTAAAGTACCTTTAAATGTTCCATGTATGTGTGAGTCCCACAAAAACTGAGAGAATCTGGTTTACTTTTCCTGTTTGACTTCTTTTCCCCAGCATTTAGGGGTTCAAAAAGAGGAGCTGAAATTGTTTACAGGGACCCCATTCTTAGTAGTAGATTGAGCGATTTAATAATATATAGAGAGAGTTTATTCTATATAAGTTCTGGCCTGCGGGTCTTGGCATTTGACATTTTCCATACATGAAAGGAAAAGTCCTATGTTTTATTAATATTACTGCTAGTACTTTCTCTGACTGCCTCCCCTGGACTCAACTTCAGCCAGCAGCTCAACTCCAAGTTGCTGAAGGCAGCAAACTCCAAAGTGCCCTTGAGACCTACGCCCGATAGTTGTTAGCATTCACCTTGCTGAACAAAAGCCAGAGTGCTGTCCTCCCGCTAAGATTTCTGGCAGCACTTACGTCAGTAATTCATTCCAATAAAATGGTCCCTTTATCAACTGAATCCCCAAACAAAGGCTGTACTAACAAAAAGCCCCTTTCATGAAAAGAAAAAGAAGGGGGGTAGAAAAGAAACCCTGGAAAACAGTTTTCAAATGTCCTCTTAACTTGTGACTGCAACACCAAAAAAGTGGCCGTGTCTGGTCCTGGCCAGCTGTGGCTCTCCTAGGACAAGTGCGCCAGCTGTTCAGGGTGGTGTCTGCCGTGGGGGAGGGGCAGGAGGACGGCAGGCCACAAACCATGGCCTCAAGTCTGGCCTAGCCTGGCGTGACACTCATGCTGCCAGCATCAGGGGAATAAGCCCCTCAGCTCACATGTCATAACTCCTAAGAAGAGTAGTTGTCCTGTCTTCATTCTTCAGGCTCTAAAAATACAGCGTACACATTGTCCCAGGTAAGCACCGTCTTTCTTACGGAAATGCACGTGATTTTCTGCTGTCCATCCTGCAGGTTTCATCTCATGGACTCATGACCCACCACCGCCCCTCCCGCTGCTGTGCAGCCCCTGATGATAAAAACTGCCCCAGTCTTTCCTGCTATCTCTGTCCTTTTCTCCTAAGATTGCAGCCTCTGGAGTGAGAGTGCCTGCTTTCCAATCCTGTCTCTGCCTCAGCAGTATGACCAGAGCAAGCTGCTCAACCTCTCGAAGCCTCAGTTTCTTTATCTGTAAATAGGAAGAATAATAGTTCCTATCGGTGGTGTTTTATGAAGATCGAATGAGGTGATTTATTTAAGGTACTGTGCTGGCAGATAGAAGGTAATAACATTCTGCTATAATTATTTTTACCCTCAACTGTGACAGAGACTGTTAGCCCCACCTCATATGTATTTCCTCCTTCCTTGGTCATGGAATTTTCAGGGGACACTTGGGAACACAGAATAAAATGTGTATAAAATTAAAGCATTACTCGGAGCTAGATGTGGCCATGTGACTTAATTTTAGCCAAAAGAGTGGGAATGGAAGCGGAACGTGCAATTTCTGGATCTGTCTATTAAAGTCTCTTTCCCCTTCCCCATGTCTGCTGGTTAAACTGCAGATAAATGAGTCCAGTGTAGACTGCAGACCAGGGCGGCGTACCAGGCATGGCCCAGCAGTAGGACAGAAGTAGCCTGGGCCTATGACAAAAGAGGGAGTAAACTTAAGCCTCTGTTGATGATGAGGCAAGTCCAAATATGCAGCAAGTCCAAAAGATCTTGCTACTCAAACTGCCATGCAGAGCCAGCACTTGAGAACTTCATAGAAATGCAGTCTCAGATCCCTTCCTAGACCTATAGAGTCAAAATCTGGATTTGAACGAGGTGATATCCAGATAATTTATAGGCATATTGAAGTTTGAGAAGCATTGTCCTAAATATCATCTATCAAGAACAAGTCAGCTGGTAGTCAGGAGGAGGAAGGTGCTGCTGACCTGTTTTTCTACTGCCATTAGGTTCTGCCTCTTCTGTCAGCCTCTTGCTGGGCTCTAGTGGGTCAGGAATTGGGGTTTTGCTGGTGCTTGTGGCTTATACCAACTTCTAAGACCCCTTTGTCCTCCTCCCATCAGTTTTCCTTTGGCTGGCACCCATACCATTCATATCATCATAGCAACCACAGGAAGGAGGGGTGATAGTCAAACTGCCATCATCCACTGCCTGAAAAAGTAGTAGTTATATATATTCTCCCAGGAACCTGAGGTTTTGAAGATCCTCTAACTGCTCTAATGACATATGCACTCATGCTCAGTCCATGGACACCCTTCAGATTGATTGTTCAACCTGGATAGCTAAACAACTCCATTCCACTGGTTAACCTTCAGGTTGGGTCTGGATTAGCTGCTCAAAGCTCACTCAACCATGGGATAACTTGCTCATTTCAAGCCTTTTCAGAATGTCCCTGGGAAACTGCCAAATAGCCTGGCAAGAAGTAGTTGGCTGGAATAGTTTCTGGGGAAGACTCACCCAAAGGGGTCACCCAGGTTTTAAGCCAAACTGTGTAAATACTATAAAAAAATTTTTTTTCAATTTGCCACTGGAAAACTTTAAATAGTAGCCACATAACTCAGTAGTTTAAAATGAAGTACTTACTAGTTGAATGGAACCTCTTCAAGATGCATCTCCGAATCTTTTCTGCAACTTAGGCCTACTGGCTCTTTACCTCGCTTTGGTTGTGGTGGGAACAACTGGTCACCATCCAGATGATAATGCTTTGTCTTCTTGAAGATGGTAATTAAATCACTCATCTCCTCTTCCCTGGGATGTTGTGAGATTATGTCAGTGCAGTGTCTAGAGCTCCCTGAAGATAAATAGTGCATAAATACAGTTTGCTATCAATTTATCATCAGGGTAGGCAGGAAATTCAGTTGACAGTATTTTCATCTCTGCTGAGAAGTAGCTGGTGTATATTCAAGACTACACCTTCCACCTACCAAGTAATTCTAAGTCACTGCTGTTCTTTAGGGGATTCTGTGTTTCAGGTTTCTATTCCTGAAGGTGGAAGATGTTAGGAAGTGGATTGGACACTCTCAGTAGTGATAATAGTTCAGACTGTACTAGATGGGCACTTGACTTACTCTGACTTACTTGTCACAGCAGAGCTGGGAGGTGTGAATATTCCCCATATTACAGATGGAGAAACAGCTTAGGGAATCTGCCCAAAGTCACCTAGCTAGCAGGAGATGGGAGTATGGGAGCACTGCTAAATCAGTCGATGTGTATTTCTTGTCTCATTTGATCCTTGCAAGAATATCAAGGGAAAGATATTATCCCCCTTTAAGAGACGAACAAACTGCGACTCAGAGGAAAACTAGTCTCTGGTACCACATTGTAAGTAGCAGACATGGCTACAAACAGCTACATTCTTGCACCAGACTACAGGGCACATGGCTGGTGCTCTGTCAGCAATTCAAAAAGAGGTTTTGAAATCTGTTGACATTCAGTTACATAAATCTGCCCCGAGCTAGGATTTCCCTTCATTCTTTAGTATTAGAAATTTTTTGATGTGTCTCAACATCTGTCTTTAGCGTTATGACTTGTTTCCTCTGTTAGGCTGTCTTTAACAGTCATGAAAAGGCAATCCAGGGTAATCCACCCAAGGAAATGTCATTATTTTCCCCTCGCTAAATGTTCAGGGCATGATTGCCTTTACTTATGGTCATTTACTCAGAAATGAGAAAGCTCTATCTCAGCTATTTGATGCAGAGTAAATGTGGTAGAGAGTGACATTCAACAAGTCCAGAAAGGTGGGTGCAGGAAAATACTAACATTTGCTGAGCCCTCTGGGTAGATGTGACTTTTTTCAGCATGCCATTGCAGTCACAGATTCTCAAGCTGTTACCAACCCAGGCGGCACCGGCGCCTGCATCAACCTGACCTTTATTTTTACTGGGTCTCTTTCTTCTCATGTTAACAATCACTATACCATCTGAGCTAAGGCAAGAATAATCAAGATATTTGTGGTCCTGGGGAGACAGAACCCAGTTTTAAGTGGAAGAAACTGATTAGAAGAAAGAAAAGGAAGAAAGTTGACAAAACTAACCTTACTGCCCCTGCTGATACCTTTGTACCCCACCCCACCCTGATTAGCATTTCAAAGCCTCCCAAATGTTTTGATGTTTTTTGCCTTCTTTACTCACTGTAATTTGTTCTAATACTTTACCTAAAGTAAGCTCAATTTGATGGAGTGAATTCTAACCAAAACATGAATTGTCATTTGAAAAACTTTTATGTACCGTATCTTTGACCTCTTATAAAAGTGTGTAGAGCTTTTACATGATAACATAACTTTTATACACTCAATATACATAGAAGAATATTCTCATTTAGAAGGAGATAAATTAGAGTCAGTAGTGACCAAGAAAGTCTGCAGACGGAGCAATAAGGAGCTCAGAGGAGGCCTGGGAAAAGGCGAGGGTGTTTTAAAATATTGTAAACAGTTATTCTATTATTTACAGAATAAAATTAGCCCAATGACACTATCTGAGTATGGCCTCAGTTGTTCCACCAGCCAGAGCTAAAGACGCAGTAAATAAATAACACGTGTGCTCAATTGCAATGAATCAGGACCTGTCATAGTTGCTTTGGATAAGATTATAAGAGGTAGTAAGTTAACTACTCATGCTAAGTTCTTAGTTGCTAAAATTCTTCTAATTGTATAAAATGAAATTAATTTCCTTGGCCTCAGATTTAATTCGCTATGTTTAAACAGACCCTCCTGCCAACAATTCAGCAACCTGCTCTCTGTTAGAAGAACTGGGAAGCTAGAGTCTGGTGACTATGGTTCAAGCTGCTGGAACTGCCTCCCAGGCAAGTTACTTCACGTGGGTGTACTTTTGTTTCCTCATCTGTGAAATGGGGTTAATGACAGTATTTAACTCATAGCACAGTCATCTAGATTCAATGAGTTCATGTATATTAAGTATTTAGAGTGCTTAATACATTTCAGTTGTTTTCATTAATGTTTCTAAAATATTTGGAAACAATATTTTGTCCAGAGCAAAAAAAATATATATATATCTAGAAAATAAAACTAGTCAAATGTAATATTATACTAGATGTAAGGAAATGATTCTGCCTAAGTAGGAACTAATGTGCCTTTCTCTCCTTTTGAAAGCCAACAAAGACAAATCATTGGGGACTTAATGTCTTACAATTAGCGTTTCCTACATTTATTAATTTGTTTATTTTGCTTAGCAAATCAGAGTAACCAGACTTTATATTATTAAGAACCCTCTTTGGTTGGTTATGAATGTTTTAAGTAGTTCTCTAAACTTGGATCAGACCCAATGATCCATCTGGCCAAAGGCCTGAGGACAGATTCCCAAAGAATAGCTGTAAGGGACTCTGTCTTGAGCTGATTTATTGGGTTCTCAATAAATATGTTTTAGCTATTTTAGCTATATGGAAGATAAAGCATTGGTTGCTGTATAGGGGAAGAAAGAAATTTTTTTCCCTCTACCCAGGTCCTACAAATTAGACTGACAAAAGGCATTAACAAGAGAAAACCAAACAGAAGTTTATTAATAAGTGCATTGTGCGTACACATGGGAGCACCCAGAGATAAGTAAACTCGAAGGAGTGGTTAGAACTGGGCTTATATAGCATTTTAACAGAAAAACAATAAATTTTTAGAGAAGTAAGAAGACAAAGGAAAAGGACTTTGAGCTTCTTAGGGGTGGCGAATTATGGGAAGGCAAATATGTGGGGGAAACTAATGGAGGATAATGGCTAGTCTTAGAAAAGTTTGTATTGTGAGTCCTCTGGTGCTCTCTCTGAGCTGTTAAGGGTCTAAAGTTGTCTCCGGTGATCAACTTCTATCCTTCCTGGTAGAGAGGAAAGCCAGGACACCTTTACAAATTTACATCCTGCCTTTAGGCAAATGGGGTGAGGAGGGGGTATGCAGAGAGCTTTTCTTATATCTGCTTCCTCCCAGTTGCCTTCAGCATACCAAAGGGGCATGTTTTGGGATGGTGTATTCCACTACCCTTTGATGGCTGATCAGTAGTTTATATTTCTTTTTGGTTAACTTGAAACTTATACTAAGACTGGTCATTGGAGCTGAAAGTATTCAACCTTTTCTAATATATTCAAGACGATGAAAAATCATCTCTATGTTCAAGAATAGTTGGTCACTGCTTCCTTTAAAGAGTTTGTGTATGGGTGTACCCTATTTTTAAAATACCTGATTCATAAAATGTAAGGCTTACAGAACAGATGACTAATGGGATGTTCATTTATAAAATAAAAAGTATCTTTCCTTCTTGCACTCGGAAAATAAGTGGGTTATACACAATGCTTAGAAAATACATCTGTTGGTTACAGCAAAGCACTGTTACAATTTAAATAGAATGTTTATTTTAAAAGTACTCTTCTTTCAGGCTTACATTAAGCATCTTTGTCTATTCATTGATCCCGTTGCCAATCAAAGAAGAAAAAAAAGTAAATAGAGCTTTTACTAGATAACACAACTCATACCACCTTTCCATTGCATTTTTAACTCCTCCAGTCCCAATCCGTACTTATATGTAAACAACAGTGAGATGTAAAGGGTTATCTGAGAATCCGTGAGATCTCAAGTTCACCTGAAGGTTCAGCTCTTGATATATTACATTTTAGAAACAGACCATGAGATATGCAGAGCTTAAATATAGCAGACTTCTACTGTTTTATTATGTCAAAGATCAACCTTCCACTATACCCACTGTTCGTTTTAAAGGCCCCCTTTAGAATTCAGTTATACCAAAAAAGAAGGAGGGTGAGAATGGGGAGAGTGGGGTGCAGAATAATTTAGGGAGATTGCTCAGGCCATTTCATTCATCTCTTCAAGAAATAATCTAGCCCATGCCTTACATAAACTAGGTAATGTGCTAAGTGCTGGAGTGAATCAGATGTACCTGATTCCTATCAAGAAAAAATTTCAACCATGCTTTGTTTCCTGTTCTTGCTGCACCCTCTGCTTCCTGCCCCCATCTCTGGCCAGGCACCATTCTGCAGAGGTGCGATTACCAGAGGGAGAACAGACAAAGAACACAAATCCTCAAAGAATCCAAGGGTAGTGGCATAGTGAGACCTGCACTTCTAATCAGCCCGCAATCTCTCCACGTACCCTTTTATTCCTCCCTGCTTCTTCCCTTCCTTTATACTCACATGTTGGCATTAAAGGACACAGCTTGTACTCGTTTGCTTAATCTTATGTAGTCTTCTAAGTGTTCTGATGTCTTTTTTCTGATTTCAAAAGTAACACATGTTCATCATTACGTAAAAGTCAAGTATTACAGAAACGCATGTCCTTTGAAAACATGCCGCTCCACCCCTCAAAATTCTGAACAGAATTTGCTTTTAATTTAGAGTGAAAAGCAAAGTCTTTAAAGAGCTTACTGATTTGCATACTACCCTTACTTCTCTGACCCCGTGTCCTGCAGTTCTGCCTTACTGACTGGAGTTCAGCGTCACAGCATTCCAGCTTGCCCGCACTTCAGGGCCTTTGCACAGCTGTTCCTTCTGCTGGAATGCTCTCCCCATATCTGCATGGCTTCTGTCTTAGTCAGCTTGGGCTGCCATAACAAAATACCATAGACTGGGTGACCTAAACAGCAAGAATTTATTTTTTCACAGTTCCGGGGGATAGAAGTACAAGATCAAGGTTCTAGCCAATTTGATTTCTGGTGAGAACTGTCTTCCTGGCGTACAGACAACAGCCCCTGGCTACGTCCTCACATGACCTTTCCTCAGTGCAACCTCATGACCTCATTTGACCTCATTTAACCTCAGTTACTTCCTTAGAGGCTCTACCTTCAAATACAGCCACACTGGGATTAAGTCTTCAACATAGGATTTGGGGAAGGACACAAACATTCAGTCCATAGCAGCTTCTTTCTATTCTTGTTGACATATCACCTTCTCAGACAGGCTTTCTCTGGCCACCTCTTAAAAACACTGATATATTATATCTCACAATTCTGTGGGTCACCTGGGTTCACCCAGGCATCCATGAGCTGCAATGATCTGGCAGTTCGATGGTGACCGGAGGGCACAAGATCGCCTCTCCCGTATGGTTTGTCTTCAGTGCTGCTGTTGGCATGGTCTCTCTCCGTGGAATATCTAATTCTTTTGCAGTTTAGTCAGGGCTTCCTCACACAACAACATGAATGCTTCAACGGGCAAGAGTGGAGGTTTCAAAGCCTCTCAAGGCCAGGGCTCCTGATGAACGAGTCAGAAATAGCAGAGTCCGTTGTGAGGGGGCGTGCACACAGGCCGGTATGATTTATCAGAGGCCAGGACTGGCACAATCTGATGCACCAACCTATTTAAAATTGCAACTTCATCCTTACTTTTTTCTTTGTTATTATCCATGGCTAGCAAATTACAAATTCTATACAAGTAGATATTTGTCTGTTTTCGTTCAGTGATGTATCTCCATTGCCTAGAATAGAACCTGCTTGTGTTAGGCACTTCATAAATATTTGTTAAGTGACTGAGAACATTAATCTGAAAATGTTTCCTAGAATCCTTCATCTTTAATAATTTTATAATTTTGGTTATGCTTTTACCGTTAAAAGGCACTTTACCACAAAATTATCTTATTTTGCTTTTCACAATAACCTCACAAGGTAGGCAGGATAAGTATCGTTACACCCACTTTTTAGATGAGGAAACTGATGCCTAGAGACAGTGAGTGACTTGCCCAAGGTCACACAACTAATAAGAAGAGATTTCTGATTTTCTGTCCCAAGCTTTCTACCAGCCATCATGCAGATTTTCTAGTGAAATGCACTCTCTGACTCTTCCTCTACAGGGCTTTGTGCTTGGGGACTCTGTCGAGTAAGTAGTTTTGGTTACAAAACTGGCTACAGGCCCTGGGGCCAAGAGGGGAAGCATTATTTCTCTGAAATCTCCCCATGGGGGTTAAAACCTAAAGGTCACCATGATCCATAGCTATCAAGACAATGAAAGGTAAGGTTGCCAGGACCTATCTTTATAGACCTTGCCCAGGACCGCACTGCACTGTTTGTATAAAGTTAAACTTTAAAGCTGTGTGTCTAACCAGTGGTTGGTTGCCAGGTTATTTTAGTCTGTATTAAGCATCAGTTTGAGCCTGTAGGGAACAAAAAACAACCTCCTCTCAAGCTCTGAGGTGCTGTTCCACTAGTAGACGGTTTGATTAATGAGCAAATCTGAATTTTAAAGGGAAATGACACCCGATGGAGAAAGTTCTCAGCTCTGTATATTGAAATGTGTTTTGATGCTTTTATGGGTGGAGCAGAAGCCTTGTCTCCTTTATGAAAAACCTCTTGAGAGACAGCTTGCAGAATATACCAATTTTCAAGTTAAAGAATTTACTTTCAAAACACAAAGTTTTATCTTTTCTGCCTCATTCTCTCTCAACTCGTCACGATGGTTTTGATTTGCTCTTTAATGTCATTCGAAGGAAAGGAAAATTAAAATTTTAGATTACTAGCATAAATTTTACCATTCATTGTTACATTGTGCAATGTCCATTCTAAATGTAAATGTAAGAGCAATAAATTCAAATGAAGAATTAGTGAAATAACACAATTTGTATTTTGTAGCTCAAACATGCATATGGATATTGTTCTTACCAGTATAGTGGAAATGCTGCACAGAGCTATTTTTTATCTCATCGGTCGATAGGCGCACAGTCTACCAACACTCTACGTTCAGTTTGCTGATGAATAAGGGAAGACTTGAAAGGCAAAGGAACTTTGAGTTGCCTTCTTTCCATTTCTTTCTGTCATCCTTTTCAGGATGAGCAATGGCTAACACAGGGAAGTAACACGAATAAGAAAGCATATGATGGGATTCTTTAGTTATTTGTTAAATAGCTAACATTTACATTTAGACCACCACTATGTTCTGCATTCAAATCGGATTCTGGTTCAAACAGAAAGCAGAGTCTCAGGGCTGAGAGTGAGTACCCCCCCACCGCCCCTCCCTCCACTGTAGATAAATTCACTGACCTCACATTTGCCTGGAGTCTTACTAAACTTTCAGGCATTACTGGGGGTCCACAGGAATTCTGTGCTCATGGGACATCAAGAATTCTATATGCAGATACAGCAGCAAGAAAGAGTAGACACTCATATTATACTTATCTCCTCTGCTCACACACTGCTCCTTTGTCACATCAGCATGCTTGTAAAATTGAAATGCAAAGATAAAGTTATTAAAAGTCTCAGAATGGCAACCACGAAGCATTAAATCAAGGGTGATGTGTCTGTACAGGTCTTGCATTTTCAAAGCCGGCTTTGCTGCTTGCTCTATACACAAAGGGGAAGGACAGCTTGCCTCAGGAGATGTGACACACACCCTTCTGACTGTACTCTCCATTGTCCTCACCGCACAGTCGCCATCTTTGGCCAGGAGAGTGTTAATGTTTGTTTATGCAGTTACCTATCCTGAAAGAGATCAGGAAAGGGAGCCATTCTTTTATTAACTTATTCAACACACAGGTATTGATTGCCTACCATGTGCCATGCAAACTCCTGATGTTTAATTATTCATTTTGACTTTTAATACAACTTTGGGTTTTATGGTCCAAGTCTCATAAAAATAGAGGCAACCTATCCCTAGTATGGTTACTGAACATTCAGATTTTTTTGCAAATTCATGTCCTTTGACTGCATCGTGTCTCCCTCCAAGGTATGCCAGGCAGAGTTGGCTGGAGCACAATTAATGAATTTTAAGGAACATTTTTATTCTTAACAATTATTTTTTCAGCAATATTTTTTTCTGATTAACTGCTTTTATATATTAATTTCTTTTGTGTGTGTTTGTTAACTTTTTATTGTGGGAAATTACAAGAATGTACCAAAGTGGAAAGAATATTATAATAGACCCTCAGAGCACCTTGTCTGACTTAACTATATCAATTTATGACCAGCGTTTTTTCATCTGTAATATACCTCTACATATTTCCCCTAATTATATTTTTAATTGTTCCCATTTTTATTTGGAAAAATTTCAAATCTTTAGAAAAGTTGTAAAAATAGTATAAGAACACCCATATATTCTTCACCTAGGTTGCACAATTTTTAACATTTGCCTTACTTTCTCTGTTTCTCTCTCTATACACACACACATATACACACATATGTACACATATGTGTATACAAAGGGCATTTATTGCATGTATACATACATATATGTGTGTGTATGTGTGTATGTATACATGCATACACAGTGATATGCTGAAAAAAGTTTAACAACTGGCTCTTAGGCCGAGGTGGTGAGGAAGAGTCCTAGTTTGTAGTGTTTGCTGTCTTCTAAATACTTCCACCATGGCTGAGTTCAAGCTACCAACAGTTTAGTACTGTATATAATAATTATATATGTCTATAACAATATAAAATATATATGGTGTTTAGTTTTTTTGTTTTGGTTCTTTTTGCTCAACCATTCGAAAGCATATTCAGATATTGTGATATTTCACCCTAAATACCTTAGCACATTTCTTTTAAGAACAAGGACATTATAGTGATCACATTCAGGAAATATATTTAAATAAATATAATAAGTTATCTAATATAAAATCTGTACCAGCCAGCCTCCAAGATAACACTCAATCTTCACCTCATGATTAGTCATACCCTTAGGCAGTTCCCTCTCACTTTGAATCAGGACTGGTTGATTAACTAATAAAATACAAGAGGATGGAGGTGATTGTTTGTGGTTTCTAAGGCTAGGTCATATGGGGCATTGCAATTTCCATCTTGGTCTCTTGGATTGCTCCTTTTGGGGGATGCCAGCTGCTGTGTAGTGAGGATACCCAAGCAACCACATGAAGAGGAGCCAACTTGCCAGTTCTAACTTAGCCCTTTGAATGAATCATCTTGGAAGTGATGCCATCCCAGTTAACCCTTAAGATGGCTGCAGCCCTAGCCAACATCTCAGTACAATGCCTTAAGAGATTCTCTTAAGAGAACCGTTGAATCTAAATACTCCCAAATTCTTGATCAAAGAAATTATGAGAGATTAAATGATCATTGTTCTTTTAAGCTACTATGTTTTGAAATGATTTGTTATATAACAATAATTAATGCACAGTTCATATGCAAATGTCTCAAAAAACATTCTTTATTTTTTTGACCCAGAATCCAATCAAGGATCATGCATCTCATTAAGTTACCATGTGATTAATTTTCTTACTCTAATATTGTGAGATAATAGGGTCTCTGCCCTCTGTCCCTCACATGGGGCTCCTATAAACCTTGTAAATTCCTAAGTAATACAAGCACTAGGAGCATCTTTTGTCATATTGTTGTGACTCTGGGTGGGCTCCTGGATGGGGGCAAGTCATCAAAAAGACCAAGCCATGATTAGAAGCTCTGAATTTTAAGTTCCACTCTCATTCTCCAGAGAGGTGAGAGGGGCTGGAAATGGAGCTAATAGCTGATCATGCCTACAAGAAGAAGGCTTTATAAAATCCCAATCATATGGGGTTTGGATAGGTTTCAGATGGATGAACACATCTACCTATCTACTGGGAAGGTGACGTACTCCAACTCCACAGGGACAGAAACTTCTGGACCCTCCCAGAGCTTACCCTATATATATCTTTGTCTGGCTGTTCATCTGTATTCTTTAATCATATCCTTTAATAAACTGGTAAATGTAAGTGTTTCCCTGAGTTCTATGAGCTGTTCTAGCAAACTGCTGACTCCAAGGGGGAGGAGGTCATAGGAACCTTGGATTTATAGCCAAGAAGATTAGAAGTTGTGGTACCTGGGGCCTTCCTACTTGTAATTGACATCTGAAGTAGAATGGGGGGGCAGTTGTGGGATCGAGCCCTTAACCTGTGGGATCTGACACTATTTCCAGGTAGACAGTGTTGGAATTGAGTAAAATTGTAGAACACCCAACTGATGTCACAGAAAATTGCTTGGTGTGGGAAAAAACCTCATGCATCTGGTGTCAGGAGTATTGTGAGTGTGGTAGGAGTGTGAGAGTAAAGGAAAAACCCAGGACTGAGGATTTTAACTACATAGATGTTAACATAATCTATCCTTTTGTTGTTGTTGTTTTTTGAAATCAAATTGTTAGCTTTATTATTGATAAAGTTGATATGGGAACGCTTTCTTCTTAATGGCTACTAATTGGTGATGTGTTCCAGGCAGTACAATAGAAAATATAAAGCTTCAATCTTCAGTATTTTACAAGTTCAGGAAGGTGAGAAACTAGCATGATTCACACTATGGGGAGCCCGATATGCTCTTTTTTTACTTGCCTCTATGGTCCTATCCTATGCGGTCCTTTGCAATGCCATTTCATTTATTACAATCTCATCCTCCACAGCCAGCTTTCCTTCCTTCCTTCTTTGCTTCCTTCCTTGCTTCCTTCCTAATTCAATTAGGATACTGCAAGTGATTTGTGCCAAAACTGATTTGACGCATAATTTTTCCAGCTGGTAATTAGGTCAGAAAAACCCAGATAAACACAAATCAAAACTTATTCTATTCTACTGTCTCTTTGATCATTAAGTTACATACAGATTTGAATATTCATTCATCTATCAAATGTCTATTGATGAGCTACCCTAGGTTGTAAAAGAGTGTGAACAATACAAATGTAGCCCCTGCTTTCATAGAACTTGTACTCTAGTGGGGAAAAACAATAAAGATATTAGTTAACAATTAATATCTAAAGTTAATTGCCATGAGAAAAATCAAATACATGGTGTAGTACGGATTTGGGAAGCTAATTTAGACTGAAGGTTGGCTAAGCCTGAGAAAGTGACAATTAAGTTGAGACCTAAAGCTAGACCTTCTCAAATTAATAACTTGCATATCAATCACCTGGGGGACTTGTTGAAATGTAGTTTATGATTTAGTAGGTGAAAGAGAGCCTGAGATTTTGTGTATTTTATAAGACTCCAAATGATATTTATGCTGCTAGTTCAGGGAGTTCTTATTGGATAAGAAAGATAATGAAAAGAATCAAGAGGAGAGAGTTCCAAGCAGAGGAAACACAATTGCATAGGTGCTAAGGTGAGAAAAAGTTTGACATTTGGGTCAGAGAAATACCATTTTATAGAGGCTGGGAGTACTGAGTGGGGATGAAGGAAGGGTCTGTAATAAGGTCAAAAGTGTAGGCAAATGATGTAAGACCTTATAGGCCAAAGTTTTCAGCATGATGAAAAATATTTGAAAATTTCAAGGTGGGAAGGAGTAACATGACCAAATTTAAGCTCTTGAAGATCAACCTAGCAACTATGGGAAGAATGAATTTTATGGGAGTAAGAGTGAAAGTAAAAGGGATTGTAGGACTCCTGTGTGATATGTTGGTGGCTTAGACCAGGACAGCAGCAATGAAGATAGAGAGGAGCAGAAGACTAAGATTACAATTTAGTGGCAGAGCCAATGAGATAAATGGATAGATTGGATATAGGGGAGGTGGGAGAGAGAAATCAAGGATGTCAACTAGATTTATGTTTTTGTCAATGAGATGTAAATTTTAAAAAAACTTGTATTTTTGGTAAATGGAAAAGGGAAAATCATTAAGAATGACTCTAACTTGTAAAGCATCTGTTTTTATGTGTGCTGATGCAAATTTTATGTAGAATCTGAAATTAGGATGAAGGTTGAATGGTAAATGTGTCTGAAAATTTAGAATCATTTGGTAATATATTATTTTTTGATAAAAAACTACCCTGACAAATGATGAAATTTCTCTGGCAAAAAAAATGTTCTGCATTATAATGCAAGTTAAATAGATATTTTTGCCTAAGCCTGGAAGTTTCCAATGGAAGTCTTTCTTAGAACAGGGATGGATGGAAAGTTAGGGTATTTCTGAAGACCCATTAGACAAATAGTAGCATTTTGCTCTCAAAGATTGCTCCCTTTTGGATTCCCATGAATGATTTCTGTCATATGGAAGTGTCTAGGAAAAAGTTACATTTTTAAAAATCCAGCTGAGCCTCTAATACATTTTTTGGGTACCATTCATATGCCCATATTCCCAGTTGAAAGAGCGATTAAGATTGAATTATCATCATTCAATCCTGTTTTCCCTTTTGAAGTAGTATTTTTCCTTGAAGAACTTTCTTTGTCCCTGTCAAGGTTAAGTGAAGTTACTATTGAAGGAAGGAAGAGAAGGAATTTGGAATGCTTTTCTAAAAAATATGAACCCCCATGACTTATCTCATGAGAATCCCTGATAGGACTCAGGGTGTTTAGGATAAATCATCTTGGGAAATGTTTTCTTCCTTTGCTGTTAGGTTGACATGGCGAAAGAAATCATGCTCTTTGTGTCAACCTTTGTTCTAGCGTGACTTTTCAAAGCAAGGTTGTAGAAACCATGGGAATTTCTCTCTAAATGATACAAAATTGCATTTTCACCATCTAATACTGCGCATAGCAGATATTCAGGAGACGTTAATTGAATTACGATGAATTCCAAGACTCTTCTAGAAGTCTTAGATGGGTTGCTTTCATCTTGCTGATAGTGAGTGAGCTGGAAGTGGAGGGGGAGAAACTGAGAGTCTAGCTTCTAGGCAAAAAGACACATGATTAGAAATCTCACTATTTCCTTTGAAATTGAAGATGTCAGTTTCTTAAGGACACTTTACAGATCAAGGCCCTGTACTCATAAACATTCCCTTTGCAATTATCTTCCTAATTCTACATGTGAAGTTCTAAGTTTCTATTCACTGCTGCGGCAGGATAAGCATAGATCCTTCCAACCTCCACTCCATCTTTGGAGAAATTTGGGGATCAACAATTCCATCATAAGAAGTAAACAAACATACTCAACTTAGGAGGGACCTTTGCAATAAAATAAATCCAGGAGGGAAACAAAAACTACCCCAATAATTTCCAAGTTTTAATAATAGAGTCAGACAAAGGATATGTTACTAGGTTGAAGAATACTTTGCTCCTGTGTTACTGGCCTGTGTTGAATACTGACCATAAAGAGATATTTGTCTTCAGCTAATTCAAGAGGAAACTCGCGCCCACCAGTAGCCTTCACTGCCTGAGAGTGAAATGCATTGAAGGTACACCATGGGTTCTGCTACAGGACCAACCCACCGTTCTCTCTTTAGAGCAGTTGCAGGCTGGATAGAGAAAATCTTCCATAAACATCCAGCTGAAACCCAAGGCATTAATTTTTACAGTTTCCATATTTTGCCTTTTCCAGAGTGTCACACAGTTGGAATCAGACAGTACGTATGGATGTACCACCGTTGATTCATTCATTCACTTATTGAAGGTTAGAGAGAAAGAACATGTGTGGTTAGTTGTGTGTTTAATGATCTCAATTGCTTCCAAGTTTTGGTAATTATGAATAAAACTGCTACAAATATGCACATACAGGTTTACAGGTGGACACAAGTGAATTTTCAACTCATTTGGGAAAAGCCAAGGAGCATGATTACTGGATCATATGGTAAGAGTATGTGTTTATTTTTGTAACAAACTGCCAAACAGTCTTCCAAATGACTGTACCATTTTGCATTCTCGCCGATGACAGTTCTTGTTGCTCCACATTCTTGCCAGCATTTTGTGTCTTCAATGTTTTAGATTTTAGCAATCCTAATTGATATGTGGTAGTATCTCTTTATTGTTTTAGCTTGCTGCTCCCTTACGACATATGGCGTTGAGCATGTTTTCATATGCTTATTTTCCATCTGTGTCCCTAAAGGACAAACTCTCTGAGTCCCTCTTATGTAGAAACTTCCTGTGAAGTATTTCTTCTAGAGAAACCCTTACTCTCCAGTTTCCCCTTTCCTCACTTTTTGGGCTTATTCTTTGATGTGTTACCAGACTAATTTTTGCGTGTATGACACTGAAGAAAAGATTTTCTGAAGTTTATTAGTGTATATGTTTTTAAAGGTGAAATTTTAGGCCATTTATGAGAATTTGAGAAATAAAATGTCACTTACCCCATGAGGCCTTTAATGTGAGTGTGTCAAATACTCTAACACCATGACTCACATCATGACTTTTTTTCTTAGTTTTCCACTTCTTCAAATACTCTCTACTAGTTCCTCCAGGCCATTATCCTTCTTGTTTTACCAGCACCCACCCTTTTAAACTATGAGTTGGCATTTTAATGTACAATTTTACAAAACATTAGCTAGAGCCCATCGTAACTCCCCAGTTTTCTTTACATTCATCTCAACTGTTTCTTCTCTGGCCAGAAATAATTGGAGGAATTTATGGACTTAAGTTCACTACCAATTCTTGCCCCCTAAGTTAAACCAGGCTTCATTGCTGTGTTTTATCAGCTCCTTATCAGTCTTCCTATGGCAGTTTCAAATCTTTGCCATATTATCTTAAGTCTCAGATTTATTTCCAGCACCCTCATTTTTTTCAAGATTACTGTCTCTTACTTCATGAAGAAAAAAGGGGCCATATCTTCATTTTATCTCCTTTTGATCTTAAAAATAGCCTTTGTTCCTTTTGTATTTCAATTTTTGTTACTTTCCCTACCTCAACCTCTTATTTTCTGTCTCAGAGGGAAAAAATATATATAATCACTTACTTTTGTCCTTTATTCCAAAAATCTCCTTTCTCTTCAGAATCTGTTTCCATTCTCATTAAGCCATCTTACAAATTTTTTCCAAATCAGGCTTCTAGAAATACGACTTTTCACATATCTGTCCAGGTTAGAAAACTCAGGGAAAAAACTCTCCATAGTCTGTACTATAGGACAGATGTCAGGGTTTTATCTCTGACTTTCAAGGCCATCTATCATCTGGTGCCAAGCTAACATTCCTACAGCAGTCTCTCTCCCACTCCCCTTTCCATCCTCTGTCTTTTACATATATCATTAGGGTGTTGTTTTTTGATTAGATGTTCATCTTAAATTCTCATACTTCCTTGAAGACAAGGATCTTGAATATTACACATAAATTTTTCTAAGACAGATTTAAAATTGGTCTTGGTAGTCCTTCACTGCTAGCCTATTTCCTATTAGTTATTATTGAAATTATTCTTTTAAACTTTTATTTTACTGAATGTCAGTGGAAGTGGTACACGTTGTAGTTTTGCCTTAGATGCCCAAGGCACTTTGTTGAAACAAGAAACAATGTCTGAAACATAAACATCTGCCAGCCATGAACCAAATACACAGAAAAGACCAAGAATAAGAGACATTAAAAAATATCTATTCAGTAAGTTTAAAATAATATATTTTCTTAGAACAGTTTCTGTTCCTTTTCATTTCACTCAGTATTTCTATTAACATTTAAGAGTACCTATTGATTATAGTAGATTTCTCTGGACTGGAGATAAAGTTTTGAATTAAAAAGAAACTGTCTTGGGGAGGTGGGTAAAAAAAAAAACTGTCTCTTGCAGAATGAAGAACACTGGGATTGTCTGAGTGTAAAACTAATCTGAAAGAAACAGTAACTTTTTAATTTATACAGATACTTTCTTTTGATGGACCTACCAATATGTCTATGATAGAGACCTCATTTTATTGAATAAAAATCTCTATAGTATTTAAAAAGTATGCTACATACTCTATTAGGTGCATGTGATAGACTAAGATAATCAGACATGATCCGGACTTTCAAAACACTTATGTTCTAGTAGAATAGATAATGTATGTATGCATGTAATTATAATACAAGATTTAAAGTGTTACTATAAGATTTAGAGTGTTAAATGTCATTAGAAGATGCAGATAAGCTACTGGGGAATAGAGAGACTAGGAACATTGCTTTCAGCTCCAAGAATCTAAAAGACATTGTGGATAACATGTCATTTGAATGGAATTATGAAGACTAGGTAGGACTTGGTAGGAATGTAAATCAGGATAGGCTTCGTTATGCAGCACACACATATACACAAATCCTAAATTTTTAATGCATTAACAAATTGATTTCTCATGTGAGTAACATGTCAGTACAGGTTGGCAGAGCAGCTCTACACTTCATAGTCACTCAGGGACCCAAACTGATGGTGGTTTTATTCCAAATATGTGGTCCAAGGCACTGTAGCAGGAAATATGCCAAATTGCAGAATGGCTTTTCAAATCATATCTGGAAATTTATACACATCACTCCAGCTTACATTCCACAAATTATGTAGTTAAAACTAATTTGAGGAAGCCAGGGAATATAATGCTTTCATGTGCAATCATAATTCGAAGGCCTTTCTGGTATTTGAAGAAGCATAGAAGAATTCTTGGAGAGAAAGAGTGTATGTACAATTTGTATGGAAAAAACTACATAATAGTTTCAAAAGCAGTAATTGTTCTAATAATAGTTGCAAATATATTTTTAAATATTTTTGATGGACTTTTTTGGGGGGCAGTTTTAGGTTTACAAAAAAATTGAAAGTATAGAGTTCCCATATGTCCCCTCATTCCTGTCCCCACCCTTGTTATTAACATCTTACATTGTTGTGGTACATTTAGTACAATTGATGAGCCAATATTGATACATTATTATTAACTAAACTCCATAGTCAACATTAAGATTAACTCTTGTGTTATGCATTTCTATGGGTTTTGAAAAAAACATATCTACTATTACAGAGCCATACAGAATAGTTTCACTTCCCTAAAATCTGCTGTGCTCCACTATTCACCCTTCCTTCCCTCCCTCTCCCTAAACCCCTGGCAACCACAGTGTGTGTGTGTGTGTGTGTGTGTGTGTGTGTGTGTGTGTGTGTGTGTGTGTGGAGAGAGAGAGAGAGAGAGAGAGAGAGAGAGAGGAGAGAGAAACCTTTCCATATTGGCTTCTTTCACTTAGTAATATACATTTAAGGTTTCTCCATGTCTTTTCATGGCTTGATAGTCAGTCCTACCTTCCTTCCTTCCTTCCTCCCTCCCTTCCTTCCTTCCTTCCTTCCTTTTTTCCTTATACACTTAGGTTCACAGCAAAATTGACTGGACAGCACGGAGAGTTCCATTAAACCCCCTTCCCCTACAGATACACAACTTCCCCCACTAGTGACATCCCACACCTCAGTGGTGCATTTGTTACAATTGATGAACCTACGCTGACACATCATTGTCACTCAAAGTCCATAGTTTAAGTTAGGGTTCACTCTTGGTGTTGTACAGTGAGTTTGTACATATGTATAATGATCTGTACCCATCACTACAGTATCATACAGAATAGTTTCATTGCCCTAAAAATCCACTATGCTCTACCCATTCACCCCTCCACCCCTTTCCCAACCCCCAGGCAACCACTGGTCTTTTTTTCTCACTTAACAAGAAGACACAGCAATAACTTGGGACCACTTCCTCTTGTAAGGCATGAGGCAGAACATAGCAGTTTTCTGGCAAAGGGAAGGGGACATTACTTAGAGAGCTTAAGGGGGAGAGTATAAGAGGAGGACAGCAGAAGCCTGGAGAGAGAGAATTAGAAAGCAAGACAGCATCCATCTGAGATAGCTTCTGAATACCTAAATTATTAGTCTTTGTCCTGTATACTCACCTCCACCTTTTTCCATGTGGTCTTAGGGAGCTAGTTACTAAGATAGGGTTAAAACTACTGGTCCTCCTATTAGAAATGATTTTTCAGTGCCTTCCTAACTTTTCTGGTTACTCTTTCATACGTGTTCAGGGGGAATGTGGACTCAGGAGGAGAGGTATGGGTATGTTTGGGAAAGAAGAAACTTCCTGATCATTTGGTGGGCTCTGGTGGAGACGGGTCTAGGAGGGACACAGACCCTCCCTATAACTAATTTAAGAGGACTATATAGGCCAGTAAGTGACTCCCAAATCATGAAAGACAATATGACAAATTCACACTGATCCCCTCTTGAGTGCTAGCAAAGTCCATTCACATAGCAGGATAGTAAAGGGCTCCTGAAACACCTGGGTCATGTGACATTTAATTATTATTACAAAGCTTTTAAAACAGGATTTGTAGGTGCTGGGCACATTATGGTGCTGAGTATTCCTTCCACAAATGCTAATTAAACACTGTTAGATGGCAGACTCTATGCTAAGTTCCGTGGAGATTAATTATTTTTGGTCTCTGACATTAAAGATTTTATTGCATACTGGAGAAGACAACCATGAAGAGATAATTCATTTCAATTCAATTAGGTTGACGAAAACACTGGGGAATGCATCCAGTTAGTTCACCTAAGAGATGGTAAGGATCTGAATAGATGCAGTGGCAAGAAAGATGAACTGGGAGAGGGAAGCTGAGTCTGAGAGACACTTCTGAAGTAGTTTCAAATGAGTTCGATAGGTGAGCAGGTAAAGTGGGAAAGGAGAAAAGATTTGGAGGAAGAAGAAGCTCTTGGGCTCCTGTTAGCTCTTTCTGACCTCGCTTATTTAACAAAAATAAAGGAGAAGTCTAAACGTCAGTATTGTCGAAGTGAAAGGAAGAACTGAGAAGTCCTCGGACTTGCTTTTGTCATCTCCTGCCCACATGATTATACTTGATTGAATTGACAGTTGAACTATTTTAAGCCTGGGGATTTTTAATGCAGGTTCCAAGGCAAGCCAGAGTGAAATTCATCTCCAAGGAGTGTCAGAGCTGCCCCTGAGTGTCAGATCCTAGACTATCACAACCGAAAAAATACTCAGCATAGTTAGGGTGCGGCAAGGGTCAGGGAGCGACTGCAGTCATGGCATCAGGGCTTTAAGTATTCTGTGTCATGAACAAGGGTGTTGTTTTGCCTTTTTGGATGAGTACATGTGTGTGTTGGACAGTTTGGAGGTTCTGGCAGTTCTGGAAAGGGTGGGGCAGGGGACTCACCTCAGGGAAGGGAAGGAACAAAGAACACAGGCAGGGTAACTTGTCCAACACTAACAGATACACCGTTTTCCTCTTGCAAAAATGAAACAAATGTCAGATGAAGAAAATATGTTCAGTAGGACAGTGAAGTGATTGAGAATATGGGCTCCTGAGTCACATTGGCTGGATTGATCTCTACTAGCCCTGGAGGCCTTGGGCTGGTTACTCCAGCTGTCTGAATGCTTAGCAAGAGTCTGGCATGTAGTAATTGCTTAGTAAATGTTAGCTTCTACTAGTCTAAATAATCTGGGGCAGGAAAGGAAAATCAGAACTATATTTCTGAACCTGAACAAGAAACTAGGGGGAAAAAATAGCTTTAAAAACAGCACTAGAGTATAACTCATCAAAATTAAAACTTTGTACTTCAAAGGACATCATCAAGAAAATGAAAAGACAACCCATTGAATGGGAGAACGTTTTTGCAAACCATATATCTAATAAGAGACATATCAAAATATATAAAATCTTATAATTCAATAATAAAAGGACACATAACCTAATTTTGAAAATGGGCAAAGGACCTGAATAGACATTTCTCCAAAGAGAATATACCAATAACCAATTAACACATGAAAAGATGCTCAACATCTTTAGCAGAAATGCAAATCAAAACTATAAGAAACCACTTTACACACATTAGCATGTCTATAATGAAAATGACAAAAAACACGTGTTGGCAAGGATGTGAAGAAATTGAAACCCTTACACACTGCTGGTAGGAACATAAAATGCTGTAGCCCTTTGCAAAATGGTCTGGCAGTTCCTGCAAATGTTCATCAGCATTACCATATGACCCAGCAATTCTACTTCCAGGCATATACCCAAGAGAAAAGAAAATATGTATCTACACAAAAACTTGTATGTGGATGTCCATTAGCTGCATTATATATAATGCCAAAAAGTCCCAAACGACCCACATGTCTATCAACTAATAAATGGATAGATGATAGAGGCTCTGTTCATCCCTCTGGTGACCAAATCTAAGTTGTGATGGAAACAAGGAGCAAGTAGCAAGGAAAAAATCACCTGGGATCTAAATGAACAAGCCATACTACTAGGGAGATATCCAAGAAACCACCCTGCAACAGCAGAAGGTAGGACAGAGCGAGGACGCAGGGCTGCCAGGTCTCGAGTGGCTGAGTGACATGAAGGCTGTGGCATCAGCATTAGGCAATTACAGGGGCCGTGTCTGTGAATGGATTTTCCCGGTGATGGACTCACTCGTTCTGAGCGCCAGTGCCAATATGGCTCCTTGCAGGGGGCACCAGGGACTTAGAGGAGACATTGTCAGAGTGAGGGCCCAGGAGAGTTACACTCTGTACAGAAGTGCTAGCAGTATCCATTGTTCCCTGTTGAGCCCGCCTTTCTACCAGTGCGCGGATACAGCACTGCCAGAGCTGTGACGTAATCAAAACTGGATAACAGAGGTCTTTCTGCCCAGAGGATTCCCTGAAACCTTGCCCGCCCTAACTCATGGTCCACCCAAGCCACATTCAAGCATATCCTCAGTGAGTCACTAGAGGCAGCTGGCCTCAGTTTCTAGTGTGGCCTTTTGAGGCAACTATAAGCACAGCCTCTGTGGATTGCTTCCTGAATCTTAACAGGTGGTCCTGGAGGGATAGAGGCTTAGGCTAAGTTTGGCCTGCAGCTGAACCCCTCTCAGAACTGTGCCACCAGGCACCTACTTCACAAATCCACACTTATAAGACTGGGAAACTTAGGAGCTTTGCTTAGTCCATAGAAACAGACACAGAAAGGCAGCCAAAATGGGAAGACAAAGAAGCAGAAACCATGTGAGAGAACAGAACAGAGATCCAGAAATAATGGAGTCAAGTAATCTAACAGATGTGGAGTTCAAAGCACTGCTTATAAAGATGCTCAATGAACTTTTGGGAATGTAGATAAATTCAGCAAAGAGATAAAAAACATAAAAATGGAAATTATCAAAGGGAACCTGTCTGAAATGAAGAACACATTATCTGAGATGAGAAGTATATAAATGGGGGCGGAAGGAATAAACAAAGTGAATAAAGAAAAGGGTCGAATCCCCTATCTAGAGGACAGGAAAGCCAAGGATACTCAATCAGAATGGCAAGAGATAAGATGCCAAGACTATAAAAATAATTTAAGGAGCATATAAGACACTATTAAGGGTTCAAATATCAGGCTGATCGTGTACCTGAAGAAAAATAAGATGTTGAACAGCTGTTTGAAGAAATAATGATGGAAAACTTTCCTAACCTGGTGAAGGAAATGGACTTAAAACCCCAGGAAGCTTAGAGAATTACAAAAATCAGGGATCCAAAGAGGCTCACACCAAGACACATCATAATTAAAATGCCAAAGGTTAAATACAAAGAAAAACTATTAAAAGCAGCAAGAGAAAACAGATAATTACTTGTAAGGAAATACCCATAAGACTGGTAGCTGATTTCTCAAAAGAAACTACGTAGGACAGAAGGGTTTGGCAAAAAATATTTGACAGGATGAAGACCCAGGATCTACAACCAAGGGTACTTTTATCCAGCAAAGCTATCATTTAGAGTTGAAGGACAGATAAAGAGCTTCCCAGACAAAAATAAGCTAAAGGAATTTATCACCACCAAGCCAGTATTACAGGAAATGTTGGAGGGACTTCTTTAAGAAGAAAAAATACAAAAGACTCACTTCAGATTAAAAGACACACACAGACTAAAAGGAAGAGGATGGAAAAAGATATTGCGTTGATGGACTAGAAGGTATTTAAATCAGACAGAGAAAGATAAACACTATATGATTTCACATATATGTAGAATCTAAGGAATAAAAGGAACAAACTAATCAAATTTGGTGACGGATAGAGGGGAGGGGTGTGGGGGGCTGGGAGAATGGGGTGAAGGGTTAAAAAAGCACAAAGTAGTAGTTGATGAATGGTGATGGGATGGGGAGCGGCATAGGGAATGCAGTGAGCATTAATATGTTGGCTAGTTGGAGAGTCAGGGGAGGGAGGGAGCAACTGGGGGATCGTTTTACTAACTGTATAGATATCTAACCAATTACTATATACTTGTAACTAATTAAAATAAATAAATTTTTAAAATCCTTTAAAAAATTAAATTAAAAAAATAAATAATGGATAAAGAAACTGTGTTCTATTCATACAATGAAATATCATTTGGCAGTAGAAGAAAATGAAGCATTGTTATATCTTGCAATATGTATGAGCCTTGAAATATTATTATTAATGAAGAAGCCAACGACAAAAAGACCACAATTTGTATAATTCTGTTTATATGAATTGTCCAGAATAGGCAAACTTATAGAGAGAGCAAATAGATTAAGCATCCACTGGGGATCTTGAAACATACTTCCTGCAGAAAAGGGGGACCACCGTATTTTAGAAGTGACAGTGTGTGATTTTGAGTTTTAGTCATAAAAAACACTGCAACTTCTGTCTTTGTCTCTCTTGGATCACTTACTCAGGGGACAGGACCCTCAATAGCTTTGCAGAGAGATCATGTGTGGGGCGAAATTGAGGTCCCTTATCAATGCTCCAACTGTACAAGTGAGTCCTGGAAGTAACATGGAAGTGAGTTTTTGGTACTGTCTTGGAAATGGACCTTCCAGCTTCTGTCAGGCTTTCATATGATTTCAGCCCTGGCTGACATCTCGTCTGCAGCCTCCTGGGAAACCTCAAGCCAAAACTGCCATCTAAGCTGCTCCAGAATGTCTGACTCACAGAAATTGTAAGAAATATGAATGTTATTTCTTTTATACCATTATGTGTTGGGGCAATTTGTTATGCAACAATAGATAATTGCTGCACCACCCCTGCCCCTGAGTTTTAGGAAGATTCCCCAACAGCAAAAAGACTGAGAAACATCTGCATATTAGAAATTGGAAAGAAAACAATATTTCCTTGCACTTCTGAGTCCCAAGAAAAGAGAAAGTCACATCAAAACATTGGCCATGGTCTCTGAGAGTGTTTCATGGTTTTGGTCCTGTCAGAAATTTGGTGTTTCAAAATGTGATTAGAAATTGTATAAGGGGAGGTATACCTTTGTTACATGGGAGAGAGGAAGAGATCCACGGGTGTAGAAAGGATAGTCTTCTTGACTACAATAAAGAAGACTACAGAAATTACCTTAGGGTGGTTAAATTCAGCAGCAGGCAAATGAAAAATTTTTAAGAAGTGAGACAACTCAGCAAGGCCATTTGCTAATAATTTATTTTCATCGAGAAAAGTAAAACATATCCTTGGTAACGTGCCAATTCTCAACAAGCTAATTCATGGCAAGTCTTTCTCTGAGAAAAGAGATAATTAAATTTTTCAAAGTCTTTGCTCCCTAAATGCAGTAATCATTAGGGCTGTTCACAAACATTCTTGTTCTCTTTCCTTCCTGAGGTATGGTGGGTTATAATTTACAGCCCACTTGAAGGTATCACATATGACTTGCTTTAGCCAGTGAAATGTGAATGGAAGCTTGGAAAGTCAGGATGCTTGACCATCTTATCTTTTTCCTGTCATGGAACCAGTCATGTTCCTACTAATGGCTGCTTTGTTGGCCTGGGGCCTGGAGTGAGGGTGACAATGGTATGGAATAAAGCCTCCAACTTAAGCATGGTAGAGAGTTAGATGAATAAGAAATAAACCATGAAATTTAGGCCACTGAAATTTTAGGGTTAATTGTACCCAGAGCATAATCTAGCCTATCCTGGCTAAAATGCTAATAAATAACTGGAGTTTATGTTTACCAGTCCTGCCTCTTTAGATGCTGGCCCAAGCTCTCAACTGGTTAAGAAAAGCTATTATGGATAAGTCTTGCTGGGAGCCAGCTGCCCTCCATCCTACATCTCAGCACATTATTACAATAAACCTGAAAGCCAGGTATTATTAACCCCATTTTACCTATAAGGAACCTGAGAAGTGAAGTGATTTGCCCCAGTTGCATGCAGCAGAGCTGAAACAGGAAGCCAGATCTTCTGAATAAAAAACATAAGTAGAGTCACTAAGCTGTACTAGGGCCTCCTATGACTGCTTATGAACAAAGGTAATTTTAGCCTACTTGAGAACTCAGCTGTGACTGCTTCCTGTATTAGTCACTTTTGTATCCTCCTCCTTGTCTCTGCTTTTCTATTTTCTCCAGGAACCTGAGCTGTGGAAAGCTTTCCCTCATCATGTTCCCCCTCTTAAAGGTAATTGTCACCCTCCCACTTAATGGTGAGGAAATAAATACCATTGACCCTTGAACAACACATGGATTAGGGGTGTTGTCCCCTGCACAGTTGAAAATCTGAGTATAACTTTTGACACCTCAAAAACTTAACTACAGTGTTCTTTGTTATCCATGGGAGATTGGTTCCCAGAACCCCACAGATACCCAAATTAGCAGATGCTCAAGTTCCTTACGTTAAATGACATAGAACAATACATACAGTTGGCCCTTCACATCTGCAGATTCCCAGTCACAGACTAAAAATACTATATTTGATCCACATTTGGTTGAATCTGCAGATATGAAACCTGGGGATATGGAGGGCTGACTGTATATTTATTGACAAAAATCCATATATAAGCATACTCATGAAATTCAAATTCATCTTCAGGGGTCAACTGTATTTGGTATGTAGCCCCTGAAAGGTGTGCTAGGCATTTTAGATACATTGCAATTTTATTTAATCCTTATATGAATCCTGTAGTAGAAGTATTATGAATTCTATTTTTAAAGTGGGAAGACGAAGCACATGCAGGTTATGTAAATTGTCTAGGGTTTTAGTTAATAATCATGGGTGGGTAGATTTCAAACCTATATCCACATGACTTCAAAATTCTTGTTATTTCCAGTGCCTTTCCCCACAGTGATAGCTCCTGCATCTAAATCTTTAAGTGGGGGAGGAATAAAAACAGAGTTGGAGAGGAATAAGGCACCCTATGCCTGTTTGGTTGGACTTTTCTCTACAAGAAGTAGTAGCCTTTTGGTAGCACAGAGTCTGTGAAGACCCAGAGATTCAATCATCATAAAAAGCAGGACCCTCCAAGCTCCTCAGGGTAAATCCATCAGTGAGATCAGCTGGAAACAGTCATTTAATTTCCATCCTTTAATTTGCATAGAGAAAGCGCCCAATATGTATTTGTTCATAAACTTTTAGTGCTCTAGGGACTTATCAAAGTGGTAGACAAAGGAGGCCCTCGCAGCCTCTGGCTCCAAAGCAGGCTGGATATTTGACTGGTCCTCCAAATGGGCATGTCTAGTCTCTGCATTTGCCTGGCAGCCTTTTAACACTTTTTTTTTTTTTTTTTTGCACTACCAAAGACTAGGTACCAACTTCTTAACCCTTAGCTCCCGCTCGACTGCTGTTTCATTTCTCTGCAAATTAATTGTTCAGATCCCTGTAAGGAATGAAAAAATGTAGTAATCCTGGGTATTTGAGGTGAACAACACAAGCAGTTATTGACCCCACCACTTACGCTCAGCTGCCCAGTGGTTGATTCGATGTGGTCAGGTCTTAGCTCATCCATGCTGTGAAGGACATGGCTTCTTTTCCCTGTCTATAACAGGAGACCCTGGAGACTAGACTGGAAGATCTCATGAGAGGCCATTGAGTTCTAAGTTCTTTTCATCTAAATCAGTTTCAAGTATAAGTCATGTCTATGTTGGTTTAACGATCACACTCCCTCAGCCTTACTCTGTTCCTGGCCCTCTTCTTGATGCTGGTGGTGACAGGGCAGTGAAGGAGACAGACAAGGTCCCTGGTCTAACCAAATTTACATTCCAGGGGAAATAAAGAGACAATAAACAAGTAAACAAATGAATATAGTAATTTCAGATTGTGCCTATTGCCGTGAGTGAAATAAATGAGGTCATGTGATAAGGTGTGAGAAGGTATGGGGTTTGTCACTTTAAAGAGGTGGTTATGAAATTCTTCTCTGATAAGAGACCTTCTGAGATAAGACTTAAATGATAAGGAGCCAGACTGGGAAAGAACATTGTATCTAGGTAGAGGGAGTAGAAATTCTAAGGTTTTCAGACTGGAGTAATTTTGGGATGTTCAAGGAATAGAATAAAGTTGAGATGATTGCCATTCACTGAGTGGTTATAATGGGCCAGGCATTGTGCTATATACTTCCATATATTATCGCATTTTAATGAATCACAATACCCTACAAGGTAGATATTACTATTTCCATTCTACAGGTAGACCTTCAGTTCCATTAGCACTTGGGTTTCCCTCACCTCCATGATGGCACCCTAGAGAAGTGGGTCCACTCTGGGGCATGTGGACATTTATGACTGGGATTTACTAGCATTTAGTTGGTGGATAACAGGAAAGAGAGAAAAACACTTCAATACATGAGCTGGCCCACACAACAAAGCATTGTTCTCAGCAGGTGTGAATCTTAAATGTCCCAGACTGAGTTTCATGTAGGTGAAAAATCTGTTATAATCTCAAAACCTAAGATCCAATTTCATTTTACATACACATATGAAGCTGTGAAATAATAGAAAACATATATATTGGTCTCTGCCCTTGGTTTCTAGCACTGAGCTCCAAAATCTTTATCATTTTTTATATGATAAGAGCACTAGGGGCATCTTTTATCCTAATATTTAATCTTTGACTCTGGTCCTGATACAGCTCTTAAATCTCTTGGGATTTCCTGGGTGATAGGAGTGCCGTTTGTTCTAATGAGGCAACTCTTGGTGGGCTTCTGGATGACTTCAGGATGACTTCAGGATGGGGGCTGGTCACCAGAAAGACGAAGCTGTGGTTAGAAGTTTGGAAATTTCAACGACATCACCCATCTTCTGGAAAAGGGAGAGGGGCTAGAGGCTGAGTTAATGATTGGATCATGCCTACATGAAAAGCCTCCATAAAATTCCCCAAAGTACAGGGTGTTGGAAAACTTCCGGGCTGGCGAACACGTGGAGGTGCATGTAAAGTGCTGTGCCCTGAGAACTCATGGTAGTCCCATGCCCCTTTCCATATACCTTTCCTATATATCTCTTCATCTAGCTTTTCATCTGTATCTTTCACCATATACTTTATTATGTAATTGTTTCACTGAGTTCTGTGAGCTGTTTGTTTTAGCAAATGTTCAAATCCAAGGAAGGGGTCCTGGGAACCTCTGATTTGTAGCCAAGTCAGACAGAAGTATGGGTAACTTGGGGACCTACTACTTGCAGTTGGTGTCTGAAGTTGGTGGGTAGTGTTGTGGGACTGAACCCTTAACCCGCGGGGTATATGCTAACTTCAGTTAGTACCAGAAATGAATTAGATTGCTGGATCCCCCGGTGGTGTTGGAGAATTGGCTTGTGTAGGAGAAGTATTTAGGGGTGCAATCACCAGCTAAACAGAGAGAATATCGTATCTCTGTTTTATTTGGAACTTCATCAAGAAATGTTTCACCATTTCATAAAATCACATACCTCCTGCAACCCTGATTCAATGCTGCTCATTTGAGTCACCAGAATGACACAGCTGTATCAATCTGATTAGTAGCTGTCATGTGCAAATACGTAACACAGGAGAATTTACAATCCTTTCAAATAGACTTTAAAAGCAACAACTTCTAAGTTACAGAGATGCATAATATAGTGATTCATTGAATTTTATGTGAATTAAGTTGTTTAAAAATATTTCATGTTATTATCACCTTACATTTTGATAAGAAAACAATAACTTTGAAAATTTTCAAAAGGAAAGCATTTTTATTTGCTTTTAGGATTATTCTGATGCTGTCCCCAAGGATCTCCCACATAACTTCCTTGTAATGTCTTTGTTACTGTTTCTTTCCAGTCTGTCCTCTAGTTCCTGTTGTCCATCCGGGCTCATGGTCCCCAGGGCCTTTTTAAGTATTCAAGCCTTTATAAATATATGCCTCAAAGCTCAGAAGGATTTCAAGAAAAGGAGCATTATCCTGTCCCATGTAATAGCATCTATACACAGAGAGACCCCACATTTACAACAGGACCCAGCTCATCTCCATGGACATCATGAGTTCTCATGTTTTCATTCAACTTTGACATTGTGCAATTTGTTTTGCATGTTATCACTACTCCAATTAAGTTCCCATTTTCTCTTATCTTACATGAAAACATTTGGGCTATTACTTCTCTAAACCCTGGATTTTATTCTAGTTTACCCTACACCTGATTCTTCCATTTTCTTATATTTCTTTCACAGATATTCTTACTTGTCTTATTTCTTAACTCATTCATTTTAAGGAAGTGTAAGCAACTGACTACTTCAGTGTGTCTTCCAATGTAACCTGGCCCAAGCGAAGTCCTCTAACGCATATTAATTGATTTTTTAATACTCACCTTTCAATTCTGCTATGTATTAGAATTAAGAGTTAATGCTGAAAATTCAGTGTCCTAGAAAACCTGCATCCCAGGCACAACAGGGTGTTCGTCACCTTAGATAGCACTATTTCTTTCCCAGACATTATGTGTAGGTAATTTGTATTTCCTAAGAATTTAATTTGATGATGCAAAGAAAGGATTAAAATATTTGTTGAAAGAAAGGGGTATTGGATCTGATGGGGTGGAGAACCATTCATTGCCTTAGAGAAAGCAAACCCTGACTCATGAGGCAGTTTAAGAACAGGATTTGTTTTCACAGACTGTCTCAAATGGGGAACACCCAGGGCTGGTTCCAGCCCTTCCTGAATAGATAAGATTTGCACCTGTGAAACTGGGCTAGTGTAATTGGGGTGAGAAAGTAAATCACAGGGCATTTGACATCTGTATTCCTAGCACTGGCAGCCTCCAGCACACATGTTGTAATTGGGGGGTTTTTTGTTTGTTTTTTTTGTTTGTGTGTTTATTTGTTTTTATTTTTGTTTGGAAAATTATAGAGCAGGAGAAGATTGTTTTTGCTGCCCGCCCACCTTTTTTAGACACCCTTATTCTCATGCTTCCTATGTCATGTTGAATATGTCCCCAAATAGTCTAGAAGGTAGGAATTTCGGTTCTGGCTTCAGACAGACATTGATTCAGATCCCTGTTCTCACCTAACAATTCTATATCTAAACTTCTTTCACTGCAAAATGGGGACGATAATAATTTATCGGCCTCATAGAGTTAATATAAGGAATAAATGGAAGATTTGGACTAATAACATTCATTCTTAATGTGACACACAGTAGATGTCTGTCTAATCAATTTTATTTATCATTATTCCTTGCCTTGCCCAGTTCTGCCCTTCCCAGTAGCAACTTGTGAGCAAAAATTACTTATTTCTCATTTCTTGCACTTCCTTTTGATTTTATATGGTTAGTAGGAAAGCATTCTGCTCAATGAAACAATCATAAGACGGTGTGAGTGACTGATAGACCACTCTCCTTGCAGTCTGTCTGCATTTTAAAACTTAAGATTCACCAAAACTTTTTAAACTCATGAGATTTTTTTTTTTAATTGAGGGAAGAATGGTAGCAGATTTTCCCATGCCACTGTTATAGTCTGAATTGTATTCTCCCCAAATTCATCTGTTGAAACACTAAACTGTAATACTTCAGAATATGTTTGTATTTAGAGAGAGGGTCTTTAAAGTGGTACTTAAGGTTAAATGAGGTCATTAAGATAGGCCCTAATCCAAAATGACGAGTGTCCTTATAAAAGAGGAGCTCAGGACACAGATACACAAAGAGAAGACCATGTGAGAGAGACAGAGAGCATGGTCATCTACCAGCCAGAGAGAGAATCCTTGGAAGAAACCAATGCTGCTGACACCTTGATCTTGGACTTCCAGCCTCCAAACTGTGAGAAAACCAATTTCCATTGTTTAAACCACCCAGTCTGTAGTATTTTGTAATGACAGCCCTAGAAAACTAATACTTACACTTATTCCTGTCACAGACCTTTTGCAGTTTTAAATTCCTGAGGCTAAATCCCAGATAAATTCCCTGAGTTGCCTGTTTTTCTTTTTTGTCCTTATGGCAAACCCTAGGGCTCCAGTCTATGAGTTCACAGTGAGGAAGAAAACAATGAATATTTACTGAGTTTTATACATGCCAGAAATTCAATCATCATGCTACTTCATTGGTGATTATCATTACAGATCAAAAAACAGGGTCAGGGAGGTCAATTAAATTAACTAAAGTAATTATGTGTTCAATATCTTTACCCATACCTATATACTAGGCACGAAGATCAATGCTCATGATACATCAGTGAATCAAAATGACGTACTCTCTGTTCTCATAAAAGCTAATAGTTTAGTGGGGGAAACCAGATGATAAATGTAATAACTTACAAAGGAGAACAACGTATTATTAGGAGAGCCAGATGAGTTTCATTCCATTCATTTACTAAGCACTTATTATGTATACATGATGTTGTGCTAAGTGTTCTGGAAATATCAGTACACATGATAGATATGGACTCTAACCTCAGAGAAATTCCATGTCTAATGGGAAAAGAAGACATCAGATAAGCCTTAAAAATGAGAAAGAGAGAGATGTTATGAGAGATAACTTCAAGGTTACCTGGGAGCATTTAGTAAAGACATATAATTTAAGATAAAAAATCAAGGTAGGCCTTCTGAAGGAATTGCTATAGCTACTGAGACTTGAGGAAGCAGGTAGCGGGTAGTCAAACAGAGGTGTGTGAAGCTTCCTTCAGTCAGGCCATCTCCAGTTCAGATAATACCTTTCTTCCTATAGACTCTTTCTCAGAAAGCATCTTTATTCTGCCTGGCTATAGCCAAGTTGTTCAGGGAAAACCCTGGACATTAACCAGAAAGCTGTTTATGTACTGCCTTGTCTAGAATGAGACATTTATCTTTGAGGGGATAAGCTTCCCATTTCAGTGGGTGACTTTAGGGCATTTCCTCCCCACTACTCTTCCATCTGAGACAGACACTGGGAGGTTGGGTTTTGCCAAAAGTCTTTTCCCTTATTGCCCAGACTCCCCTGCTGGAATGGTTTGTCATGCGGCCCAGTTTTAGCCCAGCAGCAGGAATTACTGGGTGGGCTTTGGGAAGAACTTTTTTAAAGGGAAAGTTTCACCTGGCACTCTTTTTTGCCTCTTTCTTCCCCTTCCCCATTTCTTCCTTCTTGCCTTGAATCTGAACATTTGAACTGGAAGGTCAGCAGCCATCTTGAGGTCTTGTGACCGTGGGGAGGAAAGCCACTTGCTGAGGATGTCAAATCTTAAAGAGAGGGCCTGGATCTCTCGTGGTTCATGTCAAGCTGCCGTGTCAGCCCTGACTTAGCTGTTCTGAGAGTCTGCTGAATCTTTCACTCTTAGGTGTTTTAGATGTTTTTGTTTTCCTCCTGTTGTTTTTATTTGCTACTAAACACATAACTAATTAATTTGTTCATTTCCCTTCCGCCTTGGTAATGAAAAATAAGAGCTCGGCAATTTATACCTTGGTTTTGAAGGATTGCAGATGCTTTCTATTTTCTGCTCCATGTCAGAATACACCTGATTGGAAACACTAGGTATTACCACAAATTTAAGCTGAGTCATATTTTATTGTTCTAGACCATTGTACTTGAGGTTGTAGCTCCAGCTACCTTTTGAAGTGCCCTGATTTAAACACCTGGGGCGCTTATTCCAGTGCTTCATGTTAAGACCGGTAAGATGTATCCAAAGAGTGGCTCCTTCCAACGTCTGAACACAATAAAAATGATGGAGATTAACTTCTTAAAAAACTATATCAGAAGGAAAAAGAAAAAAAAAAAGTGAAGAGGAAAAAAAAGCAAAATTACAAAAACTGGTTTCAGGTAGTGTGTCAGAATACACTTTCTTTTATAAGATCTAGATGAATGGAAATATATCCTCCAGAGGAAAGTCTTTTCTTGAGATAGAAAATTCCTCCAGCTGTCTCCCTTTTTTCCAAATATTACATCTTTTAGTCGCAGAAAGGTATTTACAAAACATTTTCTCAGGCAATTACATTGTTCTGTAGTATAATTTCAAAAGTATTTTCTTACCGAAAATATCTGCCCTTTTGTTTGTAAGACTCTTTCCCCCTCGGAATACAATCTCAGAATTTAAATCAAAACTTCATGTTTACCTTATTATGGATTACTTTCTCTGATTCCAATCTTTTGATCCTTGTAAAATAGATCTTTGAAGAGCCAGGAGGCCTCTTGGATTCATTCGGCGGAGTGTTCTTGGTGTTGTCTGCCTCATCGGTTAACTGGGGAGACTGCAATGAATGGAGCTTGGTCGCTTGCCAGATGCTTGACTTGTGGTCAGAGGGCAAAGGAGAGCAGCAGAAAATCTGGAAATAAGACCAGCCACCTTCCGCAGTGGGATTGGAAAGAGTTGCCTGGCCCCTCTCTCCTCCTTTCGGGTACCTGACAGGAGACACTGCTTTGGGGGTAAGTCAGCAAAGATTATGGCAGAGCGGAAAGTGGAAAGCTTCTTTTGTTTCAAGGAAGAGAGATACACTGAGGCCATCTAGGAAAGAGGATTTATCACAAATGTAACACTGGAACCAGAAAGCCGTCAGGAAGACAGCTCAGCGGACAGGCAGTTCCCTTCGTCTCTCTCATGGTCCATCCCATCTCCCTCTTGTGATCTCTCTGCTTTTCTTCTGTACTGTGTCCACTCTATTTTCCTCTCTATTAACAGACCAATTCCTCAAGCCAAATGCCAGAGAAAGCTAGTCCAAATGACTTTTTCATTGACATTACTCCTTTGGGTAGAGTTCTTTGCCTAAGGCATTTCCTGAGCCATTAGCCAACTGATAGACAGGTTGCCTAGGCCAGGCGCCCACCTCCAGTCCACTCAGTGGTCACTGAAGCACAGACACCAGCCTAATGCAACTTTCCTGATCCAGGGGACTATGGATGAGGCAATTAATATTAAAAATAGTTGTTAGAAAATGGTTTCTGGAACTTGCATTTCCACTCAGTCCCAAAGCCATCACAAGCCTGCTTTGCTTCATCAGTGAGCATTCAGATTCCCCTACCTATTAACAGGGGATAATGAAACCTATTTCACAGACTTGTAGTGAGACTTAAATAAGATAATGTGTAAGTGAAAGGACTTCGTAAACTGTTAAATAATGTACTAATGATATTATTATCAGAAAGGGATAACCTCAAGTCATTTTCACCCATCTGTCTTCTCAGAAAGGCTAGCCATTTATCTAGAAAGAGAATGGTGACAGGGAACAAGTAGTCTGGAGATGTACCAGGGGCCAGGAATCTCCAGGGGTATGCTAGCTGTCAGGGATCGAGGCAGCACAGGGACTGGCAGTTCTCTTTGTCTCTCTCATGGTCCATGCCATCTTCAGGGATGTCCAGTGGGTAGCTAGCCAAGAGCCCTGGTCTTCAATGTCTCACAGGGCTCTGAGTGCTTACTGTGTGTGTGTGTGGTGGTGGTGGTGGGGGGACGGGCACACTTATGCGCGCGTGTTTGTGTGTAAAATGAGTGACATAGAATATAGAAACCTCTTTTATCTGTTCAGAGCCTCTCCTCACCTCTGCTGATGGCCCCTTTTCACCACTAACATCTCCAAATCTCTTTAAAGACGAAAAGAAAAGTAGACAGGAAACTAAAAAAAAAAATCAGAATTGAAAAGAGGTGACAGTGAGCAGGCAGACATAATAAGATATTGGGTGTGAGTTCCCCAGAAGGCCTGGCGGCTCAACCCACAGAAGTAAACTGCTAGGGAATTTCAGCCCTTAGCTAAACACCCTGCAGCTGCCTGTAAATATCAAGCCCTTTGTATGAATAGTGGCCCTGACTTGGGCAGAGCTGCACCTGGGCTTCCCTGGAATTCCTTGACTCACTGCTGAGGTAGCTGAATGAGGGTGGAGCACTGGACCAAGTACAGTGGTTTTGCTATTAAGCTCACCAGGTCCCTAATTAAACATGAGAGGAAAGAGAGAGAGAGAGTGGCTGCAATATGTTTTTACCAGGCCCCCTGTCCCAAATCAGCAACCTGGGCCTATTTAAGTAGGTTCAGGTTGTCACATATAGGTGGTCATGTAAAAATGTACTGAAACATGCTCCTCCTACCCCAAATTATAATTTATTCATAAAAACAAAGTTTTCTAAAATACGCTGCAAACTGCAATGTCTTGGTGCAGGAGAGACAGTTTATTGAATTCCGCTGGCTGAGATGGGCCCGTGCAGAGCCATGAGGGGTAGAGAGATTAAATAGGGGGGCAGGAGAAGTAGAAGCGAAATGTTGATATGTTCCTTTGAGAACACAGGAAAGGCAAGCAAGGGAAGATAGGGAAGTGAGGAAAGAGATGACTCATTTTCCTCTATATTTGCCTAATTCCCTCACTGACATTGACAGATAAGACTACTGACTTCAGGCCCTGGGGTCCCAGCTTTCCTCTTCTTGAGTTTTTCATTCTCTGTTAATTAGAAAATTGGAGAAATTGTCATGATATTTATAGTGTCTAGACTTGGGGAACTGTGGGAAACAGTAAGAGATTTAATTGCAGAGTCGAGAAGATGCATGAAGGTGACAGGATTTTGAAAGTCTCTTCTGAGAACAAGGCAACACTGAGCTTGTTTCTCAGGATTGCCCTGAGGTTGTCTCTTATGTAAAGGGAACCTTGGGCGTTTCATCTGAACCTTTTGGGTTGTCAAAATAGTCGCTTCCTGAGGATTCCAAGGATCTGTGGAGAAAGCTGTGTTGCAGTGCTCTTTATCAGCTTTATCCTCAGCGGTGTCACCATAAAGTGTGGCAGAGGCAGATGCTCTCAGAGTTTCTTGCCCAGACGAAAAGATATTGACTGATCTTGGGGGGGAGATAGAGAAAGTGGTTAGTATGAAAACCTGCCTTGCCAAGTTTGGTCATTCTATTTTTCCTTCCACAATTCAGTGACATACTTTCTTTAGCCAGTTGGTGGAAGAATTGATACTACACTTTGATCTTAGCCAAACGGCGGAGAAGCGATCGGTGGAAAAAGTGAGCAGAGTGTTGTCCTCTTCAAATGCAGAGTAAATCCATGCTTATCGGTATCCAGTTAACTAGAAATCCCCATTAATCAGCATTCCTCCACTTGGAGAGGACAAAATGGTTGGTGTTCCAGGCCACCCCCAGCTGCCTTTCACCACGGAAATGTCACTATTATTTCTGCTGATTATGCATGTAAAGCTAGCTAATTATAAAGACTCAAGATTAAAAAATGGGAAAATGAAAAGTGTCTTTGTAAATGTCTCACCCTATAGTTACCCCTCAGTTAAACACTCAATAGACCAGTGTAGATACCTCAGAAATTTTTGTGCATATAAATATACATATGTATATGGAATATATTTATGCAAATGAGGCCATACTATGCACACTGTTGAGTGACCTACCTCTTCAAAACTTTACATGTCGTATACATCCATATCAAACATACAGAACTCAGTTTTTTAAATGACTGCACAGTGTTCTATATTATAGATTCACCATAATTGATTTTACTAAATATCTGTTAATAAATATTTAAGTTGATTCCTATTCTTTGCTATTATTAATAATTCTGTAATGACATTTTAGCACTTCTTTGATTATGCTTTTAAAGAAAAACAGTATCTGTGCTTCTTTATACAATTAACTTTTTTGAAATACAGCTTACATATAATAAACTGAACTCGTTAAAAATATACAATTCCAGTTTTGACAAAATTATCTAACCATGTAACTGTTACAACAATTAAGCTAGAGGGCCTTTCTATCACCTCAAGACATGTTCTCATGCACCTTTATAATCACCCCGCCCCCCCCCCACCCTTGACCCCAGGCAGCTAATCTGTTGCTGTAGGTGAGTTTATATTTTCTGGAATTTCATGTAAGTGGAATTATATAGTATGTACTTGTTTTGAGTCTAGCGTAATGTTTTTGAGATACGCGTATGTAGTCGTCTGCATCAACAGTTCTTTTTATTGCTGAGTAGTATTCCATTGTTTGGATGCACCGTGATTTGTTTTCCACTCACATGTTGATATGGATTTTTTCCAATTTTAGGCTATTATGAATATAGTGCTATGAACATTGTATAACAGTCCTTGTGTAGATATATGTTTTCATTTGTTTTGAGTATGAACTTTATAAGAAACCGCCAAACTGTTTTTCGAAGTAGTTGTACCATTTTACATTCCTACCAGTGGTAGAGTTCCAGCTACTCTATATTTTTGTCAACACTTGACTTGTTAGTCTTTCTAATTTTAGCCATTCTATTGGGGAACTATGAGAAGAGTCATCTCTTTCATCACTCTCCTGTCTTCCTTGTTTGCCCTTCCTGTATTATTCTCAATGTATAGTAGTACATCACTATTATTTAATTTGCATTTTCCTGATGACTAATGGTGTTGAGCGTATTTTCAGGAGCTTTTGGCCACATTTTATGATGCATCGTTAAAATGTGTGTGTTGCACATTTGAAAAAATTAGATTGTCTTCTTATGACTGCATGCGAGAGCTCTCTCTATATTCTAGATCCAAGTCCTTTGTCAGATGTGTGCATCGCAAATGCTTTCTCTGTGTCTTGCTTTTTAATTTTCTTAATGGTGTTTCCTAAAGGGCAAATGTCTTTAGTTTTAATAAGTCCATAAATTATTTTTTGAAACATCAACAGAAAAAAAGATTCAATAGTGCTATTAAATACCTTAGTGTTATTTTTGCATTGAGTTATATAATATTCAATTCCTTAGAAATTGTTAACTGAATTTTAATTAAATTATTGGATTAATCAAAACACCCCTTTTTCTTATTGCCACGAGTAACATAATCTCCTATATTTATGTATCCTCATGCAGTAACTTTGAAATTTAAATGCCATCTTAAACCCTTTTTAAAAATGTGACTCAATTGGGAAATGTAGAAAAAAAGGAATACATCAGATCTCTGCTCACCATTTATATCAGAATATTTTTTCTGTAAGTGAGTAATCTACAAAAGTTTTTAAAGAGTAATCATGAAACATATTAGTGCCTACTATGTGTCAAACACTGTGCTAAATGGATTGTTTCATCTAATCCTCACAGCAATGACCCTATGAATTGGCCACCATTGTTCTCCCCACTTTAGAGATGAAGAAACCGTTCGAGTTCACTCAACTCATCCAGAGCTAGGTTCCAAACTCCAGATGTAGATGTGCCGATATACTTTAATTATAATCCACATTTCACTCATTCTGTGAATTTTCTTTGATTCACTAAATTGTTGCACCCTAAGATTATTTACTACTCAGTCTATATGCTGATCTCCCAACATGTTCCCCAACATTTTTAACACCAATATTTAACACTCATTAATAGAATTTCCATGCTATTAATAGGTTTATGATAACCAGCTATTGCATCTCAACCACATATTTTTATTTTTATATAGCTTTTATGTGGCTACTCATCATCACTATTTAGGCCTTTGTTGGTTTTGAGAGTGAAGTCAACATTTTGAGAACGTCTAATATTCATTTCAGCTCAAAAATAATTTTTTTCTTGTGTAGGGACTTCCTTTTTAGACTCACGTTTCCAATTCTTAAGCAAAAATTAGAACTTTCTAATAGTAAACCCTCTAACTCTCTGGCAAGATTTAGCTCTGAAGACAAGAATCTGGAAGAACAGAGAGAAGTTGCTAAGCGAGACGAGGGCTCTCCCTCATAATAAAGACATTTTGCTGAATCACAGCTGTCCTCCTCCATTTTCAAATAAATTAATGAGAATCAGTGGAGGCATGCCGAGGTAAAGTCTCAGTGCATCAAGGAGCTGGCTCCTAGGAAGGAACGGTGCATTTTCAACATGGGGTTCGGAGGAATGGTTATAGCATATTAGTGCCATGGTTTTCGATGGTTGAATATGGCTTTGTTATTAGGTCTCCAGTTACATCCTCTAGAAGAACACTTAGAGTCGCTAATTGTAGCACATGGAATAGGACCTCTTCCTCATTACTTTGTGCTTTGAAAATTAAACAGTCGAATGTACTGTGAACATTTTTCTTTCTCCTCTCTAGGTTCCTGAAGCAAAAAATAACAAAGAAATTAAAGGGCATGGGAAAAAATCTCTTTGCCTCATGTTATTACTAAACTAAACATCATAAAATTATGGACTTTTAAAATAATTTGTATCAGAAGGAATATTTAGGTGATAAGAAAACTTTGGGGACAATAGTGTACTATGTAAACAGAAATTTCTGCTACCCCCTATAAGAGCGATCATTAATTCCTAGGGCCAGGAGTTGTCAAAACAGCTAGAGCCAGACCATGCCATCTGTGTTCTCCCTCTCCCAGGCAGGTTTGGGGTAAAGAAAGAAGTAAAAGGGGAATGGTAAATCCCCAGGGTTAGTGAGTTTTGTTTACTAATCCCAGCCCGAGCAAGTGTCTGGATTCCTGGAAAATGCAAGGACAGACCTTTCCTTAACTCAGTTCTCCTCTCTTACTCCATCCCACCCTTCTCTCTACAGAGTGGTATATAGAGTTATAATCTCTTTTTAGAGTTGCTGAAAAGGATGTGGTTGGAGAGCAGGACAGCCTAGAGAAATAAGAGGAAAACCACTATTTAAGACTCAGGGTGAGGTGCATATCAGAAAGCTCCTTGGGTTAAACTTACTCATTTTCTAGTTCTCTTGCTCCTACTTATTAATTGAGTGGCCTTGGATAAGTACCTTCCCTTCATTAGGTCTTGTTCTCATGTGAAAAGTTGGGGGTTTGGATTAGAGCTAGATGATCTGGGAATGCCTTTCGAAACTTGACAACTGTAACTCTCATCTGTGATTCTTTTAGTATCACATGTCTCAACCAGGAAAATGCAAAGTAACATGTGCTTTTTGTAGGGCTAGGTTAAAAGGATTTAAAAGATTCTTTTAAAACAGCTTATTTTCCTACAATATGTGTTTCTTTAAAAACAAGTATGAGAGGATTGGATTGATCAGAATAATGTGCTTCTAGAAAGATCAGGTGACAGTAAGGCTATCGATTGGTCAGACACACTACTTTTTTTCTCTTTAAGGAATATATATTGGCCAGAGTATGCACCATAGACTTTTCTGTCCTTTGAGCCAGATCTCAGTTAGTTCACTCTTAGTAAGGATTGATAATGAAACTGTATGGAAAGTAAAGTAAGTTTCTCTTTCAAGACAGGAGAGTGAGCTTTGCCTCTCCATTAGGACTTTGCTAAAATAAAAGTAAACAAGTACAAAAAAAAAAAGAAAAAGTGTGTGATGGGAAGGTGTAGAAACCAATGGATTGGAGATTTCAACAAATTTCTAAAGAAATGAAAGGGGAAGATTAATGGTTGAATTGGGCAGAAAATGCCACAGGTTAGGCTGCACAAAATGAGATGACAATTAGAAACCTGAGAAAAAAACAAATTCTGAACAATAAAGTCACAGACCACACATGAAGCAAACTACAACCAGGCATGAATACAAGCAGTTAATAGAGTTTAAGGAAGGCAATCTACTTGACCTTGATGCTAGAAATTGCCTCATTTGAGAGACCCAGGGGTTATAACATTGGGTCCATGGAAAATGTCATCCTAGCATATTAACACTGGACAATGTTTATATTGATCATAATAAAGTATATGTGGTATTGGCTTATTTTCATTTTTTAATATTTTAATAAACTTTATTTTCCAGGACAGTTCTAGATTTACAGAAAAATTGTAAAGATACTACAGAGAGTTCCCCTATTATTAACATCTTATGTAAAAAAGTACTGTCCATTTGGTGCAATTAATGGATGAGTATTAATATGTTATCATTGACTAAAGTCTATACTTCATGCAGACTTCTTTAGCTTATACCTAATGTCTTCTATTCTAAGATCTCATTCAGGATACCACATTACATTTAGTCATTCTGTCTCCTTAGACTCCTCTCGACTATAACAATTTCTTAGATTTCTTTGTTTTGGATGACCTTGACAATTTTGAGGAGTGCTAGTGAGGTATTTTGTAGAACGTCCCTTGTTTGGGACTTGTCTGATATATTTCTTATGATTAGACTGGGGTTATGGGTTTAATAGGGAAGACCACAAAAGGAAAGTGCCATTTTAGTCACTTCAAATCAAGGCTACATACTGTCGAAATGACTTAACATTCTAGTTGATTTTGATAACCTGACCGAGGCAACGTTTTGCCAGGTTTCTCCAATATAAAGGCCCATCTCAACCCATCTCATACTGTACTATTTGGAAGGGAGTATAAAGTCAGCTATAGACAAGTAGGGAAGTATTTTTTTATGGTTGCAGTATAGAATGTAAATACTAACAATTTAGTTAGTAGTAAAATGTTGCTGACAAAAATGAAAAGGAGAGGAAAAGTGGAGGAATGGAAAAGAGGGCCAATACCTTCATTTTATAGAATAAGAAATCTACAAATAGTCTATGAAAAAGAAATAGCAATTTTAGCCCTCATTTTAAAATATTAAAGTTTAGTTCCAACAGAGGAAATAAAACACCGTCATTGCTATTAAACATTGGGAAGAGAGGGTAGTGTGAGATACATGCTCACTTTCATAGTGTGGAATTAATTGATATTGACTAGTTGGTAATCCAAGAAAAGAGATACAGAATGCAATGGAGGTCAACATCAAATAGCCTCACCCCAGATGAAACCAGAGTTTTCTTCTGTAGAGGAAACTGAAGCTGAGCAAGGAGAAGGGGAAGGCTGATGCTTTTCATTGAAGCTTTCCTATTATTTGATTTATTACCATGTGCACAATTATATTCTTTGAAATCAAAGATAATGTGTAAGGCAGTGCAAGGACTCATATTGGACCACCTACTCTGACCTATTTTCTATAGTACCTTCCTTCAGGAACCCGAGCAAACCACCAGCCAACTACCTAAACTTCATTAACACAAACCACACTACCTTATGTTGGTTTGTTGAGGCAGGAACCTCACTTCTAATAGAGCAGGAGTGATCTTAGGCCTTTGATTGAAGGAAAGGCATTAAAAAAAAGAATTCGTTTTGTTTCCTTGGAATAAAGATTAGGAAGATTGCAGATGTAAAGGAGAAATTGGCTGAAATACGCACCAAACTCTCTGGTTGAAAAGCATTGGCAGTTAGTGGAAATCCTCTGTGTGTTTCCTGTGTTTAGCATTTATACAACATGTTTTAGTTTAAAAGCCCTTTACTATCATTAGCTAATTACCTCCCAAGGGCTGCAGGGTAGTTAGAGGGCGAATTGGAAACAAGCCAGCTTTTAGAGCTGTAAGATGTACATGAGTCTGGACTGGCCTGATTCAGGGTATAGTTGTTAGATCAATTTCTCACACTTGGATTGATTGGTTAATGAGTGGTTATTCAATCTCTAAAGTTTTTTTCCTAGACTCCACATCGTCTCAAGACATACAAGTTACTGAAACAAAGAGAATTTATTTCAATGGCAGATCTCGTGAATATCTTGAATATAGTTAAACACTGGTAACAGTTTTGGCTTCATCATTAAATCAGAATCCCTAATGTGAGGCCTGAGTATTGACACTTATTAAAAGTGCCCTAGGTGATTCTAGAGTAGCATGATGCTTGAGAATCCCTGACTTAAATGGCCAGTAGAGGCTTCTTCTCTTTTCCCCAATAACTGTATCTACAAAGAGAATGAATGCAATATTTGGCTAATGAAAGCTTTTCATAAACATTAATTGTTAATGAATATTACATCTTGTTTTGAATCAAATATATATATGTATATATCTATATACACACACAAAAAAGGAATTCGGAGACTATAGAAGAGGAAATATGCATGCCTTTGTATACATAAAAATCATCACAAATAGAATCGCTTGTTCATGTTTTGGAATTTTTATTTCCATTTTATTTTTATCCTTTGTATTTTTAAAAAACATTATCAGATTCCAAGTACAATTTTGTATTTCGCTTTTAACACCAATATAATAAGCATTTTCCATTGTTTCATGTTTTAAAAGACAGCTCTAAAAATGAAATCTAGTGAAATGAGGCAAAGATGAAAATTTATGCAAATTAGAAATTTGAACCAAAATAGAAATTCAGGTATCTGCAGAGCACAGGCACACAGGAATATTCTCACCCTGTGTCCATTTAGAACACTCAGACCAGTGGGAACTAGAGCACGTTCTCTATCCAAATATTATCTATATTTGGTATGTGGTGCCCTCTACTGGCTGTCCTAGAACTGTGCCCTTTTCTGTTTGTAAACTACGTAAATGTGGTCGGTAAGGACTCTAAAGGAAGGGTTTAGATTGTATGTGTGCATGTTTAAATTTTGTATGCCTATATTTTTATTTATATATGTTGCTGCAATGTAGAATTGAAGCTATTTAAATACAGGATATGGCTTTGAGTCTGTTTCTTTTTATTCATTCTATGAACATTTTAAAGAGTCTATCATGCTAGGAGGCGGGAGGCAAAAAGATGAAATATTCACCGAGCGATGCAGTTAGGTGGAATAACATACTAAACAAGCCTTGGATATTCCAGCAGAAGAACCTCACTCCTTGTAGATCCTTGTCCTTCTGTATCTAGGAAAATCATCCTCTTCAGTGAAGCCTGCAACTTTGGGAGAGACACACAGGCAGAGCCAGGAAGAAAGGGGACACCTTCCCTTTCTTCCAAATCGATTCTCCACTCAGTGGGCTTGACAGATGTCACAGACAGCTTGCTCTCAATTTACTTACAAATTAAAATTTATGGTGGACTATAACACATTAATAAGATTGCATGAGTGGCAATAATACAGAGGTTTAATTGAGCCCCTATAATAAAGGAATAAATCCAATTTTCTAGAAATGTATAATATTTATATAATATGTACCTAAGGAAGGGAGGTAACTATTATATTTGGAAAGCACATTGGAATTTTATCTTGCTTTTTTGGGAAGGAAATACATATAAAACTAATCAAATTTTTCTAATTTGAGGAAGGCCTAAAGCACAGGACAAAATGGGGAATCTCTAACACATTCATGATCACCACTTCTTTGGTATGTAGTCTCTGTAACTACATTATGTGTAAATATGCAAGATGATTTATAAATTAGCTGAGTCATTTTTCTTTTAACCTCAGACCCTGTTGATAATATTGGACTTACAAGTTTGATTCCATACACCCAAAACTTAAGCATGACTATATAATATTTATCATGCATATTGAACCAGCAGTTGTGTGGTCTTGGATGAGTAATTTTATCTTTAATTTTTCTATTTAGAAAAGCGTATAACCTACTTTTTTGTAAAGATTAGAAATGAGGTATGTAAAATAACGATCAAAACTTCTGGAACACAATAGCTGCCCAGTAAAACACAGTAGGCACTTCAGAATGATAGAAATTCAAGCTTGGGCTCTACCTGGGTTGAAATCTTGGGTCTAGTCTTTCTTTAGCTGTGTGACCTTGGACAAGCAACTTTACCTCTCTGGATCTCAGTTTTCTTATCATGAAAGTGGAGATTGTAGCAGTACATACTTCATAGGTTTATTGGGCAGATACAATGAGTTAATACATGTAAAGAGCTTTGGAACATTTATTAAAATATAGGGCTTAATAAAGGTTAGTTATTATTTTAATTGCTCTTTCTTTTGGACACACCTGTATTTTTGAAGCTATAATAAAATCAGGGAGGGACAGACATCATCCCATGTGTATGAAACACATCTCAGTGCTGTCACACCAGCTGTTTTCAGCAGATTTCCATTGTTGTGGCTCTATAACCAGTTCTCCTTGATAAAGTCATCAGGGGCCTCAATAGGAATTACTTTATGTTAAGTTTGACCTCTTTGCTATAAAATAGTAATTCTTAGTTATTGAGTTCCCTCTCTACATATTTATGATTTGATTTCCCTAAAGAGCATGAGGAGGAAGAATTACTTGGAGCAAATTAGGAAAGCATTGTGAAATTAGAACTCTATAACCCTACTTGTCACTTCTCTCCAAAGTAATTGTAGGATGCTGTGGTTTTGTGCAGTTGAAGCTCTGGGTACCCAATTTCAGTCTGATTAAGTCTTTTCTTCATTGGCATTTTGGCTAATGCTCTTCCCTTTTAATAAATAGTGGCAATGAGCCTACATACTGGCCACATAAAGTGATATAAAGCAGTGGTACCCAAGGAATATGAACAAGGTGCTAGACAAAGATACAACTAACTCTAATTATAACATGAATTCAACTGTGATAACGGCTATTAGGGTAACTTGGAGGGAAGAGGATTCTAAGAGCTTAGAGAGAGGTTTAAAAAGAGGTTCATTGATAATAAACCTTGAAGAATGGCAGAGGAGAAGGTGAAACACAATAGAAGCAGAGAGAACAGGATGAGTAAAGGCATAGAAATGTCAAAATACACAGCTTGTTTGAGGAACAGCAGATGGTTCTTGTAGCTGTAGCAGAAGGTATGCAGGCAGAATGTTAGGAGGTGAGGAACAAAGGGTCTGGGTCCTCAGGGAGTCATGTTCTAGATCTCAGGTTCTTTGAGAGCCCCTCAGGTCAGGTCCTGTGTGTAACTCCTCATTTCATCCTTCTCTCTGTGGTCTTCTCTAGGCCTCAGCCCATGCATTCCTTTTACTTCTGCACTTAAAAACTCCATTCTCTTCTTCCCAAAGGACTTTGCTGGTCTGGCATTTACTAACTTGCCACCTATTACCAAAAATGTGGAAAATAAAATGGTATAAGAATTTGTACAAAACATTGGCCCCTCAGGGTAAAAATCTGACCCTAATGAACTGGGAACAGGCAGGATAGCCTGGCTAGATTTCGAAGCGATAGGAAAGCAAAAACAATGAAGTAAGAAAACCATGTTTGGCACATAGTTGGTCCTCAATTAATTATTTGTTCAATAAACAAATTAGGGGACAGCCTGATGGACTATCAGGTATTATGTGGTGTCTCTGGGGTATGACCAACTGTCTCTGAAAAACTCTTTCTATTTGGGAAATAGGAAGGAAGGTGAGAAGTGACCTGTATATGCTGGCTCTCCCTGCATTTGTGCCAAGGCCAGGTCTTTCCTGGAGTTTGTTGTTATTTGGCAGTTAGTTTCTCTTTCAGGGAAGAAAGGTGTGTGTGTGTGTGTGTGTGTGTGTGTGTGTGTGTGTGTGTGTGAGAGAGAGAGAGAGAGAGAGAGAGAGAGAGAGAAAGAGAAAGAGAGAGAGAAATACAAACAATGCCCCAATGTTTATTTCCTTCCAGTCATGCCAAGACTAAAAGATCTCAGGTTACAAATTCATTCTTTTGCCAGAAAGTAAATTGGGGTAGGTGGCAGGTGGGGAGGTGGGGTGGGTGGATAACAAGAAAAAAAAGAAGTTAAAAGAAGAGCTCAGTTTTACTTGGTTAACATATACACTTAGAATTTAGGATAAAAAAGATTTGGTTCTAATTTCAAAGTGCTTTTAGTATGGAGAGACATAAAGCCAAGCAGAGTATTTAATGCAGGAAAGACAGTGTTATAACAGAGGTTAGGCCAGGGAACTCAGAGTAGGGGCTTTTAATGGAGCTCAGGGCCTTGCTACTCCAAGTATGTTCCACCACTAGCAAGCAGCCTCTCCTGGAAACTTATGAGAAATGCAAACTCTCTGGCTTCAACCCAGACTGACTGAATGTGAATCTGAGTTTTAACGAGATCCCTGGCTGAATCATATGCACATTACTATTTGAGAAAAACCGGCCTAGGGAGTGGGGATGGGATCTGGGAACATTTCTTAGAGGAAGTGAATTCTGAGTTGTGTTTTGAGGATGAGTAGGATTAACCAGGTAGTGTTCCCAGTAGAGGGAAGAACATAAGCAAAAGTTCAGAGGCATGAAAAAGCATAGGGATATTTTTGGAACTGTAAGTAGCTTAAATTGCTATCCCAAAGGGGAGTGTGGGAGAAAGGGGAGGGGAAAATGCAGCAAGATGGTCAGGCAGTGACCAGATCCTACTGGGTGTGCTCTAAGTTAAGAATCTTGCCTTTATGTGATCCATGTTAGAGACACAGGATGACATGTTCACTGCAGCCCTGAGAAGCCTAGGAACATCAAGGTGAAGGGCAGAGAAATTAATTAGGCAGCTAAGGCAATAGTTTGGGAGAGAAATGAGAGTCTAACTCAGGTAGTAGCAGTGGGGATGAAGAAGAGGGAGCAAGATTAAGAAATGTTAGGAGGTGATAAGCAGATGAAAGACTTCAGTATGGATTGGGGTTGAGAGGGTGGAGGAGGCCTAAGTCTTGACTGGATGAATGGCAGGCTTCTGGCTGGGATTAGTGGGTGGCTGCTCATGATGTTACTAACAGAGATGAAAGAGTAAAAGAAGATGAGCTGGTTTAAAGAGGGAAATTATGAGTTCAGTTTTCAACACATGTAGTTCAAGTGAATAGAAAACAGGTATAGGAGAAAAAAAGAAGAAAATAAGAAAAGGATGGAGAACTTGGTGAATTAATCAGCGTGCAGAAGGAAAGTGATGAGGAAGAAACAGTGGCCTGCCCGGATTTGGCGCTATAATAAAGTACCTAGTATATCTGTGAGTTTTTCCTCCAGACCTATTTCCAGAGGCTGCCTTCTTGGAACTTGGTTTCAGCAATTGGTTGGACCCTGAAGAAAAGAAAATGGTTTGATTCATGGTTTCCTCTCCTGTGATCAATTAATTGTTGACGCCATTTGCAAAAAAAAAAAAAAAAAAAAAAAAATTAACCTGGAGTTCAAGCTGTCCAGGGTCAGAATGACCATTGTTGCCCATGTTTCCCTCTGGGTCATTTTGCCCACTGTCCCCAACACTATTTCCAAAGTAGCAATAATACAGTGCCAATATGTGCGTGTGTTTTACGTGGTTGTCAAGTTCCGGATGACCTCTGCCACAAATCTGCCCTGTTTGTGAACTTTCATACTTTTATTTTGCACCTTAAAATTCAGCTCTTGAGAATAGTCTGTCTCGAATGATTCTCATAAGTATTTCCTATTTAGCAATCTGTTCTCCTCTGCTCACAGTTCTAAAAAACGTTCCGAACTTCTATGTCTCCACGGCAGAAACTCCGAGCAGTATAACATTTTTTGATCAGCCAATAAAAAGCAAAAGGTCGGCACGTGGTCTATTAGTTTGGGCAGGAGTAAGGTATTCCAACCAGATCCTTTCTCTCTTGCCAGGATCAAACATGGCGGGCTGCAGCCTGACCTTCCAGAACACCCAGCACGCTTTCCCGCAGCCCTAATCAGGTTTTGGCGCTCCTTTTTTCACCTTCCTTCCCACTGGCGTCTCCAAAAGAGTCAGCACCTGGGAGCGTGACAGCGGATCCTGCTTCCCGCCCCCACTCGAGGGCCCGCCCACTAGCCCTCGCCAGCCAATCGTAGGCCGCGTTACGGCGGCCGGCAGCTCCGGCCGGCCCCGCCCTCCAACCTCACCGTGGCCTGCGGCTCCCCGGCCGGTAGCGCCACTCTCGGTTGTGCGTACTGGTCGTGTGGGATCGCCGGTCGCGGACGCTCGCTGCCGGCCCAGTCTCAGCCTACCTAGCTCCGCCGAGGCGGTCGGCCCGGAGCCTCCGCCATGGACTTCGAGGACGGTAAGCGCCGCCTCTGGCTTGTCGCCGTGCTGGGCGGAAGATGGGGTGGCCTGCGCTGGGGGTCTGTTTACCGTCTCAAGATGGCCGTGTGTGGGCTTTGTTCTGCGGGCCCGGAGGCCGGCCGCCCGCCCGCCGGCCGCGGGCCCAGTAGCCGGAGTCGGCCTCTGTGGGGACCCGCGCGCCCCGATCCCGCCCGCTGTCGCCGGGGACCTGGGAGTTCCGTGCCGGCCTAGGGGATGCGGAAGAACGCGCCCCGAGCGCGACGGCCTCCGGACTCGGGCTCTGGAGTCGCCCCGGTCCCGGTGCAGGAGAATTGCCCCGACGCCTCCAACTTCCCGGTCTCGGGCACAGGGGCGAGTGGGGCCTCCTCTACGTCACCTCGCATTCGCACCACACCGCAGTGACCCAGATCGCCCATTTAGTGATCCTCAACCCCAGTGACAATTTTCACAGCGATAGTTCTGGTTGTCTTAGTTTAAGTGAGTTTAAAGGGCATCTCTAAGTGATAAGTATAGGTAGATACCTATACAGAATGGGAAGTAAGACATTTCTGGTTAACAGACTGGGATATTTACCCACTACAGTTACCTACCTGGTCGATAACCCCTGATTTGAAATATCTCTGAACCAAAATATTTTTCTCTGGATTGTGTATATGGGTGGGACTAAAGTTAGAATTCTGGCATAGCATCACATGCCCTTCAAATTCAGATCTGTCCAAAGCTGCCTTGACTGGATTTACTGATTAAATAAACTGTATTTTAACAATACCTTTCAGCCATCTCTCACACCAGTTCTTTAACCCTTTTCACACAGTCACAAAGTAAAATATATTAGGTTTTCATCTTGTCTTCAGATCTTGCCCAACTTTGATAGAAATTGGTGTCAGGATAAAATGAGTGTGTAATGACAGCATTAGGGATATGTGAAACGGGCTTAAATGATTAAACTACATTTAATCCCGAGTAACCAGGCATTTCTCAGTAAAACCAGTTCACTAACAACTAGTTGTAAGCTTCTTAATCCAACCAAAAAAATTTATCTTTAACATGTGATCTCAGCATGTAAACCTTACTAAATGATCTTTTGATCTTTGACTTGATTTCATGCCACAAAGAGTTAAAGCTGCCAAATCTAAGTATATGAAAGTGGTCTGGAATAACTCTTTTGTGGATACTTTTAAGCTACTTTGAAATAGGAAGGTCAGCTGTTAACAGTAGTATACTCTGTAGTTTGTTTCAGTTGGTTTTTGACCCATTTTGATATAGTTACTTTTAAACTATGAATATTTGAAGTGCCAGAGGTGGGAGTAAACTTTAAAATATTGTTTTAATGTCAGAGTTTTATGACGGTACCAACACCCAGGGTGCAGCAGAAGCTACCAAGGTGAAGGAAGGGTTGGGGAGCAATGAGAATGGGCCTCTCCCCTCTTGAGAGAATCCATTTTCTGTAGAGAATTGAAAAACAATAAAACTTAGTATATTTGCTTTTTATTATCACTGTGTACCTACACTTCTCAACAGTGCCAGTGATAGTGCTAAAATTCTAAACAAAGTCAGCGGTAGAATACTCCCTCACTCAGGCCCCCTGCTCACCCCTGTCTCTATTTGGGGGATGGAATTTGACTAACAATATATCTGAATCTAATCCTATGTAGTGTAGCTGTATTCTGTTGTACCCGTTGTATTAGATCCCTTTCAGTATTTTTTTAGTAAAATTTACTATAGGATTTAACAATTGTTAAATTATTTTTGACAGAAAAATGGGCCAATATGGTTTTTGGTTATGCCTCATCCTGGATAGATAGAGCACACACACACACACTCATATATATGCATATACATTTCTCAAATAAGGTTCTGAAACCTTTATAGCAAATTAAGTTGTAAAAGAAATAGTAACTTTAAAAAATTATATATTACATTGAATCAATTCCTGGATGTCCTTGCATTTGTATTATTTGATACATAATCTGCCTTTCCTTTTGCTACTTTATAAATCAGTACTGGATCCTCTCTTGGCTGTTTTTATAAATCAGGTGTTATAAACTGATTTTTACATTTCCATAATTTGGATGACAAACCTGTCATCTGGAGAATAGTGAAGAGAAAGAGATACATGTTTTCTCATAGAAATAGTTGTAATTATTTATACCTCAGTTTTGCAGATAATTGAGTTAATGACATTTAAAAAAATAGTGTTTGTTTTAAATAGTTGGGTGTGTAATTTCAGATTTTTGCTAGTATTGTACTAATTCCTTTCTGTTAAATGTGTCTTCATAGATTACACACACTCTGCTTGCAGGAATACTTATCAGGGCTTTAATGGTGAGTATCCTTTCATTTGCCCTTAAATATGTTAAGAGAATACATTTTAGATTTTTTTCTTCATACAATGTAAAAAGCTAGTTCTACCTTGTTTCAGTCATTGTTTAGTCTCGTGATGAATCACTTCTTAGGATTAATGCTGTCATATTATATATAGTATTTGAGTTAGGGAATTCGGGATCAGAAAAAGGGCTATTCACTTTAGCTTGACTCTTTGTTTTATTTGAATTATGTTTCCTTTAATTTATTCCAAAAGGCCCTAACTGCATTCTGAGTGATGAGTTATAAGAAACTGGCTGAATTTTTGTTGAATTAGAGGCTTCGGTATTGAGTAATGTAGATTAAGTGCATTATTGGCTTAGTTCTCTTTTGCTTCTGTTATAATGTATTTTGACCTTATTTTTTTTGAGGTCATTTATTCAAATATGTTAGTATATAAAAAAGAGTCATCTAGAAGAGCACGTGAAGACTATTAACATAAGTATGACGTTAGAGATGTGGCTAGAGCTAGATAAAATCATGAAAGGCGTGCAGAGTACAGTTAGATGTCATTCGGTAGTTATTAGAGCTAAGGCTCTGCCAGACAGGACTATAACACAAAAAAGAACATGGGACAGTTCAGAGAGATTAAAAAAACATGTGAAGGATCCCAGGGAGTAGAGTTAAAATTCTGATTGCCAGAGAAATGCAAAATTCAGTTGTTGTAAAGAATATATATATATTCACAAAATAATACTGAAGCAAATGTACTACTAAATAAAGATGAATGAGCCATTTTATGGGAACAATTACTGTCTAGTTAATTTTTATTTATCATCTCTAAGAATTTAGAGAAACTTCGGGTTTGATGTGGGCTAAAATTCAACATTTAGGAGTAGTCAGTACATTTTGAGTGCTGAACAGATTTTTGAGCAGGATAGTAACATGATAACATTATCAGAAGAAGTTTAATTTAATTTACATCCACATATAGGTTAGGTTGAAAATTGGAAAATCATATAGAAAACCATTACATAAATTTAGGTATAAGGATTTAAGACCCTGAGCTTGGGAGGTGGTGATAGTAATTTAAAAATTATTAAGACATTTCTAGAGAAAATTAACAGAGCTTGCAGGCTAACTAGTAGTAAGTGGAAAATTGAGAGGGATGAATAAAAATGAGCCTAGGGTTTTGAACTGGAGTTGAGTAGGACTATTGTTTTTATCAGAGAGAGATTTGGAAGGATAGAAGGCCATGATCTGTAGTAGGATTTACTAAAGAGTTGGATTTAATGTCTAAATATAGGACTTTGAAATGCAGAATCATGCAGGGCCAGAAATTTATTTTCTTAATGTACTGTGTTGCAAAAAGAGCTTCAGAAATTTCTATTACTGATGTTAGGATTTTTATTTTTTTCTTTAATTTTAGTTTCAACAGTGGTTCTCATCTGAGGGAGCTCTTTCAAAGTATATTTGTTCAGGTCATACTCTAGTCTTCTTAGAGAGCAAGTGGTCCCTGTTATGTTATGAGAAAGTACTCAGAATGATTTTGGAATGCATCTCTGTTAAAGACCACTGCTTGATAACACTTGAGGTCTGGATTATCTGCATTTTATAAATGAAGAACTTAATCTCGGGATATAATTTAACTTCATTCATTCAATAACATTTTTTGAGTGACTGCTGTGTAGTGTTTTAGTAGTTGGCAATATAGCAATGAACAAAAGAGACGAACAAATATTCCTGCCCGTTTGGAGTTTTTAGTCCAGTGGGATGAAATAGACAGTAAACAAGGAAAAGAAATAACATATTGTATGTAAGGTGGTAATTGCAGAGGAGAAAATGCAGGAAAGGGTGATGTGTGTGTGTGCACATGAGAGAATTTTAAAGAGAATAGCTGGTGAAGGACTCACTGGTGACATTTGAGCATAGATTTAAGGGAGGTGAGGATGCAAGTCATGAAACTATCTAGAGGAAGAATGTTATAGATTTTATGAAATATAAGCTATATAGTTACCAAGCGAAGCCAACAATATAATTTATCATTATCATTGTATTTTCTAGTGGTCAAAATGAAGTAGAAGGCATTGGAAAATATGTAAAATTACAAATTTCCTCCACATCATATCTTGGAAGAAAGTTGTATTTCCAGTGTGTCCATGTTTTCTTCTTGCTTCATAATATCTTTTCTTAAATCAGCAGACCAGAAAAAAAAAAAAAGATTGGGGGGAGAGCATTCCAGATAGAGGGAAAGCAGGAACAAGGATAGGGCTGAGCGAATTATGCTTCAGAGAGACTTAAGAAGACTGGTTTGACTAGAGCAGATGATTTTTGCTAAGCAGCATTAAGACAAGGTTAGAGTGGTGAAGTGTAGCCAGAAGAGTATTGAAAATCAAAGGTAATTTGTTTATACCTAAGAAGCAATAGAAGGTGAAGACATGAAAGAGTTGAGGGAGTGAGCAGTGCAGATACAGGGGAGGAGTGTTCTGGGCAGAGGGAGCAGCAGGCACAAAAATAGGAGTGTATCCTATAGTATTCTAGGGACAGCAAGAGGCTTAGTATAGCTGGAGTAAGTGGAGTGAATTAGGGGGAATTGTAGATGAAGTTAAGAGCTGACAATTAATTTAAAAAATTTTAAAAGGTGATGGGTTGGACCATATAGTGCAGGGATTTTCAACCTTGGCACCATTGACATTTTGGACTGGACAATTCTTTGTTGTGGGGTGATGTCTTGTGAATATATTTAGCGACATCCTTGGCTTTATGCACTAGATGTTAAGTAGCACGCAGCCCTGATTTGTGACAACCAAAAATGTTCTGAGATACTACTACCAGATGTTCCCTAGGGACAAATTGTTTCTGGTTGAGAACCACTAGTATAGGACCTTGTAGATTATTTTAAGGCTTTGGCTTTACTTAGAGTAAGATGGGATAACCTTGGAAAGTCCTGAGCATTGAACATGTTCTAATTGATATTTTAACAAAATTATTCTGACTGTTTTCTTCAGAATAAAGATAAAGGGAGCAAAAATAGAAGCAGGGAAACCAGTTAGGAGGCTGTTGCAGTAATCTAGGTGAGAGATGCTGGTGGCCTGCACCAAGATGCTAGTAGTATGGTGGTGAATAATAGTTCCATTCAAGACTTAGTATCACACAACTCTTTAGTTATTTTAATGGTAAGTCATTTGTTTTCTCCTCCTACTCCACAGCTACTTCCTTGTGATTTAATTGTGAGTTTTAATATTTTTTGAGCTTGTCATTTCTACGATAGAGCGATTTAAGTGATAAAATAGATTTGATTTAAAGTGTAAGGCCAATTTTTTTGGTCAATTTCTCATTTAATAGTAAAGACGTATTATATTCTTAGCTTTACTTTTCAAGTTATTTTTAAATTTGATAACCTGCACGAATATTGTTTAGATATAAAATCATCCTACAGACTTTTTATCTCTATAATTACACTGATTATATACAATGTAAAGACATCGCCCCTTTTCTTTTTTTAATTAACTGAATAGTAACAATCCGATGAACAATAAACCAGTCATTACTGTGTGAAAGTAGCTTTGTTCGTTTTTGGGTACTCCACAGTACCTGGCACAAGGTGAGTGTTCAATAAATATTAGTAATTTAAGACGTCGTATGAAATAAAACACACAGATTCAAAATACTAAAGGATTTAGTATCCAGAGGCAGCCTCTGCTAACAAAATAGAAACTAGCAGAAATAACAAAATAAGGTTTTTTTTGCTTTCTGTACCTGACTGAAACTAACTCTTAAGATTGTTTTTTAATATGAGGCCTTAGAGGAAAGCCTCTTATTTTGAAAAACTTAATTTTAATCTCAAAATTGTCTTCTATATGAGTGATATTTACATGAATTATATGGTATATTTACCAACTCTAAAGACAATTAACTATTAGTCTAGAACTGTGTTGTTGAATATGGTAGCCACTGGCCATAAGTGACTATTGAGCACTTGCAATGTGGATAGTCAGAATTGTATTGTGCTGTAAATGTAAGTTACACACCCAATATGGAGTCTTAGTATAAAAAAAATGTAAAATATGTTGATACATTTTGTATATTGGTAAGCTTTTTGTACTCTCTTATATACATTGGTATGTCTTGTACTTTTAATGGATCTTTTTTACTATGATCCTATACTATCAGGCGTTATTGGAAAATATTGGTTTACCAATTTATTAAGATTTGCCAAATACATATTGACAGATTTTATTGTACTATATATATATTTATATAAATATATAAATTTATATATATATATAAATTTATATATATATAAAACAACCTTAATACCACTAATTTTATCAGAAAAGCCTTTAAGTATTGAGAAGCTGTCAAGTTCAAGGTGGTAGATACAAGTTGTATACAATTTTAATTTTCACTTGAAAGCTTGAATTTTATCATTGGCAGGAAATATTTTTACTTGTTTTCCTCAGAGTGACAGTATCACTTTGTTCATTTTTGAGAAAATGTCTGCTACATGTCCTAGTCTTAAAGCCATAATTTTTGAATGCCAGTCTTCCTAGTAAAAATAATATTCCTTGTAAAAAGTGGCTACTCAGTTCACAAACCAAACACTTGCACAATGGCTTTTCTGGAGAGAACTATGATACTATGATATGCAGCAAAATTGCTTTATGTGTACTTCCCATTTCATTGCATAGACTATCAGAAAGAAAATGTACTCAAAGGTCATGATTTAATGAAATTAACTATTCTTACCGCTTCATCAAGGACATTCTTAAGTGAAGGTGACATTTTTATTTTTTACGGCAAGTGTGCAGTGTTGAAGAATACAGCAACTGCTAGTACAGTCTGGTACAGCCTTGATTTTTGCTATGATACCAGCAGTGTTACCCACCAGTGCTTTTACATATTCACTGTAAATGTCAACACTGTGGAGAGGGCAGGTAATGTCTTAATATTTAATTTATGAAAATAGTTTGACTTTGTGGATTGAAAAAGTCTTGGCAACTCCCAGTGGTTAACAGACCACTGTTGAGAACTGTTGCTCAAGAGTATATAAAAAAATCACTAAAAGTCAGATCCTGATTATGGTAAGATTAGTGTCATTTAAGATGGGGCCACAAATAGCAAGAATATAAGGCAGAGTATCATTAACACCAGATAAGAGCTATAGACTTTTGTAGATATTCAGAAGAAAGGTGATAATCAGCTGAGACAATATCAATAAGCTTGTCTCTTGAAAAGATTAGTATTTGAAATGGACTCTAAAAGATTAGAAAAATTTCAATAAGCAAATATTTGGGGGGGTGGCTAGAGGGAGTGCTTTCATTTAGAAGCCCAACAGCATGAAGCTAGAGGGGTAGATACTTATGGGACTTTGGATCATCTCTCCTCTTTCGGACTTTCAGCTAATCTAAAAAACAAGGAGATTGAATTTGATCATTTAGGTCACTTCCAGAGTTTAAAGCTGTAAGATTGCAAGTAGTATTTTTACTGAAGTTGTTGCTCTCGCGTCTATTATTATCATTGTTGGACCAGAAACTACTTTAAATTATTGTAATTAAAATTTTAATGTTATAAAAACAAATTAAGGTATTTGTATATATGATTATATTTATTAGTGCATGAAATTTGGGGAGGATTTTAAAAGACTTTATGGGAAACACATTCCTAAATGGTTTTTAATTAAAAAAATTTTTATAATCATAGTAAAGTCATTTTATTACTTACATTTTTCACATCACAGGTTGGGATGGAGGTGGAATGGTGGTGTAATAAAATATACTTAGTACTCTTATTGTATTAGAATTTTTTTAGTGTTTGCATTGCTGAAATTCACATTCATTCCCTCTGTTCAAAGTATATGAGGATTTAAATATTTGTTGCATCATAATTTATAGGCACAGTGCCACAGATTGGCCTCACTCTGAGTTTTGCTTTTTAAAAACTATTTCAGTTACTATAAGAAGTAACTGACATTACGCTTAGGGGTTTTAGACATGTTGAGAGTAGTTAGATGCAGAAAACTAATAACAAAAATTTTCCCTTTGATATTATTAAATGTTGATTTTCCTTGAGAATAGTAATTATTTATTATTAATTATGTAGTCTAGTATCTATTACAGGACCTCATAGTAGTACCCTAGTCAAATAAATATTGGTTAAATTGGAAATAATTCTGATATAGAACTTTTTAGTTGCTAATGTTTTTCTTTGAAACTTTGAGTTTCTATAGCAAATCTGATTTTCAGTAGATTATCATCTGTGTTTTTCCCTTCAATATCTAGGGCGACTTTAGCTTAAATGTTAATGATGAATTATTATCTCAGATGATTGATGTTAAGATCTCGTGTTTTATGTAACGATTCCTGAAGAGAATAGTATATTTTACTGACCTTTTGTTATTGACTCTCTTTTAGGAATGGATCGTGATTATGGCTCTGGATCTTATGGAGGTCTGGCATTCAAGGATATTTATCTAAAAATTCTTCTCTTGAGTGCCAGTAAAGGTGAGCATCATTTAATTTTTTTCTTTTTAAACTCTTTATAGGGATGGATCGTGACTATGGCCATGGATCCTATGGGGGTCAAAGATCCATGGACTCCTACCTAAACCAGTCATATGGCATGGACAATCACAGTGGTGGTGGTGGGGGTAGCAGGTAAATTGCTTAATCACTTGGCCAAATAATTAGAAGACTATAAGATTCTGGATATTTTAATTTAAGTATTCTTTTTGGCATGTTATGATACCTGAACTATACTATGTGGTATTGAATAATCACCTTAAATGTTTAAAGGTGTTAACGAATGGTTATAAAAATTATCTCTGGATCACTGGCAGATACTATTTTAGAAAAATCTCAGATTAACTATTATCATTTCAATATAATAGAGTAAGATTTCCTGTCTTTAGCAGTGAATGTTTCTTTTACTTTTTCCTTTAATTCCTTATCAATCAGAATGTTTCAAACAAATGATATCAAAGTGTTGTTGGAAATATTATTTGTGAAGCTTTCTTAAAATGATTTTTAAATAATCTTACCTAATGTGGGGTGTTCTGTAAAGCAGCAAAGCAATCTGACTAGATTGGGTTTAACTGAACCATCCTAGCCACATTCAGTTTCTAAGAAACATTTAAGATAGTTATTCTTTTCAGTTTAATTTTAAAGTAAAAGAGCATATTGTAATAATAAAAATGTTCTTTAAGTCATGTCTAGGTTTTTTATTGGCAGATAATATTTATACCAAAAACACTTGTGCTCTAGACTAGGAGCATTGTATTAAAGCTAAGATACTATACTTTTTGCTTAGTTTAATGCAGTAGGGTTTAAAATGTATTTATATTTCACTGCCAATACTGTGGAAATCTTAAACCTAGTTTAACTACTGCAGACTTTAGGGTTGACCATGTATCAGGCAAAGCGGGTATATTTTGAGACACAAGGATTCCAAATAAATAGAAGTAAAATGAGTTAGGAAACATTTGAAACTACCATCCTTCATAAATTGAAGGATCTGGATTCCTTAAGGATAGACTGGCTGATGCTTACTTTCCTTTCTGCTTCAAGTGTGCCATTATGGTTTATGGTAGAGAAATAATCAAGAAAATGAACAGTTACAACAATTTTGCTTAAATGATAGATGTTTTGAAAAATGTAGTTGGAAAGAGGAATAATTTTTATATGGTTACTAAGATTCAGAAGTAAATAGTACCTTCTATTTAGTGATCTGTAAATAATTGAAGTAATGTAACACATTTAAATGTTTTATCAGTTATTGCCCTGTTACATTGTAAATGTAATGTGCATAAATTATGTAGATGTTATCGTTTATCTCGTGTAATTGTGGGCCTTTATAAAACTATGTTGTAAGATATCAAGCAACTTTTGTAATCCATACTTTAGATTTGTGAGATGATTTGTTTCTTCTGTTGACTCTATTAAAACCTTGAGGAGACTGTGTGCTCCCTTTTTTAGGGTAGTTTTATATGATTTCCTTCCAGGAAATAATTTTTCAAATAATTGAAGATATTATAAAATGTATTCTTTCTTATCTGCCTTGAAAATTTATATGCAGAGGTTATATGTTGGTGGTACTTTACTTTTATGTTCTATTTCATGAGCTTATTTTTGTAGGTTTTTAGATTTACTAGTCTATAAGTAAAGTGACTGAGGATTTGGCTAAGGTCAATCAATACCTTAGCCAAAGTTTGGCAGATTGTCAAATTTTATAACCAGAGATAATTCTCCCAATTTTGACTACTATAGACACAATGAAGCAGTTTTGTGATATAGATTATTGGGTGTGCAAAAGGATCTCTTCTGTGTCACAAATAGTCTACATCTGTGTAGTCTTCAATTTGTATCCCTATTGAAAGCCAAAATACTGTAAATGTTTTGTATTTTCCAATATCAGGGATGGATTCAAAGAAAGTTTGAGTAGTTTGTGAATTTTAGCAAATGATTTTTTCTAAGACTAGGGCTGGGCTTAAATAATGACAGACTAATATTTTCTTTTTAATAAAATAGAAAAGCTTCAAAAAGCAGATTTTAAAGATAAACTTTGCTTAACTCAATTCATATTTAAAAATTGACTCAGATAGCTTTCTATCTGGTCTCATGTTGAACTGCCCAGCCCTAATCAAGCGTGAACAAAAGTAGAACTGTGCAAACCAGTATGGTATAAATGAATTTTAGTTGATAAATGTCATCTGATAATTTGTCTTTTGAATTGTCTAACATTAGTAAGCTTACTTTTGTTTTTTCCCTCACTGTGCAACTTTTCCAGGTTTGGACCTTATGAGTCTTACGACTCCAGGTCTTCTCTGGGTGGGCGAGATCTGTACAGATCTGGCTATGGTTTTAATGAACCCGAACAAAGCCGCTTCGGAGGTAGTTATGGTGGTCGATTTGAGAGCTCCTACCGGAATAGCCTTGACTCTTTCGGAGGTAGAAACCAGGGCGGGTCTAGCTGGGAAGCACCTTACTCCCGTTCAAAATTGAGGCCTGGGTTTATGGAGGACAGAGGAAGAGAGAGTTACTCTTCCTACAGCAGTTTTTCTTCACCCCATATGAAGCCTGCACCTGTAGGCTCTCGGGGGAGAGGAACGCCTGCTTATCCTGAAAGTACGTTTGGAAGCAGAAACTATGATGCTTTTGGAGGACCATCAACAGGCAGAGGCCGAGGCCGAGGAGTAAGTACAACAGAATCTTTTCAGATTCTTTTCACTAGTCACTCTTTTAAACCCTTTCAAGACCATGGTTTTCAAGTATAATAAACACTGTTCATCCCAGTGTATTTTGAAGCAAAAGCTTAGTCATAAGCATAATTTTTAGGTTGCCTATAAAAGTTTTTCTAGCACCTCAGAAAATAAGTGGCAGTGTGAGATGATTGTTCATAAAGTTTTGCCAAATCTCCCTTTATTAAAAAGGTGAGGAAGCTAGGTTTGGTCTAAAAGGGGTTAAAAGGAGTTGCATTTTTTCTTGCAAACACTAGCTGTTGTGCTGGTGGGACAGTTCTTGGATTATTGTAAAAGGCAACTGAACCCTTTTGGAGTTTTTGAGTAGGTTAAAGGTGCAATGTATGATAAAATGTTTATACTTTGCTGCTAAACTCTTAGCAATAGAATTTCTTCAAAGCTCCATAGTTCACATTAAACACAAGAGACTAAGTTGGTGATAGATGAGGGTAGCTTAGCCATGTTTGCATGGTGAAGAAGTTGATATGTATAATAGGTTGTAGAATGATTTGGGTCAGTATAATTTTGCTAACATTCTCTTATGATACGTCCTTGGTGGATATTCTTTTCCCCCCGTGTCACTAGTTTTACTATTGAGAAATAATTTCCTACTTGTCCATGTTTATAGCTTCTTTCTAGGAAGTAATGTTTTATAAATTATTGCTTAAATGAGTAGATGCACCAGTCTTCAAGTGTTCATTTCAGGGTATATAGTAAAAAGATTGTGCCTATGTTTTTAGGTAACTTGGCTAACACAAAATTTTTACCTAGGAAGTGTATATAGAATGTGGGGTTATTATGTAGTTTGATCATGTGAAGAATACCGTATTTTTGCTATAATGTAAGAATTATTTTTTGAGTCAGTTGCTCTTAATATTGTCTTCGCAGAGGAAAGTGTTTCTGATAAAAAATCTAGTAGAGTACATGTTTCTGATTGTTCATTAGCTTTTGGTACATCAGTGTAGTTTGTCATACTTGTGTAGAAGTTTGCATTTGTAACAGTTAACTCTTTACATATTAAAATGCATTGCACCTTTAATGGATATTAATGAAGATTTTTTGATGTGACTATATAATTTACCCGGAAACACTATATTTAAGTCTACTAGGTTAGATAGGTATCCTAAGCACAATATACAAATGTAAGCAACTGAATGTTGCTTTTCCACCATACTCTATGATTGTAGGTTTATTGAAAATAGTTGGGGTATTTAGGCTTTGGGTTTTGAAATTGAAAATCTATTCCAATTTAAAAATTTGGAAAACACTTATCATTTTCTATGCTGTATATTACTTTATAGGCAAATGATTTTTTTCTTACTGAGACTTCAAGTATTAATTTTGTTTTCATACTAGAAAAACAGGTATTCCTGTACTTTGTATTCACCATTCTAGTCTGAATGGACTTTTCTTTCTTTCCTCCTGTTAATGAAGTAGATGAACCAATAGGACTTTCTATTTTAATCTTCACTTGTACAATTCCCATTGGATCCTTCTCTTCAGATCACTCCTCAATCTTTATCTTCTAAAAGTAAGGTTAGCCAAACAAATTTCTATGGACATGTGGCCTCGGTATAGTAGATTTTGTTAATGACAAGAGAAGAGGAAGGGACACAGAGAGTCGTTGGGTTGCATGACTCTTCATCTGTAAAGTTTTGCTTCTCAGGCTTCTGGGTTAGAATATGTTTCTCTAGGTAAGAACGTGAATGGAACGTCAGATGCAATTCTTTATCTGAAGTGTGTCTTGGAAGTTGATGCATGGTTATGCTTTAACTCTCCTATTTCATACTAATGTTCCATCTCGCCTTCTCATTCCCTTTTTCAACAGGGAGAAATCCTAAATAATTTCTGGATCTTTTTTACCTCAGACTTCAGATATGGTCTTCTCTGTGTTTCTTAGTTTTCAGCCAGGCTTTAGTAAAATAAAAATTTCTTTTAAGGTCTTTTCATGGGAAAACATCAATTAGGAACTCTGAAGAGGAGTTGTCAGAGAGTTGTACAAGTGGTAATATTTTGACAGGCACATATGTTGTTTATGATCTCAGGTAATTTTGAATTGTAAAAATTAAAACTAGGTAGGAAATATCCATATTTGTTCTACTGGAAATAAAAATACTAATTCACTGGATTTGAGTTCATGTAATAATTTACTAAGTTTTCAATGTGTTATTCAGAGTGGAAATGTAAAATATAGTTACATTCTGAGGAATTTTCAGGGGAAAATTCTTAGATAGAAACGTGTACATTTTGTATGAATTCATTCTTTATCTTTGGGTATAATGCTAATATTTCTTGATTTCACAAATTTGCAGCATATGAGTGATTTTGGAAGCATTCATAGACCTGGAATTGTTGTTGACTATCAAAACAAATCCACCAATGTGACAGTTGCTGCTGCAAGAGGAATAAAGAGAAAAATGATGCACCCAATTAATAAGCCTATTGGAACATTTCTCAAGAAACCCAAGCTATCAAAACCTGTGGAGAAAATGAGCCTCAGCAAATCCCCTAGTAAGTAAGAAAACATAATTGCTATGCTTCAGGATACTTTTATTTATTTTTTTAATTTAGTGCTTTAAGATAATTTTTTCATGTTTATATAGACAAGCCACCTAATAATTATAATTGTAGAAATTAGGTTAGTGAATCCCCTACTGCAGTTATTAGCCACGAACATCAAAATTACCCTAAGATTCTTTATAAATTCATATCCCCTGGTCCACATCTCTTCCCTAAATCCTATTTAAGGAGGAACCAGAACATCTGTATTTTTTAAATTACCTCACATGCGATTTTGGATCAAACTCCTTTCTTAGGTGTTATATTTATTGTTGAGGGAGTGTTATAACATATTACATAGAATCCTCTTTATGAGGACAAGGGGAGAAATATTTCATGGTCCTTGGTACCAGGAAAAACTGTTTCTTTTAGAAAATTAATTTGCTTTTAATCTTCTGAACATAATTACTCTTAGAGATCATCATATTTCTAATTTTACATTGCAAAGAATGGAGAGCCAATCTGAAAATGAAGTTAAGAAAACAATTTCATTCATGTTAGCATTAAGGATAAGATACTGTAATTAATTTAACAAAAGAAGTACAAAACTTATACTTTGAAAACTACAGAACATTGATGAAAGAAATTAGAGATTTAAATAAATGAAAAAACTAAAGGTTTATAGATCAGAAGAATTAACATTAAGAGGCTAATACTTCTCAAACTGATGTATACATTTGGCACAGTTCTTATCAGAGTTCCATTTTACATCACAAAAATTGACAAGTCGATTTTAAAATTCGTAGGGAATTGCAAGCGACCTAAAATACCCAAAACAGTTCTGATAAAGAACAAAATAGAAAGACTTCATGAATTCAAAGCTTAATACAAAACAGTGATAATCAGGACAGTGTGGTACTGGCACAAGGACAGACATGTAGACTAATAGAATAGACTGAGAGTCCAAAAATAAACTCATAAATCTATACTCATTGGCTTTTTAACAAGGATGCCAAAATTATTCAATGGGAAGAGAATAATTTTCAGCCAATGATTCTGGGACAACTGGATAGCCACATGCAAATGCTAAAATTCAAGACCTATGTGTAAAAATTGAAACTATAGAACTCTTAGAGGAAAACAGATAAATCTTCATGGCTTTGGGTTTGGCAAGGAATTCTTAGTTATGACACCAAAAGCATGAGCAACAAAAGGAAAATACATAAATTGGACTTTATGAAAATTAAAAACTTTTGTGTTTCAAAGGACACCATCAAGAGAGTGAAAAGACAACCCATAGAGTAGGAGAGAAAATAGTTGCAAATCACACATCTAAATAGGGATTTGTATCTAGAATACATAAAGAATTTTTACAACTCAAAAAAGAAACGTAGCCTAATTGAAAAGTGAGCAAAGCATGTGAGCAGACATTTTTCCCAAAAAGATACACAAATAGCCAATAAGCACATGAAAAAATGCCCAACGATTAGTTATCAGGGAAATGTAAATCAAAACTATGATGAGATACTACTTCACACCCACTTAGATGGCTTAAAAAAGACAATAACAAAGCTTAGTGAGAGTGTGGAGAAATCAGAACCCTCCTGCAGTGTTGCTGGGAATGTAAAATGATATTTCACTTTGGAAAACAGGTGGTTTCTCAGGTGATTAATCAATTGCCATACAATCCAATGATTCTTCTAGGTGTACGTCCAAAGAAGTGAAAACATATATCCATGTAAAAACATACGTACAGATGTTTATAGCAGCATTATTCATAGTAGCCTAAAGGTAGAAATAACCCACATAGCCATCCATGGTTGAGTAGGTAAACAAATGGAGTATGTCCATACAGTAGAGTATTTCTCAGCCATAAATGGGATGAAGTATTGGTCCATGCTACGGCTTGCATGAACCTTGAAAAGACTATGCTAGTGAAGAAAGCCAGTCAGAAAAGTCCACATGTTGAATGATTCTTTTCATATGAAAATCTAGAGTATGGGAATTTATAGAGACAGAAGTAGGTTAGTAGTTGCTTTGAGCTGTGGGGTGTGTATGGAGTAATACCTAAAGGGTACCAGGTTTCTTTGTGAGGTGATGAGGTATTCTTAATTATGGGGATGTTTGCATATGTCTACAAATATACTAAAAGTCATTTGATTGCACACTTTAAAAGGATGAATTATATGATAAATGTGAGTTATATATTATTCAAGCTTTTGTTAAAAAATGTCAGAGCCAAATTATGCTATTTTTTCTTGTTGTATTTTATTTTTAACTTTGTATTGTATTTCTAAATGAAATCAAATTCATTTGACCAAATTATATTGTTAAAGATTTGCATAAATAAAAGCTAAGAAAATGTCTTTTTCAGCATTTTGTGAAAACATATAATAGCAAAATAATATCAAACAAATATTTTGCCTGTTTTTGCCTTTACACTGAATTGTTTTTTGTTGTTTACATTTATTTTATTTTTGCTTTGATGACTGAGAAGTCTTATCTTTCCAAGTTAGATGATATTGCAAGGATTCAGAAATTACTCTCTTCTTCAGAATTAAAATTTGGTTACCTGATCTACTTGAGACTGGAGAAGTTTTAGATAACTGTAATAAATGAATATTCCAGAAGTGTTCTGGTCAAATTTTTCAATTTTTTTTACATCCACTTTTAAAAATAAGGTCTAGTTAATGTTACAATAATTTATTAGAAAGTGTATTCCTTTGCTGTTGCAAGTGGCTAAACAAGTGATACTAGCTTTCAAATAGTTTTTAAAAAGATGGAGAAGGGAAATAAGCAAGGAGGCTTAGATAAGTCCTAGTATAGTGTTTTAATTATATATTTTTAGATACTGACAGTATGTTCATTTTGAATTTCATCTCCATTTGAATTGCTTAAGGATTAATACATGAATCCCTTTTTATAAAAGTGCAGTTGTAGTTATTGTAAGAAGTAGTAAACTAGTACCTACCTGAACGCTCACTGCAAACTAGGCTCTGTGTTAAAAGGTTATCATGTGCATGATTTAATTCTCACATTGGCCTGCTCAAGTATAGATATGCCTGTCAAACACTCTGCAGCTGAGAAAACTGGCACAGGGCAGATAAAAAACTTGCTACCAGGTTAAACTACCAGTAAATGTCAAAAGAATTTGTCTCAGGACAAGTCTTGCTCTAGAAACCCTTCACGTATACCTCTATATGATTGTAACAGAAAATTGCTTTGTATTAATTTTTTCCTCTTTTAAAACAAGTTTTTCTAATTATAACATTATAGACATCTTCATGTATCATATTTGAAAAAAATCATTGAAATTACCAATGTTTGATTATTTCCTCAAAATATATGAACTAGAATATAAAACTCAAGAAAGGTTAAAATACTGTTCTTAAATCTACTTTCCTGCCATGCTTTGCAAATTGATATCTATATCGTTTAATAAAAAATAATATTTTTGAAACTTAATACTAAGTAGAATGTGTGTTGTGGGGATACTGTGTTAATTGATAGATTGTTGTTTACCAAATTGAGTATTTTAGACATTGCTAGAATAGTCAATTCAGTTAATCCTCTTGGGGCAGATTCCACAGATATATTTTGCAGGTATAGTTAAGTAAATATTGCAAAGTTTGATACGGAAACTGATTTGCCTGTAAAGCAGATATATGTTCAAAAAAAATTTTTTTTTTACAGTGCTTGAGAATGATGTAGTTTAGTAAAAATGAAGCCAAAATTCTGTAGTCAGTTCAGTTAGATGTGAGGTGGGCATTTTGTAAGGTTTCTGATGAATATTCGGGAATAAGAAAACTTGCTTTACTGTAGTATAGACTGTATGATTTGTCGAGAAGCAGTAGGAAAGGAACCATATTCTGTCGTTTGGCTGGAGGTACAATATATGTCATAGCTTTAGCGTATGAAAGGGAAATGAAATTACTTATAATTCGAGGTCATGTACAAGGAGCCTTTCCATAAAGTGGAGGATTTAGGGAAACTGTATAAGGGTATTGGAAATGGTTAATAAATAAGAATATACATTTAAGCACTTGTAAAATGAAAAATAATTTAGATACTGATTTTATATAATTTTGAAACATCCCACTGTATACATAGAAAATGCCATTTAAATATTTCTTTACTGTCAAGTTTACAAATCCCCAGGTATTCATGATTTTGTATTAGATATTTTCCCAAATATAATCCAAAAGGAAAAATAATGCATAAAAGGAAAAGTTTAAGGACAAATAAGTTTTTTTTTAAGTCTAAGTTTAAATGTGTTATAAGAAAGAACCGGCTCACAATGAGATACCACTTGACACCACGTGAAGTGGATGACCATAATAAAAATAAAAAAGGGAAAACAGCCAAGTATTGACGAGGGTGTGGAGAAATTGGAACCCTCACACGGTACTGTTGGGAATGTAAAATGCTGCAGCTGCTGTGGGAAACAGTTTGTTGGTTCTTCAGATGATTAAACAGACTGACCAACTGGCCTAGCAGTACACCCCTGGGTGTGTACCTCAAAGATTTGAAAGATGTTTAAACAAAAGCTTGTAGGCAAGTGTTCATAGCAGGATTATTCACAATATCCTAAAGGTAGAAACAATCCAAATGTTCATCAACAAATGAATGGATAAAGGAAAATAAATGTGATGTATCCACACAATGGAACGTTATTCGGCCATAAAAAGGAAGGAGAAGGTATACTGATATGTGGTACAACTTGATGAACCTCAAAAATATTATGTTAAATAAGACACACAAAAGGCCACATACTGTATGATTCTATTTATATGACATATCCAGAACAGAGAAATCTGTAGAGATAGAAAGCAGATTAGTAGTTATCAGGGACTTGGGGAAAGGGAAAGTGGAAAGTGACTGCTTTATGGGTATGGGGTGATGATGGTTGCACAACATCGTGACCTAGTTAATGCCACTGAACTGTGCACTAGGAAATGGTTAAAATAGTGAATTTTGTACCAGGTATTTTATTACTTTATTATATTTGCATTAAAAATGTTTTGTCTTTTTTAAAAGAGAAATTGCTTTTATTTTAGAGTTGATGTATTTTAAGAAATTTTGGGAAAGCTGCTGTATATATGAGTTTTTACATCTAAGATTCCAGTGTTCATTTAATTTCCATTTTCAGGCAGGGTCAGGTTACTTTAGTGTTTCCTAAAGTGGTATTCAAGATGATTGTAGGTGATATGGATATTATTGCTTAAAATGAAAACAAAAAGATATTTGAATAGATTTAAAGAAAACCGTAGCAAATAATCACATAGATGAAAAGTAAATGTGGCAAAATTCATGATAATTGTATTCAAATGAAGTTTCAGAAATAATGGGTAATCTTGAATTCCAATTTTTTTGGTGAGTTCAATTTAGACTAGTATTACCAAGTAAACCTTGTATGTCTGTACTTTATGAACTGAAAAAGGGAGAAAAGAGAAATGATCTATAGTCTTGATGTTTTTGTCTGATATCTTAGCAAAAATTGATCCGAAAAATGAAGAAGAAGAAAAGCGGCGAATTGAGGCTCGGCGAGAGAAACAAAGGCGCAGAAGAGAAAAAAACAGTGAGAAATATGGAGATGGATACAGGTTTGTGCTTAGTAGTCAGAAAATTGGACTCATTTGAAAACAATTTTCTGGAAAAGGCAGATATATCAAGGGGAATGTGAAAAATTTCCTGGGTGTCAAATGAAAAGGTTTGGTCTATAATATATAGGAATGCTTTTGATTTTTGATATTTATGTGCAATCACTTAGAAAATATAAGAAAAAAGCATTCAATAATGGTAATACAAAAATAAAATATAAATCAAGAAATATATTCTTAAAAATAATTACATGTCATAACATTAAGAAACCCACAAAGTCTTTGAAAGTTGACTGCATGGAGACAGTGTGATATTCTTAGACAGGATAACTAAATGTTACAAATATACAAACATATCAGGTCTTTCGAATCTTGATTCCAAAGGAAATTCTGAAAAAGAAGAGTAAATAAATAGGTACTAGCTCTTCTAGATATTAAACATTAGGAAGCTGTAATAGTTAAAAATATGTGGTTCTAAAATTAGTAATTGATAGATGGTCATGGGGATGGGGAGCATGGCATAAGGAATGCAGCAGTTAGCATTAATACATTGGCTAAGTGGAGGGTCGGGAGGGAGGGAGCACCTGGGGGTTCATTTTGCGAACTATATAGATGTCTAACCAATGTAGTGTATACTTGGAAACCAAAATAAATAAATTTAGAAAAAAATGGTACTTGAAAAAGGTAATCAGTACAACAGAATAAACCTGTAAATAAATGTATTATATGTAATAATATATAATGAAGAAGATATTGCAAATGAAAGAGAAATTACTTGAACAACTGAACAATAACAAGAAAACTAGTTTAGATCCTCATATCAGTGAGGATGAATCCAGATTAATTAAAAAACCTAAAAAATGGAAAATTTTAATCTGCAAGATTTTTTTCCTAGGCTTAGAAGTTCTATGATAAATTACAAAGGAAATGATTAGATTCATTTAAATGTATTAAAATTTAAATGAAAGCAAACTTTGAAACATAATAAAGATGAGAAATGATTAATGTCTTAGATAAATATCATCCAATGAGAATTTTTTTAAAAAGGAAACAAGATACCCAATACATAATTTGGTGAAGAAACAACAGCAAGGTAATAATTTTAGAGAAAATGTTGAAACTTGCTGTCAGGTAAATAAACTGAAAATTTAAAAAATAGTATAACATTTTATTAGCAGGGTGAAAAATATTGATTTACCAACTAGGATACAGAGGACACTTAGAATTTGCTGGTGACTGTATAATTAGTTATAACTACTGGGATCCAAGTACTAACCAGGCCCTACCCTGCTTAGCTTTCGAGATCAGATGGGATCGGGCTCGTTCAGGGTGGCTTGGCTGTAGACTGTCTTGGATTTTTTAATACTCATTGATCCCAAGAAAATAACCTTAAAAAAAAAAAAAGCAACTTTATCTAAAAAGATGCCCATTAAAACATTATAATAGTTCCAAACATGAAACAAATACCAGTGATCAAGTGTAATCAAATATGTGGAAGGTTTGACAACTTCTTCATGGGCTCTTAGGCTATCGTTAAAAATGATAACATGGAGAAAGTGCAGGCAAAATAGAAAAAAATATGTATATACAAAATGTAAAGTTATGCATAGAGAAGAGGCTACTAGGAAATAAAAAGAAGGATAATATTTCTTCCATCTTTTTTTTTTTTCTCTGAAATCTGCCCTGGTACTACTTATGTTAGTGAAATAAAAGTAAATTTAATGTTTTTCCCATTCAAAATATAGTTTTGCTCTGTAAAAGTTAACTTGTTTGTGTAGCATGAAAGGAATGAAATGAAATGTTTCACATAAGTGAATTTTCTAGATGTCTAAAACTTTATCTTAGTTCAAAAGATAACATTTAAGAGAAGAGTATGCAAACTTTTTTATGGAGGTATTTTTAAAATATAGGTTTTCCATATTAAATAGAATACTCTTTGTTATTACTTGGTTTTAGTATACACCTTGGTTTTATTTATGTAAAACGTAGTAAAAAAAAATTGAGTTGTATCTTATTCCCAGATTTTTTTGTTTAGAATGTCTGCTTTTAGCCTGCTAGGTATTACTTGGGTAATCTTTGTGTCCAGCTTTAATAACCTGTAACTATGATTTCTGTTTTGTCACTCCTAATTCATTGGGACCTGAGAAACAATAAAATTAAGAATTAATTTTTTAAGAATTAACTCATAAAGAGTTCTAGTTTTAAGGGGGAGCTGTTTTGGAGTCGTTGAATGCCCTGCTCTGATGTCATTTGTTTTTTTTTGACAGGAGTAATGGACTTAGTAACTTTGGTGCAGTTTTAATTGAAATGAACATTTTGTATAAGATGTGTAGGAATCTGGAGATAATTTAACATTATAAGATCAATTTTTCTATTTAGTTACCATATGAATGCTTTACCCATTAAAATTATAGATTTGAATATGTATGATATATCCATGTTATTATAATATATACTGGGATTTGAAGAAAATAAAAGAACTGAACTTTCATTTAACTCTTTTCTCTATAATTTTAAATGTAGACCAGATGACAACCAAAAGAGTATCAGTTCAATTAAATTGTCATTTTAGGAAATGTATCCTTTTAAATAATAGAAATTAGTTTATCAGAGTTTTACTTTGAGTTGAGTTGGGGTAAGAGATTGATAGCAAATAACGAGTCTTGTGATGCATTCTTTTTGTTACTTTCATGCTTTTAGTATAATAGGATGGAAAAGTCAGGGATCCTGGGAGGGAAAGGGATGGCTTTGTGAGAGGTTCAGACAAACAGTATATGGTGAAGAGTGCCAAAAGAGAAGTAGGAAGTAGTCTTTAACAGGAGATGACTTCTACATAGGCATGCAGGGAAATCAGAAATGGATCAATGTATTCAAACTGATTTAGGAATGGTGGGATTGCAGTAGGAATTGTTAGGCAGCCTGGGTAGAGGTCATGGCTTGAGGTAAGAAAGCAAAGAAACAGGAATGTTTCATTGATATTCAGGAAGTGGAAACCTATGTAGATTGAAAATGATTCTAGTGGGGTGAAAGATATAATCTGATTAAAACATTTAATGAAGACATACTACGTGCTAGATACTGATAAAGGTATTAACGATAAAGCCAAGAATAAGAGAGATTAAGAGCTTTTCTTAATTGCAGCTGAAAGTGTTTTTACTTTTTTTTTTCTTTGAATCTTAAGGAGCCTTTGGAGTAAAGCCTTTGGAGCAGTTATGTGCTGTTGCCTCCTTTATGAAATAACAGTGGTTAATTTAATAATTACCATGTGCCAGGAACTGTTCTATGGGCTTTATATCTATTAATTTTTTAAATCCTCACAGTACTCTGTGAGGGTTCTCATCTCATTAAGATAAGAAAACTAAGGCCCTGAGAAATTAAGTAACTTGTCTGAGGTCACACAAAGGGACTAGGTTGTAAACCCAGCAGTTGGCTCTAGATCCCATACTCTTAACCAGGGAAGTAAATCTAATAAGTAGTGTGAGGAATTAATTGGAAAATGAAGACTGGAGACAGAGAAACCAGTTAGGAAACTGTCATAATTCAAGGAAAAGAAAATAAGAACATATAAGGTAAGAACAATTAAATGGGAGAAAAAAGGAGGATTTTGTTCTGGGATGGCTCCTGAGCTGCTAAATGCACGCATTTGTCCAGTCCAGGCCTATTAGTCATCCTGAAGTGGTCTCATGATAGTAGGACTTTCAATCACCCGAGATTTCCAAGGGACTGAATTATGGTTGTCTGGTATTCCACCCGACTGTTGATACCTTAGTGGTTTGGAAGCTTGAGAACGGAACAGAGTGTAAAACAAGCAGTGGAACTTTGGAAATTGATACTTCTCGAGGCTTGCTTTGGCTTTCTAATTGGTCTAGGCCTAAGTGGGGAGTTTAGGACCAGATTAAGTAGATATACATTGATTCCATCTTTCATATGCAGAAGCTCCCGGGTGAAGTGTATAATGACAGTGTTGTTCAATAGATACTTAAAGAAATACTGTTTTTTTCTGACTTAAGCTAAATTTGGATCAACCATAAAATAGAAAAAAGGAAACCATTTATGCTGGTAAAATTTGCTTCATTCTTATATCTTGAGGAACTCTTTATAAGTAAATTAGGTAATGTTTTTTAAAGAAATCTTTTTTTCTTTCCCTTATAGAATGGCATTCACATGTTCATTTTGTAAATTCCGAACATTTGAAGAAAAAGATATTGAACTGCATCTGGAAAGTTCTTCACACCAGGAAACATTAGATCATATTCAGAAACAAACTAAATTTGATAAAGTAGTTATGGAGTTTTTGCATGTAAGTAGCTGTTTTTGAAGTGAAAAACACTTTAGTTGTCATTTCAATTTCTTAAAAATGAGCCCAGAATTAGATGTGAATTACTCCTCTGTAATATAATTTAGATTTGTTATTTGAGAGAACATTTAAGTTTTTCACAGTAATTTCTGGTAGAGGTGTCAGGAAAAGCGTTCCTTTAACAACTTATTGTTGCTGATTCAGCCATCATCCATTGAGTGTCTGTATATGTGGTGTTGTGTTTGGTACTTTGATATTTCACTTGAGCCTCATAACAACTCCTTTTATTAATGAAAGGTCGTGCTCAGAGCATTTAGTGACCCTTTCACTAAGTAGCGGAATCTGAATGCAGAACCAGAGAACTGGGTAGTCCTTTGTAATATGAGTGTGTGGTCATCAGTTCAACAATTTTTCTTGAAAACTTATGAAATGTGCTGAAAACACAGGCACTATCCTCAGTGAACTGACAGTAATTGGAAATAGAACATACACATGCCCAGATGACATAGTTAAGGGTCAAGGATAATCGTATAGGTAGAAGGCTTGGAGTAAGGGAGGATAGTTGGGGCCAGGGATGCTTAAGGAAGATACTAGAACTGGACTGCTAATTGTACATGCAGTTAATGTGGGCAGAAGAGTTGGAATCATTAGAAGGTTAGAAATACAGTGATTGGTCACTCCTGTATATTCTTGCAGAATTGTGCCCCTTAATTGCAATTTTCTATAATTTCATTCCTTGACTGGTTCTTGTCATTTAGGACTTAAGTACTCACCGCCCAGAGAAGACCTCTTGACTATTCCTGCTCTCTTTGGTCTCTCTTACTCTTTATGCCTAAAATAGATTTTGAAAAGTCAATGCTTTTTGTAATTTCCTAGTACTTTATGATAGTCTTTTCAACTAAATTGCAAGCTCCTTGAGAACAGATATTAGTTCTTATATAACATAATTATTAGCTTCCATAGCCTGAGCATATGCTTAATGCTCATGGTAACTTTTTGGATTCTTTCTATTTTGTTTTCTAGGAATGTATGGTGAATAAATTCAAGAAAACATCCATTCGTAAGCAACAGACAAATAATCAAACAGAAGTAGTCAAAATAATTGAGAAAGATGTTATGGAAGGTAAGTACAAATTATTTTAGTAGTTTACAAGTATGTTTTATGTAGCATAACCTATTTCAGTGTAAATGATGCCCACTGGAATGATACAATACATAGTTATATGTGGTAGCCTTAATGGGTTTTCAGAAATGAACTCCTTTGACTTCCTGTTCTCATGCTTACAAATTTATCACTACCTACCCTACCCTATGTTTTTCATCTCCGTTTTAGAGGAGAAATCATCTATACTTCTCTACTATCTGTCCTCTATCTTTCTTATCTCTTCTCATCTCCTTAAGGACTTTTGCTCTTCTGTTTTTCAGTCTTTCCTTCTCTTTTGATTACTCCTCTGAAGCCTTTGCTCTTACCTTAAAAACAAACAAAAAACCCAAACAGAACTCCCCCAAAAGAACAAAGGAAAAGAAAAACATACACTAATTCACCTAAAACCTGCCATTCTCTTTTTTTAACCATAGTCCACACTGGTCTCTGTTCTTCACTTCCCATTTCTTACTTTACCACAGTAGACAACTGTCTGCTACTGAAACTGCTCTGACAGGATACCAACACCAACTTCAATAGGTACTTTTGAATCTTCTGCAGCCTTTTTCACTGATAACTTTATTTCTCATAAATCTATTTCCTCCCATGGTTTCTGTGCTGCCCTGATGTACTCAGTATTCCTTTGTCATTTTTTACTTTTTGTGCTTTTCTGTTTCTAGTAGGCTTTTAGAAGTTGGTATTTCCTAGTATTCTGCCATTAGTCCCATTATCAACTCTCTTTATAGTTCTTCCTGATGAATTCATTTACTTACAGAGCCTAAATTGACCTTTTTTGTTAATTACTTACACATCTGTAGCACAGATTTGTCTTCTGAACTCTTAATATCATGCAGCCAGTTGCCTATTGACATCTTTTTACAGTCCCACAAAATCAAAATAGCCAAACAATTTATCCTGTTTTTGAGCGTTCTGTACACCATAAAGAAAACAAAAACAGCTCAACAAATTTCTCCTTCATTTATCTTGAAAGGAGGCCCACCATCAAAGCCAAAAGTGCGAAGTTAATCCTATTACTTACTTTACTGTATGTAAAGCATTGTGTCCTTTGGGTTCCATCTTTTAAATATCTACCAAATCTGTTTCTTTACCACCCCTTTAAATACTGCATTTGTTCAAATCTTCCTATGTTCTTTTGACAATTATAGTATTTCCCTAATTTCCTTCTAGTCTTTCTAATTATTACATAATTTCATTACTTCAGGAATTTTCAACATCTCCTTCATCCTCTACAGGATAAAGTACAAATTCCTTGTCATGGCACAAAAAGCTTTCCGTGGTCTAGGCCTTTCTCATTTATCTCTGTTCTCATTTTTCTGTTCTGAGCTTCTTTATACTCTGTGCACCAACCATGCTGAATTACTTGCAATACCCAGAAAGAACCATTTTCTCTCACGCTTTTCCCTTGCATGTGTTTTGTACCTTCACCTGTAAAACATTGATCACCATTTTCAAGATCCAACATATATTTTGTTCCTTATGAATCCAATTTTGACATCTTTCCCCCATCCCTACCCACCAGCATTCACAATCAGAGATTTTTATTTTACTACAAGATCACATTTGTTTTATATTATATTTTAGGGATGGACTTACAGGCTTCAGCTCATGATTATATAACATGATTAGGAAGTGTAATTATACTTTGTAATTTTAATATGTTATTCATATGTTATTAATCTACATATACGGATTTATGAGATATGGTAGAAAAACTACATAAACCTGCTTATTCTGATCATTTTTTGGGAAGAGGGTTATAAATATGAAAACAAAGTTGTGAAACGATTTGTCGGAAATAAGAATATATGAATCATCTCTTATTAATGGACTTTTGCAGGTGTTACTGCGGATGACCACATGATGAAAGTAGAGACTGTTCACTGCAGTGCCTGTAGTGTGTACATCCCTGCTTTGCATAGTTCTGTTCAGCAGCATTTAAAATCCCCTGATCACATTAAAGGGAAACAAGTAAGTTTTGATCTGTCTTAAGCCATTGAATTATTCATCAATCCCTTATTGTCTTTGAAAGGCCATTGTTTCACACCTACCTGTTTGTGTACAATCCTGTTAATCTCAGTGTGAATAATTAAAGATACCTAGAGAGTTATTGTAACATAGTGGCTAAGATTGTGGGCTCCGGAGCAGGACTTTCTGGGTTTGAATAGTGGTTCAGTCCATAACGTGTTAAACAAATAAATTAACTTTTGTGAGTTACCTCATCTGTAAAGTGGCGGTGGATAATCATTTCACTCTTACGTGATTATTTAAGGATTAAGTTAGTTAAAATACAAAAGGCAAATTAGTGTGCCTGGCATGTAGTAGGCATTCAGGAAACTATAGCTGTTGTTGAACTATTCTTTGTATTAACATTTTTTTTAAGTTAGTATAAAATAGTTTTATGAGAGAGAGAGAGAGACTGTGTGTGTGTGTGTGTGTGTGTGTGTGTGTGTGTGTGTGTGTGTGTGTTTTAGAATGAACTATAAAGGATTAAAGATTTGATAACATTTTTCTGATAGTTGGGAACAATAAATTTAAAAAGTGTGATTATTAATTACTGTCTATTGTTACATTTTTGAGTAGAATTTATTTAAAAATTCTAGAAGAATTTACCATTTTCTTTTTGATTAGCATTTCTGTTCTACATTGGGTTGCTTTTATTTAGTCAAACTTGATTTTCAAGTAAAATAATGTTTATATTGTGCAAAATTAGTTTGTTTGAAAAGCAAATTTAAAAATTCAAATATTAAAGACAAGGTTTAAATAGAACATACCTGAGTGTTAAATTCATGTCCTGTATTGAAGTGAACCTCATTTAACTCAGACACTTTTAGACTTTTTTAGCTACTTTGAGTGCATATAATCTTTTAAAAATTTTTATCTTTTCTCTTTTGATATTCCCTTGACACTTTTTTGGCAACTAGACGTTCCATATTATTAAATTTTTTCTTTTGTATAATACAGTCTTGTGATAGCTACAGCTCAGAAGTAGATAATTACTCTAACTGCATGAAAAATTATTCTTTCTTTTCTGATAGCATAATAATTAATAGTTGGAGTAGTTGGCACTGGGTGGAGGTGGATGTAGAGTGGAAAGGAAAGAAAGCAACTGGTAGACCTACTGGATTTATATTATCTGGCGACTGGTTGTGTTTTGTTGAAGCCGATCTGCTCTTTGAATATTCATTATCTTAATCCATATATGGCTTACGTTGTGGTCACAATAGGTATTGTTGCCTGATAAGTTAATTTGCCAGAAATTACATTTTAAATCTAAGGATTTAAGTTTACAATGTCATTTTAATTATGAAAATATTTTTCATGGAATGGTTTTAAGTACCTCAATGTGTTCTATCTTTTCATAGGCTTATAAGGAACAAATAAAAAGAGAGAGTGTCTTGACTGCTACAAGCATTTTAAATAATCCAATAGTAAAGGCGCGATACGAACGTTTTGTTAAGGTAAGATGTTGGGCATAAACTTTTTAAAGTTATAATAATTAAATGGTGACAAAATAAGTCTTTGTGATATTTAAATATAGTACAACATTAGGAAGAATTTTACTTAGTGGCCTACATTTAGGTAAAACATTTTTCCCCCTAATTTTTGGGATTTTTGGGGGGAGGGAGCAATAAACTATTCCTTTCTCAACCCCTTTGTAGCTGTGGATCATATGAGAGCTACATAGGGGTCTGATAGCAGATGAAAATGTTGGCTTTATTCTTGATTTTCAGAAAAGATGACTTGAAAGATATGTTTTAGATATGCAGTTAGTATGGACCTTCTAAGATTTCACTTCTACATTAGATAGGCTTATGTCCGCCCAGCCTCTGTGACTAGTTCAGCTGGGCAGCAACAGGTTTCCCCTAGTTTATCACATGATGTAGAACAGACTGGAATGTACCCTTTCTATTGCTAGGAAGACCCCAAAGACAGGACCCAGAAGGGATTGAGTTATACATACCCAATTTCTTCTTCAAACACTAATTGGTTAAGTCTTTCCTCTTCCTTGGATAAAGTTGGAGGGTCAGATATGTTGCTTCAGAAAAAGCTCCTCATGGAATCAGGAGGACAGGAGAACGGCTGGCCTCTAATGTTAGGAAACTAAGATGTGAATAGGTATACTTGGTCCACTGCTTCTCACAATTTTTGCCATATATTATTACTGAGGTAATCCTTCTTTACAGAAAATTCTTCTTTACATGTTATGAACTTATTGTACAAAAACTTATTATTCAGAAAATAATAGAAATAAATTTTAGAGGTTAGTTTTTGAGTCTTAATAAAATACCTCATTTAAAATCATTCTATACTTCAAAGGGCTGTTATGCTGAAAATTTACAAAAGTTTCTTATATACATTAGTAACTCAATCTTTATTTTATACACGAGAGAAGTTTCGTTTATTTTGGCTGTTTTGTGATGAACAGGTATTCTGTGAAGAAGCCTTATATATACTTAATGAGCACTAAATTATCCCTCAACCAAGTGACCTCCAAGCTGAATAAATCTTTTCTTTTGGCTTGTTTATTAGGGGCCTATTTTCTGATTTGTTAATCATATTTGTCACTGTTTACTACATTCTTGACACCACTTTTATAAAGCTAGTGCAGCCTTAATTGATATCCAGTTTTAAGGAGATACTGGCATAAAAAAGATAAGAGAATCATAGCTGAATTAGGAAAACTTAGATTTTTAACCTTGTGTCAGAGAAGTTAATAGTTTCTATTGATGTATTGAAGTTTTTTTTAAAAAAAATTTTCACTTAGTGTTGACATTTAATATTATTTTATATTAGTTTCAGGTGTATAGCATAGTGATAAGACATATAATTTACAAAGGGATCCCCGCAATTAGTCCAGTACCTATCTGGCATTATATATACTTATTACCATACTATTGACTATATTCTTTATGCTGAACTTCACATCCCCATGACTGTGTTGTAACTACCAATTTGTACTTCTTTGTACTTCTTAATCTTTTCACCATTTTCACCTAGCCAATCTGGCAATCACCTGTTTGTTCTCTGTGTCTATACACCTGTTTTCGTTTTGTTTGTTCATTTATTTTATTCCTTAGATTCCACATATATGTGAAATCATATGGTATTTGTTTTTTTCTGTTTGACTTATTTCACTTAGCATAATACCCTCTGGATCCATCCCTGTTGTCATTCTTTTTTATGGCCAAGTGATATTCTATTGTATGTATGTACCACCTCTTCTTTATCTGTTGTCTACTGAAGGCATTTAGGTTGCTTCCATATCCTGGGTATTGTAATTAATGCTGCAGTGAACATAGGGTGCTTCTGTCTTTTTGAATTAGTGTTTTGGATCTTTGGGTAAATAAATACCCAGAAGTGGAATTGCTAAGTCATATGGTAGTTCTATTTTCAATTTTTTGAGGAACTTGCATACTGTTTTCCACAGAGGCTGCACCAATTTGCAGTCCCACCAACAGTGCACAAGGGTTCCCTTTTCTCCACATCCTCGCTGACACTTGTTTGTTGATTTACTGATGATGGCCATTCGGAAAGGTGTAAGGTGATATCTCATTGTGGTTTTGATATGCATTTCTCTGACGATTAGTGACATTGAACATCTTTTCATATGTTGTTGGTCCTCGGCCTTTTCTGTAGAAATGTCTATTTAGGTCGTCTGCCCATTTTTAAATTGGATTGTTAGGTTTTTTTGGTATTAAGTTGTGTAAGTTATTTATATGTTTTGGACATTAACTCCTTATCTGATGTATCATTGGCAAATGTCTTCTCCCATTCAGTAGGTTGAAATGAAATGGTTTCCTTTGCTGTGCAAAACGTTTTAGTTTGATGTAGTCCCACTTGTTTATTTTTTCTTCTTTTTTCTTACCTGAGGTGACATATCAGAAAAAATATTACTAAGAGCAATGTCAGAGAGTTTACTGCCTTTATTTTCTTCTAGAAGTTTTATGGTTTCAGGTCTTAGCATTCAAGCCTTTAATACATTTTGAGTTTGTTCTTGTATATGGTGTAAGAGGGTGGTCCAGTTTCATTTTTTTTGCATGTATCTGTCTAGTATTCCAAATACCATTTATTGAATAGGCTGCCTTTACCCCCATTGTATATTCTTGCTTCCTTTTTTCATAGATCAAATAAACCCAAACCTACATGGTCATTTAATCTGTGTGTCTGTTTTTATGCCAGTACCATTCTGTTTTGATGACTATAGCCTTGTAGTATAGTTTGATGTCAGGTAGTGTTATACCTCCAACTTTGTTCTTTCTCAAGATTGCTGTGCCTATTTGGAGTCTTTTATGGTTCCATATAAATTTTAGGATTATTTGTTTTAGTTCTGTGAAAAATTTCATTGGTATTTTTATAGGGATTGCATTGAATCTATAGATTGCTTTGGATAGTATGGACATTTTAAGCATATTCTTTCTATCCATGAGCACAGTATATGCTTCCATTTATTTGTGTCTTCTTCAATTTCTTCATTGACTTATAATTTTCTGAGTACAGGTCTGTTTTTTACCTCCTTGGTTAAATTTATTCCTAGGTATTTTATTTTTATTTTATTTTATTTTTTGATGCAACTGTAAATGGGCTTGTTTTCTTCATTTTCTTTCTGATAGTTTATTGTTGGTATTTTAAGAATGCAGCCTATTTCTGAATACTACTTTTGTATCCTGCTACCTTTCTGAATTCATTTATCAGTTCTAACAGTTTTTTTGGTGGAATCTTTAGGATTCTCTATAGTATCATGTCATCTGCAAATAATGACAGTTTTACTTCTTCCTTTCCAATTTAGATGCCTTTTGCTTATTGGATTGCTGTGGCTAGGACATCTATGAAAGTAATTTTTAATGAGAGAAGAATACAAGTTAGAATTTCTATATAGAATTTTCAAGTTATACTTTAGAGTCAGTCACTTCATGAAATGAGAGACATCACTGATAGAGTGTCTTGCTCATGCTCATGTACCTACTGGCGAGAAAGAACCCGATCTGAGGACATTGAATATCTTTTCACATGAGAACTACTATAAAACCTTGTTATTCTGAATGTGATCCATGGACCAGGAACTGATTTATATGCATTAAAGTTCAAGAAGCACTGGTGTCACATTGCTCAATGATTTCTCTTTGTTCAGCATTTCTGTCTGCTCTGTTCCCCACTGTCATTCCCCAGGAAATGTTTGTGGAGCTCTAGTCATGACTTGAAACTCTTTCACTTTCAGGTGCTTTCAGTCTGACAGAATGTCCTTTTTAATCTTTGTCCCATGAAGATAATCAGTTCACAATTTTTCCCAATTCTCCAGCTGTATCATCTCATTCCACCTTCACTCCCTGGCTTGAACATTCATGGGCAGGCCTAACAACAATGCAGAGCTGCCATTCTAAAATTCCTTACTTACTTGTTCTTCTGCCACTTACATGACCCAGCGTCACTAACTGTCTGTCTTGCTGAAACCACGTGCATTTGTGCCTGTTCTATGTTTGCCACATTTTCACTGCAGTTCACAATAATTTTACTTATTACCAGTCAAGGTACTATGCTTCCTGTAGTGACTTTTAAACCTTTTCTGCTCTTCGCATATCCAGATTTCATCTTTATTTTCCTTATTTCCCATAGTCTTTCCTCTCAGGGAGATGATACCATTAGATGTGAACTCTAGTTCTCTCCTTTCCGCCTTACGTTTATGTATCTTCTCCTCACCTTTATTGTTATCTGTGAATGAAAATACCCTTTTTTGCCTTCCATCTTGTTTCATCAGTTAGCTCTTTCCTTACTTGCATCTGAATTTTTCCTCTTTATTGTTTTACTGTCTTCCCTACACAGACATGCTTTTGAGTTTCCTAGACTAAATATAGCCTTTTCTAGTCCCTGGCCCTCTCCATCATTTTATCTCCTATCACCACACTTAAAAAGGTAGTTTACCCTGCATTGTGCACTTTTTATTATTCACTCTTTAACCTAGTAATTCTCAATTGGAAATATGTAATTAGAATCACCTGTGAGGCCAAAATCAAAAATTTGCCTAGGCCCTTTTTAAGACCTTTTAAATTAGGGTTTTCCAAACTTCTCTGATAAATATCTAATAAAATGATTTTTAAATATGCAGGTTATCATAATTCTTCTCTGGAAATTTTGATTCAGGAGGTCTAAAATTAATTTAGGAATTTGTGTTTTTAGCAGGAGCTCCACTATGTGACTGAATTAAAATCTCAGGGTGTGGGACTTGGGTCTCTGTTTTTTTGAGAGCTTCACAGGAAATTGTGACAATTCTTGGACAATCATTGCTGTCTCACTTTCACTTATATTATCCTTTTGAAACTGTTCTAAGATTACCAGTGACCTGATTTTCAAGTGAAAAATTTTTAATGTTTTATTCTTTATAATTTATAATTTTAAACTTATGAAAGTAAAAGGGATAATACGTAAATCCTTCAGGTTCTCTCACTCAGCTTTAATAATTATCGACTCTAGAGACCTTTTTTTCAGTTCTTCTATACTGTTATTTGTTCGCATTACTTGACACTGTTGATAATTTTAGAAATTCAGTTACGCCTTCTAGTTTATGGAGTATAATAGTGCATTTGTCATAAGTTAAAATGCTTCAAATAGTACTTATGTGTATGACATAGAAAATAAAACTTTCACTGATAGAAAAAAGAATCCTGATTTCAAAATCTATTTTTCGTCATGTTTTTAGGGTGAGAATCCTTTTGAAATTCAAGATCATTCTCAAGATCAGCAAATAGAAGGAGATGAGGAGGAGGAAGAAAAGATTGATGAACCTATTGAAGAAGAAGAGGAGGAAGAAGAAGAGGAAGTGGGGGAAGGAGAGGAAGTGGAGGAAGTAGAGGAAGCAGGAGAAGGTGGAGGAGTAGAGGAGGGAGTGGGAGATGTCCAGGAAGCGGGGGATCTGCAGGGAGCGGGGGAAGAAAGGGCAGTGGTGGGAGGAGAGGCAGTGGGGGGAGGAGAAGCAGTGGGGGGAGGTGAGGAAGAAGCAGCAAAGGCAGAGCCTGTCAGCTTCCCTGTTGACCAATCTGAAGCAAATTAAGTGTAAGGTATCATATTTAAACGAAGCTTTAAATTTCTGTCCTAATGTGGAAAAGGGTAAGAATTTAAATAGTTTAAAATATGAGTGTTAACACCCATGTTGCATGCATTCCACACATTAAAATTTGTTTTATATAATTTCTAAATGTTTGGCATTTGTTTAATAAAATGAAGGTAAGACTATTTTAGTTTAGTTTTTATAGCTACCAAACTTATATTCGATAAATTGTTTGTATGATTTTTAAGCTTAGTTTTTATTACTTTATTGGTGTTAGGATAACAGATGTGTATTGTTAGTATATCTATTCTAATCATTTGAACTTAAATGCTGCTCTTGGGAGTATATATTCAAGTGTGCATTAATGTTTTGAATACTTACCCTGGAAGAGATAAATTGGGCAAGTATTTTGTGCTATGTGTATTTTTTTACTGCATTGGACATTGAATAGTACTTTGCGTTAAGATACGCTTAAAGGCTTTTTGTGACCCTGTTTCCCCTTTGTAGCAATAAAATGTTTTTTACAAAAACTCCCTGGATTAGCAATTTTAAATGAAACAGTTCATCAATTAACTGAGATTTAAAATCAGAATTTGCCTTAATACACTAGTTCAGCTCACAGGTATTTCAAGACGATTGAGAAGACTTGAATTAAAGAAAAATTTTACCTCAGTCATCATATTTTTAAAAAAGTATTACTAAATATTTTTTAACATATTTCAAATAGATGTCAGTCTATAACTGACCTATTTATACTTGTTTTAATTTATTTCTTTTCTCTGTGCCTGTGTCAAATATTGAAATCATTTTGAAAATACATTTGAATACAAATAATTTTTCATAGTTGTGTTCTTTTGTCATGTCAGTTTGGCTGAGGGACCAAGAGATAAACTATCACTTTAAAAAAAAAATTACTTCTCTTTTGACTATTTCCTTTTATTACATTTTATGGATCACATCCTTACTCAGAAAGAGAAGGTGAGATTGATAGGTGATCTATTTTCAAATGACCATCTATGTCACTGAAAAGCAGTGCTCTTTGAATCTTTATTCTGGCTTCTTATGAGGGGACTCCCAGTGAAATTAGCTTCTCAAAATTTTGAGGCATCAAGTGGATCCATATATAGGGGCAAACTAAATAATTTTAAGGTGTTAAGTAGATGATCGTATGGGCATTTGTAGAATTTTACTGTTAATTTCTCTGCATTTAGCAAAGCTTTTGAAGATAGATTCCCCCCCCCCCGCCCCCTTGGGAGAATGTGGGTTTATTGTTGTGAGCTAGATTTGCTTATCTTTCAATTGGGAAAATCTAATAGGCATTTATATATCCACTTGAAGAGATTTGGAGCCAAATAAGTTTAGTTGAAGCCTGGACACTAGATAGGATCCAGTTTTTACTAACAATTCAGAAAGAAAGCCTTTTTGCTCAGGAGTTCAAATTTTAAGGATATTAGGACTTGATTAACTCTATTTTCTCCTTTCTTAAAAAAAATATTCATGGTAGGGCTAAGGTAAAAGGAGAGAATAGATTCCTTTGGGTTATAAGTAGTAGATTTCTTTTGGCAATAAGTAGGGTGTTTTGTTTTTGTTTTTGTTTTTAAGAACTTTTGGAAAGAACCCTGTATAAAAAGAATCCTGTGTAACAACTTCTAAGCAGATGTTTTAGAATGACAGGAAAGAACATCTAAGTAGTAATTTTTTGTAGGAAACATGTAAAAACCTTTATTCAGACTTTTTTAGCTTATTTGCAAGTTATTAATAAAGTGCATTTTGTTATTGTGCTTAATTCAATAATTAAACTTATGTATCTTGTTAGATGATTTATAGATTCTTTGCAGGCAGATTAATTTTTGTGATCATTCATGTGTATATTTTACACTTTTGTGATAAGGATTTATGTAATCTAATAACTTTTAAACTTCTGTTATCCTATTATTTTTCTTTATTAAAAAGTAAAACATTAGTTCTAACCAAAGAAATTTATTTACAACCTATATAGTTGTTTAGTTGTTTACAAACCTACGTAGGTGTCTAGGAGCTGTCCTGTGTTCTTCCCTTTTTATCCACTTCTACCTCTAATCTATCAGAGAGTCTGTGTTTTCTACTTGCAAAATTTATCTGCCGTTTCTTCCATCTCTGCTGCTACCAACCCAGTTCAAGTTAACATCATCTCTTTCCTGGACTATCGAAATAGCTTATTAACTAATCTTGCTTTCACTCTGACCCTGCTAGGTTCAGTTTTCCACACAGAAGAATAATCTTTTAAAAATGTAATTCAGATTACTCTGGCCTTCTGCTTTTTTGTAGTTGTACAGTCTAAACTCCTTATCATGGCAATCAGACCTGGCCTAGCTTTCCAACTTTATTTCATGCCATTCTTGTCATCAGTCATAATAGCCTTCTGTTATTATTTTTTTAATGAAGCTCTTCCCTATCTCCAGACCTCTGTACTTTCTGTAACCTATACCTGTCTACTTTGCTTGGTGGACTTCATATTTCTGGTAATCTTAAATGTAGGAAATGTAAAGGCAGTAGTTCTTCAATTTTTGTGGAAATGAGGATTTGGGGCCACCTGTATACCAGATTTGCTAGATCATATTCTTTGGAGATGACATATTTTTAATAAGTGTATCAGGTGGTTCTAATGCTAGTGGTCAGTGATTATATTTTGGGAACATTTATAAGGCTCTCAAATAAATTTCTAATGCCTGCAACTCTCCCATGTTAAGGTGGAAGCTTCTGCCCGTTAATGACATAGGTTTGAAGTAGCCTCCGTGATATTTTATGAAAGAATTGGCATTCCTTTTACGGACCTCTGGGAGTCAGAAAACTTGGCCTTGTTCTTGGTTTTGTTCTTTTTCCCGCATTAGATGTATTTTTGAATGATTGAATGAATGGATGGACTATAGTGTATGTGTATGTATATACGAGTTCCAGAAGATGACAACATTAAAAAAAAAAAAAAACCTAAGGGAAAAAAAATAATAGGGAAGAAATTGACAAATTTGCAATCAAGCTAAGTATTTGAACATAGTTCTTTCAGATATCAGATCAAGAGTTCAAAGTTGAGGACACAGGTTTTGAATCATACAGTTCACAAACTTTAATAGAGTATTTCTTTTCAGATACGAAAAACGACCATGACACAGGGCACAAAGAAATACAGACTCCCTCCTGTTTTCACCATGCAATAAATCAGAAATTAAGTGGATAGCAATAAATCAATTAATATAAATAATTAGATATATAAAAGAAGACACTGTTTTTGTAAATGCTTGCATTTAAAAAATTTATGAAATTTTAAGAAAGAATTCTTATTTAAGCTGTTCCAGATTATGCAGAAATCTGAAACACCTCAATTTGGTCTCTGAGGCTAGCATACCCCTTGTTACAGAATAATGTCCATCACAGAGAACTAGTTGACCAATTTCAGGAACAAATGTAATCATTGAAAAAAATGCAAATTAAATTCAAAAGAATATGTCATGGCAACATAGAGTTTATCCAAAGAATATAACAACCTATTAATGTAATTCGATACATTTGAAAATTTATTAACTAACTTTTACATTTTTAATTTTCCTCATTAACAATTTGGACCACAGAAGATTTACATGAAATGTTTCAGCTTCTGTTGATCCTTCTCTCTATCAAAATAAGGATGCATACATTCTATCTTTGTCGTATATGCCTTTGATAGAAGATTCCACTGCCTTTCTGTGATTTAGAATTAAAGTTGAAATATGAAGTACCATAGGAGGTATGAACTATCTAAACACTAGTCAACTCTTGAAACATTTCTTCTCAAACGATATCCTTTCATAGCCTGGGAATTAGATTTTTGCCAAATTTTAAATAATATATTTTTTTAAATATTCATTTTTTCCTTTTTGTCATTTTTTATTAATGCGTTATTTGGATATACTAGTTGAACTGTATGAAAATGCCATTATTTGATTGCTTTGGACCTACAAAAATGGTGATTTAATATGTAACATTATTATAGCTTTAAAACATTACTGTTTTAAAAACAAATGTGATAATTGTGACATCTTAAAAAACATTTTCTAAAATTTAGCACTAGGAATAGGAATAAACCTTTTGTTTTAAATTCTGTTAGTTTCAAGTATACAGTACATTGGTTAGACGTGTGTAGTTTATAAAATGATCCCTGATTGCCCCTTCTCTCCTCTGGCTCTACACTTAGCCATCACATTAATGCTGACTGCATTCCCTGTGCCGTGCTTCCCATCCACATGACCATCTATCAACTACTGATATTTACTACTTTAACCCTTTATTCCATTCTCCCAGGCCCCCAATCCCCCCTCCCTTCTGTCACCAAATTGTCCTCTATATTTGTGTCTGTTTTTGGTTAGTTCTTTTTGTTCCTTAGATTCCACATATAAGTGAAATCATATGGTATTTATCTTTCTCTGACTTGTTTCACTTAGCATAATAACCTCTAGGTCCATCCATGTCATTGCAAAATGGTAGGATTTCTTTTTTTTTTTTTAATGGCTGAGTAATATTCCATTGTATATGAACTGAAACTTCTTTATCCATTTGTCTTTTGATGGGCATTTAGGTTGCTTCCATATCTGGGCTATTGTAAATTGTGCTGTCATGAACATAGGGGTGCAGAAAGAAACCTTTTTAACTTGGCTAAGGATATCTACCAAAAACCTTCAGCGAATGTTCACATTCACATCAGGATCAAGCCTGTTGGCTATACAATAGTCATTCATCAAAATAAATAAAAATAGTAGGGAGCGATAACATAGTCATTTCAGGCAGTGTGATTGTGGAGACAATACATCCAAGGGAATCAAAAAACTTAGAAATAAAAAGTAGTTTTGTTTAGTAATCCAACATATACACATCTAGCTTTCTATAGACTAGTATCAGACAATTGGAAATGTGATTTAAAAATTCTCATTTGCAATAAAAAAAATCTGAACTATATACTATTCAGGAATTAATGGGAAAAGTGCAGACCCACATGAGGAAAACTACATTTTTATGAAGGGTATAAAACACCTGAATGCATAAATAAACATTCTGTATTCCTATTTTTAAAAACTCAGTATTGTCCAGGTATCAGTTACCTTCAGATGAATTCATAAATTCCAATGGGATTTTGTTACTAAGAATTAGTGTAGAGTGTGAGAACAAATTAAAAATAACAGTGGCTTAAGCAAGATTGAAGTGTCATTCTCACAAAAAATTCATGTGGGCAGTGCAGAGATGGTGGTGCCCTTGCAGAAGTCAGGGACTGATGATGCCTCTGTATTGTTCTGCCATCTTCAAAACCTCTTGTCATCCTGTATGCATTCCAGTCAGTGGAGAGGAATAAGAAAACAAAGTCACATACCTTCATTGTAAGAACAGGTCCCAGAAATTGCACCTACGTTTCTCCATTAATAGCATTGCCACAAGACACACCTGCCAAAAAGGCTGGAAATGTATGTATTCTATATGGCCATGTGTCCAGGTAAAAAGCAGGGGTTCTATTAAAAGAAAGGGAAAATGGATATTAGGGTACTACCAGCGTTATATGCTATTTGTGCTGATTCAGAAATTATGTGTACAAAGTCACCAAGAAAAAAAGAAAGGAAAATTTGGCTTATGTTTCTTACTAGAAACATTGAAAAAAACTACAGTAATGTTAAACATAAATAGATAAATGAAACATTAAATGAACAGACTCATGTAATATGTAGATATATAATATATGATAGAGACAATTTTGAATCAGTAAAAGATAAAGTAGCTTGTGAGTGATTTGGGGACAGTTGAACAGCCACATTGGGGGAAGAATAGATGCCTATGTCACACTATACACAAAAATAAATTTCATGTGAATTAAAAGTTTAAAAAAATTATAAATACTCAAATAAAATGTAGGAAAAAATCTTAATTTTGGGGTGAAAGTCTTTAATCAAAATATAAACCCCAGAAGACGTATATAGAAGATCGGACAAATTTGGTACACAAAAACACTAAACAAAGTTGAAAGAAGAGTAACAGAAGAGGAAAATATTTGCAGTATGTGTATATAGGAGACAAAAGATTAAGTCGATAAAGAGCTCCAATTTATCAATTATTAAATTGATAAATATTCGAAGATTTTAATAAACACTTGATGAAAACAGGCACACTTGCAAATGGTCGATGGCCATTTAAATTGTTTCACCTTATTTGGAGGGCAATTTGGAAGTAACTAGCAAAATTTTAAAATGCACATACTATTGATCCCACCTATAAATAGCTGTTCATTTGCCTGAAATCACAAATTCCTGAAATACACATGAATGCAGAGAGAACTTCATGTAATTTAAAATGTACTTTTTACTATTACCAGAGGTTGTCAAAAAAGATTTTAGCACAACAAATACCACCTGGCTGACAGTGATGGTAAGATGCCATCGACTGTAAGATACATTCCAGCCCCAGGGGAAAAGTGTGTGTGAGAATTGCTGAAGCAGAGTATATTTAAAAGAACACTCTTTGCAGTATTATTTGTAATAAGGAATTTGGAAACAACCTAAATATTCAGCAATAAGGGGAATAATTAAAAATGTACAGTTATGACAGTCAAATAGTTTATAGCCATTAGAGAGATCTATCTGTATGCTTTGACATGGGAAAATCTCCAAGATACCACGTGAAGAGGAAAAAAGCAAGTTACAGTATAATGTATGTATTAGAGTTTTATCCAGGAAAACCATGTATAGGTATATATGTAAATATATAAATTCTAAACTATGTATTTGTATAGAAATAGATAAAATAAAAATACACAAAAATCTTGAAAGGATACTCAAATAGTGTTTACATGTGAGGAGGGAAGTTGCGTTGGGAAAGCAGTGACTTTTTAAAAACTTTATTTCCATGTTTTATTTTTTAAATAATAAGGATATAACCATATGTCATGTTTATAATATAAATGTTTAAAAGGACTGGAATAAACTCCAAGAATCGAACCACCCAGGTAATTAGCACTACTAAGTTTTTGTTAATTTCCTTCTAATCTATTTTCTTTGCAACTAGGTAGCTGTTTGATACTGTTTCTTGAGGTAGGAGAAACAAGAAGAGGTCCTGGTTTGGGTGAAGAAGATGATAAATCAATCTGGGGTTATGTCAAGTTGGTGTTGCCTGTAGGACACTGAAATGGTGATGTCAAGTAAGCAGCTGGATATGTAGGCATGGAACTTAAGGGATCTCATGATCAACTTACAGTATTAATGCTTTCTTTTTCAAGTGGTGAATTTTAATATTCATGTGTCTGACACAAATAAAAATGTAATTTCTTGTGACAGCATCCTGTAACACAGCTTTTTAGCCTTGGAATGCAACACATCTCACTTCCCTGCTGTTCCCAACTCCCTACTCTAGCTGTACTGTTTCCTAGTTTTGTCCATATTAGGAAAATATTTAAATTAAGAAAATTCTGTTTTCTCATCTATAACGTGAAGATAATGTTATCTTCCTTGCATGTTGTTAGAAAAATTAAGTGAGCGTAAGTAAACGCATACCACTATCTGGGGGTGCTTAGTTGGTTCTCAAAATTTTCAGTTTTCCTACTGTTACCTAAATGTCAGAGCTAATTTGTTCATTTAATTTTAATTTTCAATAAAAGAGAAAAGCGAGAATTGGCTTGGTAAATAATTATGTAAAATCAATACAGAAATGTAGATGTTTTTCAAATTCGTTTTAACGATTTTTGATCTTTCATAAATTGTTTTGAAAGTCACATCTATTCATTTCTCCATAAGGTTTGCACAGGACTTTGGTCAAAACGAACAAAATCAGAACATGATAATTTGATATAATCGAAGGGACATATTTCATGAGTGTCTTATGTAGCAGAACCAATAATAATTATTCCCAATAACTTTTTCCTTCAGCATCAGAGGTTCTCACCTGATAAGGATGTTAATAACCTGCTAATAATGTTAGAGCTCCAAACTCGGCCACCCATAAAGAGTTAAATAACTCTTCTCAACTGAGATTTGAATTGCTTGTCAGTGCTGAGGTCCCTCTCACTGTTAAATGACAGATGTTTTCCTGAAAATCCCTTGTATCTCTTCCTGTGATATAAAGTTCAATGCTGGCAACAACAGGGCGGTGTTCTTTAATAACTGTTAAATTTATTCTTTAGAGAGTTTACCAAGATGTCCTATTTGCTTCTGGAGGACTCCCTCGACACCTAAGTCTACATTTTCTTTTTGCATAATGCTGAAATTTAGAGCCACAAGGCTCCCTGTTGTGTGTATAGCTCCTTGGTTCAGTATAACCAAAATACTCATAAATCTCTTTTTCTTCCAGTAGCTTTCTGCAGCAGCTGGGGTATGACAGTGATGTCCCTGACCTATAATCCAGACAGCCCTAGGGTGAACAGAAGACCAATCCAAAGCTACTGCGTCAGATAAAATGATGTTGTTTGCACAACTCAGTGTCCTCAAGAGGTAGTCATGTAATACTCCCAATTTGTATTCTGCATCAGACTCCTTTTACAACTTATAAACTTCCTATAGGGAACAAATGTATCCAGTTACAGGATGCTGAACATATGACTATGTAATGTAATTTTAAACACAAAAGGACTAGCTAAGCCTTTTCCACTCTAGAAACTGAAAGCTATAAAAGAAACTGTAATTTCTATTTAAGAGTAACATTCTTCAACTTGGAATTCTAATCAAGTCATGTTTTCCTGAGACCTTGGATTTGATATGCAATGCTAGAGATATGACTGTTTAATGTAAATATTTGAATTGTATATATATATCACGAGATTTAAGTACTTTATTCACATTCGTCACAAAATTTAATTGATTTATCATTTGTACTTTTTTGACTTACGATTGAGGCAGCTAATTAAATAATTCCTATGATCACATTAATTGCATTAGAGAAGCCTTGACTAAATGATATATTTGTGTTTTTATTTGCATGTTACTTCCTAATTCTCTCGTTCGAGGTCAGGGATTCTCAATCTTGGCACTGTTAATATTCTGGACCGGATAATTCTTTGTTGTGGGAAGCTGTCTTTTGCACTGTAGGATGTTTAGCAACATCTCTGGCCACTACTTAATATATTCCAGTAGTGTACCCTAGTCATGCAATCAAAAATGTTGACAAATGTCCCCTAGAAGGCAAAATCTCCCTCAGCTGAGAATCATTGGTCTAGGTATATTAAAAATAGTTGGGTATGGAATTTGAACTCTAAATGTTCTGCTTGAAGATATTTGGATTAAAAATAAAAGCTACCTGAAATATAGCTGTTCTAGGAAGCATTCCTGGGTTTTCTTGACCTTTACTTTCTCTACCCACAAACAAACCATGGTGTAGTTGTTTCTGCTTGCTGTAGGCCTCTGCTTTCTAGAAAGGACTTTTTCTTTTTCCTATCTCCAGCTAGCACAGCACATGGCACATGGAAGATGATCAAAAAATGAACTAGTTGGAAGAATGTTGCAGTTATTATGTTTTCTCTTGGAAACATATGTTGATAAATATACAGCCCCCCTTCCCTTTTTAAAATAGATGTGTCCAGCTGTTTTATTCTTTGCATTCACTCTTTATTTTTATAGTTTTGTGAGACTATTTTCATGACACATTCATTATTTATTCACCTAATATACATTGAGTGCTTACTATGTGCCAGAGATTCATGCTAGGAGCAGATGATACAGTAAAAACCAAAATGGACATAATCCTTGTCCTTAGGAATCTTACAGATGATTAAAAGGCAATTAAAATTCTGAAATGGCTTACTTAGATCTGTCTGGCAACACTGGTTTCCAAACAAAGCAAAATCATGCAGGACCTAGAAACCACCTCTAGGTACAAGGCACCTAACACCTAGACTTCAAGTGTTTTCTTTCTGCTCCAGAGATCCTAAATTATTTCTTCTAGATTTTTCTACACTCCAAAACACCAGAGGAGGAAATTTGTTGTCAACAGTGGTGGGATTATCATTAGGTTATGATGAGGAGGCAGTGCTCTGTTCTTTAACTGGTCTCTTCCCAACAAAGACCTGCCAGGAACCTAGAGAGGCAGAGCAGCATTCCAAGAGAGCACGAGATTTTGCGTGAGAGAAGAAAAGTGTTGAATAGCTTTCTTTCTCCTCTAGTTACCAATGTATTCCTAAGTTTCATTAGGATTAATCAGTTGTCTGTGGGTACAGATAGAATATGGTTACAAAATAATTCAAATTCTCCTGTTTTCACTCCTATCTGCTCTCTAACTTACTCTTTCTGGTTACCATGTAAAGTACCCTCACCCTCACCTCACTTTGGCTTTCCACATACACCAAGGAGTGTCCCACATATGTTCATGAATATCTGCTCACACTACATGCCATCACTTTTGGGTTCTAATGTCTCTCTCTACATGGCATCTTTAAAAGTTTCATTTTACTCTATACTTGGTACCATGCGAGCGATACTATGTGATCCTACAAATGTCTTTCTGACCTCATCTCCTACCTGGCTCCCAGTATTAAGGCACAGATACACTGGTCTTTCTTCTGTCTCATAGTCACTATTTACTGTTTTTTTTTTTTTTTTCCTACCTAGAATGCCCTTTCCAAACCACTGCATGACTGGGTCTCTTTCATCATTCAGCTAGATTAAGCTGCAACTTTCTCAGAAAGTAGTAGTCGTTCTTTAACCCCATTATCCTTTCACCACTCACTATGTGTAAAATCACTTCATGTATTTATCACCTGTCTCTTTCACTAAAATGTAAATCCCATAAGAACAGGAAGTTTTTCTTTGAATTCAGCCCTGGATTCTTAGCATTTAGAAATGGTGGCAGGCACCCACTAAATACTTAATGATGTGACTAATTAATGAACCAATGCTGCCACAAATGCACAAGCACCTATGGGTAAGCACAGGTATGTGGCAAAATAGGAAAGACATCCTAATTTGCACAATAATGTATTAGGATAAGGTTTCTGAATTTCAGCACCATGGACATACTGGACCAGATAAAATTTTTGTTGTGGGGGCCGTCCTGTGCATTGTAGGATGTTTAACAGTGTTCCTGGCCTCTATCTACTAGATACTAGTAGCCTCCTCCCCACCCCGCCACCACCCCAATTTAAGTGTCTCCAGACATTGCCAAATGTTTGCCTGGGAGCAAAATCTCTTCTGGTTGATAACCACTTTATCAGAGAGATCCCAAAGCAGGGAAACTTATGTACCTATCACTTAAAAGTTTTTGGAGATATCATTTATTTTGGTCATTTTTATAATCATGTTGTATAATCTACCCAAAGCTCAGTGGCTTACAAGTAACTATATACATATTTTTTTGGTGTTTGTTCTTACTCATGTGCCTGCAGTTGGCCTGGGTTGAGCTGATCTTGGTGGGCTCAGGTAGGTTTTGTTTCATGCTGCAGATTTGATCCAGGTACATTCCAAATAGCTCTCATTCTCTGTGGATCAGTCGGTACCTGAGTCATAGTGAAAAAAAAGATGTGCAAAAAAGCAAGCCCAATCATGCTCACATTTTTCAAGCTTCTGTTTTTGTTGTATTCTCAAATGTATCATTGACTAAAGCAAGACACACAGCCGAGATGAAAGTCAAAGGGCAGGAAAATGTACCACCTACAGCAGGAGGTAGAGGGGACTGAATATTTGCTGCATGGTAATCTGAACTATTACACAGATCTTTCCATTTTAAACCACAGTTTTCTATTTAGACATAAAACCAGTAGAGACTAGAGCAGGAGACATATCTGAGTGATAATCACGCTGAAATCATCCTTGACAATTAAGGTTTTCTTAATGGTTTCTTCTAGCTTTTCCCCGGACCCCTCATCCCTCGGTTCACACAGCAGAGCTGGAATTCATGCCTAGTTTTATCTGATTTCAACATTTCGCTCTTAACTCTGTTATGAGTACAGTTTAAGTGATGAAGAAATTTTAAAATCAGGAAATCCACAGAACTTGTTAGATTCTCAAACTTAGAGTTAACCAGTTACTTGAGCTTGGGAAGGACATAATGGCTGAAATTCAGCTATCTGGTAACATTTAATACTTTTTAAAATTTATTCAAATACTTATTGAATAACAAACATACACAATGCTCCCTGCTAGGTACTGTATGTGAGCAGGGCATAAAATATGAGTGACACATTGACACATTGATACTGTGCTTATGAAAATTTCAGGTTAGAAGGGAAAGTAAATATGCATCGAAAATACACGTTGGAAGGTGATACATATTAGACTGTAAGATACACAAGGATAGAGATCATGTCTGTTTTTGTTTGCCCCAGTGTGCCCAGACCTATAATATATTCCTGTACATGGCAGGAACTCAATGAATATTTGCTCATTTGAACTGAAGAAAGAAACAGAATGGGATTGGACTTCAGAGAAAGAAAGATTTGTTTCAGTTAAAATGATTCGGGAAGACTTTATGGAAGGAATGGCATTTGACCTAGGATTTGTAAGATATAAGTGATTAGGACATGAATGGGGGTGGTGGAGGTGGTGGAGGAAAAGCATTCAGGAAGGAAGTATCAGCAGGAGCAAAAGCAGAGACGTTAGGCGGCAGCATATGCTTCCATGTGGCTGCAGTGCAGGGCACTTGAATATGATAGTGGAATTGGTGGCAGATCAAGGAGGGCCTTGAATGCCAGAGTAAAGTGTGTGGATTTTATTCTGAGGCAAGAGGGAGACAGTGAAGTGACATGAGCCGAGCTCTACTTCAGGAGGATAAATCCATCAGCAATTTTAAGATGTTCTGGAGTGAAGAAAAACTGGTGTGAGGTGGCGAGTGCAGTTAGAAGGTTAGTGTGACATTCCATACGGAGATAGCAGGGGTCCAGTGAAGGCCTAAGCAGGGCGACAATGGCGAGGAGGCAAGAGATTTGAAAGATGTTAATGGGAGCAGGCAGTACCTGCAATTCATTTGACACAGGGAGCCAGTGAGAGGGAAAAGTAATCAAAGACTATAAGATTTTAAAAAAACTTGCGTGACTGGGGAATTGTAGTGCCACTAAAGAAACCACACTCACTGAAGGAAATCTTCATATTGGCTTGTTTGTGAGAAAGAACGCTGTTGGTTTTGGTCGTTTTGAGTTTGAATGACTTATTTGTATCTAGGTGAGAGCAAAGCCTGGTGGTAAGGGCTGGAGATTTGCCATCAGCATGGAAGTGATGGCTGGTGTCAGAGCACCAACGGGGAGATTCTGAGGGACAGACCCAGGGTGCCCTTCAGGCCGCCATGCAGGGCCTCGCGGTGATTAGCGCTGCGGCTAGGTCACCAGTGTTTAGGTAATAATGGGGTCGAGATGCCAGAGGATGTTTTTGAAACCCTTAAGTTTGGGGTGTGTCCGAGCGTAAGAAGTTGTTGTCCAATGATTGAGCGATTTCCAGTTCTCTTAATTAAAAGCAGTTTTTATAGTGGAAGGCAGAGGGCAGCAGAGTCCCACTTTTCAAAGGAGATTCAGGCCCGAACCTCAGAGCAAAGGTTTTTGGTTTTTTTCTTCCTGCATTTTGTTGTTGTTGTTCTTGTTGTTAATGAAATTTCAAAGTTAGAAGACATACATTGTTTCCTAAATTGCAGTCTTTGGTTATAGCATGAGGATCCAAATCTTTACTGCTTGTCTCCAAGCTGATTAGGTCAACCTTTTTTAAAGAAAGCAGTTAAGAACTTGTGATGGTCTCGTGTTTTGTCAACGAAGGCATAGGGTTAGATTTGCAATACGGAAGTTTCAACCTGAGCACTAACTCCATCCTGAAGACTATGTTTTCTAATTTAAAGAAAAAAAAATTAAGTATCACAGTAACATTTTAAGATACATTTGTTGCTTCTGTGGCCTGGGTTCCTCAAGTCAGTAGACCCGGTGTAAGGGTGGGACATGCAGCCACATTCACAAATGGACCTGCATGCCAACTCACTACTGCAGCACCTCTAGTCCTTTCCAATCTCGTCATTTTCTCTCTCAGCCTCCAGCCACTCTCTAGACTGCCTGTGTGTAGGCTACTCATTTCTGTTCCGAGTGCTCGGCTGTGCTATCTTCCACCAGGTGATGTCACCATTGTGCCCTGAGCAGTGGGTCCCACTGTTGCCTTTCAGTGTGCCAGTCATGCCGACCCCTTGCAGAGCTGCGGGGCTTGCTTCTCCCTTTGTGCTACTCTTTGTTACATGGATAAGGACTGTATCTACCTTGTACGTTACCACATCTGTAGCACCAGCACTATGCCTGCTGCGGAATAGGTGCTTGATCATTTTGGGGGATTGTTATTGAATAAGCACCAAAGCTTTTTCAGCCCAATGTTTATGGAACTCTAACTAAAAAAAAATTTTTAAGAAAACAGTTTTTTTCTTTTTTCAGTTCTTTTACTTGTACTTCTTTTCTTTCTTGGCGTTAGACATGTGTCCATGTGGATAAATGCAAAAAGCAAATTCTCATGGGTTCCAGGAAGAAGGTGGGGCTACGTGCAGAAAACTGGGTGCTCAAAGCCAGTGGCCAAGTTGGGATGAGCCTGTGGCCGGAACTGGCATACGCATCTTTGATATTGCTCTATAGTCTGGTCACCACGCTGCTATTCCATTCTTCATTGCTTATTCCATTCTCCTTAACCTCCAGGCTTTTGTTCATATTTTTTCCGTTTCATGAACATCTTTTTCCAGCCCTACTTTTTCCTTCTCTCCTCATATCATTTGTTGCTTTCTATTATGTTCGTTACCTGTTCTTTCATCCTTCTACTAGAATGACAGCTCATGAGAGCAGCAATCTTTTTGCTCATGGATAGATTCAAAAGCACATAAAATACTGCTAGGAACATAATAGGTACTCAGCAAATATTTGTTAAATGCACAAATGGATCTTTGAAGGTTCAACTCAAATGTCATTGCCTCCGTGAAGTCTTCCATGCCTGGTTTCTACTCCTAGTCCTGGATAGAGTTTATTTATCTGCAGTTGGCTTATATTTGCATTATAGCACATATCCTACTGTTTGACAGTTGCTTTATATTTTGATTAAAACGATAATAAAATAATGTAATAGAATGTTAAGTTGAAGTTTTGATCAAAACACCAGGATGCAATAAATATGAAATTTCGGTTAGGTAACATCTAAAGATAGAAATTTCCATGGTTTCTTGACTCTTAGGAAAAACCCCCACTCACATCGTGGATACTGAAGGATCGAGAAAGTGGAGGTGAGAAGAGTTTTGATGGGAAGGATTTCTTTCGAAAGAGCTGTGCTGAGTTCTCCACCCCCACCGGGAGGAGTGGGGAGGGTGCTCTGCCATCATCTGGAGTCAGGAGAGAGGCTTCAAAGGGACCACATGGAGACATTTGTCTCTGGCAGTTAGGGAGACAAGAGACTGCTTTTTGAGTCTTGCTTAGAAATTGTACAAGGCAAAGACTGGCTGGCCAGCATCTCTAATGGCAGAGGAAGGGGACACTCCCAGAGTTTGTTGGAGGATGTCTGAGTCTCCTTTATAGTGAGCCACAGGGGAGTCTGAGCCAGTCTGGAGTCCTTATAAATCTTTCCCAAGATTGCTGCCTGGAGGCTCTCCAGGAGAACCATAGAGAAAAGTGGTCAGCCAGTGAAAAAACATTTCCTTTGTAAGAGAAGAGCAGTCAGTATTCTTCGCTCTGCCCAGTTTTATTAAATAATTTGCATGCTTTACTTTTCATCAGTCTGTTCTGGCACGCTTCTAATGATATCAAAATCACCTGGATCAATGATAGCTAGTGCATACTCTGATATTTTCCACATGCTGTGCCCAATCCAATATTATTGCCACTGTAGTGATGAATACCAGTCTTGGCCAACATGGCATAGTACTCTGTTTCAGATTTCCTCAAGGCTGGACAGTTTCACTTTGCCTTTTCAGACTCTGAAAAGGCAAAAATGTCTGATCATTTTCAGAGTCTGCTTGTACCCCAGCGTGTACTTTCCACTTTTCATAACAATTGGAAGCCTAGAGTTGGTGGACTCCAGGGATTTTCGTCTTCTTTGTGGTCACCATCTTCCTGCTTTAGATGCAGAACAGCCACCTCAAATATTCTTTAAAAAATTTTTTTGGGGGAGGAGGCTTTGAAAAAATTGTTAGACAGAAAGGGTCATCTTTAAACACCCAAAGCAAAGGAGACCTCAAAGAGAATCAGTCAAAATAAGAACAACTTTCTGTTCCTCTTTACCTCTCTTCAATTGTACTTTTTTTTTTTTTCTTCTCTGGCAGGTGAGAAACCTAGTGACAAGCTGGGGAGTAAAGAATGCTGGGGCTGGGAGGCACTGTGGGGAAAGGGGAAGACCGAGGCCTTTCTCACTGAATGCTGTCAGCCTTCAGCAAAACCCCAGAAACGACTTAACATTAAACCAGGTTAGAAGTTGTACTTCTTACATGGGACTGGGCATTCTGTTTCTGCATTAAGACAGTTTTCATGACTTAAACTGACTGGAATACTCTTTATTACCTAGGAAACTTCAGAAATGTTGGATGACATCTGAGATTTTGTTGAGGACTAGCGGAAGTGCTTTCTCCGCTCTGCAGATATTTTAAAGGAACAATAGCATCGTGCTTTTTGATTACCTCCCAGGAGTCCTGCTTGATCACAGGATCAGTGACAATAATCATCTTAGGTAATGTTTATTGTGTGTCCACTGTTTTCCAGGCACTATGCTAACTATTAATATATTTATGATTCTGCCCAAGAACCCTATGTGGTAGGAACTCATCTGATTTTACATGCAGGAAAACTGAAATTGAAAGACATTAACTAACTTCCCTGAGGTTTACACACCAATTAGAAGTATAGTTAGCATTTACACCCAGGTGCTCCGACTATGCCTTATTCTTTATTAGAGTCAAATTTCCTCAGGAATAGGGCTGTGTTCATGTCCCTATTCTCCATGCACAGCGTGGGGCCTGACATTTCATGCTCCACAAAAGTTTTAATTAATGAACAGTACATAGATGTTATTGGTAATATTTCGTGGTAACACATGCAAAATTCAGCGAAATATAGTAATGAGGAGCTTAGGCTTTGGAGTCAGTTGGCATGGGTTTGAATCCTGGTTCTGTCTCTTCATGGATGCTCTGTCTTTGGGAAAATTACTTAACCTCAATTTCCTCCTTTATAGAATGGAATAAAAATGTCTACATTACAGTGTTGTGCTGAGGACCAAAGAAGATAAAGATTATATAAAACACCTGGCCGTATCTAGCATTGAGCACACAGTAAACGTACTTGCCATAGCATGAGACTCAACAGTATGACAATATTTACTTATTTGGGTTTTGTGTTATATTAGATTTCTTAATTAGCAGAGGTAGAGTTTTGGTAATGGCAGATAGTTAGAACCAGCCTTAAGCAAAATTTGAAGTGCAGTTGAAGCTCTTGACCAACCCACATGCTGTCTTGTGCCGTTGACTGACTGGACTCTCCTGTTAGTTGGCTGTTCTCTAGTGTTCCCATGTGCTCCTGCTCCCCTTGTAAGGTGTATGATTATGTGGCTCCCTGTGCTTGTCCCTAAATCTGCTTATTTGTAATTGTAACTTCATAATTTAATTAAATATTATTTAAATGAATAATTTAAAGATTATAGTCATCCCTCTACTTTTTTTCCCCCCTCTAATTAGAGAGGGAATTCTGTCTTCATGCTTTCTTCTGTTCCTGTTTTTAGGAGAAAGAACTGAGTAAACTCATTCATACTAAGATCTAAATGACTGCTGACCCCTCAGAGTCAGTAACATTTTAATAGGAGTCTAACGTTCTAGCTAAAGGAAGAAAACTCTAATTGTGAAGTTGGGTACCTAGGGCAGGGTGACTGTTTCACCCTGTCTAGAAACATGTCATATGTCCTCCTCGATCTCCACTCTGCATACTCGGAAGTAGGGCATTCTTTCTGTTGCAGTTGTACATTGTATCTACATGTCCATTCATACCTCGGGTCAGAGTAAACATAGGCGAATTGTCTAATTGGCATTTTTCTTAATTCACTGAGGGTGGTACAGTATACATTATAATTATATTTGGAAGCAGAACTTATGTTATAGCACCTCAGCCCACAGAATATGCTTCCAACTTTTATTCTTTTGTGGCAAACCCCATTTAACCCCAGAGCTACTTAGTCTACAGTCTTTTGAATTCCCATAGGGTGAAATATGTCTTTCATTTATCTTTGCACACTGCCTTGATAAATGCTTATGAAACAAAGGACTTGATTCCCACTTAATGTGTGACCATTTTAACTTCTCTTTAATGCAGAAGTAAGAACATGATGCAATTGGGAATCACACAATTGGAAAAGACTTAGGGAAACTGTAATCCAGCCATCTCATTTTATACGTGAGGAAATCAAGCCAAAGAGAAACGAAGTGACTTGCTGAAGGTCATACAATTAGTTTCAGACCTGGATTTAGAACCCCAGGGATTCTGACTCCTCACCTGGGGCTCTCTTGCTGTTCCAGCTATTATATTTGAAAAAGGTATAACAGTATCTAACATTAATTGAGTAATTACTGTGTCCAGATGTAATTAGTAGCCCTATGTTTATTACCTCATTTCATTCTCACAACCACCTTATGAAATGAGTCTGATTACTACCACGTTTAATAAATAAAGAGACTAAGGCATAGAGAGGATAAGTAACTTGTGCAGGTCAAATGGTAGAATCAGATCTTGAAACTAGGAATTTGGCAGAAGGTGCTATGGATAGATAGATATTTCTTTGATTCTTCATTTTTTAAAAATGAGATAATCGATATATATTAGTTTCAAGTGTATAATGTGATTTTATATACATATATATATGAAATGATCACCATCAAAAGTCTGGTTAACACCCATCACCACACAGTTACCATTTTTTTCTTGTAATGAGAACTTTTATGATTTACTCTCAACAACGTTCAAATATACAATACAGTATTATTATCTATAGTCGCCGTGCTGCACATAACATCCTCAGGACTTATTTATAACTGGAAGTATGTACTTTCTGACCCCTTTCGCACATTTTGCTCCTCTCCCTCTGGCAATCAGCAATCTGTTCGCTGTATCTACAAGCTTGGTGTTTTTGTTTTTAGTTTCCACATATAAGTGAGATCATACAGTATTTGTCTTCCTCTGTCTGACTTGTTTTACTTAGTATAATGCTCTGAAGTTCTGTCTAGGTTGTTGCAAATGGCAGGATTTTCTTCTTTTTATAGCTGAATAATGTTTCATTGTATATATAATTCATATTTCCTTTTTCCATTCATCCATCAATGAACACTTAGGTTGTTTTCATATCTTGGCTATTGTGAATAATGGTGAAATAAACATGGAGCTGCAGATATTTTTTTTCATTTCCTATGGATATATGCCCCAAGTAGGATTGCTGGGTCATATTGTATTTCTACTTTTTGATTTTTTGGAAACCTCCATACTGCTTCCATAGTGGCTGTGCCAATTTGCATTACTGCCAACAGCGCAAAAATGTTCCCTTCTCTCTACATCCTCACTGACAATTGTTATTTCTTGTCTTTTATATATATATATATATATATATATATATATATATATATATATATATATATATATATGATGCCATTCTAACAGGCGTGAGGTGATATCTCATTGTGGTTTTGATTTGCATTTATCACCCCCTGGTGATAAATGACATTAAGCACTGTTTCATGTGTCTTTTGACCATCTCTATGTCCTCTTATGAGAAATGTCTCTTCAGGTCCTCTGCCTATTTTTTAATTGTATATATGTTTTCTGTTGAATTATATTGGTTCTTTATGTATTTTGAATATTAACTCCTTGTCAGGTATATGATTTGCAAATATTTTCTCCCATTCAGTAGGTTGCCTTTTCATTTTGTTGATGGTTCCCTTTACTGTACAGAAGCTTTTGAGTTTGATGTAGTCATATTTATTTATTTTTGCTTTTGCTTTTGGTGTCAAATCCAAGACTGATGTTAAGAAGCTTACTGCCTGTGTTTTCCTCTACTCATTTTATGGTTTTAGGTCTTTTTATGTTCCAGGTCTTTAATCCATTTTGAGTTAACTTTTGTACATGGTATAAGATAGTCTCTCTCTCTCTCTCTCTCTCTCTCTCTCTCTCTCTCTCTCTCTCTCTCTCATTCTCTGCCAAAACCTTTATCATTTCCATTTGGTCCATGGCTTGGAAGAGAGCTGCAGGATAAAAAGCTGACTCCTAGGCTGCAGGGAGAGGCTAAGGTGGAAGCCTGATTCCAGGGGGATGCAGAGGGATCCCTCAAAGGCTGCTGGGCTCCAGAAGCCCCTAGTTGTGCTTGAGAGTGAGCCTTTGGAACAGGTAGTTGCCCCTCTCAGCCTGGGGCTGGCCAGCCTGCAGATGTTAGCCAAGTGGTCACCAATCTTCTTGATGAGTTTCACCTGCTCATCTAGAAAGTGGTTCTCCGGAAGGAGATGGAAGTTTGTGCTGACAGAACCTAAGGCATGGAGATCAAAAAGGCCTTGTTCGGGTTCTTCTCCAGGACTGTGGCAGCTTCCATGAGGTTCTGGGTTTTACCCCACTCATCTTGGGAGGCCTTTTGCATATCCAAGAAGAGGGTGTGGCCGCTGCGTTGGTTTTGTATCTTCAAGAGACGGTGGGTGATCTGGTGCTTTTTCTTAACCAACTCATGGTAGAAGTGGCCAATACTCTCTAGAACCACACCACCGTAGTGGAAATAGAAGCCCAGAGAGAGGTAGGTGTAGGAGGCCCGCAGATGCAGGCCGACCAGGTGGTTGATTGGGAAGGTTGGGGGAAGGTATGATGGCCCTTCACCTTGATGAAATAATTCTGACAATTTGGGGATCTCATGGTTGGTTGACAATAAGGAGGTAACCAAACCAAACCAAACCAAACCAAACCAAAAGAGTGTTGGCTGGTCCTAGATATAGGTAATGGCTGGGAAGATGATTCAGGAGGCTGTGACAGGAAAGGAGGTTGGAGGGTGTTTGGAGGCCAGAAGGAGGGGAGTCCCAAGGTCTGTTTTGATAGAGCACTGTCAAAGCAAGAGACAGGTCCGTGGGTGGCCAGGCATGCTGCTCAGTTTCAGTCTTTTGCGTGTGGATGTCCAATTTCCTTAACACCATTATTGAAGTTACTGTCCATTCCCAGTTGTATATTCTTTGCTTATTGGTCATGTCTTCGGTCCTTCTTAATTTTTCTGCCTACATCTTTTTGATATTTAGGAATCGACTCAATAGCTTCCTTGAACTTCAAGAGTGATCATCTTTTGCCATTGTACTTAGCATGAATTGCCCTGAGTGAAAGTTACTTTGGACTAAGCCTCCAGTATGCATCTGAGCATGCCATTTAAGAATGTCCAATAAACAAACAAACAAACAAACAAATTTTAAAAATAAAATAAAATAAAATAAGAATGTCCAAAATGTCCAAATAATCCTACTCTGTAGATGACCCCTTCCCTTTCTTTCCCAGAGATGATTATACTTTATAATTAAGAAAAAGCAGTGGTGAGGTAACATGAGCTATGACAGAGCTGTGAACTCAACACGGTAGCTGTGACAGAGCATGAAGAGTTGTTGGATCTGAGAGAAGAACATGAAAATTGTGACAAATCTCTGGGGAGAGAGGAAGTGGTTGGACCCTTTTATGGGAAAACAGTGGTGCCGCAGAGCAGAAGACGTTTCCACGACAAGGATGGGGAATAGGCAGGGAAAAAATTTTTGACTGTGCCATTTTTTTCTCCTTCCCATTGCAATGAGTAGGTCATGACCCTCTGACATCAAAGAAAAATTTGCAGCACCAGCCAGCACTGGTAGAGAGTAGGAAGTGACATCTGAGTTGTACTTTGAGCCAGGTGAAGGATGGGAGCAGATAACATAAGGCATAAGTCTCTACACTGCCACCCACCCACCCACCCATAACACAAGCTTGGAAATCAGAACCAGGGTGGCTCCCCATGAGACATGGTGATCTGGTGTGTATGTGTGTGGGTCTGCAGAGGTGTTTCCCATGAAACGCCAGTGGAAAGTGCTCAAACCTAGATTCTAATGCAAGACACTCTCTGGTGAAAGGCAACTACTCTGTTGATTTATTTCTCATTTAATGTTTTCATAAAGCAGTGTGCATATTACTATATCACAAATAAAAAATATTTTTATAACTATGTTTCAGTAAATTTTTTTTTTTTTTGTCAATCCAAGTATTTTGTTTCTTGTATCATGGACAATATTCTGAGTAGTCCATAGGCTTTATCAGACTGTTAAAGGGGACTATTGGCACAAAAATAAGGTTTAGACATTTTGAGAAAGGGTCAGATGATAAAGAAAGATCAAGTGAGACGAGGACTGCAAAGGAGATATCAGATTTAGCTGCCCTTATGATTGTGATCTTAAAGAGTCTCTGTGTCAGGAGTGGAGGTGGAGGAGGAAGCTGGGTTGGAATGAACTGAAAAGTGAATCCAACTGAGGATGTGAAAGGAGCCAAAAGACTATTTTTTTTTGGCAGTCAAGGGAAAGACCCGACTGGTAAAGGGAATAACAGGACCAATAAAGAAAACCAAGAAGGAAAATATGAGTGTCTGTATAAGCTGAGGTAAAGAACCGGGTGGAAAAGGCAAGGCCGAAAGAAGAGAGAGGGTGATTAAGGTCATAAGGCTCCAGACAAAGTAGGATGACATGAAAGAGAGAATATGTAGGGATTAGCCTCAGGGTTGATGGAAAGGTCGAGTTCAAATTTATAGGGGAGAGAGGAAGCAAGGACTTTTGATATCTGATGCTCACCCCCCCCGAAGAATGTTGGAGCAGAGTTGTTGACTAGAGATTTGGAAAAGAATGCAAAGCACATCTTGGGGCTCTAGTGGTCAGAAACCATTCAGTAATGGAATAACACACTCAAAGTAAGAAAGAGACATACAGCTCAGATAAACTGTGAGTGGATCTCAGAAAGGCACTTTAAAAGAGACTGACCTGGAACCTTATTTATTTATTTATTTTTTTAAAGCTATGCACTTCATTCCCTGTGAAGGTGAAAATAATTTGCTTTAATCAATGACAACATTCTTTTTCTACATCATGTTTAAAAGCTTTTATTTTTTAAAAATTCAGGATTTTTATGTCTGATACTCTTCTTATTTCAGTTCTGTATTTGCTTTTTAAATTCTCAGTTATGTAGAATGTTTAAGAGAGCTTAGGAAATGTGACTGAAGTCTGACATACACATTTTTTTTCTTCAATGAAATAGGATAACTGTTAACATAAAGCAAAATCTCCTATGTTTTATGTCTTATTTTGCAGTTCAAATATTTTTCTTATTTGGAAATGCTCTTGTTTTTGGACTAAAATAATAAAACACAAAGAACTTAGTAAAAATTATTTTAGAGTTTTGATTTTGGAAAATAAATTTAGTAATGGCATCAAAGAGTTAAAAACAACTTATTTGTTAATATCCTTGTGAAAATAATTCTATAAGAATCATAACAAAATTTGGTACATTTATTTGTACCAATTTATTTGCTTATAGAGAAGACATGAAAACATGTCTTTATGAGTCCTTTAAAAATGGTCACCATGGAAATGTAGACACCTGTTCTATGATGTTATTCTTACAATATTTACAATTTTATAATTTCCCCTAGATCCTATTGCACTTTTTGTTGTTGGTGTAATTATGTTAGTCAAGTTAACACATAAAATTAACTATCACAGTAATGTTTTTAGTAATGAAAATTTTTCCTTTTTGTTGGGGGATAAATTTGATATTTAGAAATAGCAAAGAAACAGGTCTGATGAAACAGCAATCCAACTATTCTTGCCCAAAGACAAAAAGCATAAATACAGTGTAATGAGACCAATTTTCTCATGCTAGGGAAAAAACCAAAACTGGCTCTTAGGGTGACATTGGTCATTTATGTAAGATAAATTAGAAAGGCAGGTAGGATTCAAATTACAGAGGCTAGGATTGCAAAGCAAATGAGCTTGAATGTAATTTTTAATTCAATGGGAGATCTATGAAAGGGTTTCAGGCAGTGTATAGTAAATGGATGGAGGGAAGTGCATAATGTTTGGGAAGCCAAATCAAACATCTTTCTGAGCTCGAGGACATTATGCTACTCTTCAACTGCACTGACATTATAACCCTTTTCAGGAGCAGGAAATTATTTGACATAATTTATTAGTAAACTGATATTCTATTCTTCCAGGTTAAAAATAATTTTACTTAATGGAGAGGATGGAAGTGGAGGAGGATATAGAGGGAAAGATTAATTGTTGATGGTCAGTGTGATACTGGATCGTCCATTAGTTGATTAGATGGATTAAATCAAATTATTTATACTTTAAAAATTCTTTAAAAATAATATAATAAACACTCTTTTTAACAGGGTTATGTACTATATCTAATTTGTATCTTCTGGATCTTTTATAATACCTAAAATTTAGAAATAATATTTCGCCAGGGCATAGCTGATGAAGAGTCATTTACCTTTAAATATTTCTTTTTCTAGTTGAGGGTATCAACATTTATGAGGTAAAATTAGAGACTTCTGAAGTACTCTAGACACTTTTCCTTCCTATGCCATCTACATTAAATATATAACTGAGTCCTATTTTGCCTCAATATTATTGCCTTATTTTAGGTTCCCATGAACTATCTATACACTTCAATAGTCTTACTGATCCTTTAAAACACAGTATTAACCCTGCAATAAATTTATTTATTTATTCATATTTTAATCCTCTCAAATAATTACTAAATGGCTTCTAAATCAGGCACTGTATTGGATATGGGTATATGATATGAACAAAGTAGACGATCACTGAGTTTCATGGATTTACAATTTAGTGGGAAAATGTGTATAAACCTATATCCAATTATAAATTATAATCAGTGCTGTGAAGGAAAAGAACAGGGAGGCATGAGAGAGAATGACTTTAATTTAATTTAATTTAATTTTCCTGAAGATCAAATCTGATCACACCTAAAATCTCGTTTCCTCCCTGCAGGATTACGCCTAGGCTCCTTAGAGTGGCTCATACGGAACCATTTGTACCCTAATGTCCACCACGATACCGAACTCGTAGAGGCTCAGTTGAATGAATGAATGATAAAACTTAAAAATGGTTTTAAGACAACCCTGCATTTACTTGCATTAATAAACTTTGTTAGTTTTGCAACAGATTGCCAAATACTTCATTAAAAGAAAAAAAATGCTTTCATCAATTTTTTGAGCTCAGAATGCATTTAAAACTGTTTTTTTGTCCTTGAAAACACTGTTAGAATTTTAACTGAAATATCAGAAATGTGCTATTACTATAATGTATAAAATGTTGCCTTTTTTGTGTGGCAGGAAAAGTCTGTAGTAAGGGTAGTGAAAAACAGATTGACATTTGGTCATTATTTCTTATCAAGGGTGTTTTGCTTGTAATGCTATTTGACAGCTATATTCTGGGTCTGACAGCATTGAACCAGCGTAATTCCCACTGAACTGCTCTAAATAGGCAGTATTGCAATCAGTTTAACAACCCCTGGAGGCAATAAAATCTCTCCTTTGAACAAATACTCAAGGGGAAGAAATCTAAGATTTATAAAGGCAGCAAGTATTCAAGAAAGGGGCAAAGTTTATGTGTGAGCCTGTAATTGATGCTTCCTTTGTTGGAAAAGAAAGCTTGAGGATGCTTTAAGAATTAATCTTTAACAAATTCTAATCTACACTAAGAAGTGTGTTCAGATGAGTGAAAGAGATATGTGGTTTTGAGAGTTAAGTTGCTTCTAGTCTACTAAGAAAATTTGGAGGGGTGATAAAGGTATGAGAAGACACTTTAAAATTAAACAAGGAGTCTTTAGCTGTGTCTCTTTGATGTCTATGCCAGAGGGTCACCATCATTACAGAGAGTGTTGATTAGGCTTTATGATTGGCTTTTGGTTTGTACTTGCTTAATACATATGTACCTATAGGAAGAGAATTTCAGTCAAATATAGTATCATCCTCATTCTAAATGAACTTGGCAGTTCTGCTTCTGTTGGTAGTAATTTAGTTAAACATACATTTAAGCAGGCTTTAAATTAAGACAGTCCTAGCTTTAATTCTCTGCTTCTATCACAACTAGCTGTGTATCCCTGGGGGTATTATACACTTGTTCACAGTTGTCTCATCTGTAAAATGTGGCTGATAGTTTTTACTAAATGGGGAGGCTTCAAAGTATGTAGCTTCAGAGGAGTCCCATATTCGGTGTGGGTCACAGAGTAAGAGGTGACTTAATTGGGGTCTTACTATGTTCTAAGAAACTATGAGCTTCAAGCTGCTTGACCCTCTCAGTAACCATATGAGGTCAGTGCAATAGTTTCATAGAGAGGATGCTCTGAGGGTGGGAGACATTAGGAGAAATAGATTGGAGTACATACTTAACTTGCTACTTCTCTATCCTGGACCTAGTTGGTGGGGAAGTAGCTTTGTCCTTCTCAGTGGGCTCCAAGGAGCTCAGTCCTGAAACTTTGGGATTCCTCAGTCCTTGTTCCTAGAGAGTAGTAAGGGCCAGGTAAAACCCTAGTAACACCTACCTCCACTTCTTCATTTTTTATAGATGATGTGTGTATGTGTGTGTCTAGGCTTATTGCTGATTCCTCCAGCCCTGATTCTTCTGATCTCACCATTTACACCATTTAGTTCTGTAGCTCTAGCAGAACTAACAAAGGAATAAACCTCCCAGGCTTTTATTATATAAACTTTTCCTTCTTCCTAGAACTTTCACCCTTTACCGTCTATTTAACTTATTAAATTCTCTTTACCTTTTGGGTCTTAGCTTAAATATTATGTCCCTAGCAAGCCTTCCTCGACTTCTCAAGACTTGAGAGGTCTCCTCGTGTGTGCTCTTATAAAATCCTAATGCTCTTCCATAGCCTCTATTCTGTATGTCATTGTGGCAGGCATTTCCTCTGTTCAATAGTATTTGTTTCTTCTAAGCATAGGAGAGGATTGCACTGTCTCACCTTGAAGCTGGTGTGGCCATGTGGTTGATTTGGCTGATGAATTGTGAGTGGATTGACATAGGCTACTCTGAGCTCAAGTCCCTCCCTCTTTTCCTCAGCCATGGCAATTCTGAAAGCATGTGTTGATAATGGAGGTGCAATGGTGAGTCTTCATCTGGAGGGCAGCTATCATGGAGAGTTGTAAAGACACAATAGGCTGTTTGAGATATACACATTTGTTGTCTTTTAGCCACTGAAATTTTGGGAGTTGTATCTTGACTGATGCAGTCATTGCTGGGCCATCATTCTGCTTCCTCAACTGTCTATAGGTCTTACTGAGGGAAGTAATTGTCTTGTTCATCATTCTATCCCCAGAGCCTTGTTACAGGACTGTCTGACATATCATAGGCAACTAATAAATCATTCATGGAATGAAATAATGATTCAATATCAAGGAATGGTCTATCTGAAGATTTAATTTCCATAGTAGCCAAACCTTTGGCATGGTCGTGGTGTGAGGAAAAGTGATAAAAGAATATTATTTGAGAGGAAAAGTAATGACCATCATTCTTATCTTAAGCTTTATAAAATAATTTCTTAAAAAAATATTTTATCATTGAAGAGAGCTATGTATAGAAAAGAAATAAAATTAATACTTTTCTTTGGTATTTTGGATATTAACCCCTTATCAGAAACACTTATAAAGATCTTCTTCCATTTGGTTGGTTGCCAGATACTTCTCTTTATTTATGTATACATTATATAACAGTGACATATGCCAGGAATTGGAGAAAGAGGCCTTTGACATGAGGTCCATTAAAACAATTTTTATGAGATATTCATTCATTCATTCAATCATTCATTTATTCATTCAACGTTGTATGCTAAGTGACCTTTGTGTGTACTCTGGTGGGTAGAAGAATACAATCCCACACCTCTCCTTGAAGAGCTCGCAGAAGATAAACAGAGACCAAGCTAAGTAGAACATAATGGAGCTGTTATCCTTATCTCTTTTCTTCTTTTATTGTCCTTCTGTGGGTTCTAATGAGCCCACCTGGAAAATTCTGCTTTGGATCAGACTGCTTGTGACCTTCTCCATGCCTATATTTGTTGCTAGAGAAAACCTTAGGCAGATCGAGGACATTTAAAAAGCATCATTTCCAACTTAAAATAGGACCTCAGCACTTCTCTATTATCCATTTGATTCCCTACTTAATTTTCTTTCCAATCCTCTTCCAAACCTTCTCTCTGTTCTAATATTCTCACACCTACCACATTCTACTACCTGTTCAGCAGATGACCTTGCCCGTTACTTTTCAGAGAAAATGTAAACCAACATGTAGCTACTTCTTTAATTTCCTGCAACTAAACATAGAAAATTACTGACAGTTTCAGCCTTCTTTTTCTCCCTTTATTCTGTTAAAATGAAAGAATTGGATTTCTTTCTAGCCTAGGCTAATAACTTGGGGATGGATTAAAATACCAGGCTGTGGGTGAAGAGGGAAAATGTTTCTACTATAAGAAAAGGGTCTTAGGAAAGAATTCTGAGGAAGAGCATTATTTAACAGAGAGATGGAGGAGGAAGACCTCACCAAAGGGACTTTGAATGAGCAGTTCTAAGTGGGGAGAGGAAAAACAATGAAGTGTAACACCAAGGGGAAATGCGCTTCAAACAAACAGAACTGACATCCAACCTCTAAAACCTTGGAAAAGTCAGGTAAGATAAAAACAAAGATGTATCTTTTAGATTTAGCGACAAATAGACTCTTAGCACCCTTGATAGAGTGCTTCAGTAGAGGGATATGGCAGCAAGGTCACCACTGGAGTAGGCTGAGAAGTGAATGGCAAGTGACAAACGGGAAATTCCAAACGTAGAATTCTATTTAAAAAGTTCAACTTCAAAGAAGAGGGGTAAACAGGATGGAAACGGTAGAGAGTCATTAGGTAAAAAGCTATTTATCTTTTTGATAGTAGAGACTTAGTATATTTAAATGTCCCTGGAAAGAATAAATAGAAGAGGAGAGGTTAAAAAACAAGTAAAAGAGGCTAGGACACGCAATAGAATAAGGTCCATGTGAAAGCAATAAAGAATAGAATCCAAACCCTTTAATAGGCCCCTCTTTTCCTTCCTGTACTAGACCATCTTGTTTCTCCTTACTCCATATAACTTTCATGCTTTCAAGTATGATCCACATGATAATGGCTACTTTCAAACCTACAGCTCCATGCAAAATCAATCTCTTGAGCTCTAGATCCTTTTATCCAGTTGCCTAGAAAAAGCTCTCTCTGGCTATCCACAGGTACCTGAGGCTCATTACATTTACAACATAGTTTATTTTTATTTCTTCCAAATATGCTTTCTTTTCAACATTTCTCATACCAAGGAAAGGCGCTATGATCCAATCAAAATCATAGTAGACATCTGACTCTTCTTTAACTTTCTGTCACCTCTGCTTTCTTTTTCTGGTGAATTCCAGATCTGGACTTAGATTTCTCTTTCTCCAAGAAGATGTAGGTGTTCTTCCTGTATGTCCTCACTGTGTCATGTGCATCCTCTATTATAGCACTTATTACTTTATTTCATAATTGCCTTTTTACTAGACTCTAATGTTATGTTGATAGTCAGGGACTGTATCTTCTTCAGAGTTACATGTCCAGGGCTTGGAATATAGTGAGTGCTGAATAAATATTAGTAGAGTGAATGAATATTATAACTGCTAATTTTGGTATACCCCTTTAAGGCATCTCTGCATTTATTATCTAATTTAATCTTCATATACAGCCATAAGAGTTAGATATTATTGTCTCTATTTTACTAATGAAGAAAAATGAGGCTCAAAAAGTTTAAGCACCTTCACCCAAGATCATCCATCTATATATGGCAGAGAAGACTCTCACTTTTCTGGTATTTATCTCACAGCAGATTGTCTTTCACAGATAAGGAGATTTGACTTGGGCTAACATTGGATTGAGACAACAAGGTCCCCATAAAGAATGCGAGGTACTTTCTGATTTTAATCACATTGGTTTTGCATCATTCTAAGCTCTCTAGAATAGTTTAGGGGCGGGGGGAGAAGGAATGTTGGAATCAGGCTATGTATTAGGACCCTGGCTGCTGCCTCTTGTAAGGTTGGTTGTGTGAAATTTCCTAATCTTTCCTAGGCTCAGTTTGCTCAAAGGCAAACTAGGAACATTAGTACAGTGTCCTCACTTAACATCGTCAATAAGTTCTGTGCCTTTAAGTGAAATGACATATAATGAATCCAATTTTACCATAGACTAAGTGATATAAACAAAATTTAAGTTTGTATCGTATCTCATCAACGTTGTAATTAAACGACATTGAATGAAAATGATTTGCTATACCTATCTTTTAGGTGCTTTCAAATGATATCCTTAACATAGAGCTTGGCCCAGATTTGATAATTAATCAGTGGTAGTTATTTTTATTATTATGGTCATCAGCCTTGTGTTATCAGTCAGTGCACTACTGTGGAGGCAATGCGGCAGGCTCAGGGGTTCCTGTTTTTAGGGCAAATAGAGAATGTCACATTGGCAACTCCTATTGTCAGTTAACTTGTGCAGACTGGTTTTGAATTTCATACCACTCATGCATGATGGCACTCAGAGGAAGAATCCCACATTAGAGAGAGAATTCCTACTTATAGGCATCAGACAGTGTTACTGTGGCTCTAAGGAGGCCAGACTGGGTAGGATTGAAGTCTGTGGGCAAGTTCCAGTTCAGAATTTGAAGATATGCCAATTTGGGGGAGGATTGGAGAAAGATATATTGAGCTTAAAGGAGAAACTAATAGTAGTATTATCCAGTGAGAAAGTAAGTGAGACTGAATAAAGACAGAAAAAATTTAAAATAACTAGTAATAATTGACTGCTTAGTGTATGTCAGGAGTAATTCTTATAAAAATTTGGCGGATTATGATTTTATCCCTATTTTATAGTTGAAGAAACTGAGGCTCTGAAAGGCTAAGTTACTTGCACAAGGTTCCACAGATAGAACCAACAGGAGAATGCATCTGGAGTTCAGGGCCAGAGCTAGAACAGAGTAATAAAGGGCGCTTGACTATGGGATACTGGTGAACGGCCCTGAGCAAGATGCTTTTGTTTCTGTTGGTTATACTGACTAACTTTTTGCACGTGGCTGTCAGGTGGTCCATCAAAGGAGCTGACAAACCTGACTGCAGGTTGGATTCCCCTAGGAGCTTGTTATGTGTGGACCCTCGGTTGCATTCCCAGAGGTTGTGACTCAGGAGGTCTCAGGTAGGTCCAACAAATCTACACTTTTAAAAATCATCTCAGAAAATTCTGAAGCACCTGATCCCCTGGCAGATATTTAGAATCTTCTACCTTGAAGCCACCACCAGCTGGAGGCAGTATGTGGGCTTCATGTGGGCATTTACTCTCACAAGTCACCCATGGGGGCCCTAGCTAAAGTATTTATTGATTACCCAGTTCTGGCTGGGAAAGGGTTGGAACTATGCTAAGAAATTCTCTCAGCTTCCCAAATCCCAAGCTTCAAAATAAAACCTAGACTAACCGACTGCACAGGTAGAATGCAATGCAGCAGTAATTTGGGCTGTGAAAGGTATTCTTTTATTCTCCACAGAATGCTGCTGGTCTGCTACGTTAGCTTAAAATCCCGAATATTTGGTTTGAGTTTCTCAGGAATCATTTGTGTTCTACAAGAGTAAAGAAGCAATAATCATTTTGTCTGCAGCAAGCTAAATCATCCTGAGGGAGCAGTTTACATCATTAGAATGTAATGAAATAAGTTGTCACCAGCAGCTGCCAACAGTATTTCTAGTGACTTAGAGGATGGTTATGTTTAGCAGACATTTTCTGAGTTGTATTTACATTTGTTCATGGAAGGAGGCTGGGTGTGCTGATTTTCTTTCTGATTTCATGTACTTTTAATAATGGTTTGTCTGGGTAAGTATGGATAAATCTAGTAAAGTACTTGATGAAATGCTCAATGTCAAAACAATAATTGAATGCTTCACTAGGAGGTTTGAAGAGTCAGCTCTTCTGAAAGATAAAGTGTGTAACATGCTAAATGCTATTCATCACCAAACTGATACTATTCTTAGGCACAGCAGTAAAACCTCCTGGCTCGGGGCGCCAATGTCTCTCAAAGTTGTTTTCTATACCTACGTTGTCACCACCCTGGCCCAAGCTACTATTAGTTCTCTTCTAATGAACAGCAGTCAACTCCTAACTGGTCTCCCTCTCTCTCTTCTTGCCTTTCTATATACAGTTTTCTGTTTGGTCATCAGAATAATTGTTCTATACATCAGGAGTCCCCAACCCCCAGGCTGTGGACTGGTACTGGTCCAGGGCCTGTTAGGAATTGGGCAGCACAGCAAGAGGTAAGTGTCGGGCTAGCGAGCAAAGCTTCATCTGTATCTGCAGCCACTCCTCAGCACTAGCATCACCACCTCAGCTCCATCTCAGATCATCAGGCATTAGATTCTCATAGGAACACCAGTCCCTGGCACCAAAAATGTTGGGCACTGCTCCACATAGATCTGATCGTGTTTCACTGCTATTTCCCCAGCACTTAGAACAGTTTTTTGCACATGGTAGATGTCTAATAATTATTTGTTAATGAATGAATAATTGTTACTCTCCTGCTAAGCCTTTCAACCCCTCCTGAAATTTGCCTTCAGGATACAGACTTCTTAGAAGGATCCTGCCTGCTCACTTCCCATTTACTTTACACACTCAGATATGCACTAAATTACCTTCAGCTTCTTCAGTTAGCCATTCCTCTCTCTCATCTCTGAGCCTTCACATCTGCTGCTCTGTCTGCCCAGATATCTTCCCTTCATCCACCCACCCCATTTTATTTTAATGGGGAAACTAATTTTCAGTTTTTAGATCTCAGCCTAGATATCTTCTTCCAGCAAGTCCTCTCTAATTCTCCCAAGATTGAGTTGCTGGGACTTCACCTGTGATCCTGTAACTTTTGAATTTCCCCTTCACAGCTATTACTCCACTGCACTGTAGATTGCTGATTTGCTTGTCTTTATATTCAACTAGTCTGTAAGCTCCTTGGGTGCAGAGATATCTGTCTTATTTACCATTGTATCTTTCCTATCAACTAGCACAGGTCTTGGCACCTAGTATTCAGTAAACACTATTATCTGATGTTGAGTAAATGAATCAGATTGATATTAACAGATTAGAGAGCTGAAGGCATAAACTTGATTTTTCCCCTTGGCTTTAGTTGATAAGAAGGTCCTACAGATACATTCAAAGACTCTCACAGGAAGTGAACTCTTTTGTTCAACTTTTCTCTTGATGGCTATACTGTCACCATTCTGGCTCAAGTTACTATAAACTCTTGCCTGGATTACAGCAACAGACACCTAACTGGTCTCCCTCTCTCTCTTCTTGCCCTTCCTTCTACACACAGTTCTTCATCCCATGGTTGGAGAAGTTGAGGCCTGAAATGTCCAAATGACTTATTCAAGGCCTTATGATGGTTTAGTAGCAAAACCAGAGTAAGTTATCGTTGTTAAGGGACTATTTTTTTTCCTTCATGCTGCTGTTGTGATGTTGAGTCCCTCTCAGTGCATCGCATTGGGAAGTTCATGACGTCAATATGTCTCATTAGTGGTAATGTCAACTTTGATCATGTGCTCAATGTAGTACTGGCCAGATTTCTCCACTATAAAGTGACTATTTTTCATTGGGTAATTAAAAACTACCTCACGGGGAGATACTTCGAGACTATGCAAATGTCTTATTTATCATCAAGACATAACCCACTAATTTTAGCATCCATTAATGATTCTCTCCTGAAACAATTATTACTATGGCAGTTGTCAAATGGTGATTTTGAATTTCATTACTCCTCTACATTTATAAGTTGGTATTTCATTTCAAGGAAAAACTGCCATTTATTATGTATGTATGTATGTATGTATGTATGTATGTATGTATGTATGTATTTATATTGCATGGTCTTGCAAACTATAGTAATTTGTTACTCTAATTATTTTGATGTTTGAATTGACCCAGATTTAGCCATCAGAGTTGGCTTCCATGTCTTTCTGATACGTCCCCATCAGTCTTTAAATATTTCCTTTCTCTCTGGTTTGGCAAGATGTTCTAGGCTCATTCTTTACGTATTCTGGAATGAGTCATTTCTCTATGAAGCCCTAATTCCTTCCAGTGAGGAATGGCATTTGGAAACAAAGATTGGGTGTGAGGTGCATTCATCAGTACTGACATGACATATCATTGCCTCTAGTCTCTCTCAGCAGATACAGGGCAATGAGTAAGGAATTACTATTTTGTGTTTTATTAGCACTTAAAAAAATTTCTAAGACTCATATTTTCACCCAGTTTAAAATGATTTACCTTCTCCTCCTCAATTTCTGGACACGTTTCACATATCTACTTTAAATTTGTGAACTCTAGCACATGTGCTACGTAGAATACCAAATGCAGATCAATACAAGTGGCCAGGAACAATAGGAGAATAAAAGCCGTATTATTCTCCAATGTTTATTTGTAGAATGTTATGGCTTTGCATGTGAGCTTGTTCCTCCAGTGAGGCAGGTGGGATGAGAAAAGCTCATGCATGTAGACATATGTAATTGATATTGCTCTGGGAAAAAAACAAGTACAGCAATTCTGTTTAAATACATATTATTACACTATTTGGTCTGAGAATATTGACTAATATTAATTGGTATTCAGTGAAAAAAAATTTTGTTGTAAAATATGTAGAGCGTTTAGTATGCCAATTGCTATTGTGATTTTTTAAGAGAAGGATATGGTAGAAAATTTCCCAAACTTACCTGTCTATGGAATCCTTCTTTATGGTGTGTCTAGATGAATTTGTGTGCCATGAAATCCACTTTGAGAATTGCTATTAACCCAAATTCACTCATACAGTAAGTAACTGAGTCATAATATTATAAAGTCCCAGAAAATATTATTTACTCTGAGTCCCAGGGCTCTCCTGAATGATGTCCTGAAGAAATGGTTTGTGGTTTTTTGTAGATAAAAGAAACCAAAAACGTGTGAGTTCCATTTTCTCTCTGCTCCAGAATTCTATGTGTCCCTGGTTAAATGGAAGACTTTGGGCTTTCATATTACTGTATCAGTGAGGTAGTGGAGACATTTAGAATTTAGCAAACATGGTAATCACTCTGAATATTTATTTCTGATAGAGATATCTCTAAAATCTCCTGATTCCCTACTGGTTCTTGCTCTAACCCTGACCAAAATCCATTGTGATCCCACTCTTGAAATGAATTTAAAACACTTTGGAGAATGCATGTGTGAGATAGAGGGGTGACTCTCATAGAAGTATTAGAGATATATGTAAACACATACATTTTCATCTATATTCCTTTTTTTTTAAAAAAAAAACTTATTTATCAGAAAAGTTGACTTGATGACATTAAGAAACCCACACTTTTTGTTTATTTCATTTTTCCAGAGAACGTAGCAAATGCAAGTTAAACTAAAAGTTTTTGCAAGTATATTACATTTTGCAAATATTTTAGTATTTATGCATCTAGAATAATAAAGTTGACTCTTAACCATTTTATACTGGTGTTTTTCACTGATTGATACATGTTTACTAATGCTACTGAATACATTCCTCCACCATTTTTAATAATCATGAACAAAACCTTTGGGGTCCTTGAATGGGTTTTAGATCTGTAAATCAATCCCATGGATCATTTTAAATTACTAATCATAAGCAAATAGATAAGCAAGAATGACTATAAATTGGGTTAATTACTGTAGCTCAAGTTTTAGCTCATAATTTTGACTTTCAAAGGCTACACAAACCAATTTTGTACTCTTAGATTATAATGAGCAGTCTTTATTCTTTAATCAGTTTGCCCTGTATCTAGCTGTCTAATGTAACATTCCTTTGAAGTCTAGAAAGATCTAACATAATTGAAGAAATGTCGAACTACTTGACTCTTTTTTTTAATATAAAGGAATTAAACATTAATCAGGCTTGCGCATCTCAATTAAGCCAATTAAAATTATCACAGAATGCAGAGCATATTGCAATAGGTAGCTTTAATGCTTGAATACATTATCAACTTTTACCTAATGTTCATGTCTCCATTATGTTTGTTCCTCAAAAAGTAAATACAGAGCTGAAGTCCATATTAGAAGGTCACAAGTTAACAAGATCTGGCAAAGCCCTGGCAAAAGAAACACTTAACATGGTGTTTATTCAACTACTGCAGATAGTACTGGAACTTACCTTCCATCTTTCTGCCAAAAAAGGGTTTCTGTAATTATGGTGATGATTGGTGCCTTCATCCAAATGGCCCATTAACTATTCTATTTGCTTCCCTAACTGGGAACCAGTTTTGGTCTTGTAGGCTATGGTATATACACAAAGTCCATATAATTACTAATAATTTGTAACAAGTGTTAATTGATAAACAGCTCCCTCTGGTAGCTTAATTAAAGCTGTAGGAGAGCTAGGCGATTTACAACTGGGATTGATCTCAATTAGTCAACAAAATCTGTGTAGTCTGTTCAAAGGAGAGTAAGGAAATTTAGTCTAGTGAGGCTTTGGGGATTTTGTCTTGTCTTCTCTACTTCTTTTTACTTCAAGAAGAGAAATACAATCAGAAGAGTAGCGCTGCTCTGTCAGTAGCAACCTACCAAGCTTACACGCTCCACTACTTGTAGGCTCTTCAGTGTTTGTTCTTCCATTTGTTTATTCTCTGTCATGTTTCTAACAAATATTCAAGCATTTGCGTTTATTACACCCAGTGGTACACGTTGCTGAATACCAACCCTGAGGGACCTAAACATAGAAGGGAAAAACAGTTTTTTAAAATGTCAGAGTTTGATCTTGCAGATCTTTCTGCAAACTGGCATTTGGGGGCCATAATTAAAAGGAAGCCCTGGAAAGGTAGCGTGGGGGACTCAGCAGAGACTTGATGGCCTGGGGATCCTGTAAAGCCAGTTTGGCTGCTTCGGCACTCAACTTATTTCATCATGTTGGCTGATACAGTAAAAGCCTAATCTAAGCATTGCTGAAATTGCCCCTGTGGAATAGAAGAGGAAAAAAGTGTCATCTGTGCTCAGTGAAATCACAGACTGGCTGCAAACAGCTGCTGAAACATTAATTAATCTGTTTGCAAATAAATTGTGGATCTGCACTAGCTAAAATGGCTGTTATAAACAAGCTGGGATGCAGTACTTTCCAGATTTGCTTTATTTATTTATTTATTTTTTCATATGCAGTAAAATCACTAGGGCCCAGATCCTGTGTGTTTACTTCTGGAAGCTCTGAGCAAGTGTATTGATATTACCTCACAGATACTCAGCTTGGAAGCAATTCATACCAGTGGTATTTTTAAAGCCTCTACAATACTCTGTGAAAAGGTCTGTACCTCATTTAAGTCAGATTTGTTAATCAAAGAGAATGAAATATTCTACAGAGCAAATAGATGTGGATTTAGTAATTTTGTAATTTTAAAGCATTTGGTGTCACAGTTGCTTAAAATTTGTTCTAACCAGGCTTTGGCAAATTCTAGTTGCCTTGACATTTAGAAGATTAGTGTTGGTGTCTAGTGTTTACTAATTTTTAAAAAGTGATAGAATATGTAGCTGAAACAGAGAATCTAAGTTTGTTTTGCCAAAATTTGAAGTTCTGATGCTCCCTGTTCCCTATTTTTTTGTCCTTATTTCTTGAAGATGATTTTAATTCAGTGAACACTCATGTACCTACTCTAGATTTATTCAACCAATATTTATTGAATACCTAGTATGAGCCAATTACTCTGCTAGATGCTAGTATGCAGTGAGTATTGAGAATATAACCGTTGCTCTCAAGGGGTTTAGGGTCTATGAAGATAATAAATAGTTTGGGCTTTGGGAGCCTGGTGGTCTCTGTTACAAGGCCAGACTCTGCTGTAAGACAAAAGCAGTCATATGTAGCAGCTATAGCCAATATGTAAATAAATGAGTGTTCCAATAAAACTTTATTTATAAAACCAGTGATAGGCTAGAATTACTCTTGGCCTGTAGTTCGACAATCCCTAGACTAGTGGGAAAGGGTCAAGCAAAAAGCCAAACTACAATATGATCTGACTATGATCTCTTAAAACTATAGGGTACATTTAGGGAGCACTGGGAGGGCATGCTGTCTAGGTTTGGTGGTGGTGGTTTCAAGTTAGGATTAGGCCAACAAAGTCTTTAGAGAAACTACATGTAAACATCTGGATGAGAAGAAGCTATTTAGATGAAGGGACAAACAAGGTGTGCAGAGTGTCCCAGGAATAGGAGGCAAGATAGGTTAGGGTCAAGGCTGAGATATAGCATGGTATGTGTGGCTGTATAATTAAGATTGTTCTTCCATATTCTGATTTTCTTCCTCCTTCCAAACATAATTCTCCATCTTGACCTGAATGTAAGCGTGGCTATGTGACTTGCTTTGGCCAATAAAACGTGAGAAGAAATGGCATGGCTTACCTCTGGGTGAAAGATTTAAGTACTTGTAATGGACATTTAGTGTGAGATTCTGATAATGAATGTTGAATGAAACCACTGACATGTTGTGTTTTCTTGTTTTTTGTTTTTTGTTTTTCCTGGCATAGCCTAGTCTTTCCTGACTGTGCAGTGTGTTCCAGGGATTGAAACTGTTTGTGGAAGGTATTGTCCTGGGTACTGGGGAGGATCCAAGGATTTCAAGGAGTTCATAACTTGCCGTGTCAATTATGACACAAAGCAAGATGTAGTAAGCGCTTTGAGAAAAGTAAAATGTGTTAGGGAACCACAGAAGAGAGAGAGGGCATCCTTGGACTGTCAGGAAAGGTTTCTTTAAAGAGCTGTCATTTGAGTTGAGCTACAAAGAATAATTAAGGTTTCATCATTAGGCAATCATATGCAATGAGGTAGAAAAAGCATATGAGTGGTAAGAAGAGAATGAGACAAGGTATAGAGGCCAAAACGTATAACTTAAAATTATGCAGACTGGCAACAAGACAAGAGAATTGAGGTCAATCAATGGGAACCCTCACGTGCCATGCTAAGGAGTTTGAACTTTGAGGTGCAGTGAGCAGAGCAATTGACACAGGCTCAGAAGATCTGGGTTCTAGTGCTCTTTTTACAAATCACCAGCTGGGGAAAAAGGGTGTCTCTCTCCATGGGCCTATTTCTTGGGCCTGCATTGAATACTGCTCTCAGGCTGGCACAGTCTTGCTCAGATCCCTGATTCTGGCCTGAGGACAGCAGGTAAAAATTATGAAGTAACAGTGGGACAAAGCAGTGGCTGGATTTCACAAAATCTTATGATGAAGCTTAGTTTGGGCTTATTAATTCAGTTTTAAAGATGGTGAAACTGAGACCCAGAGAAGTTACATGAATCACTTGTGTATTCAAGCTAAGCTGCCCTGGAATCAAAGTCTCCTGACTTCCAAGCCAGAGCCCTATCATATTACAACTGCCTCCAGAAGCAAAGATCCTAACCCAGGGTCGTATTCTTCAAGTGTACCTTAAGATACAGGAAGTCAGAGGGCAGAAGTGGGATCTGGAGTGGTTGGAGGGATAACTCAAGATGTCGTAGTACCTCTGACCTTGGTTTATAAAGCTGGGTATCAGGCTAGAAATAAAGACCTGAAGTGGTTGCCAGGGGTTGGGGGTATGGGGTCTAGGATGGGGGGAAATAGGGAGAGGTTGGTAAAAGGGTACAAAGTTTCAGCCATTAGATGAATCAGGTCTGAGAGCTAATGTATACTGGTGACTATAGTTGATAACATTGTATTATATAATTGAAATTTTCTAAGAGGCTAGAACTTAAATGTTCTCACCAAAAAACAAACAAAAAAGATAATATATGAGGCGATGGATGTATTAATTAAGTAGATGGGAGGAATCCTGTCATGATGTACATGTATGTCAAATTAGCAGGATGTATACTTTAAGTGTCTTATATTTGTCAATTGTACTTCAATGAAGTAAAAAAAAAAAAGACCTGAAATTCACAGAGATGGAGATTTTCTTAACATCAGACTTATGCTTCTAGTAGTATCTATTTATGGGGTTCTAATCCTCAATTTTTTGCAAATTCCTTTCAAAAAGCTGCTTTTAGTTATGTCAATACCTGATGCAATAATGAAATGCCTGTTAATATAGTATTATTCCAGGCATAATATATTTTAAAAATTGTATTAACAACTACTTCAAAGACAGCGAGTTTTCAGCAGTCAGCCCTAGTCTGCATTCCTAAACTTGTCAATTTTCATACCTTTGTGCAGGACTCAACCTCCCGGTTATTTTTTATCCAGTCCCTTGAAAGGACTGGAAAACTACAGTCAAATCTTTCTAACTGAAGGGTAAAATTTTTGCTGCTATCACTTTTAGAAATAGTTTTCCAAATTCAACTAAGAAGGAAGAGCCGCTGCTCTGGGACATTGGCGCTGCCTGGGCAGGATGGTGTGGCTGGGATTGACCGCTTTACTTTTCTTGGGAAGTCTCTGTCTTTCTCAGGGTGAAGACTAGGATGCATCCTTTGTATCCCCACTGTATTTTAAGCTTACTTTTACTAGAGGACCTACTACACATTTATTTACGTAGTTTTATCTCCCACTTATCTTGGAGCTCATTGAGAAGTATGTCTTACTAATGTTTGGGTCTCAAAGAGTGAGGTAAGGTGGACTTGCTTCCTATGTGAGTCATACTTATCTAGATGCATCTAACTCTACATAATTGGGGTGGGGTGAGGGTGGTGAGGAGAGAGAGAGGGAAAGAGAGAGAGGGAGAGGGAGAGGGAGAAGAGAGGGAGGGAGATTAAAGTAGGAAAGGTATGTGATGCCACTACTCATTGCATTTAATTAGTCTATGGTCCTGAATACGCAGTATTGGGAAACCCAGGGTCCCTGTGCTTCTTGTAGTGTGAGCATATTGCTGTGCTGTGTGTGATACTCGTGCTTAAAGGTACATGTTTTTCCTACAACATGGCTGCTAGACTCAGCCAACTAAGTCGTCTGTGCTCAGCTGAAATAGCTGCAATCCATTCTGGTTCTGAAAGAAAAACTTGTTCTGTTGGAATTAGTGCAACATGGGTATCCGTCTATGATGTAAACCCTTCCTGAGTGATTTTTAAAGGGAGTTTTGACTTACCTTGCTTTCAGATTTGGATTGCTGGGTCTCCTTGGCAATCCTGGGCATATCCCATAGCCTTTCAGTCACCTTTGAGTTTAGGGATGTCTCATTTTAAGGTATTAAAATAGCCAATCCAGATCCAACTTCAACTTCATTCTCTCACTCTGTTCCAAACCTCTCCTTTCCTCCACTTCCCACCAAGCATCAGCCTCACTCAAAAATCTGTAGACCAGCAGGGGAAGGTGTGTAGTGTTTTATTCTTTCTCCATTACTCTGCCTTGTTCATCTGCTCTTCTTGTATCCCTTTCAAAATGCTCTTAGCTTATCCTGTAGTAGGGAAAGAAGATGAGATGAGAGTTAAAAGGTCAACGTACTTGACAGGTGGGATAAAATCTGGCCACGATGACTTCCATGTGGCAGATAGCTGAAGATTGGCTCTCTTATTCTGAGAATTTTTTGTGGGTTGTTTCTTTTTTTGAATATCCTTATGGGGGATATCTGGCACTTCTCTGGTTCTCACTGTTGGAGATCATTTCTCTCCTGCTTAGGATGATGGACTGCCAACCTCCTTCTGCTGGTGTTACCTTGCCCTGGCAAGTAGTTGCCTTCCATGGAGACTTTTCAAGATAGTGGCTAATGAGATGACTCCTGAGTTCTGAGGAAAACCCCATATCTTGCCCTACCAAATTCTAGAAGGATAAACCACTCATACCTCTGTCTTTTCCTGTCACTGTGGTCTACATACATTTTTATCTTCACCGTGGGGACATTGTCAGCATCTCCCAAAATTGTCTCAGGCTCAGCTCTCTTTCAGGGCAACTGGAGAGTACTTGCAACTCAGCATCTCTGTTGGAGGCTAATATGCCAGTCGTCTCTTCTGGAAGACAATACTCATTTCTACAAGAGATTTTGTTGACGCTTTTTGCTTACTTGGTTTAGGAGGGTCACCAGTGAGGAGAGCTGGGGAAATGCCACAGTAGTGCTGACTCAACTGACGACGTTTTACTTCAAAGTCTCTCTCAATCTTCATTTTGAATGTCTTCATTTCTCTTATAAACTTAGATTTGGGTCACAGCACTAGTTTTTCTATCTTGCAGTAAATCCTTCAAAGATGTATATCGTTCTTGTGTTTGTATCAGATAAGTGGATATTTGTTATTTTCTGCTTTGGGCTTCGGTTTAAATTTCAAGGCAATTGGAAAGTCTCTTTCAACATATTGATACAGTAAGATGTGAGATTTTTGCCTTGCATAGGAATTTCAAGAGCCAAATTATCACTTACATAGTTTCACTGTACACTTAGGTGGTTAACACATATTTTTTAAAAATCAAACTATGCCCATATCCATACTTGGAGTCATGCTAAAAGAAATCATTTGACCTCCAAAGAATCCTTGTCCATTGGTCCAAAATCAGCTCTTAAAATGGGAACTATGTCTTCTGCTAGTTTTCAGAAAAGGCCTGCTAACATAACTGATCCTAAGATCTGTCAAAGATGGCAGAAGAAAGGAAAAACATCTATAGACTTCACTAGTGGATCAGAAACACTCTCCTAAATAAAATATAGCAAACGAACCTAATAAAACAGGAAAAGTACAATTTAATTGATTCAATTCAGGAATGCAAGGATAATTTATTATTAGGAAATCTGTTAATACAATTTGCCATATAAATAGTTAAAAGGGAAACACTCTTTAACAGATAGTGAAAAGGCATTTGAATAATTAAACATCTTTGCCTGAATTAAACTCTTTTTTTTAATGGTAAAAATAGATTCTCTCTTAACATAATAAAAAATATATATTAGTTTAAAATCCAGCATCATTCTTATTAATACTTAAATACTAGGAACATTCTTATTAAAGTCAGAAACAAGACAAATCATCCACAATCATTATTATTGTTTAACATGATTTTGAAAGTACTAGCCAATGTAACCAGAAAAGAAAAAAAATTAATGTGTAAATATTAGAACAGATGTTTAAAATCATTATTTCTGCTTTACATAATTATAGATTTGGAAAATCCAAAGATAATCAACTGGGAATAAAACCTTTAGAGACAATAAGAAAATCCAGTAGGGAGCTGGGTCTGTAATTAATACACAAAATCAATAGCTCACATAGAAACAATCATGAATGTAATGGACTAAGACATTCCATTTGCCAAAGCTATGGTTATGATTACCAGTGAAGGAATAAATTTAACAAAGAAGGCACAGGAATTATAAGAGAAAAAAAATACTTTAAGCTTCCTTGAGGGACAGCATGATAATAGTTTGCTATAATTGAGAATAATTGTTCCCTCTTAACTCTCTGCCTCTGAGGTACAAAATCATAATGCAACAGTAAAAACTTTGCTGAGGAACATAGGAGAGGACCACAAAATGAAAAAGTACATTTCGTTGTGATATAGGGAGAGGGAGTATTATAAATGTGACAGTTCTCCCTAAATTAACCTAGCCAAGAAAGTCCAATAAAAATATCAACTTTTTTGTGACCTTGATGAAATGATACCATAGTTCACTTGGAAAAAAAAATGGGGAAATTTTAGGGGTTAAAGGGAGGACAAGCCTTATCAGATAATAAACTGCATTACAAATCTATAATATTTAAAGTAAGTAGATACTCTAGAAATAGAATTAAATCCATGTGGAATTGATTATTGATAAAAGAGATATTTCAATCAATGCTGAAAAATATTTAGTAAAATATTTTATTGCAGATAACTGGGAAGCAATAGAAAAACATTTTTTTAAAAAAAATCAAATTTCTACTTGTAGGACTAAACGAATGGGAGGAAGAAGGCTTTAAAAATAGTTGTGCTTTTCTATACTGTTTAAATATGTTGTTTTACATGAGCCATATTACTTTCATAACTTAAAAACAAGTTAGAAAAGTTTCAAAAGTTAATAAAAGGCCGGGTCTATAGCAAAGGCTATTGATGCTCTTCTTCATTCCTCTCCCTTTTCACTTCAGTACACAGTGTCTGACTTTAAGCTTTTAGCATCTGCATTTTACCTGAGGGCTTTCTTTGGCCCCTGAAACCTTCTGCTTACTCATACAGTAGGCTGGAAAGCCAAGGAATGAATGCGCCTCAGGAGCAACCTCAACCAATGACCGACAGGGAAGTTGATGTATAAATTCTTCAGTTCCCATACTATCTCAGAGTGTTTCCAGTTGAACTAAGTTCCAGTTACCCAAGGTGGTAACTGGCTTGATAATGCACCATTAATTGGCTGCCTTTGCTTCCCTGTCTTACTCCCTTACCAATGTTTGCTTCACCTTCCAAATAAACTGTTAACACCCACATTGTTGTCTTATGGTCAACTTCTGGGGGAGTGCAAGTAGGGTAGGGTCTCACTGTGATTGCAAGCCAGGGAGTGACGTTCTCAACCACTGAGCTCAATGGTTGAGCAGGTCTGTTTAGTCCCATTTGATGTAGGCATTACCCAAGTGTGAGCATCTATAAGCCACTAACAGATGTTTGGGTTTGTGGAAATAAAGACATCCTTTACACATAAGACAAAGAGCTCCTTGGAGTGCCAGGCTGATGGCCTGCAAGAGCAGGCTCCTTTGATTTTTTCCTCCTGAGTCTTCTGGGAAGCTGATGTAAGTTAAGGGGCTGAAGAATCAGACTTGAAGTATTTGGAGAGCTCACCTGAATGGTTTCTTAGAATCTTCCATTTCCCTGAGCAGACACATTTGCTTCATACAAGACAGTGGAATTACATGAATGTGGGTGTTGGGAGGTAGGGAAAGAGTTAGTTGCAGAATCTGGGGACCTTTTCCACAGGCTGTGGTGGAGGTGTTTGTCTCAGGTCCTTAGTGTCCCAATCACAATTCAGTTTTACCCACACTTGTGTTCCACCAGGATTTATAGAGCTGTCAGCTTATAATTGGACTGAAGTGCTGAGTTCAGTTATGGAAACAGAATTTCATTTGGTTGTTGTGTTTTGAGCAGTTGAGCATTTTACAGCTGGATTGGTGAAAGGTTTTTATGCTATTGGTGTCATGAAACATTTTATAGGGAGGGATAATTGAATTTTTATTTTTACTAGAAAATAATGCTATCAGCCTGGCTTTGGGAACCAAAATAGGGAAGCGCTCCATAATGACCAGAATTCAGTAATTATGACTGCACAGAGACAAATGCAGGAAAACAAAAGGACCAGAGAAAGCAAAAGCTAATTTTGATTCTTCTATAAAATTCTGAGTGGAACAATGAAACAGTCAAGGACATTATAAATCCATTCATTTATTTCAAAATTTGCAAAACAAATCCCTTCTTACACATAGTATTTGTACAACATGAAATTATTATTCAATAAGTTGACATTTTAAACCTATTACTGCCTAAACCCATCTATTACTGAGCTATTCAGAGCACTAAGTTAACATTTACCAGAACATTCATCCTCACATCATGGGGAGATCAAGCTAAAATCCTTTATTTCATATTCAGATCTTGCCAGGTCAGGATTGAAATCGGCTACCTTTCTGATACTTTACTGAAAAGCCACTGTGAAATCCACAAAAGAATTATTATCAAGTTACTGCAGTTATTCAGCTAGATGTTGACTTTGATATGTCAAATCTCTGATCTTTAATAGAAAATTGATGGTCGTGCCCTGAGGGTCAGTCATATGCATGACCAGGATAGGCCAAGGTTTGCATTAAATTATAGCCAGTCTTGTGGTCTCATTCCCTGGCAGCCAAAGTCAAACAAAGCAAATGGATCCCTTGCTAGTTGGGTCTCTTCATTGTTCCGTGTTGGCATATGGATTTAATTCTGTAATGGGGGACTGCTGGGCACAATCTGCCTTATTGATTTTTTTAGAGTGAGTTTTTTCTTAGAGCACCTGGAAGTGCAATGAAAGGAAAGCAACTGCTACAATTCTTCTTTTTCTCTGCCTTAGACGGTTGCACTAGCAGCAGATTGATTCTGCCACTAGAAATCATATGAAGATATTAAATTATATCATCAATCAATTTGTTTTTAGAGGATTAGCTTTCTCTGTGTTAGTGGGCTAGAGAAAAAGGAACAATTATTCCCTTATGTCTCAGTCGTGGAGCAGGTTATTTGGCCATAATGCTCCCTAGATTTGAGCTCTGCTAAAATGGACTCTTTCCGTATTGGTCATGCTCCCATTTCCGGTATTGGAGGCAGGAGGGCCTGGGGAAATTGGAGAAACAGATCATGATATAAGGCTTGTGGTTTTCATGGAGAGTCCTGTGTCAACAGAGGAGCTCAGGCTTCCCACCAGGAATCGCAGACCTTGGGACTAATGTGGACCACTATATCCATCCCGCACCCTCCAGTGATGTGGATGAGGACACCGAGATCCAGAAAGGTTGAGGGTGTCCCACAGAGTACCGGAGAGAATGAGTGCCCTACTACGGGCCAGTAGGTTGCTAAGCAAAATGTTAAAAGAAAGAAAGCAAAAAGGGCAGAATCGTTCTTAATACCATCGTTCTACACCTCAGTTTTCTTATCTGAAAACTGTACCTTACTCATAGGGTTGTTATGAGAATTACATGAGAGGGCCTGTTTTACAAGAGAGGTGGTGGTGTTTGATAACTTCTCCAGGGACAGGGCTCACTGGGGATGAGCTCTTGGCTCAGGCGGGCTGTTGGCTTCCCGGTGTTTCGTTGGTCAAACTTCTAGTTTCACTGCTGATATCTAATCACTGCTGATATCTAAGTGGAGAGGGTCTTACCTTTAATTAGAGAACACTTATATGAGGTGGGAACAACAGTATGTTGTCAGACCGGAGGAGGTCAGCAGGTTGCAACACGTTTTATTCATGTCACTATAGAGACAAGAGTGGAAACAACCCCTCGGTAGAGTGTGTGATTATAACTTCCTCCCTTTAAAATGTGTTGATAACTATATATTTGAAAAACCCCCTTCTGATGCCACTGTGTCTGAAATGTTTTGGAAAGCAATACTATGAACAGCAATCATACTATTATATATCGTTACATTTAACAATAGTTACATTTTTAGAAAGTTTTACCATGCAACAAACATTGTGGTGACCAATTTGTTCTATCTCACTTCAAAGATGGAGCCCTTTTTAATATTACTATTTTGCAGATGAGGAAAAAAACCTTAGGAAAGTGAAATAATTTCCCCAAAGTCCTATGGTAAGCAGCCTTCAATTCCACGTGCATCTGATTCTAAAGTTCCAGCTCTTGAATGCTATGCCTGGCCATGCTGGTGCAGGATGCAAGAGGGAAAAACCACAGCTTTTTGCTTACTTTATGCAGCAATTCTCTGAAACTTTAAATGGAGGCATAGAAAATAAATTGATATCTATCCTGTTATTTCCCAGGGTCATTCATTCATTCTCCATTTAGCACACATTGGCCAAGACTTTGGTACAGGAGCAAACCCTGTGCTAGGGGCTGGGGAGATGAAGATCGCGAAGTTTTGGTTCTTGTCTAACTAATATAATCAAAGTGATATGGCTGTGAACAGGGTAAAAAAGCTGGTATTTGGCCAAAGAGGATATGAAGAAATTGGGTTGGGTTCTGTAGGGGGCACTTTTCTCCCCTTTCATTCCTGATCTTTATGTTTTTCAAGACAAATATTCAGGTTTTACCTGTGGGGGAAGAAAGCATTGCGAAGATCTTAAAAACGTACTTTAAGGAGGGTCTTTTTTCCAGGTTTGCAGAGGTGAACACTAGAAATGACATTCATCTGACTCAAAATAAATACTCATTAAATAATTTCAAAATAAGCCATGGGGAGGCTCTTTTAAATCCAGGGTCAACTGAAGCCACCCAAATTTGCAGCTGGGACTCTCTCCCCCATCCCCCAAACATGAGTATGTTTTAATGAAAGGGGAACACTAAATGTTTTTCCTGCATTTTAAGGCATCGAACTCTCATAGAGCAAGTTCTGCCTCACAGCCAGAGCTGGCCCCTTCTTCACCCTGCCCCTTTCATCTCCCTTTGTTCCGTGTCTATGCTGAGGCTGAGATTTCCCCACCTCTCTCTGTCTTACTGTGGCTCTGAAAGATGATTGCCTTCTGGTGAAGCCCTTTCCCCTTCTTCTGTACCCAAGCTCCGTGTTCAATGAACATCAAAAAGCCTTATCATACCCTGATGGTTTAAATCTTTAAACAGAGCGTAACAGCCGGAGTACATCCAGACCGCTCACATCCTAGAGCCTTGTCACTATGTGTTCCCGCAACAATTACCAGGAGAGGGAGGCTGCGGAGTGAATCAAGTAGCGAGTGTTGTCTCCCCGGACTCCATGCTGATGCTCTGATCAGGACTTCAGCAAAATTCTGTTTGAAATGAGAATAGACTAATTTTCATCCGACTCTTCTCAGAGGAATCCCATGTGGTCCAACACGCCAAGGGTCATCATTAGAAAACCGCCTTCAAAAGAGCTGAGGCTTCTTGTGGCAAAGCTCTCTCCCTTTGTTAAATTTATAAACATTTATGTAAAAATGTATACATTAATTGTTCAGGCTCTTCTCAGCCTGGAAAATTATGCCCAGGAATGTACTTGGGGGAAATAAACTCATAAAAATACCCTAAGTCAGGATGAAAATGGCCTCGTTTTGACTGAAAATTCAGAAGAATTCAGTGATCAAAGGCGATTCTTACTCCCAGCTGTTCAAAGGGACTTATATTAAAAAAAGAAAAAAAATCAGATGTGACCAAGAATAGAAAAGAACTCATTAAGAACTTAATGAGACGGTGACAGGTGAAGTAATCCGTTGCTTAAATACCTACAATTTTTTTTTCCTTCCGTAGGAGTCACTCATTTGTTTTCCTGGATTCAATTTAGATTTTCTGTAAATCATAAAATGCAGAAAAGTCCACCAAAGGGGGAACATTTTTCATCCCCAAGTTACGGGGCATTTACGTAATGAAGATATCCCCTTCCTCACTTACCCACCACTTCCACTGGAGATGTCTGCAAGCACATCCAGGGAAAGAAATAAGGGGATTTGGTTTCTTTTCCCCTCTTCATCCATTTCCTTGGGAGAGAGAACCTGTAAGGGTGAGCATGATTTGGGCAAGTTTAAAAACAAGCCTCATAACCCAAAAGAGGAGGTAAGTTTTTGGTGTCCTTAGAGACGTAAACATAGCGAACTCTGGAGAGGTACGAATGTATACATTTTTATGGCTTTTGTTTTGCCACTCTGGTGTTTATAAAATACCAAACAAAGCAAAAGAAATCTCTCTCTCTCTCTCTCTTTTTTTTTTCCTAATTCTCCTAAGCAGCTTAAATCCCTTTTCACTTTCCCCAGGCAAGACTGGAATCTCTTGCATGTTTCCAGGCTCTGACCTTCCTGACGTTGGTCTCCTAACACTAGTAGCCAGTTTTTTTATTCTTTAAGTGCTAGAGGAGTCATGAAAAATTCAGACACTGGGTTTCCCTGAGACCAATCTGGTGGCTTTTTCTTTGTGCTAACTGCTGCTTTCTATGCATCATTCAAAAGGTACATACCAAGTTGTCAGCCCCTGAACTGCTACTTGGTGTTAAACATGAATATTTGTAGCTTAGCAAGGGACTAAATTTTAAAAAAATTAATATTTGACAAGCCCAAAGAAAGGCATAACAGGTCCAGAAGTATCCATTTGAAAGGTTTTTTATTTTTAAAAAGTCAAAACTTTTTGTACAACTGGGGTGATTCTGAGCCACAAAAGGTTTGCTTTGAAAAAGCACTGATTACTGCACTTCTTCTAGGAACATCAATTATGATTACAGCATCACAAATATGGCAGCAAAGGTTTTTTCTAATGTTGATAGTGGGAGGAATATTTATGCCATGCATGGGCCACTAATCTTACATGACCAGGAAGCCAAGCGGGATGATATAAGACTTATTTCTATTGCACATCAACTATACCTACAATGGCAAAATTGCCTTTCCCACATTTCTTAATTAGAATTAGAATCAGCTTAGAACTAATAGAATCTCTTATTAGTCACAAAAAGAATGGCTGCCTCTCCAGTTCAAGTGGCATATCTGCATAACTTATAGCCTTAAGAGCTTATAGTCGCTGGTACTCTTGGCTGACTGCCTTTAACTCGCCCATATTAATGAGTTGTTCTAAATTTAGTCTGCTGTGACAAACTAATATTAATACAGTATTTTATGGCCCAGAGCATTGTTAATACATAGGAATGAAACCCAGAGTCAAAGGAAGGGGCGAGGGAGTGAGATTACTTTGTGTGATTGTCAAGATATAAGATAATCCAAGTATGTAGATATTAAGACTTAAACCTAATACCACTGCTTATGGATTTATATTATGTGAAACAATTTTCTATTTATTTTAAATCCTCACGGGGCATTGTTTCCTATTTTCAGGGGTTTATAACTTGGCCGTACAAATTCACTCTGGGCTGAAACTTGGAATGCCCGGTCTTAACCTGGGACATTTTATTTATTTATTTATTTTGTTTAACCAAATTGAAAGTCAGGATGGCCATTTTTAACCCAGGTCGGTGGCAAGGAGAAGCATAGGTGTGGAATACAATTGTGTATATAGAACTCCAGCTTGTTTCAAAAAAGTGAGCACTAAGAAACCTATACATGACTCATGGGGTAATTTTATTTAAAAAAGGGAAAAGGCTACAAAGACAATCAATCAATATTGAAAAGATTCATTTCCTTAAATGGATTGTAGCTTTAAGTGTACACCTTAAGTAGCAGCCTGTGTATGGCTACTGGTTTGGGTGGCCACCCATGAGTAGACCACAGATTTGTAAAATTTGCAAAGGGTGTAGATGTGTTTGTGTGTGTTGTGTAAATGTAATTTATATTTGGCATTTGTAACTAAGAAATAGAAACATTCAATGTGAGTCAACTTGGTTCTCTAGCAAGAAGCAATGCTTGCTTTTTTAATGAATTTACAACTGCAGAAGAGGAAAAGCGAGTGTCACAGTTATTATCATAGGTGGCTCCAGGCTGCCAGGTGCATCAATCAGGGAAATCATGAAGTACACGTGAGTGAGGGAGCGGTCGGGTGGGAGCTCGTGGGAAAGACTGGTTGTGAAACTCGATTTTGAAGTCCTATGGGATAGATAAACCAGCCCAGATGAAACAGTATTTTCATCCTAACTAAAAGCCGACTGCAAAGCCAGCTCTGTGGGAAACTCTCAAGTGTGTGTGGGTGTCCATTTGGCGAGTTTTTTTTTTTTTAAGTCTTTTTATATCTTTAAAAGAATAGCCTGTTTGGGAAATGGTCATTATATTCCTAGGGCATTATATATTATAAATTATAGAAAAGTCTCTTTTATTGGAAATTGGAATTTTTCTTCTTTTCTTTTCTTTTTTTCTCTTACATATATTTACTTCTGTGACACCGAGGTCAATTGGTAAAAGTCTTCTCTTTCCCTCTATTCATTCTGTCAGGTCAATACTGATTAATTCATAGAGAGGTCATTCCCTTTCTGTACTAGGCTTCTCAGGGAGGCGCTGGGAAGGGTTTTCTGCCTGGAATTTCACAAAGAAAGAGAAATTTCTTCGTAAGAGAAATGAGAACTGATTGCTCTTCAGAGCAGAAGAAAAAACTCAACTGCCCTGATCCAGCAAGCGATTGTCAAACAACTTGGCAGATCGTAGAAATGGCTGAGCGGCCCCCATGCAGAGTGGCTGGAACCCTTGCAGGAAGACCAAACCAGGAGTCAGTGCTCATAATTGTGGGATCCTCATTACTTACAGAATGATGTATTTCTGGGTGGTGATGCATCTGAAAAAAATTGAAAATAACAATAACATAGCAGAATAATGAAGACATTTGAAAAGTAATCGATTCCTCTATATCAAAACATAGTCAAATATAATGCTAAGAACCAGAAATACCCACTTTGAGGTTTCTAGTTTAAAGAGACAATTGTGTCTTTTTGCAAAATTCTTAACCTACTAATAGCCTTCCTGTTAATGGGCTAAAATAAAGCATAAACCAATAATCAGATGCAAATTAGCAGTAACTATCTGCTAAGGTGAACAACTTCCCTTAGGGCTACTTATGATAAAATTTCAATTCCTGTCGCTACATGACGAGCAGTTATGTGGCTTACGCTTGTATATGCTGGATTTCATCTACTTGAAACATGCAGCTCACATTGTTTAGATTTAGCTCGTGGTTCTACATGACAGATGTTGAGCTAAGAAGATGAATTTTTGCTTTGAAAAAAAGGAAAATAGCTTTTGTGTTTTATGTAACACCTGCTGAGTTTCACAATCAAATTTAAAACCAGGTAGGAAAAGATACTATTGGATTTTTAAGCTGTGTTACACATTTGAATTCAGGCTTCATTTAGCAAAAGTTGGCTTAGTATCTTGAATTAGGTGCAGTTTTAAGAAAATCTGGCTTGATTTTTGTATGGTGGCTTCAGGTGAGATAGTTTTCTAGAATTGACAAAGCTAGTTCACGCTCTGAGGAAGTTTTTCTTTTTAGCTTTTCCTTGAGAAGTAATTCTTCTTTTTGTGTTTTTTTTGGGGGGGGGTGCGTGGAGGGGTTATTCTTTATCTTTACTAGAGCCATCTGTTAAAATTTAGGCATCTTTCTACCATTTTAGCTAAAATTATGTAGTCACCTAAAATTTTATTTTATTTTATTAAAAAAGTACCACAATTCACATGGTTCAAAATTCGAAAGGTAGCGTATAGTAAAAAGTCTACCTTTCACCACTGTCCTCCAGATGCTCACATTCGTTTTCCTTCCCAGAAGTGACCATATGAGTATTCATTGTCTCTTTTTTCAGAAATATCCTATGCCCATGTTGTCTTTCCCCTTTTATGCAAATGGTTGCGTTCTTCACACGTTATCCTGCACTTTGGTTTCTTTCTCTTAATAATTGATCTTGGAGATTTTCCATTTCAAATTCTAGGAGCTTCCTCCTTTTTTGGGGGGGGCAGCACTATTCCATTAAAATTGTATCACAATTAATCTAGTTTTCAACAGATGAAAATTAAAATATTTCCAATAGTTTTCAGTTAAAAACACTGCAACAAGGCTGGCCTGGTACTTGTGCCATATTGCATATATGCAAAAAATATCTATAGGATAATTTCCTAGAAATGTGCTTGCTGGTCAAAGGAAATGCACACTTGTAATTCTAGTGGATATTACCAAGTTATCTTCCAGAGACATTATACTGATCTATACTCCCTCCAGTATTAGATGAGAGTGCTTCTTTTTCCACACCTTGATCATGCATTAAGTGGACTATCAAACTTAAAGATCTTTTACAGCATAGTAGGTAAAAAAGGATGATATTTCAGTATAGTTTTAGATCATATTTTGCCCATTTGAGTTGAGGTTAGCATTTGAAAAGATATTTAACGGCTATTTGTATTTCATTTTATGTAAACAATCTGTTTACAGCTTAAGTTATTTCTATTGAACTAGACAAATCCCATATTTTCCACCTTGGTTCTATAGGACCAGGGCTCTGGAATTTGAAATTAGGGATTCCAGTCAATTTTTAAAATGATTGGGCAGGTACACTGGGAAAAACATGTTGAACTGATATACACATTCAGAGCAAGATGTGATTTAGTTGACCCCTGCTTTAAAAAAAATTATGGGAGTCGCAATTTTATTTGAAGATTTGAAGACAGAGATCAAGAACAGGATCTTTAATGGGTATCGAATGAAAAACTTCAGGTTGTTTGGGATTGAAATTGTGTATATCAAAATATTCTTTTAGGAGAATGCATGTCTGCCCTTTCACCCCAGGACCTATTCATGCAGGTATTTGCCTGCATTCCCTATACAATATAGGTTGATCCTATGGTCAAATGACTCTGATATTAATCTGCCAATGAATAATGTAAAACAAAGATTGAAGGGATCCATGAGTCATTGCACCAGCCCTATTTTAACCTTTTACCAAGATGCTTTACTCCTGCTATTTACTTTTGTTAGCTATAAATAACCTTAAAGAGAAATCTAAATGATAGAGGAGAGTATAGAGAATAAGGGGGAGTATACCTTTATTCCCTCCACTCAAAACTAATGGTTAACTGTTTGTTATTTTTGCTTACAGTCTTTAAAAACAATTATGGAATTGGTTAAAGTTCTTTCTAACCCTGTTTTGTTTCTTTCTCTCTCTATTAAAGGACAGCTACTGTTTGTTTTTTAAAAAGTTAATATATGTGCATATATATGCACTCCATAGATAACATATAGTACTATTTTGAGTGCTTTTTTAAAAATGTAAGTAGTATATCATTTTTATCTTACATTTTTTACTCAATATAGTTTTTTGAGATCTATCCATGTCGATATGTAAATATATCTAATCTATCTCCAGGTTATTCTTTTTACTCTTTTGTGTGGTATTTTATTATATGAGTATACCACATTTTGTTTATCTTTTCCCTTTTGGTGAATATTTAGTTGTTTTCAAAGGACAAAGATTAGTTCATGGGATCCTTACATAAACCCAGTGATACATATGAGACGGGACGAGTGAGGATATCCAAACACAGAGAGATTAAGTGACTTGGCTAAGGGTCGTTACATTCTCAGGTAGAAGCCAGGTTTCTTAATTCTTTTTGTAAGGTCTTGCTTCTGCTTTATACAGCTTTTCATTTTTCAAAACATGGAATATCATCTAAAAATTGTGAGTCCACTTATACACAGTTTGAGTTGAGAATACCTTATACTTCTCTCCTCAAGACATATATATATATATATATATATGTTATATATATGAATACATATGTTTTATTTTTTTGTTTTCAAATGTTTTAAATATTCATTAAGAAGTTACTGTTTATAAAACAGATATTATAATAGACAAAGACCAAAAATTCCAACAAAATTTTCCTTGTGTACAATTAAGCTCAGAGAAAATTTAAAAACTCTTACACAGCAAGTTTCTCTAACTTAATTCTCCTTGTAGAGATGTGTTCTTGATATATCGCTGACATTTTTATCCAGGACCAAGACCTTAGTACACTTTTCCCCTAAAACTTAAATATCTATTTTCTTTTTTAATGACTAAAGCATTTGATCATAAAGAATAAGATTAAATCTTTCTCAAGAAAAAATTTTTGTCTACATACCGAGACAACCATGGTGAATTGGAAGATGAGAAGCTGAGAGTCAACAACACTCAACAATGAATACACCACTTTGAAAGGAAGACTAATTTTTGTGTACAGTGCTGCTCATCGACTTACAGAATATTTGAACTAAAAGGGTCTTAGACCATGGATGTACAACTTGCCAAAGATTGCATAAGGTGCTAGCTAGCAGCTGTACCACAGCTCAGAATTACAAAATTACAAAAGATTTCATTTTAGTTTTCTTGTTTTTCCAGAAAAAGAGAGGCATAATGTGCTGTGAATGTGTTCAAAATTAAGAAAAGAGAACAACATTTTCTGTTAAGCAACTTACTAAAATAAGAATGTTTCTCTTTAAATTTATGGAGAGAATTGATTCAAGTGTCAGAATGTGGCTGGTGCTGACTGAGGAACGACCATCACTGTATATCTAATTGAGAATGATATATTAGTGAAAGCACAAAACTGTCCCAGGGTCACAGTCTTGGTGGAACTACTTCTGCAGGAAGAAATTTGCCTCTCTGGCTAGCACTACCTTCAGAGGGCTTTCGATGGCTATTGACCCTTATCAAAGCTCATACTTTCTTCCTTTGGAGCAGAGCATTCCTGCCCTCCCAATATTGGATCAGGTGTCCCTCCTACGTGTTCCCAGAAAGCCTCGTGCCCATCCTCATCTTAAGCATTTGTGACAACGTTTCATAATGATTTGATTATATGTCTGCCTTCCCCACACAGCTGTAGGAGCCATAGGCTTTAGAACTAGGCCCATCCTTTTGACCATTATATCCCGTATGACTAGCAGAGTGTGGGTACAGAGTAGACAGTCATAAAGGTTCCATAAGAGACAGAAGATGAATGAATAAATGAGTGCTCTCTTAGGAAGATTGTGTCATAGGAGGAAATTTGCACTGGCAGGATTTACAAAGTTTAGCATATAATTTAAAAATGCTAAATGCCTGTTACTTCTAAATGGATAAAAGTATTAAAATTATGTGAAGAAGTTTGAAAGTAAAGATTTTCCCTTTTTCCCTCTGCTAAAATAGAAGTGACTAGTTGTATTTTCTATTCCAGGAGATAGCCATACTCCTGTATTATTTAAAACATTATAATTCTTGATTATTATTGCAAAATGAATTCCTAGAAGTAAACAAATTCTTATTAACACAAACATCTGGTGGAGTATCCATCACTACTTCTGTGTTTTTGTGTGTGTGTTTTTTTGTTTTTATTGATAGAGTTGGAAGCCATGTTATCTATCACTCATTGAATTTTATTTAAATTCTTTAGCTGCAGCACCAGCTAAAGGAGATAAACACATCAACTTCAACATCAATTATTATTATTAGATTATCAAATGTTAGAGCCTAAAATACCTAAATGTCATACTAGTAAAGCTACCTTACCACTGTAATTTTAATGTTTACTATTTCTAACAATTTTAGAAAGAAAATTTAGGCATTAACAACAAAGTAGAAATGAAATGGATATTTTAATCTAAGATAACTGTGGTTTCTTGTTGAAGGTTCTATTTGATTATGTTTTTCAGGTCTCTTTTATTGAAGCCTTGAGTGCTTTCTCTTCCCAGGGCCTCTGGAACCTTTTAAATAGTTTCTTCACTAGAGGGCAGTATTTGACTAAATGTCCAAATAGAAGCTTTCCCAGAGAACTGGGAATACTCAAACAGATCACTTTAATAACTCAGTTAGCAGCCTTACATGGATTTCTAATTCGATTTGTTGGGCTGGGACCCAATTTGGTTTGATAAGCCTTTAGAAAGAATTTTAGGGATTTATTCCATTAATAAATATGAATTGTTTTTAGTTAGGTATTATAACAGGTTTGCGGAAGTCACCCTTAACCCAGAGCTTCTACCACCTAGCCTTGTAAATGCACATATATTATATTAAATTATTTGTTATTGTAACCAACTAAAACACAAAATAGTTACTGGTTTATTAGCCCTCTTTTTTTTTTTTAACCTCTCCAATCGCATCTATTTCCGGGTTAGTCCTATCTCATCCTATTTCACCCAGAGTCTCTTGTAAGGAGTGAGCCCTGCAGTGTGCTGGGGATGACTGTAAGAGCTGGTAGGAGAGGCCATCTTATGGAAGATGGGCTTCCTTTGATCAGGACCTTGAGGGTAACAAAGGTGATGCTCAGGAAACAATGCTTTTCACATCCCAGAGAGCGTGCCCAGAGTTGGTCTACTGGGTGAAGTTTAAGGCACAAAAAGTAGCCTCATCTTGTATTTTCAGGGGCAAGAGAGTAGCCATTGCTTGGTTCTCATCATTATTCTGTCAGTGTCAGGACAAAACCTCTACTTTGATTTTCCAACATGGAGCTGAACGTATAGTGGAGACATCTGGGATATACAGTTCTTAATAAAGATTAGGTATGACAGCCAATTACCAAACTACAACCTACCATTTGTTAATAGGAGAATTGCTATGGAAGCCAATGTTGGAGAAGATGGCATTATCTTAAATTGGCATTAAGTACTCTTTTTGACTTATGATGACTTATTGCTTAAAGGAACTGTTCAAATAGCTCCAATAGAAATTAATACTCACAAACATACACATATAGGCACATGTGCACATCGAATTTGTATTTTGAAATCTTGATATAAATCTTGATATAAAAATTTATTATCTTAGTGGTGACATGTTATCTAGGTGATGGTGCTAATTATATTTGGGTTCTTGTGACATTGAAAAACACACTTGCTCTTTCTGTTCCAATTTATGTTTAGATGAGTTATTAAAAAGTAGCTTTAAAAATGTACCTTTGAGGTGTTATATTGGGCTTCTGATGACCATGTATGCAGAATTAAATTTTTTTTTAACATTGTAATTGTCATACAAGGTAATTTAGTAACAAATATTTTTCTCAGGAAGGTCAGGGAAAACCTGAAAGCAGAAATGCATAAGGAAAACATGCAAGCAGAGTTTTAAAATTTTTGTATTCTTTAGATCTTTGTGCTGACATTCAAACAATGACTGCTAGAACCCACTGGACCTTTTCCTCACTTTAGGGGGATCAATTTGGGAGATTTTGACCACTTTCATTTCATTTTACAGTTTTATTGGGTTTTATTAACTAGCATTCAATTGCAAAAAAAAAAAAAAAAGAAGAACTTAAACAGTGCTTTCAATTGCTCCAGGGCCAACCCTGTGTTATTCATTACTCATACTTGATATTAATATTTGCATATATTTCAGAATTACAATGCAATTCTCTAGTAGAAAGCATTGTCTCTCTTTAAAAAAGTCAAACAGAAGTAATCTAACTTATTAGATTTGGTGAATAATAATTCTTAGATTGGAAGCAACTGATCAAATAAATGCTAAATTTTTGTTTAGACTTATATGGTTTTAATAAATGTTTTTGGTGATCTCAGAGAATGGGAGCAATTGATAAACTAAAGTGATCCATAGCTTGTCCTCCTCACCATTTCTTCTTCAAGTGTTTGAAATTTATTTTTGAACTTTCTGCTGCTTCTCTGCCTCTCTGTCCAGATAATATATGTCTATGGATAAGTGAGAGATACAGAAGTTGGAGGGCAGAAAGAGAATTTGGATGGCCAAAATCTTTGTTCATTCATGGAACAGACATATATTGAACACCGACTCTATGACAGGTAGAGTGCACCAGAGACATAGATAAATAAAACACAGTCCCTGGCTTCAAAAACTCATAGTCGAGTACGAGCAACAAGAGGGTCAATTAATTACTGTGGTCCAGTGTGACAAAGGCTTTGCCCGAAGATCCTCCCTGGATATTATGGAATCATGGTGAATGGGCATCTAAATGCCTAAGGATCAGGGAAGACTTGCCTGGTAAAGTGATGCATGAAGGAACTCATAGGAGTTAGAAGAGGAGGGAGAGATTGGAGGCAGGGAGAAGGGAGTTTCAGACAGAGTGAACAGCACGTATGATGTAATAGAAGCAGAAGACAGGACTGCATGTTTGGGAATTAACAGCAATTGCATTTGTTTGGAGCAGAGGGTTTTGTTGGAATTATGGAAAGTGGAGAGTTAAGTAGGGCCTGTGTCATGAAGGGCTTTGTTAAAAACTCTAACATCATTTCTCTGTACTGCTGCCCTTGTTATACAGTTGCAGAGAAGTGATTCAGGCTCCTGACATAACACTGTTGGGAAAGACTGTTGGGACAATACATTTAGCATAGAGGGTCAAAGAGAAAAATTAGCAATGGAGGGGAAGAAAGAAGGATTGATACTCAGAGTAGTGGTTAAAAATATGAAATCTGCCAAAATTCTAATCTCGGTTTTGTCATCACTAGCTGTGTAACCTTGGGAAAGTTATTTAGCCTCTCCATACCCCTGTCCTTATCTGTAAATGGGGATAAAAATAATACTTATCTCAATAGGGTTATTATGAGGATCAAATAGTTGGTGCTTGTAAAGCTGTTAGAACTGTGTCTTCTTAATTAACATATTTGTAAACATGTTTATAAGTAAAATATTGAATGCCTACTGTGGACCGGCATTTTCAAAGATGTCACTTCATTTTGATCTTTACTCTAGCTCTGTGAGTCACTATTTCTAACCTATTTTCATAGGTTTAAAAAAAAACCCCAAACCCCGAAGTTAAAGAAGAGTTGGTAAATGGCCAAGGAGCACAAGGAGGGGTGTCTGAGCCAGAGCCCATGCTGTAGCCTGGGGAAAGGGACAGGTAATGCTACTTCACACAGTGTGACGCTAGGCTGTCCCGGTGCCACAGAAGCCAGCCAGGTTTTGGCAAGATCTCCTTTAGAGCTGGAGCCCCGCCTGAAGGGAAGGAGATGCGAATATTGTGAATTTCATTCTTGCTCATGGTGGTCCCATGTGAAGTCCTCAGCCAGGAGGCAGGGCCGTGTCTCAGAGAGGACACCCTCCCCAAGTGGGTGCCCTCAAACTCCTTGCGGAAATGTGCGACAGACTCAGTAGTTTAAGAACGAAGCCTCCTTTCAGAAGTGCCAGGAAATCTGTCCTAGGGTTAGAGGTTTGGGGTTTCTTTCTGTACTTTTTTAGGTCTGTGCACAATTGGCATTCCAGGGCAGGAGTTAAGGGTAGGGACTCCGGAGGCAGACTAACTGAAGCTTCTTTTCCAACTGCAGTGTTGAATACTGCGGCACTTCGAACACCCAATGCTTGTGAGCACGTGGTGAGCACATGCCGGGGTGCTGGGCTGGGCGCTTCACATGAATTGCCTCATTTAATCCTCATTGCAATTTAAAGAGGTACTACTATCATCCTGTTTTGCAGCTAAGGAGACTAAGGCTCAGTTCATTTAAGTCAGTTGTTCAAGGCCGAACAGCATGGTGGCTTAGCTTTTGGCTCTAGTGTCAGGTTGCCTGAGAATGAATCTTAAAATGCTTTGTAGGCCATATAAGCTGAGTTACTGAACTTCTCGTAGCTTGAGTTTCCTCACCTGTAAAAACCAAAAACAATGACCTGATTCATAAGGTTAATATGACAGTAAATGAAAAAGAATATGTATGGAAACTAACACAGTGCCCCATACAGTAGGCATGGTACATAGAGGTAATCCGCTACCTGTCCACATCCATACTCGTAGTCTGGAGCATTCATTTGTGTGCTCACTCAGCTCAGTGCCTTATATTCATGCTTACAATACTATCATTATCAAACACTTGAGGAGCTCCTATTAGGACACAGTTGGGAAGACAAAACTTGTCCCAAGGCTAAACGCATGTGGGACTGATAATATGTGCTAAAGAAACGCAGAGAGAGAGACAGAGAGAGAGAGAGAGAGAGACAGAGACAGAGACAGAGACAGAGACAGAGTATGCCATCTTGGTCTGGGGCGGGCTGAGAATGCTTCATGGAAGACAATGCTAATGGCTAATATTTATGTGGCACTTCCTGTGTTCCTGGCATGGGATACATGCTCATTTTATATATGAGTAAACTAAGGCACAGATCTGCAGAATAGCTGGCCTAAGATCACACAGTTCATGAACAAGGGGTCGGGGGAGAGAGAGAGAAGATTCTAACCTAGCCACTCAATTACTGGGTCCTCATGCTTGAGAGCTGAGCCTTGAATAATAACTATTGTTTTAAAGTAACTTTTCATAATTAAAATAAAATCTTGTACTTCCACATCTCATGACCAATCAGAAAAAGGGATGCAGAATAAAAACCAGCCTTGATGCTATTATGCCAACAATTGTCGGTAGGCATGCTGCCTTGTAATGCAGCATGTCATGTGTTCTTCGTTTGGTTTTGCTAGCTGTCAGGGGGTCTTTTTGCAAATAAGGCATCATTGACTGCATTCACTGGGCCTACTTTCAAAATCTCTCTTTGGTTGCTATCCATACCACTCCCATCTGAACATGTCACGCTATCGTCAATGTGGGCATGCTGCCAGCAGAGCAGATGGCTGTGAACCTTGGCATGCCAGGAAACCATTAGGTTCATCAGTGTGAGCAACAGGGGGTAAGTTTCTATCTGCAAACGTGAAACTAACAGTCCTCCCCTCAGTCAGATGCCCTCTTGATTCAGGTGGGCTGACCTTTCAGTCCTAGATATGGTCTCTGCAGAGCTATAAGTTTAGAGCACAGCATGAAGGAATGACCTCAGGAGAGACTGAGGTGGAGAAAAGGGGTCTGTGGATATGGACAAAAAACTTCATCTCTCCTTGGCTAGAGGGCTTTCAGGGACAGGGCTGCCTGTGGGTGACAGGTAGTGGATTCACCAGGAGCCTGCTTTCCATTTCTGTGGAGTAATCCCCTGTAGGGAACCAGTAGGCCTGCCAAAGCACGGACTGTGTTCTAGTTTCTTACATGGGAGATCACAGTTTTCTTCTTAAATCCGAGAAGTTTTTTTGGCATTAATTGGTCCAACAGACACAGACAGGTAAAATGAAAGCAGCTTGCTTTAAATTGGTGGTAAAGATTGAAGATGACAGAAGAAAGAGAATAAAAATTTATTAGAAAGATATATTGGAGTTCACTTTGTTTTCTTTTAACATTTTTCCTGCTAAAAAATGCTTGATTATTAGAAAAACTTCAAAACTACAGAAATGTACAAGAAAAAGGAAGTCTCTTTCAACCCATGTGCCTAAGAGATAGTTACTGTTAATAATTTGTTGTCTATTTATGCAGATATTTTGCCTTGAATAGCAGGTGAGCAGATGTCCACTTTGAAGTCATAGTTTTCTTTTGATCAAACAATATAGCTTTTTCCCTCTTCATTGAAATGTTCACATCAAGGTAGAAGTCAATAAAAATATCTGTATTTGGTGGAAACTAACCTGCCTGTCATGCATGAATCTTTTGTTTACTCCTAAACTCAGTTAAATTGCCGAGCTCTCTTATTACCAGGTTTAATGGTCACTTATTAATTTCATGCCATTCGGTATCAAATGATTTCTTATTTAGGAATATTGATATTGTAGTTTACGTGTCACTAAGTTTTCTTTTTTAAATAGCCTCCTTAGTTCTTCTCCTATGCTTGTGTCTTAACCATTGATATTGCCCAGATTTTCTCATGCTGGCCTATTGCTCTAATACTAATTGGCTTTTTGATCTCTGACCTTTTTATTCAAATGTGTGCTAAGCAGGAGTCCTCGGATGTCTCACTGCACTTCAGGCTCTGAATTGTCTCATCTGAGCCTCAACCATTAATGTTGAATGTACCATCGTCCATCAGATAATTCATGTCAGAAATCAGGTTTTCTTTACTCTTTTCCTCTTCATTGACCATATCCAGTCAGTTGCCAAGACCAAGAGATTTTTATTATCAAGCTATTTCTCAAATCTTTTTTTTTTTCCCAAAGACATCCATACTACCTAAATTCAATTCTTGAAAATAGGCCAGTTACATCTTGCCAAATTGCGATTTCAAAAAACATTTTGCCACAGCCAGCTGAAACAGTGCTGTCCAAGTACCCAGCTCTCTGTGACCTGGCTTAACCCAGAAATAGAACTTTGGGATCCTAGAAGAATGTATTGACTCTCTCTCCAGGAACTTTTTCCAAATATCATTTCCTTTAGTTGAGATTTTTGATAGGATGTACTACCAAGAATGCACAGCTGGTATGTGGTGTCACATAAATAGTTACGTCTATCTCAACGAGTAAAAAAGGGGTAATTTGTGGAAGTTGAGTAAATTGGCTGCCTGGAGAGAAGGGCTCTGTCTCTGCTTTAAGATGAACCAAGAGAGTTCCAGAATCTGGATCTACAGATAGGTTCAGATTTCAACTCAGAAAATACTTTCAAATCTGTCCTAATATCAAAACAAAGGTATGGTCAAGGGCCCAGAGTTTTACTCCATTGAGTAAGGCTAGTTTGGGAACATAATGAAATAAATTTAACTAGATGCCTGACTTTACCTTTAAGAAAACACATCAAACAGCGGTAGCATGCTCAGCCTTAGCATTCCTGTCCCAGTACCTCATAGCCCCCAAGATAAACTACTGCGTAATGTGCACCGACATAAATGACTAATGCTACTTGTTGCTGGAGGTTAATGTTTATGAATCAGATAAGAACTGGGCCAGTGCTGCTAAATATAATAACTATGTGGGTGGAATAGATACATTGTAGCAAACTGTTCTGGCAATAATTAACAACCAATACTATCTTCTGAAGAAATATATAAGTATAAAATATTGTTTGTCTTCCTTCTCCAAATAGCAGTAGGCAGTGGTAGTAGTGGTGGCAGGGTAAGTCTTCATTTATTTCATTTAAGTGCCTTATGTTTTGTTTTGCCCTTCTGCAAAACAAATATTAGGAAAGAACACTGGTATTTTAATGGTTATCAAAGAAATGGAAAGTGTGCCGATAATACGTTATGAGAACAAATTGTTGACGGAAGCCAAGGATATGAGCCATCTAGTTCTCATTATTCTCCAGAAAGTTTTACATTTGGTTCTGAGTAGTGTTTGGCTTTAAAATTACATGATCTGGAATGGTAATCTTGGGATGGGATGGGACAGGAACGAGGAAAGTAAAACTTACTATGTTTGAGCCATCGTGAGGTGAATGTTCTGAAGTCAGGCAGGGAATTTCTGAGCTTTCTTTTCATGTCCTTTTGTAGTCTATGGATTCCTAGTATTTAACAATAGCTTTGTGAGGTTGAGTGACAGGCCCACATCTGAAACTCTGGGATCAAAAAGATGGAAAGATGATGTTCCTTTTGAGGAAACTGAGTCAGGGTTCAACATCCAAGTCATTGCTATATATTTACAAATTAGGAAGTCATCCAGTCTCTTTGGCATTTAGTGTTTAACTGTGACTAGTCCGAGGACAGATATTTAACTTCCTTATCTTTGTGTTCCTTATCAACTAGACATAGAGTTGATGCTCTATAAACTTTTGGAGCATGGATGGTGGAAATCAAAGCATGTTGTTGGAAGGTGAAACAGTGAAACAGCTTTGCAATCAGCACAAGTGTGAAATCAGAGATGAACAGATGGACTCTATCACCTCTGTGATGAGAAAGATGCAATATTGACTGAAAACCGACTTCTCATTTAAAATTAAAAAGCTAACAGAGAGATAATTAATTTACTTTAGGTTGGCACTGTGGCCAAATTCTACCAAGGTTCCACTGTGAGGTCAAACAGGATTAGTCAGAGTTCCTTAAGGAAGTGAGGCTGGCCTGTATTTCCATGCTCATGATGTTAAAGAGAGTGGGGGAAAGACTATGAACTGCCCCAAATCAAAGCAAACATTTTGCACTACCGAATCTTATTATATCAGCTTCTTTAATTTTCAGTGATTTTTTTTTCCAGCTGGACATCTTTTCTTACTTATTAAATTCCTAAGTAAGCTAAGTATCAGTACATGAAGGTTTTCTTCATGCATTTGACCGAGAAGCCAGAGACCTAACTAGACTGAACTTTAGAAGAGAAGTTTGAAGGAAACCTTAAACTCTGACATGGAGTGGAAAATGGGAAAATTCTAAAAATCCCAAAGTAACAGAGATGTGCGGTATTGCTTTCACTTTGCACATGGGGCAATAAAATGACATTGCAGTGCACAGTGCATTTTGCCAGCCCTACCACAGTTAAGCAGACTGGATCCATCTTACACATCCCAGTACATCTTTCTTTTTGTTCTTTCAGATCAAAACTGCCTTTTGTTAAGCCGTGGTATTTCAGGTGATAAAATGTGAAATGGAGTTTGGGAGACAAAATGTTTATTTGATTCATCACTTGTTTATGTCCTTGAACCTTCTTACCAGAACAGAGTCTAAATACACACCAGGTGGTCTTCTGGCTTGAAAGGGTGTAGAAAACGAATCGAATCTTTTATTTCTTAGCATCACAAAAGTTTTCCCTGTTGTCATGACAGATCACTGCAGCCAGTGCCCACTAGCCTATTAAGTGTAATCTCTGAAAGAAGACTTTTCTTTTAATTTCTTCTTTAATATTTGCTTTGCAGACCAAAGAATTGTTGCCAATAGTCGGTGACCCATTTGTAATAGGAATTAATAAGAGTTTCTTAAAAGCCTCATCAAGAACCTGGTTATTTAACATGCAACGATAGTGATGCCACATCCAGCACTGTTTTCAAGCAGAGCCAATGCAGCATATGTTCGCAGGGTGAAGAAAGCACCTTGATTTCATGAGGCTCAATCTAAGAGGTGATTATAATGATGTTTCCTGGGGTTGCTTCTGGGTTTTGTTTTTAAAAATTTATACGTATTTACAGAAATAGTGTGTGCAAAACTTTTTCATGAAGAATGACCAACTCTTTCCTTTTACAATGAGGGGAGGGTAAAACTGTAGTGGGTTTTAGCTTTGACCAGAAAAAAATAAATTGGGTAGGGGCAACCAAGAAGCCCCCAGTGAAGTTTATTAAATCTTAGACTGAGAGATGGTGAGCGTGTGTGTATGTGTGTATCTGTGTGTTTGTGCCCGCTTGTGTGTGCTGACAAATCTTTAGAGAAAAGATCTTTAAAAATTGCCGAACTTTATTCTTTGAGGTGTTATAAATTAGATCTTGATTGTGGGCAGGGATGAAAATAGATGGCTTTGCAGACCACTTGTATCTTCCTAAGACTATGTCTTTTCGTTTCATTCTGGAAATCCCAGACCTTTGAGTGATGACCCTTGTGTCTGGTCCAGCTGTCGGGTGTGGAGGGAGAGTCTGCAGGTCATCTCTGCTCTGCTTCTCTTTGCGAGTAGCTTCTCATTCTCTGGACATCTACTCACTCTCAGAAAACCCACTGCTCCAGCTCGTCCTGTTTCTGAGATCTCAGGGGATGGAGAGTTTCCTGTTGCCAGTGTGTTGCTGCTTAAAGATTTCCCAGGATTTAAGTACAATCCCCGAGGTGTCGTTAAACACACAGCACTAAGTGCAGCGCTGGAGGGAGGCAGTGGGGTTTAAGTTTCCTCTGAGACAATCACTTTTATTGAAGGAGCTCTCTGACCCAAGGAAGGAAAGAGGAGAGGCAGTAAAGAACCAACTGTGGTTAAGCAAGAGTTACCGTGCAGCTGGCTTGCCGAGAGTAGTTACAGAAATATTGGGAAATAATTCTGAACACAAGGGAGCAGGTCAAATAATTAAAAGTTCAGGTTTATGATGCCACATTTAATATGGTCTTTGGGGTCCTTTTTCTCTAGAACTCTTGGATTGAATTCTGTACATGATATATAGAAAAGCTAACGTACAGATTAAAATGTCCTGATATACCAATAGGCATTGTAACAAGGAACAACAGCCAGTGACCGGGGTGAAGTGGCAGAGGTATTGGGGGCGATGAGTGGAGAGATGTTCATATTTCATTAAAGTAAGTTTCCTGATGATTAGAGTGGATATAGTAAAATTCTTTGGCCCAAATGACCCTGGAGCTGGGACGAGAAAATAAATACAAAGCCAGACAAAAAAATAGTTAAGATTCTCTAATATTGAAGGATGAGGAATATCAATAGACGTGACATGAACTCATCAATGAATCTTGGAAAGGGCGAGTAGACACATTTCTTAAAACCGAAATGAAGTGAATTTCAGTTGAATGAGAAGCAGTTAATAATAAGCACTGAGTTCATAATCCCTAACAGTGAAAATAGAAATGACTTTTTAAAGGGATAAAGATAAAGTCATGGATGGCAGATTCATGAAAGCTCATTATGGGAAAGACAGATTTTTTGTGGAGATTATTCATAAACCTCAGGATTGACTCAGGGAGGTTATCCATCTCCTCCCTGATTTGACTCCTGTTGCTACAGTTGCGGCCTTTTCCTCCTTTCAGGCAGGAATAGTTTCTCCTCACTTTATTCAGCTGAGGAACTCCTAGTCACACTTCACAACCCACCTCAGTTTGCCTCGTGAAACCATCTGACTCTCCCTGTTTCTTCAGTCCCTTCCTTTCCTCAGCCGTCTTCTCAGGTGCAAAGCTCTACGAGGGCATGCCTACGGCAATCTGATTGTTTACTCTTCTCTACCTCGCTTTGCTGGGGGCCTCATCTGCCTTTGGCATTGAGCTTAGTGTCATACCTTTTTAAAGCTACAGAGCTAAAATTCCCTTTTAAGATTCAATTTTGATAGCCATTTTGGATCCAATTTAGTACTTGCCTTTTCTGTGGAATAAAACCATTACCCAGACAATCAATTCGCTGTTATTCTCATTAGAAGATAATAAAACCCTAATAACTTATTTATTTAGAAATTCTGCAAAAGGTTCTTAATGATCCCTCAAATCATCCCCTCTCTCCAATATCCTTTAACAATATCCTTTCAAAATGCAGGTTACTTCTTTCAAACTTTAAATGATCCCCATTATCTGTAAAGTCAAACTTTTCAGCATGACACTTAAGACCCCTCCATCACGGCTCTCACTTGCCTTTCCCACCTCATCTGCCACCACACCCTCTGTCGTCAGTGTTCCAGGTGTGACATGTCAGTTAGAGTCTCTTTAATCTCTCTTGCCTTTCTTTTTCCTTGGTCATCTGCCTAGTCTTTCTTCCCCCATTTTCTTTTGTAACTGAGTGTAAATGTCACCTCCTCTGTCCCCCATATCCTTCCATTCAGGTAGTGATTGCATTTCTATTTAATATTTACTTTTAAAGTGTTTTTTAATCTCTTCTTTACCACCAGACTAAGTTCGCTGAGTTTTTGAAATCCCTAGCACAGTGCCTGGCACTGAGTTGACAAACAATACATTGATTGTTGTTTTTCACCTTCTGTCTCTGAGATCTTGTTCAGATGTGGGACTGAGTTCCAAATACGGAGAAGAAGAGGTTAAAAATATTAGGTTGAAAAGAGACTGAATATCTTCCCATTTCCCCTCAAGAGTGAAGGTGAAACAGATGGAAATGTCTGTATTTAAAGGATGTTTCCATAAATTATTCTTTGTAAAAGACACCTAGGAGCCCACTCAGTCATAAGAACTCAGGCCATTCAGCCTGTTTTCATTGATTTTTCAGTTATCTTGTCACAGCCGGGCACAAAATAATGCTAATTGGATGAGGCTTATCTAAGGGCACCTTATTAAGAAACTAAAAAATTATCTGGAAGGTATAAAGGCAATGCAGGAGTCTTAAGAATGGGAGATAAAAAATATTATATTGTCATCAGAAGAAATAGCTTAGCCAGGACTTAAGCACCTGATAAAAAAAAAATATATGGGTATTATTTATCTTCCAAGATGGCACAGCATCTTAAATCTGCCTCCCTATCAATATTCAGGTAACTCAATAAGTATTGAATGCTCCTATATGCAGTTATCCTGCAAGGATCCCTAGGCCCTTTCATTCTAGTAGAAGAGGCAGACAGGTGATGCTACTACTGTAATAGAGTGAGTGAATTCAGTGACACAGAGAGGTAGAGAACCTCGGGTGGAGTGGGCCTGAGGAGGCTTCATAAGCACGCCTGAGTTGTATCTTGAAGGACAAGTAGGTGTTCTTCAAGTCCCTGTAGAAGGCATTCTTGGTGAAAGAAATGGCCCATGCAGAGGCATGAAAGAATGAAACCTCCTGGTGATGAAGAGTAGGCTTCATGAGTGTTTGTCTCAGGTTACTTCATTTGCTAGAGCACAAACTTCGCGATTGAATGGGGGAGTTGCTGGGTTGGACTATAAATGTGGATCAAGTGTAGCTTAATTCTATGTCTTTAGAAATAGCCCAGCTGCTTGGCATACCTCCTTTTACAGGGACCTCCCATCTAATCAAGGTTAGCACTTCCTTAGACATTCTCATTCTTACTAACCAGCATTCTTTTAAGTGGAAGTGGCAGATAGAACTTGGGGCTGCTGAATAGAGGGGCTGGTTTGCTCTCTAAAGATCCTCTCTAAAGGGTCTTGAGCAAACGCAACCATTGGACAGTGCTACGGGGTAGCAGCTGAATGTGGTTTGTCTGCTTGATCCAATCTGGATCTGTTCCAGAAAGTTGTATTAGTTGCTTTAGTTCTGTAGGTGCTCTATCTAGTTCACTAACTCTGGAACCTTAGGGCGTAGGTATCCTAAGGTTTAATCGGTGGCTGGGAATTTGAACCTACTGTTCATTTGTTGTTTTGGCAAATTGTAGGACCTATGGATAGTGAGCTGGTTGGCATAAGAATTAGGATTTTTCACTGGACTAATCCAACAGAGCTAGGAAAGAAATCCCATTGAGAAAGGGGGTTGGACTCTACAGATTAGTGTATTGCCTCGTTGCGTGTCTCATTTTCTCTTTTCTCCCCAACATCCCCTTCCTTGTGGCAGCAAATCATTACTACAGTGAGTCAATTGTGAAAAGATGAAAGAGTCTTTTTTCTTCTTCCTTTAGCACTTGGATAAAACAGCTTTGTCTATGACTGTAACACACTCTTTCATTTTATTTTATGAAGCTTGTGACAGTAATCTGTTATCTGAGATTATTTCGATTCTTGGCCGAAAGAGACGCTACTACATTTGCTGATGAATTGTTCCAGGTGTTTTGGGTGGCAAGCTTCTTGTTGGGCTGGGCATGTGCTCATTGGTTGAACTATGAGTTCTGTAACTAGTGTATCCTTCAAATCTGGCTTAATCTGTAAAAAGATTGGGAAACCATATTCTCAGATTATCGTCGTGCAGGTTAGGCACTACAAAGCTCTAGGGGGCGCCATTAGTACATATGATGTAAATGGCACCCACTAGAATTAATTAAATTGCAGTATTTTTCTCCTAAGTCTTCTAGTTCTTGGGCCACGTTCTAAGTCACATCTCCCTCTCACTTTTATTTTTTCCCACCTTTCTTCATCCATTTCTGAGGCCAGTGTGGGGGTTGTAGACTTGAACTTGGCTGTCCTCATTGTATAGTATTGTATTCCTCAGGCTGGACTCCGGTTCTGATGCAGTAACCAAAGTTTCAGAATCTAAGAGGCTTAAGTAGCAAAGCTATATCCCTTGCTCACTCTTCATGTCCATTATAGGCTGGCTGTAGGCTCTGCTCCAAGTCATCCTCAGATCCACGCTGACAGAGACATCCATTATGCCTCAGAGGAAAAGGACAGGGTGAAACACCCAGTGACTTTTAAAGCTTGCACTTACATTTCACTGGTCAAAGACGTTTACATGGCTATGCTAACTTGAAACAAGGACAAAAACCATAATCTTATCATGTGCCCCAAGGGATGAGACCCCAGAACATCTGGGAACAATCCTAGTGACAGCCACAGAGGTAGTAAAGAGGATAATGGTATCATGGACTTTGAGCTCAGTAAGACACAGGGTCTGTATCCTGGTTCTGCTTCTTATTAGATGTTTAATAACTTGCAAACCAATTATATCATCTCTCCACGTCCCAGTTTCCTCCCCATATAATAGAGATAACAATAATTTTTTATTATTACCTAAGAGCAATGGTGATACAGTGTCAGTTATGTAGTAGGACATCCAACAAACCTCTTTTGTCATGTGCCCCACACCACCTCACTCCCCACCTTGGGTCCCCTATAATGCCTGGACTTTTGCCTTGGTCTGTCGAAAAAGGGAGAATAAGTCCCCATCGCTCAGCCAGCAAAGAAGAAAGTGTGGCTGACATTTGCTAAAGCTCATGAAAATAGCTATTAGGAAGACAAACTGTGCTTAGAAAAATATTAATTAGACTTTAAGCTCATTAGGAATTAAAAACAGCAAAAAAATGTTCACCTTTAGCATACGGGGAAAAAAATCCTTGGGAGCCACATAGCCTCCTCCTAAAACACAGAGCTGCTGACCCTCTGTAAATGCCCAGAGGATTCTCTTTGCCTGGCTACGGAGGTTCAGGACAACACAGCAGACGCGAGTGACTTCAGGATACCTTTCATGCTTGGCAGGCATCCCCATTTTATTTATGATATCAAAGCTGCGACGCTGTGTTCTCTTCTGCGGAAGACATAAAAGAGATTCAGAAGTCATCCAAATCATCTTGTAATTAATGTTACCACGCACGCCCAGGACATTAAAATGTTAACAGTGTTAGAATCGTGTGCTTTGGAATACCGAGTGAGGGCTTTATTAGAGAGAAATGCTCAGCAGATGTCATCCACCCTAATTGAGGACATCAGGGTGCCTGCTGCTTGTTCTTATCGGTGGTGCAGCGGGTTTTTTTTCTTTTTAATTTATTCATTTTCTTTACTGCTAGAATCTGCTCTCATTATTAGACTATCTTGTCATTCATTTGCATTTCAAGTACTGGGACTGGGGGGGGGGTAGCAGCTATCTGCCTTAGAAGAACACTTCAAGGGTTACTCTATCAAATAGCAGCACAGTAGCACAGTGAATCTGACATCTGGGTTATCTTATTCCCAGATGCTCTGTGGTGTCATTAGCAGGATTAATCTTAGCTTTAATTTCATAATGATTCTTATTCTAATATATGTGAATGAACACAAAGTCTCTTGACTCATTATCACCAATTTACCCAAGATATGTAATCAGGCTCTTACATTCACCAACATTTATTTTTGCTAATACATCTAAAATTGTAGATTAAGCAAATACAGTTAGTTCCAGCTGAGTGAATGCCTACCGAGGTAGCACTGTAGTATTTATGTTTTAATTAAACTACATTAATGATGTTGTTTTTAAATATGTACTGACCAAAAATGTGTTCATGGGGAATAGTAAAGTCGTTGTTCGAACAGCGTCCAGCTGTAAAATTAGTCACAGAAGCATTACGTTAGAAGCTATTACCCACTTCTTTTGCAAATTATTGAAACTCCCTCTGCTAATTATGTTTTTAACCTTTATAAATAAGATGGAGGTATGTAGCCTCAATTCCAAACAACTCTGCTCTCCTAAGAAAACAGAACAGCAAGTCCTCAATGGTGAGTGTAATTGTAATAAGCCATGTTGTTTTCATTCTCATTCAAGGTTACCATGTCACATCAAATATTGTCACTTTCAGTTTTTGACACAGAGTAGGCAAGGGGCCATTTCCCCTCTCATTCGACACTAAGTTTAGTAACATTCTTAGTGCGGGTGGGGCAGGGTGGGGAGGAAGAGAGGAGAATGCACTAGGAAATTCCAAACCCCTCTTCACTTGCTTCAGCACTGGACTAACTTTTTTTTCATTTACCAGATGTTGTCGCCCAGCAGCATGTAGTGCTTTATTATTGATGGATAAAACGTTCAAACATTTTTAAAAAATGAAAGTCAGCTTTGCATTTTTAATTAATTAATTAAAAGTACTGTAAATGCCAGCTTGTTAATTGCTTTGCACCTGCAAGCCAACACAGGTTTTGTGCACTCTTTCTTTGAATATTAAATTTTTTCTCGTATGTCTTTATAATGCTTGGGAAGTCTCTCCAGCAAACATATTAGTAAAGAGTAAATATTGAATCTTAGACAAAACTCATGGCTTCATCTTTCACTGTACCCAGAATAGGATTTAAAGGAGGATTTAGATTTCCAAGGCTTCTAATTAAGTAGTGATAATCAGGCTTTCTGCTGAGGGTCACTTCCTGGGAGTAATTTGAGTTATTAAAATGCATGTTTTTGTTTGTTCTGCTTTGTGAGCTAAAACTGATCCCTTTTAATATAGCAGCAAATATGCAAATTGGTGTTTCATTATATTGTGCAATTTATGGCAATCTTCTCTAATTTACTGAAAGGTCAGGAGCCTGACCTTGTCACTCAATTTTTTTTTTTTTCTGGTAAAGCTAAACTAATTATGTTGATTTAAATTTTTTTTTTTTTAATTTTAATGAAACTCTGAAAGTGTGCAGCATGGTAAAGAATGTGACAAATTTAACTTTCATTTAGCTCTCATATTCATCAAGATGGCCTTCAGTTTTGTGTGGATCCCGGTAATGAAGGTGATTTCCACTATGATTTAGGAATCAGTTGGTGTTAAATACTGCACAGAAAAAAGATAGAACTTAAAAGGTTGCCAGATCTTTATCTTATTTTGTTCTTTATTGATGATAAATATGCTCTCTTAACTTCTCATTCCCTTACAGAGTTTTCAACAATGACCAGGGGAATTTCCACCTCAAATATTTTTAAATCGTTGGTAGCATAAGTTGGTACTAATGAACTATTTACTTTTAAACTTTAGGCAGTGATTCTTACACATTAACCTGCATAAGAATCACCTGGATTTCTTCTTAAAAATTAGATCCTAGGGTTCCTCCTCAAAATTCTGATTGGCTTCAGTCTGGGATTGGCTTCTAGTAATCTGCCTTTTATTCAGGTGGTCTGTTCTCTATACTTTGAAAGAAATCCATAGTCATCTGACTCTCCTCCATCCAGTACACTCATTTGCTTAGTTACTCATTCATCACATATAGGAATAAAGGAATAAATAAACGTCTATTATGTGACATGTGTGACCACTGCCCTTAAAAGCTAGCTAGAAAAACACATGTATAAAGTTATATGGCAACATTAAAGGCACTATATGCAAAGTTATGATAAAAATTCTTTGAGAACATGAAATAAAAAATAATTATAATTGGGGAACATTTAGCAACAGAGAATCATATTTAGATTAGACTTGGAAGAATGAGAGGTTTTTTTCCAGGCAGAGAAGGTAGGAGAAATATATTGTTGCCCATGGAAGAGCTTAAACAAAGGTTCAGAGATGGGAACACATTTGGTGTGTTCAGGAGAGAGTGAGCAAACTTATGTGACCACAGCTTAGTTGTGTCATAGATAGGTGGTGAGAATAAGGCTCCAAAATGTCCCAGGTCAGATTTTGCAGGACCTGGAATATCTCAAAGTTGAGCCTATAGGGTTTTATTTGGTGGGCAGTGGGACACCAAGATAAGTTTATAAGTGAGGAACTCACATGATTGAGTCTATGTCTGGTAACAACTTGGAAAAAAAAAGATTAAAAGCAGAAACCCACTCATAGTTCACAGAAATATACTAAAATCCTGAACCAAGATAATAGGAATGGAGATATTGGCTTGGATTCAAGAGACAAATACAACAAATAAGTTGGATTGGAGGTGGGGTTAGATAGAGGAGTGATGGAAAAGGAATTCGATGCCCAAGTCTCAGATGAGTAATTGTGTGGAAAGTGATGCCATTAACCAAGATAGAAAATATAGGAAGAGAAACATGATGAGTAGAAATAAAGATTTTGGCTTAGAAACTTGCTACTCGAAGTGTGCTTGCAGACCAGTAGCGCTGTTAGCTTCGGGAAGCTTGTAAGAAAGGAAGAATCTCAGACCTTCGTCCCTGGCCTACTGAATCAGAACCTTTATAGCAACTCTAGGCCATCCATATGCACATGAAAATCTGAGAAACACTGGTAAGAGAACACAAGTTCTGTTGTTGGAACACTAGATTGCAAAGGACTCCATGCCAAACAATATTTTGTGGTTATATAAATTTGGGAAAACTCCATATAACTATTCTTGGAAATTCAAAACAACAATTCACATAAGTTTATTAAAGGCTCTGAGAAGTTCTGTCATGACAAAATCTGTCTGAGTTTGCTTAAACCAACATTTCCAAAATGTTTTTCATTCTGTTCCCAAAAGATGTTTGTTCTAACTGCTAGCATATGATAATGTGACCTTATTTGAAAATAGGGTTTTGCAGATGTAATAAGGTGAAGATGAGGTTATGCTGCATTGGGGTGGACACCAAATCCAACAAATGGTGTCTTTATAAGAGAAAATAGAGTGGGGATTTAAGACATACACAGGAGAAGTCCATGTAATGACAGAGGCAGAGGTTGGAGTGATACAGCTATAAGCTCAGAAACACTAAGGATTGCTCGCAACCACTAGAAGCTAGAAAGTGTCAAGGAAGGATTTTCCCCTGTGCCTTCAGAGGGAGCATGATCTTTCTAGAACCTTGATTTTAGACTGCTAGCTTCCAGAACTGTGAAAGAATATATTTCTGTTGTTCTAAGGCACCAGTTTATGGTAATTTGTTATTGCAGCTCTAGAAAACTAATATACATGGGAATTTTTAAAATGACAAACAAAAAAACAATACCAATTAACATACTGAGAAGCACTAGATTTGAAAAATAGTACGTTAGACCACATATGGAGTTAGATACCAGTGATATCTACGGGTGGAGGTGTCAAACTGGCTTTGGAAATTGTGTATAAATTTCAAGATTGAGGATCAGGGTTGCTGAGAAACATTTGGGAGTAAAGCAGACAGTGGGTAGTTTAAGCCTGGGGGATGAATGGAGTTGACCAGGGATAGAATTTAAAGAAAAATCTTCAGGGACTGTCTATACTTGAGAGAAAAATAAAAGAGAATAAGAAAATGAGACATAAGATAGAGGCAAAATAGGAAAAAAAAACTTAATTTAGCAATTAAAGCCATAGTAATTTTTTGCGAAAGCAGTCTGAATAACTTGATGATGGAGTACAAGCAAGAAGAGTGACTGAGAGGGACTTCAGTTAAAGAGGTCAAGGCCAAAGCATTTTCAGTCACCAATCTTCCTTGAAACCTACTTGAAAAAATGAAAATAAAAGAAAAATAAAGAAGAAAACTTCATTTAATGAAATACAAAAACTTATTGTGAAAGATATCTGGTCAGTTCTGAGAAATTGAGACAAAACAAAGGCTGGACACTGAGAACTCTTCTCAGATTTTAGCAGGATCAGATTTCTCAGAAAGTACATGTTACGTTTCGTCAAGTCCAAAGGATCCTTTATTCAGGTGTGTGGGATCTGAAAGGAGATGGCCAGAGAAGTGGCATGTCCCTATACATACCCAGTTGTCAACCCAGAACAGTGGCTGGGGTGCAGCTGAAGGGGAACCATGTGTAGGCTCCACCTTTATTGTCTACAGTATGCCTACCAAGGCAGTCTACAGCAGGGAAGCTGGAGGAGAGAAGAAGCCATGTTCACCAGATCAGAATGCAAACTTCATCATCACTGAAGAGGAACAAAGAGAAATGTGCATGCTGGGCAGAGGGCAACTTTGGTAAGAAGATTTCTGAGATAATACACTCCATTTGAAGGTCTAGGATGCCCTTTCTCTCAGGAATCTTCAAGTGAATGGTGGCCTCAGATAGAGTTGCCCCAAGAAATGTGAATAACCACTGGAAGAAAAACGGAGGCCATATATATGAGAATAAAAGAGGAAAGGGTAAGCAAAGGTTAGATAACATGCATAAATCAGAAGAGTAATTATTTCAAGAATTTGACAAAGAGTCTTATATGATCTCTCTGGGGTTGGGGGGCAGGAGGAAGCACCAAAAAAAGATTAAAAGATAAAAAAGGAGATGATAAGACAATAGGAAAATGAAAAATAAATTGGTAGAGCTCAGTAAAAAATGAAAGAAATGATGGGGAAACATAAATCAATGCAGAGATAACTCCCCCCCCCCCAAAAAAAACATGGCAGAATAAACATAATTGAAAATGTAGTCAGGGATACAATGGTTAAGAAATCACTCAAAATAAAATTAAAAAGAATGAACTGACAGAAATGATTAAAGAAAAAGTGATGGATAAGGAAGACAGAAACATCTAGCATGTATGTAACTGATATTTATCAAGAAAAGAATGACACTGTGAAACATTTACAGATAGAGTGGTGGAAAATTCCCTGAAATAAAGACGTGACACTGCAGATAGCAAGAGCACACTGTCCCAGGATGAGTTTGTGATGATCAAGCCACATTATTGCACAGTCTAGTAAAGATAGGATTCTGTGTGCATCCAGGCAGAAAAAGCAGGGCGGAAAGGGGAAATTCCTACCTACAAGCCTAAGGTGAAGATTGAAGACAAGATCAACTGTTAATTGAAGTCCCTGTTAATTGAAGATGCCTTGTTGCTAGAGCCTAGATTTTCATAACTCCATCATGGCCAGTAAAGTATGAAAGGAACCAAAGGCCTAGAAAAAGAAACTGGTTTTATCGCTAGCTTGAAAAAAAAAAAAAGAATTCAGAAAAACTGCTCAGGGAGTTCAATTAAAAATGCTACTTTTCCAGGACATTGAAAAATTATTAGTGAACTGCTTGGCATTACTTCTTGATACCTTTATGGATACAAATATTTATAGAGCTGGGAAGATAGCAGTCCATAAATAGATGTTTTTTTTTCAGTTTCTAATAAATATTAAATGCATTAAATGTATTCAGAATCAATATTTTGATGATGATTGATGTTGATTCTCTTAATCTTTAGGAAATAGGTGATTTATTTTAGAGACCACAGAGTTTAATAAGGAAATAAATTTATCCTGCTAAGTTTCTGAGTTCTAGCTTTTAACTTTTAGATTTCTGCTTTTTTTCTCTGACTGATTTGAATACCTTGTAGAATTGTCTTACACTTAATACATTTTTTTTCCATGGAGGGATACAAAGCCTGGGGCCCTCTTAGGGATCTCTTACTGAAGTGCTTCTCATTTCTCCTAGAAAGTCTTGTCTTGATAGTACGGTCTGTTAATTAGTAAGAGGGGAGCTAGGATTCGTATCCAGAACAATGGAATGAATTTTGTCATCCCTTTCATTCCTCCTCTAGGTACTGAGTTATTCTTTTGCAATGTCTCATGTCCTTATCTTTTCGAGATCTTAACAGTTCTCATAACCAAATTTTTTATGGCATGAAAACATTGATGGTGTAAGTTGGTGAAAGAGAACAATGACTCCATGCCACTTGTGTTCCCATTAGGAGCCACAAGGACAATAAGAGAAGTGTCTGAAATCCTGTAGAATACAACATAAATGGTAGCTACCCCCGAAGCTGCTTTGATTGATTAGACCTCAGCTTCTTAATTCTCCTTAAGGTGATGGCCTTCGAATGGTGCTTATGCTTCAGAGAGGTAAGACTGTCTATGGACTGTTATCTTTAAGCTAATGGCTTTGACTAAAAGAGTCTTTGACAACATATTTCAACAGAGAAGCTTGTCTTTGATTTGGGTTTTCTTTTTTTTTTTCATTTAAAAAATTTTTTAAATTTTTAATTAGTTTCAAGCATACAGTACATTGGTTAGACAAATCTATAGTTTGTAAAATGACCCCCCCATTATTCCCTCTCTCCCCTGATCCTCCATCTAACAATGTATTAATGTTAATTGCATTCCCTATGCCATGCTCCCCATTCCCATGACCGTCCATCAGCTACTAATTTGTACTTCTTTACACCTTTACCCCATTATCCCTGCCCCCAAAATCCCTCCCATCTGTCCGTTACCAATCGTCCACTATATTTGTGAGTCTGTTTTTGATTAGGTTGTTCTTTTTATTTCTTAAATTCCACATATAAGTGAAATCATATAGTGTTCATCTTTCTCTGTCTGACTTACATACCTTGTAGGTTCATCTAAACAATATGTTTTTCCATACCCTTCCTTTTCATATGTAGGGGTCTTGTTTTCTTATCCTTTCAGCCACTCTATCTTTTGGTTGGAGCACTTAATTCTTTTCCACAGTGTATGTGTGTGTGAATTCAGCTCAATCTACCCAAGGTTCTAGCCCCAGGAAAAATGTGATTTTTTTCCTATTATCATGTAGCTGTTACCATCCTTTATTCCTGTTTTTGATATGTTTTTTCTTCTTAAAAAAGTCTCTCCAACATTTCCTGTAATTCTGGCTTAGTGGTATTATTTTTAGTTTATTTTTGTCTAGGAAGATCTTTATTTGTCCTTCAACTCAAAATGATAGGTAAATTATCATTGCTGGATAAATTATTCTTGGTTGTATATCCTGGGTCTTCATCCTGTTGAATATTTTTTGCCAAGCCCTTCTGTCCTGCATAGTTTCTTTTGAGAAATCAGCTGCAGTCATAGGGGTGTTCTCTTATATGTAATTATTTGTTTTTCTCTTGCTGCTTTTAATATTCTTTCTTTGTATTTAACTTTGGCATTTTAATTATGATGTGTCTTGGTGTGGGCCTCTTTGGATCCCTGAGTTTTGGAATTCTCTGAGCTTCCTGGGGTTTTTTGTCCATTTCCTTCACCAGATTAGGGAAGTTTTCCATCATTATTTCTTCAAACAGCTGTTCAACATCTTGATTTTCTTTACTTACGCTCATTAGAAATATTTAGAGCCTTAATAGTGTCCACACCCCCTTAAATTTTTTTATAGCCTTGGCATCTTTTTTCTTGCCACTCTAATTGAGTGTCCTGTTGGCTTTCCTGTCCTCTAGATAGGGCATGTGATCCTCTTCTTTATTCACTCTATTTATTCCTTTGTTTATTCCATTTACTATACTTCTCATCTCAGATCATATGTTCTCCATTTCAGACTGGTTCCCTTTGATAATTTCCATTTCCATTTTTATGTTTTTTAAATCTCTTTGTTGAAGTTCTCTACATTCCCAAAAATCATTGAGCATCTTTATAACCAGTGTTTTGAACTCTATCTGTTAGATTACTTGACTCCATTATATCTGGATCTCTGTTCTGTTCTCTCATATGGTTTTTGCTTCTTTGTCTTCCCATTTTGGCTGCCTTTCCATGTCTGTTTCTATGTACTAAGCAAAGCTCCTAAGTCTCCCGGTCTCATAGTATGGATTTGTGAAGTAGGTGTCCAGTGGCATAGTACTGTGAGGGGTTCGGCTACAGGCCAAATTTAGCCCAAGCCTCTACTACCCATCCAGGGCCACCTGTTAGAGTTAGCAAGCAAACCACAGAGGCTGTGCTTATACTTGCCTCAAAAGGCCACACCAGAAACTGAGGCCAGCTGCCTTCACCAGTGTGAGTCTCAGCAAGGAGCACCTGACTCGCTGAGGACACACCTAGATGTGGCTTGTGTGGGGCTCGAGTTGGAGTAGGTGGGGCTTCAGAGAATCCTCTGGGAGGAGTGACCTTTGTTACTCAGTTTGATGATATCACAGCTATGGGTGCGCTGTGTCCAGCGCACTGGTGAGGGGAGCTCCATAGGGAACAATGGATACCACTGGCTCTTCTGTACTGAGCGAGTCTCACCTTGGCCCTCACTCCAAAAATGTCTCCCTCTAAGTCCCTGGTGCCCCCTACACACAGCAGAATCGGCACTGGTGCTCAGAGTGAGCAAATCAGTCACCAAGAAAATCTGCTCACAGACACAGCCCCTTTAAGAGGCGTCTGCTGCTGCCACAGCCTCCCTCTCAGCTGCTCAGGACCAGGCAGCCCCGTGTTCTTGCCCCATCCTACCTTCTGCCATTGCAGGGTGCTTCTTAGATTTCTCCATAGTTGTATGGCTTGTTCATCTAGAACCCAGGTGATTTTTCCTTGCTGCTGCTCTTTGTTTCCATCACAACTTTGATTTGGTCACCAGAAGGATGAATAGAGCCTCTGTCATCTACGCCATTTTTTTTTTTTCTGATTTGGATTTTCTTTAAAGATCCTGATACCAGTGGACAGTGTATGTGTGTGTGAATTCAGTTCAATCTAGCCAAGGTTCTAGCTCCAGGAAAAATGTGATTTTTTTTTCTATTATCATGTGGTTATTTTTAAAAATTTATTCTCTTGAGCATCACTAAGCTACAGGTGGTCTTGCCTGCTTGCACTGTATGTGTTACCTGGGGCTGGGACACCTTGCATTCGGGCTGAGACAGGTCTCAGTCTTCTTTGGACCATGATGACTAACTCATGTTATTAATTTTTTTTAAAGCTCTCTAACAATACAAAGCCCTCTCCACAGGAAGTTATACTAGAAAGAAAATGGGGATCATATATGTAAAGACCTCATTGTACCATAGGTCTTATGCTAGCACAGAAGAAACTGGGGGCAATTTTCATTGTTTCAATGAGTGGCACTACCACCTACCCAGCCAGAAATTTGGAATTATCCTCGATTCCTCTCTTGTCCTCATCCTCCACATCTAACTGTGAGCAAATTCTTTTGTTTCACCTCAAAAAATATATATGTTAAGTCTTCTGCTCACCATCTCACTTCAACACTCCTGTGCATGCTCTCATTAGCTCTGATTACTTTGCTTTTCTCCCCAAACCCACTCATTTCCTCCTTCAGTCCATTCTCTGCCCAGTAGTCAATGCAATATGAAACAAAAATTGGGTCAGGTCACTCTCCTATTTATATCTCCAGTAGCTTCCAATTTACCATAGAATAAAATAAGAATTCCTGACGGCCTTCAATGTCCGGTGTAATCAAGCCTCTGCCTGCCTCTTCCTTAGCATAGACCAGCCACACTGGCTTCTTTTCCATGCCGTGAACACACCCAGCCCTTTCACTCCTCAGGGACTCTGTATTAGCTGTTTCCCTGTCTTGAAAATGCTCTTTCCCCAATTCTGCATAGATAATATCCTCTCATTTTTTTAGGGTTCAACTTAAATCTCACCTGTTCAGAACAGCTTTCCCTCCTCATCCCGCCTACAGAATTTGTATGCCTCCCTTTCTATTCTCCACCTCAGCCTCCTGTTTCTTTTATTCTTACATCTTAACAACATTATATTTTAGTTTGCTTATTTACTTTTTTCTCTCTCTCCACTAGAGCAGTAGCACCTTAAGAGCAAGTACTCAGTCTGTCTTGTTCTATTAACCGATGTATCCCCAGCACTTTGCACCCTGACTAACGAATAATGGTCAGGCAACAAATATTTGTTTGAATGAATGAATGAAAAAATGAATCCGCTCTCACAGACCATATATGAATGCGGAACCCCTTGACTGTTACATGTGCACATGCAATGTTCCCTTTTCATTTCAGAGTTTTTAAAAAAGGTATTATATTTAGGAACGTTTAATTTTCAGAATCTTTTGAACTGGAATTTCTCAAATAACTGTCAACAGGTTTCCCAAAGCTGAAGTCTGTTATGTGCGCTGTAACTCTGCAAAGATACAGTCTGGAAGGCGAGCCATCTCTTCGTGAGTTTTGCATTGCTGATGGAAATTCAGAACAGATCAACCACAAAACAGTTCAACCACAGACTGCCACAAGGCCCTGATCACTTCCGGCCACATACTCGTTTATATTGGCTATTGAAATTTGGCAAATAAATATAGGATGGGTGTTAATGAGGACTTCATGAAGAACACAGATTGACTTAAAAAACTGCTTACTTGTGGCTTATAACTAAGAAAACAATAAGGTAAACCTATTTCAAAGATCTCTTCCATCAAGAGAGCCTTGTGGAGGAAGAAGCATGGGGATAGAAAATTTCAATTAGCTTATGCAAGTTTTGTAAAGGTGACCTTGAAAGAGTACACTTGCCTTTAGTTATATTTGGGAGAATGGGTTTTTCTTGTTTCCCTCACATCCTTTATTCTACGTCTTTTCTTTATACCTTGTAGAAAAGAAAGCTTTTAGCTTAATAATGCATGACTTTCTGGAAGCCGGCTTGGATGGCTATAAGAAACCACTTATAGTGCCAGGAGGAACCCTTGTCTGTCTTGTAGTGGCTTAATATCAAAGAAGCTGAAGGATCACAGTAATGCCTACAGAGAACTTTAAGGAGTTCTCTGAAAGACTGAAAGATCCCCTATAACTTCTTTTTCCCCAGAATGGAGACAGGGATCATGATACCTGTGGCTCAGACCAAAAGGTGCAAAATCTGCCTAGCACCAGGGGAAGGTGGAGCTTCAGAAAAGAGGAGAAGATGAAGGAAACAGAGGACAAAGGGATTCTTGGGTATTCACCCAAGACCTGTGGGCATCTATCCAAGGCTGACTCTGTGGGAAATAAATGGTGGCTCCATCTGATTAGTAGAAATGTTCTGGCCATCTTTGGTCTCAGATTTCAGGGGAGCTTCAGGATCAACTCTTGGTAGAATGTTTTCTTCCTAGCAGCGGACTAATCCTGCACTACATGACCTCCTTGATATTTTGGGGGTGATTGACAGTGGGAGATAAGATTAAGTTTATACAGGAGCTTTATCTAGAATTTCATTAGCAGGAATGCTATCTCCACCTAAAATATTTTCCAAATTAAGATTTTGGCTGTTTCCTCCAGGATTAATAAGGCCCCATCTCACACTATGTATACAAGTGACATAATTTTATTTTTTTATTTCCATTCCCTTAAAGTTGATTTAAGGTCTTTTTTATGTTTGGTGGAAAAACATAAAGATTCTGTCAAGACGTGCTTAAACATAATGTAGCTAATAAGTTTACTATTTAATTGTTGCTGTTAATGCAAAGTTCGATGATGATATCTTAGCTGATATGATCCTGGTGATACTGCACTTACCACTTTTTTGCTTTGAAGATGCCAGCAGTCTTCTTTATTCATTTAGAATTTTATGTGTTGAAAGCTTGGCTTTAAAATTTTAAGGTTTTGAGGCCATGAGTGCTTAGAGAAAATTATTTGCATTTCTTCAGACCACAAATGTTGCCCAGTTTATGTTTTTTGTTTGTTGTTGTTGTTGTTGTTGTTGTTGTGTTTAGTGGTCCTTGAGCTATTTTATACAGGTCAAGGGTAAGAGCTTTGAGATTGTCTGAGCCATCAGCACAGGTCCGTTAGCTCAGGAGTTCCCAATCCCTGGGCTGTGGACTGGTACTGGCTCGTGGCCTGTTAGGAACTGGGCAGCACAGCAGGAGGTGAGCGGTGGGCTAGTGAGGAAGTTTCATCTTATGCTGCTGCTCCCCAGTGCTAGCATCACTGCCTCAGTTCCACCTCAGGTCATCATCAGGCCTTAGATTCTCATAAGAGCATCAGTCCCCGGTACCAAAAAAGTTGGAGACTGCTGCATTAGCTGTTAAACCTTGGACAAATCATTAACCTCACTGCACCTCAACTTCGTCATCTGGCGATTGGGTATAATAACACCTGTCCACTATTTCCTGGGGGTGCTTCCAAGTATCGATGAGAGGTATGTGAAAGTAGCTTGAAAACTCATAAATTATTGAATGAATTATGACTGCTTTCATGACGGCTGGCATCATCCTGGTTGTCATCATCTAAGTTATTCCAAAGCTCAGAAAAAAATTGAGGGTGACTATTTGGCAGATTTGACCTTATCTAATACCAGGAAATTTCCTTAAGTTGTGAGCCCCCATCCTTCCCCAAGAACTTTTAAATCTGGGCTTGATTCACAATGTCAGAGAGAGATGAGGCACAAGGTAACAAAAGAAAAGGTTCAAGCTATCTTAACAAGCAGGATGCCTTCTTAGAGTGGATACCCGAATAAATGTGATGATTTCTGACGGGAGTGAGGGGAGAGCAAGGAGCAGAGTTTAAAGAACCCACATTGAAGGGCCAGCAGGAGGAGAACAGGAACTGAAAGCTGCTTAGAGAGGTGAAGAGAAGGAGGCATAGTGGTGGAGTATATAGAGCAATTCCTTTTTGAGGTCTGGACTCCCCAAATAGTGCTGCTTTGTTATAGACTTTTTTTTTTTTCTTTCTGATTTTCAGATTATACTCTAAACTGGGTGAAACAAGCAGACCTTAATATAGTTCTGGCTGAGGCAAAGGGATTGTTTTGTTTGAATTTTAGGCATTATCTTGAAAAGACTGGTAAGTCACTTGTGAGTGGCCAGCTTTAGCTCCTGAATGCCTAGCCTTCTCAAAATGAATCCAGATCACACTCAATTCACATGAGAAACAGAGAGCATCGGTTTCCTCTCTGGGCAACCCGAGGCAACAGGTCATATAGTGGTGCTCCTGCCCATGTGGCTGCAATTGGACTTTTTAAAGCCCAACCATGGCGGCCCCATTCCTCTCATCTCGACTCTGGATCAGCTTTGATTCCTTGGGGCCACTCAGCCTGTTGAAACCAGGGCCACCCCTGGGCCGTGTGGTACTTTTTGCAAATTAGTATTCTATTTTGTATTTTAATCACTTAAAAAATTTTTTTTCTAATCACTTTTAATCAATTACGTCATTTAATTCTCACACATGTCCCTTTTATGATAGAGGAAATTGGGTCATAGGGAAGTTAAGTAACTTGTTTAGCGTCACCTTCCACTCTTATTATTCATATTTTACCTTAACCACCCTTACTTAACCTCCACGCGTTCTCCAGCAGTGCACCATGGCCTGGCTCAGGCCTGGTTGCAGGAGACTCCATATCTCTGTCCTGCTGTAGGGGTACCCACTCCCCATATCTTCTGACTTAACTGCCTCAGTCACATTGGATTCTTTGCTTTCTCCATTCCTGTTCTTCACTAATGGTAGATACAGCCTTTAGAGTGCTAGCCTTTATCCAAGGAGAAGACAGAAAAATTCCGGTGTGTAGTAGATCAACTGTTAGAAAATATATGGTCCAGATGCTAAAGCTAAATGAGCTGCTCTTCAGACTTTAAAACCTAGAAGCAGGAGGTTCGTGGAGATGCCCACATCTCTCCATCTGTTTTTCCTTCAGGCGAGACTGTCACTCCCTCTACTTTAGCAAGAATCTCACTAAACAAACAAGCTTAGGCTTCGGTGTTGCTATATCTATACAGAGCCCCATTCATTAATCTATTCACTTGCTCATTTATTATTCATTCATACTGACCTCCACCATAGTATCAGGTACTATGCTAAGTGCTGTAGATACAGAGTGAACAGAGAGGGCCTCTGTACTTTTGGAGCTTAGGTAAAGACTAGAATTATTTAGTCTGAGGTCAGTTCTACCTATGAAAGAAGTCTTCTGGCTGAGACCTGAGGGATGAGCACAGGTGAGCCAGGTCGAGTCTTGGGGAATGGGACAGGGGAGGCCAAGACACAGAAGAAGAGTCTATGGGAACCCCTGAGCAGGTTTAAGGACAGAAACTGCCTCTGTGGCTGGAGTATAGCAAACAAGGGGTAAGGCGGTGGAATGAGGCTGGAGGAGTAAGCAGGAGCCAGATTCTTCAGGGCCTCTTAGGCAATATGGAAGACTTTGGACTTGGTCCTAAGAGATGTGAGAGCCACGGCAGATTTCAAGCAGAAGAGTGACATGATCAGATTCCTTCCTTCCTTCCTTCCTTTTCCTTCCTTCCTTCCTTCCTTCCTTTCCTTCTTTCCCTTTTCCTTCCCTTCCCTCCTTCCTTCCCTCCCTCTCTCTTCTCTTCTCTCTTTCTCTCTCTCTCTTTCTTTCTTTCTTTCTTTTTTCTTTCTTTCTTCTTTCTTTCTTTCTTTCTCTTCTTTCCTTCCTTTCTTTTTTCACAAAATCACGCTGAGTTTCTGTTTCACTTTCAGACATATGTAGACCTTGAAAACCTTCAAATATACATACTCTCAAAGTGTTCACTTGATATATTCTTCTACTGCCAAGAAGCAGCCTGCATTCCTTTGAAGGTTAAATATTGAGGCAGGTCAGCCTGAGTTAAATAAAAAACATTGGGAATTACTAATTCCAAATCAACAGTACCCTAATTTAACATTCAGTGTCCATCAACCTGACCTTGAATAAGAGCTCTCAATACACAGAAGCCAAAGCTTTCTACTGGGCGGGAAGGGACAGTTGTTCAGTCCAGGCCCCAGCCAGCAATCCGCACACACAGGCCGTCCCCTACTGTTGCAGCGGCTGGTCATGCAGAGACAGCGTGAATTATTCATTCGAGGAAGACAAATTAGAGTTAGAACCAGGTGCTCTGTCTTCCCTGGTGAGGACTCTGCCAATTAGGATAAAGAAGGGACTCTCACTTCATCCGGCCACAGTTTCACTCTGTTACACTGTGCTTAACCCAGATTCCCGAACTGGGTTTGGAAATGGATTAGTGGATGATGAGCTTGTTTTAAAGGGGATACAGTCTTTGAGAGAAAGGGAGAGTTAACTTTACCAATGGTTTTAAAAGTAAAAATGTAAGGTTCAAAGGGAATTGTTTTAATAGCGTTTGCCGTGTAAAGCCTGTTAAACAACCTAAGTTCACCGTAGAGAAACAGCTGTTGCATTCAAGATATAAAAGCTACTATTCAGGCATATTTTCAGACTAAGACATACCTTACTGGTTTCCCACTTCTTTGATAATGTCTAAAATGACCACACTGCAAGGGACTTAAGGATTGGTTGATCCGATTTGCCAAAATTATTCCAAGGCCACTCTGCCTTGGTAATGAATAAACTGGTGATTATTCTTAGGCAGTCTAAGTAAGCCTAGGTGTGGTAAAAGGAAACAACTTCATCACACCTGCTTTGTGGCAATCCCAGGGTTGGGTGGGCTTGATGGAACTTTGTAGGAGGATATAGTGATGGTTCAGAAGTCACATTATGCTACTATGTGGTCTTTTCTGCTCTGCATTCTCCTCTGTTCTCAGGACGTGTCTTAAGTGTGGGAACCAATAAGTCTAAATAATGTTTCTCTAATTATTGAGGGTAAGTAATCGGTCAATCAACAAACATTTATTGAGCACTTCCTACGTACACAGCATTGCTAAAAGCTGGGGTGAGTTCAGAAATTATAAGACTATGGACCCAGGAGAGAAAAATAAAGACAAGTGATAATCTAAGACCAGGTAGGCTATATCCCTAAGGAGTGGTTCCATCGGGAAGGATAATTCTTTACACTAGTCGGGTGATTGACCAGAGGAGGCGAAATTGGAACTAGGAGAATAAATCATATTCAGTAAGAAGGGGAAGAGAGGCCTGTGCAACTGGGCAGAACAGAGAGTATTTTGTATGACTAGATGCCACAGCCAGGAATGTGTGTTTCCTCTTCCATATTAGAAGGTTTAGGTTGTCCATGTATTAATCGGCTTCGGGCTGCCATAGTAGAATAGCATAGACTGGGGACATGAACAACAGAAATGTATTTTCTCACAGTTCTGGAGATTAGAAGTACAAAATTAAGGTGTCAGCAAGATTGCTTTCTGGTGAGGCCTCTCTTTTGGCTCGCAGATCAATGCCTCCTCGCTGTGTTCTCACACACCTTTCTCTGGGAATGTACTTATTTCGTCTCTTCTTTTTTAAAAACACCAATCCTATTGGATTGGTCTCACGTTATGGTTTCATTAACCTTAATTACCTCCTTAAAGGTCCTATCTCCAAATACAGTCATATTGGAGGCTAGGCTTCGGCAGATGAATTTTGGGGGACACAATTCAGTCTGGAAAAGTTTGATAACATTTTCACATCTGGAGTGAGCTACAGTGTGTGCGAGCACCCATGTAGATGTGTGTTCCTATTTTCTGCAGAATCACTGAATATACAGGTAAATTCATGGGAGAACATAATTCAGCTACAGAGACTCGAGAAAGCAGTAGAAAAGCGTTTTTCTTAATCTCAAAATGCACATGGAAAGCACAGCTCTTAGGTCTAAGGCAATCATGTCACTGACCCGTTCACCAGTACCTTCAATTCCTTTCCCTTTTCCTTTGCTTCTGGTACTCTTTCATCCACAAGCTTCAATGAGTCCTGTCATCCTTTTCATTTGCTTCTTCTCCTGGGAAGCAAGATCAACCAGAAAAAATAAGAATGACAGACTTATATCTCCTAACTCCACCTATGCCTTAAACATCCCTTTTATGTGTACACGCGACTTCCTGTAGCATCTGCATCAGTTAGGATCGCAGACAGGAAACAAATGGCACAATCCAATGTGAGGAGTGTTTAAAGAGGAGACTATTTGCCCAGGGTTATGAGACAACAACAAAGCATGGTCAAGTGCCCTGGGGCCAGCAACAGAGGGAAGCTCCTAATCTTTAATGGGAGGGGAATCTAGTAAGAGGTGCGGCTGTAAGGGAAGGCCTCCCAATTGGAGCTTGTGCCCCACTGGCAGCTCAGGACAAAAAGAGACCTGGGGAACAAATATCCCAAACTCTCCTCCCATTGCTTAAAACTAACCAAAAGCCGGAGAGTTAGAAAACTGACTCAGCATCTCAGGGCACAGAGCAGAGTGGAGAATGGACCCGGGGTGGGGGCAGAAGGAGACCTGCAGTACACATTTCTTATGCAAACTGTTACAAACAGGCACTATTTTTCTCAAACTGTTTGCCTCTTCCTTATCTATTTTCCCTCTTAAAACATGATCCTATTCCATAATTCTCAATGGAAATAAGAGGCATTTCTGTGATTCTTTGTTCCCTGGTCTCTAATTGTTGTCATGTTACTTCCTTCCCTAAGCAAAGAGATGCTGCTCCTTTCCAAGACAACAACCTGTGCCCATTCAACACCGCACACGACTCTGGAGCCTACTACGTAAATTATCTTTATTCTTTCCTGTAGCTTCATTTTCCCCCCAACTGTGTGGTTCTTTGCTTTCATGTTTAGAAACATATTTAAATTTTCCCAAAGCCAAACCAACTCTTTAAATTTAACAATCCCTTCCCCTCATGTTGCCGCCATATCTGCTTCCTCCTTTTTACTTGTTACTTGTCTTCTGAAACAAAGTCTGTCCGCACTGGTTCTAATTCCTCGCTTCTGTCACCTGCAGCCTGGATTCTGGCCCCCTCTCCCTTCATCCCATTGGAAATGCTCTTGCGAAAGTCCCGGTGACCTCCTTGATGCCAGATCCAATTTTCTGTTTTCAATCATCATCCTGCTACTCCTCTGCAGCATTTAACTTGAAGGATGGGTGAGAATTAGCCAGTGAAGAGGGGAGGGCTGAGCTCGAGACCCAGTGCCTCGAGTATCTTATTTAGGTTTTGCATTTCCAGGATCTATTTCACAGTAGACAGACACAAACGAATATTTGTTGAAGGGTAAACAAACAAAAAATCTCCAGTGTTTTGATATTGAATAAGCATATCTTACATGTAAACACTGGAAGAAGCAATAACAATACACTGTAGCAAAATAACAAAAAGTCAAAGTACAAATTCCAAGAAGATTCCGGGATAATGTTAACTATCAGTAGAGAAGAAAGGAAAGTGGCATACAATAAAGAAAAATGCAGACAATTTGAGATATGCTTAGGCTGGGAAAAAAGATGAATCACAAAGGCAATTTATTTTGCTGAAAGTACAGTAAAAAAAGTGAATACAAGTTAACATAAAAAATATACACCTACTGCCCATCTCAGGGGACCAATAGTAACAGAACAGTGTAACTTATTTTACAATATGTGACTTATACAGATGAGTGTTACTTTAACATGTGCAAAATCAATATAACTAACATCACTTATAATACTGATTCAAATAGAAAAAGATAATTAAATTGCTCCTGAAGCAATAATGTCCTTCTATATAAAAAAAAAAAATAGGTAAATTAAAAAGCCACTTTACTAAGCAAAATATGGCCCCTACTTCCAAAAATCATTCACATTATATTTCTCTAAATAGTTAATTTTAAATAAAAATCTGATAAATATTAAATATGATCCTCCTTGCCCTTTGTGGGTTCTTAGAGAAAACTGATCATTATCATTCTTCAAAATCATTTGGTCTGGGGAATCTTGCTGAAGAATAATAGGCAATGATTTATTATCAAGATTAGGAGTGAGAGTCTGAGTAATAGTTAAAAGTACTCATTTCCAAATTCGTAAAGTCTTTCTCTAAGAGAGTTTCCAGCTCTTGGAATGGCCTCAGCTGATCATAGATACTATGTAAACCATTATGCTATAATTCACAAATTAAGATATTTTTATGCTACACTTTAATGTTGAACTCTCTTTCCTTACCACCAGACTCTAAAAACGTCTTTCTAATAGTACCACATCTAACTTTACTTTTGTTAACTTTCTGATGTATTTTTGAAGTGCAATTTTCTCCTGGATCAGTGAAGAATTGGAAACTTGTGACCTTTCCAGATATCTCCAGTAGCCTCATGGAACAGAGTGCTGCACAGCTTTCACTCCAAAAATGTGATCTTCCTAGTAACTTGTGCTAAAATTACTCAGTCTAATCATGTTCTTTCCGGGCCCATGCTTTTGGTTCTTTCCAAGGCATGCCTTCGAACAGAGCTTACATGGTTAAGTCTTCCCCAAGACGGTTTCCTAAGTCAAGAAATTTAACACGAATGTACCCATAAGGGAAGAATTAAGGTGAGTTATTTCTAAATATAATTCCCCAAAGAAGCAGACTAATGTCTGGAGAATGTCAGAGCCCTTGTAGAAGTTCTTAAGGTAAAAATTTCATAAATTTTTGTTGGAAACACAAATGGAGGCATGTTTAAACGGTCACAGATTAAGGAACTGTCTACAAGAGAACAGCTATTCTGCTTTCTGAAAGAAATCGTATCTGCTGGAGAAAGTTACCTCCAACGTGACAAAGTTGTGGAGATGTAGGTCTGATGTATTGAAGCCATCGCCTAGAAAACAGAAAACTTAAATTAAAAAAAAAAAGTACTTAGAAGTTATTGATTCAGAGATGATAGATTAAATTTTCTATCAAAGAATATGAAATTTGAATCATAGATATTATTTATACCTGTTTGATGAGCTAGCTCCATATGTTCCCTATATCCTCTTTTGAATATGAAATATTTGAACAGTACCAAAAAGTATAATGAGTAATATAGCACCCATCCCACTGTCTGTATTTATGTTCATTTGTGGTCATTTTAATAAAGCTCATCCTTTTTTTTTTTTATTCTATGAAACAGTTGTGTAAGATATGAACAATAGTTTCTTAAAAGTTTGGGGAATGTTAACTGAAAAACCAGTGGGCCTGATGTCTTATTGGGGGAGAAGTAGTCAAATTTGATTACTGAGTCCATCTCTTTAACTTCAATGGTTTATTAGTTTTTAACTTTTTGAATCAATTTTAGGAATTTTAATCTTTTCAGAAAATTGTACATTTCTTCTACATTTAAAAATATATTAGTGTAAAGTTGGTGATAGTATTGTCTTATATATTTTAGAATTACTATATCTATAGTTGTCTTCTTATTTATTTCTATCATGATTCATATCATGAATCATATCATATCATGGTTCTTTTCATTTTTAAATTTTATTAGTCTTATAAGCAATTTGTAATTTTGTCTTTTCAGAGAATCAGCTTTTGATTTGTTGAACAGTTTTCTATTTTATTAATTCTTTACTCTTGCCTCTGTTACTCTCCATTATGGTAAAAGTTGGACCATGGAATCAGAATGTCTGAATTCATATTCCAGATCTGCTTGTATCTCACTGCATTATTATGGGCAAGTTGCTTAACCTCTGTGTTTCAGGTTTTCCATATGCAAAATGAGAATATAATAGTAACTCACAGGTTGTTTGTGAAGACTAGTTCGGTTTTCATAACTCTTCCATGTGTGCTTGAAAAATTCATAGCCTCTCTTATGTTACGAGATTCCTTTGTCTATTGGAACAAGCTTATAAATTGTTCATTTTTTTTCTGTAAATTTTTTTTTCTTTTTGCTTGATGTTTTTTGGGAGGCATGAGGCATATTAAGCTCTCCAATATAATTATGGATTTGTAAATTTCCCTTTGTGATAAGAGAAAATTTTCTTTATGTTTTAAGTACATGCAAGTTCCTGATTATAATATGTTCCTAGCAGAGTTTTCTTTTGTATCATTAAATAAGAACTATCTTTGTAGATTTTTGCAGACTGCTGCTTGGGGGCACCATGTCCTTTGACCACCAAATGGCTGTAGGTTTGCTGACTGAAGCACCTGGACCCACACATTGCCTAAGCAGGCTCAGCCCTGGACATAAGTTCTGCTATGGAATCTTGTCTGTCATTATCAGCCCTAACTGACTGGCCCTCATGTCACTACCTGGTCCTTACCCTGACTTGCCCCAAACCCTCATAGCTAAGACCCACACACTCCGCTTCAGAAAGACTATCTTCCTTTCACCTCCAAGGGCCTTTGTAAGGTTTTTCTATTGTTACAGTTCACCTTGAATTCTATTTTGTGTCATTAATATTGTATCAACAGGTTTATTTCAGCTAATATTTGCTCAGTGTATTTTTGCCATTCCTTTAATTTTCAACTTAAAAAAATGTCATTATGTTTCGCATGTGCCTTTTGTACATACTATATAATAACTGGAACTTTTTTCAATATTTCAAACATCTGAAAATTTTCAACTTTTTATAGATGATAATAAATTTAATCCATTTACTTTGTGATTGCTTACATATTTAGAGTCGTTTCTACTATCTTAGTTTAAAAAAGTTATTATGCTTCTTTCCTATTTCTTTCTTACCTTCTTTTTCATTGAAAATATTACCTTTACTTGCTCCATCTTTTCCTTTCTATGGTTTGAAGTTCTTCATCCCATTTCTGTTTTTTCCTGGCTATTTAAAAAATGTGTAATGTTCAAAACACTATCATTTTTCTGAACAATATATGGATTTTAAGATGCTTATAATCTGAACTTTTTCTTCATATTTTCATATTATTTTTCTTTACAATTTTAAGTTCATCTTGAATTTAATCCTCCAAATTTTAGGCACATTATTCCCAATTCTTATTCAAATTTACCAAAAGGGTATCAATTACTTTATTTAATGCTCTTTCTTATATTTGGTGATTTATGTCTCAGAAAGAAGACTAGTCAACTATACCTCTGCTTGTCTGCTTACACTTTTAAAGACTAGTTTTGCTAGAGAAGGAATTTCTTGTTAGGTGTAATTTTCCCTAAGCTTTTTGAAGTTATTATTTACGGCTTCTGGTGTCTACTATTTCTCAAGCCTTCTGAGGAGCTATCGTCCTCTGGTATGTGTTCCACCTTTCCCTATTAAATATCTTCATGGTCAACAGCTAAACTGTGATAGTGTCTAGGTGGGGATTTAATTTATCTGGCTTAGGACTTGGTGGGTTCCCACTGTCTAAAGACTGGTAGATTTGGGGGGGATTTTCAGGTTGTGGGGAAGCGACCACATTCATGTGCATTATAAGTTATCATATAATTAGCAAAAGATATGAAAATTGAGTGGAAACCAGGTGACCCCATGGACAGCAACCACAACACGGTTTGTGTCTCCATAGGTATGGCCATCTGGACCATTTCCATGCTCACCTACCAACCTTCTGATGCTAGGGCTTCTCGTACCTATGGAAACATGGTGCTCTTCAGGCTGATACAAAAACCAGATTGTCTTGACAGCCTGGAGTAGGGACCTGAGACCCGCTGTAGTGCCAGCATTAATCCTTTAATGGTGAGATCTGGCATGTCCTGGAAGAAAAGCTGGGGAAGACCAGGAGTACCCAGAGGCCTGGGCAGCAACTAATTACTAACTCATGCAGAATTAGTTCAGTATTTTAAGGACCACTCAACTGGTGCACACACATGAAAAGTCAGCTTACTCTACACTATGTTGCTGGGTCAGATTTTCAAGTGTTCAGATGTAGGACCTGGAGTTTTGCACTAGCATGGTGACCATGATTTGTCAGAAGCCTGCATCTCTAAACATTAAAGAAAGAAAGGAATTAGAGAATATTTTCTTTTGTCTCATTCATATGCACATACTTGTGGTTTTCCATTGCCCAGGGCATGATCGAGCTGAGTGTTTCTGCACATGTCGGCTCACAGCAGCACAATTCCTCTCCGGTCTTCCTAGATGTTTGATTCTTATTTCCTGAATACCTGCTCGTTCACCTCTCTGGGCTATGATCTCTTGGTTGATACTCTTTCGGGGGGTCTCTGAGAACTTTTAGAAAAGGGAAATTTATAGCCATGTGTACTTGACAATGTAACAAGCCAACCGTTGTTACTCTTAACAGTTATCAAGATATAATTGAAGAGATTATGGCATTATTTTAGAGCCTGGAGTGGTGGGACTATTTAGAGAAACCTAATTATTTTGTTGTAATACTTTCTAGGAAGGTTAGCTGTAATTGTTTATGAATGGAAAGGATTTTTGCGAAGCCCTAAGGAAGTCATTCAGTGCCCTCCTGGTTGTCTGAGCTTGAGTCTATTGATCTCTTGTGATGAGCAAAACCTTTTATTTATTTGTTTGTTTGTTTGTTTGTTCAGGTTCCTTTACCTCATGGAATACATTTCCATTCTCTTCTGTCTGTCTTTTTCTTTCCTTTTTCATCTCCTCTTTCCATAAGTTCTGTGCAGTGAGTGCAATTTCCTGCATTGCACTGGAAGCCATTGATGATTTAATTCACAAGGAATATATCACATTACCAATGCTCCTTGTAAATCTGCGTATTAAATGTGCATCACCAATTGAAGGTCATGGTGCAATTCACATGCAGCCTGCTGAAGCCTAATTCAGTAGAAACTCTCCTGAATGAATTATTAAATTAGGCAACATATAGGAACATGTATTATTCCTGCGAATTTGAGATAGACATTCATTTTTGTCTTTCAGACAGTATAACATAGCAGGAGAAACACATTCTAGATAAAACAATACATGTGCATCAATACGCCTTTATTGAACACCAATTTTGGCCAGATGAAGTAGAAGCCTGTCTTCAAGAAGTTTACCATTGAATTGTAGTTCCAAGGATGATACCCATGCAATAACCAAAGAACAGTGAACAGCAGTCAATTATACTCAAAAGTACGGAAGACTCCAAGAGCTACAGAAGTGTGCATATGAATGAGTCTAGTTATATAAACAACTACTGATTCCACCAATAATCAGTGGGCAGTTTCTATATGTAGTACACCCTGTTAGTTGCTAATCGGGACCCACAAGAATAAAAGCTGACTCTGTTTTCAGGGAGTTTACATTGTTTTAGGGTGACTAGATAGAGAGAAATATTGAAAAGTGAATAACCCTTGCAGCACTTTCCAGGCTTCAAGCAATTTTAAGTCCAGAGAGCATTTCTCTTCTTTCTTTTTTTCTAGTTTATCTTTCTTTTTATTTTGAAATCGAAGCAGCAAAATAAAGTGGTTTGGCTGAAACAATGGTCAGGATAAATAAGAGTGTAGTCATTATCAATTAAAAAACAAACTCTGAAACTCTAAGCCAGCCACTCTACCTCCCTCAAACAAAATAAAGGACAGATTACAAGGGGGAAAGGCGCAATCAAAATCAGGGCTGGTGGCGTCAGCAGATTTACAGCAAAGGTCGACTTTCAAAGTTCCTGCAATTACAGGGGGAGAAAAAGGTAGCATTTAAATTGAGAAATAATCACAAGCAGACAAACTTCTGACCCAGTAGCACTCATAAAATTTTTATTCTTTTTCTTAAGGAAAAGTGGATGGTCCCAGCTCTCTTTCGGTTTCTTCTGCTTTTTGGAACCAGGTTGGAGTGGGAGGCAAAGCCTTCGTTCCTCCAGACTCACAATCCCCAGAAGATCCCTGGTTTCCACCCTTTGTACGTTCCTGACTCTCAAATTCGCATCTCCATCTCAGTTCCTACTCCTGAGTTTTCGGCTTGTGTATTTAACTGCCTCCTAGTTGGCTATTTCACAGCCACCTCAAACTCACATTTCTAAAATGAAATTCACCATTTTTCTCACCAAACCCTCCTTGCACTCTGTTTCTATCTCAGTAAATGCTGTCACTGTCCATGCACCTGTTTCAGTCAGAATCCTGGAGGTACCTTTGACTTTCTGATCACTCTGGCTTCCAATATAACTTACCCAATCCTGTAGATCCAACCTCCTCAGAATTGTCTGTCCCTTCCTCTCTTCCCCACTGGGATGGTCTTTGTTCATTTCATACATGGTTCACTAGAATTGCCTTCTGACCTGCCTTTTATCAGAGGGTCATATCTTCCTTTCATCTACTCTTGTCTCAATTAACAACATTGTAACAGGCAAATATGATCAGGTGATTTTCTTGTTTAAAAATTCTTCAAAGTTTCCCATTAGCTTGAGAATTAAAAAGGGGCTTTTCAACATAGTATTCTTCCTTATTCAGGTCATGCTCTCTCTCCACACCACCTCTGTCCTCTTCCCTACACACTGGCCGTACTCAATTGGCTGTGCTTTCTCTTCCTGCAGTCTTTATGCATGCTACTCTGCCTGAAAAGATCATTATTCTCTTCACCTGGCTCACTTCTAACATTTCTTCATGACTGTGCTCTGGGGACACCTCCAGGAAGCTTCCCTGCCTGATGTTCTTCACCATCCCTAGTCATCACCTGCAGTTTGTGTTCGTGCCATCCTCAGAGTTACTTCATGACATTATGCATTCAAATTGTTCATTTTAATAGACAGTATTTGGCTTCCAGTGAACTTTAAACTTCTTAGGGCAGGAAACACGTCTCCTCCATTTGTATTTCCTGAGTTTAGCTCAGCTCACACATACCAAAGAGTCAATGACTGTTTGCTTAATGAACAGATCACAGGCACACTATGAGGTGGTAAGTGAATGATAGAGAACTCTGGTGAGAGACGGATCTTGATGCTCCAGAGAAGGGATAGGTCAGTGGTCCATGTGATAGAAAGATCTTGAGTCAAAGTGCGGGAGTGAGAATGCAAGTGAGTTTGGAAGACTGTGGTGATTTGGAGGAAAGTGCAATCAGGTAGGTGGGGGCCAGACTTGAAGAATGTGCCAGGTCAGCCTCAGCAGCTTCTTTTCATTGAATGATAAATTCCCGCCACCCCTTAATGCTTAATTGCTGTTCAATGAACTTGTTTACTAAGTCCCAACTGTGTGCAAGGTATTAAATATAACTATATTCAATGTATGTTTCAGCTATGTTAATTTTGACTCTTCAGCTAGAATGCAAGCCTCTCTGGGGACAAAGGGCAATCTTTTAAAACTCGTTAGCTATAATTATTTTCAAAAATTATTCAACGATATTTATTGAGGATCTACTATGTATTTGGAGCTGTGACAGATATATACAAAGGATAATGGGACACTCTTAGTTTGATAAGGGTGACACCAATAAACAAATATTATAACATCACATATAAGTGCTCTTCTAGAGCTATGTAAGTAGTGTTTAGGGAGCATAGATGAAGTTATTAACTATCTGCAGGGAGTCAGGACAGATTCTCAGAGGTAATATGAGCTCAGCATACAGCACCTCCATTTATTGTTCCAGTTGAGGAATTTCCTCTGAGCATCTTTCTTTTAGTGATACTCATCGCTGAATGACAAAAAAATTCTTTTCCCCATTTTGAACCATTATCTTGGAGAGAGAAGCTGTGAGCTTTCACTGCAACGTTAATGCATCGGTTCTAATTCTGGAACTATACAGAATTAGTCTAACAAAGATAATTTTTGTCATTTTCCAAGAACAGGTCTCTTCCCAAGTTCTTCAGTTCATTTAACCATTCCGTTTGAGCTAGTCTCCAGATATCTTTTAGACCTGTTATTTCTAGTTTCCCTGTTTCATGGCACACTTAAGGAATTGCTGGATGTCCTGATGTTTGCCTTTGTAAAATAGTTTTTGAAGCTCAATAAACAAATGCAGTTAACATCTTCAAATGTTATGCCGCTCCCTAGAAAAGGACATGAGATGAGTAAAGGGGGTAGCCATGGTGTCAGCCCCACAGCACAGCGTGGAGTTGTGGAAAATCTATTGGAAGGGGCCTTCGAGGTTTACCTTGTCCCATCTCTCATCATATAGATGGTGAAGCAGAGATCCAGACAGATAAAATGGCTTTAGTTAGTTTATTCTCCCATTCTTTGTGTGTTTCTAGTTGGTATTTGAAGACGGGGCATGGGAGAGTTTGGTAGCTCATTGAAAGATGAGAGTGCAGTAATTATTTATCCTAATTAAAGGAGAATCTAAAACACTTGCTTAAAGCATTTTCCAAGTAACTGTTTATGTAAGTAATGCTGTTGCTTTTCCTCCCTTTCCACAAAGCCTCAGGGATTATCTGCTCTGACCCACAGCTTTATCTGCTGCGGACAGTCTCATATGTCTGTGGTTTATTGGGTAATGATTTATATTTGCAGGGGAATGTTTGGCTGAGCTGAGTTAGCTCAGCTCGAGAAATTTGCTAATGAAACCAATGTTGAGGGGTTTGGTCCGTGTGAGTCCCTTAGCTTTGCTGTGATCCTCAACTGTGTCCAGACCCCTAATCCCCATGAGGCATCTCACATGTGTGGACTTTTGAAATCAGTAGGATGCCTGGATAGAGTGAAGAAGGATCATTCCTTCTAAATGCTCACTTACAATGGAAAGCTAGACACATAATAAATAAAGATGATGATTATGATAATAATAGCAGTGGTTATGGAATACTAGATATGTTGCTAGAATCATGCAAGCGATATATTATTTAGGCAATATATTATTTAATTCTCACACTCTGTGAGGTAAGTATTATTATTATCTCCCTTTTAAAGATGGAGAAAGTGAGGCTTGGGATAGTCAAGTAACTTATGCAAATTTAACTGACTAATATGCAATAGGGCCTGCTTAGGATTTGAACTTGAGTCCGTCTGTCTCCAATGTCATAGTCATTGAAAAAACCCAACATTATCAGTGTGCATGCTTGATTATGCATTGGTTATCTCTGAGTTCCAAGTCATGTATTAATTTATCTGCTCTTATTTTATTATTTGTGAGCTTGACAGGCATTATAGTATACTGCTTAAAATAATGAACTCTGAAGCCAGAATTCTTGGATTCAAATTCTAGTGCCTCTAGGTATTAACTTTGTGACCAAGAGCAAGTTTTGAGACCTCTATATGCCTCATATTTCTCATCTGTAAAATGGGAAAATAATAGCACTCACTTCTACTATTTCTTGAGGAGAGATTAAATTGGTTAATACCAATAGAGGATTTAAATAGCACCTAGTGTTTGGTTTTATTGCTGGAGGGCCTAAGAAGGAACTCAAAGAGCATCTTAGCCTTTGAAAAATGGGTTCCTTTATATTGTCTTAATGTTCCAGGTGGCATCACTCCCAAACTAAGTCAGGACGCTTGCAAAGAAAGGGTGAGAAAGCCAGGCAGGAACCAAGGGCTACTGGAGAATGTATATTGAAAACAAGCATGGATTAATAAAATAAAACAAAATTCAATTTGGGGAGGTGCCCATGTAAAAGTTTAAACTTTCCTCACGTCAGCCCCCTCCTTCCTCTTCGAGCATGCCAGGAACCCATCATTTATGGAAGGCCACTGTGCAACGTCCTTTGCTGGGAATGCAGTGCATGTATGTCTCATTCCCTCCTGCGGCAGACCGGCTCCCATGCTTGTTGTCTGGCTCCCGCTTCCCATTAACAGAATCCCTGGGGGACGAGTCGTTCCCTTACATTAGGTAGTAATGCTCTTGTTAATGATAAATTGATGAAGAGCTGCTTTTGTACATTAGGTGAATGGTTCTTTAATAATGTAGTTGGAATCAGACCAAGGATTTTATTCTATTTTGGTAGGAGAATGAGAACTACCTAAAATGCTATTTTTTCTTGTCTGTTACTAGAAAGTGACATATTCAAAGCATTGTGGCATTCCATTTTAATAGAACAATTCAATCTATATGTATGTGACAGATGGTTTTATTCCTTTTTTTTTTTATTGTCTTTTGGTCAATGATGAGCTTCAAAATAGATCATAAGTTTCATCATAAACCATCGTCCGTTGGTGCTCCCATAGGTACCAGTTGGGTTGGGTGATGGGGGTTTGCTTTCAGCTGGATTCTGAGTCTTTTTCTTTTATACAGAGAAGTAAATTTACCCTCTCTGGGGAAGTCTTATGATGTGGTTTATTTTTAGATGTCTGTGATCTGACCCTGGAGAAAGAACTGAGTTCTGGATGGCTAGTAGAACTATAACCGGTTGTTGAGGCTCTTTGGAGTCTTATTAACACCCTAAACAATCTGATCTATCTTCACCTTCAGGCTGGGAAAAGAATGAGACCAGCTTCTGGGACTGAGGGATGAAGTGCCATTTTCCAAGGAGCCAGCTCCATGATGACAGATGCCTTGTATGTCATGATTACCTAAATAAAGGTACAGCACTTACAATAGCCTCCTTTGCTGTGGTCCCCTAGAATCAAAACCAGCTGCAATCTCCTCCACGGATTTATAGAAAGAAAAGATTTTGGTAACTTCTTTCATTTCCTTCCCAAACTACACAAATTGAAAACCAATCCAAGTAGTGTTGGCTTGTTGAACTAGACCCAGGGCCTGTATTGACAAGCATAATCTCCCTCTGGGATAAATTAGTGAAGACGGGTTCTTTGGATATAATTAGTGTAGCATACACATTAAAAAAAGTGTTTGTATTCTGTTTTGGTTGAATGGTTATAGGCTCATAATAAGTTGCCTATTTGTAAGATTGTTCCTTACTTAGTTTCCCCCATCCCCAGATGTTTAGGGGAGAATAAGTCCTGGGTAGGGATATGTTTTGGGAGAAGGAAACATTGATTGAGTATATTGGGTATTGTGTTAGGTGCCTTGTATAGATTATGTTTTAGAACAACCTCATGAGGTAAAATTTTAAATCAGGTTTTTACTCATTTTACCAATTAAGACACCAAAGCTTACGATTCAATGGTAAACACATCTGTTGGGCTGGGATTCTGACCAGTCTGACTCAAGTTTACTGTGCAGTGTGTTTGTTATTGACAAAGTGGAAGTTGAATTTGAGGCAAGGTTTTAGGAAGTTGTAAGCCACTGGACAGGGTACTGTCCTGAGGAATAGCAGAGCCTACTTAATCAAGTTTTCAAATAGAGCCCTCTGCATAAGTTGCCTCAGGCACAAGGCAGCAAGGGATCTTATTTTAGCAGAATTAAACTCTTTAATGGATTTTCCTCTCCATGCCCTGAGAATATTTCTGGTCTAGGAGATATCTTCCGTTTTAGGAAGATCTGTTCCACACAATAGACCGACCACAAGCAAAAATGTATTTCTAGTCTCACGGAAAAAGAAACAAGCAGGAAAATTAATTTGGCTTTATTATTTTTTTCTGCATATCTGGCACACTTTTAAAAACTGTAGTTCGTAATTCTAGCTTGACACAAATTTAGAATTGTGCACAAAATGACGACCCTAGAAAAAAGCCAATGAAAGCAACATTGGTAAATGTTGATAATGCATGGATAATCGGACATGCATGCAATTCCTGGCCAAACTCTCGTACTATAAAGGGCCTGACTGTGGAGTTGAAAGCAGGGACCTTCCCTATTCTTCCTTTTAATACCTGGAGCTTGAATATTAAAAATTCAGGTGAAATATAAGTTTCAGACTTGCAAATTTTTGTCATGAAATCAAAGGGAATAGAGAATTGTAAAAGCAGAGGGGAGGGGTAGGTGAGGAATAAGAGGACCTCTTAGTGCCAGCAGGATGGAAACAGCAGGATAACGAGGGCTGCTAGAGTAAATTATTTCCATTTTTCCCAATAAGATATTCCCCCTCCACTTTCAAATTCCCTGCTCACTCCTGTGCATCCAAACAAATGATTATCCACTGCTCAATCCTGAAACGCCCCCGAAGTAGGTGTGGCTATGGAATTCTGAAGTGTTTCTCCCTGCTGCTGTCTATCTTGAAGCTCATAGAACACGGGCATTAACATGTATGCTGGTTTTGTACATGTTTTGCAAAGCCTTGTTTGTTTTCATCATTTGAATTTGCGAGCATAGTAACGCCTCCCAAAGTATATTAGGTATTCTCATCTTGGGAATTCATGGATAACTCTGGAATTTCTGCAGAAAAGAGATTCTGTATAATGTGTCCAGTTAAAGCTAGCAGAAACACAAAATGAAATGAATGGATTGTATATACCCCTCTATCTTAAAATGACATGTTTTATTTTTGTCCTGTCTCACTTCACTAGTATAGATCCTGTCACTTTCTCTGGCCGCATCATAGGGATGATCTGCAGGCATTTCTTTAAAGCAACACTCCAAGTACCTGGCACAGGTTTAGCTCTTCTTTGTATGAAAGACTTGGAAACAACTGTACCAAGATGGACAAACTATCATAAATAGGCACAAAGAAAAACACCCTCTTTATTGTCATTGGTTTTCAGTGGCTGGAAGGGATCATCTGGGGCAGTTGGTACTCATCACTTATCTGGTGTGGTGTCAAAATGAGCCACTTCACCACATAATAGGCACACCTTTTCTCTCACTTTCTCTTTTAGCTGTGCAGGAAGCATCTTGGGTTATAAGCTCAGTACACAGAGCTCGTATGTCTGGGATGGGCATGGAAATGAGGCTCTGGTGCTCAGACCTCAATAAACTGCCTCTATTATAAGTGCTCCTTCAGCATTTGTCCCCTTACCCTTCTCTGCTGGATTTAGAAATTAGGACTGGTGTATATTACCATCATAGGTTAGCACTTGAAAACGACAAGAAAAAGAAAGATTTACCAGTCCTCGGTATTATTTAATGAAAAAGCATTTTGCATTCATACATTTTAGTGGCTGAATCAGGCAGTATATGAACTTGTTCTTCTTGATAGAAGACTGGAGAAGGGAACATAGTTATGTCAATGGGCTCTGGGAAAAATGATGCATTATACAACATAAAAAACGTTATTGTCTAAGATGCATTTTATTTTTAGAAAGCTATATACCATCTCAAACTTTATTCAACCATGTTTCTTCATCCCATGTTATTCAGCAGTGAACTTAAAATGGCCAATATTAGTATTATTTACATCTTAGAGTTTTCCAGTTCTTTTATTGTTTTTGACCTTGTGGAAAGAAAATCTGATTTTTTTTTTTCTGCCTTCAGTAGACTGTAACTTTTTGAGTTCAGCGATTTTGTTGTTTGAATTATATCCCCAGTACCTGGGACTGTGCTTAGTGCATAGTAAGTGATCAATGAGTATTTGTTAATGAAGTGGTTATCTAATGAAATATAATTTAACAGAGACAGATATAGCCCCATTGTATAACCAGAGAGAAGGTCAATCAGACTCAGTGAACAGACAGAATTGTGGAACATAATGTAAGAAATTGCAGAGTGTTCGATTAACATTCCCCAGCCAACTAGGAAGGATAAGGAAATCTTTTCAGATGGGCAATGTGTGAGGCCTGCTTTAATCAGCAGATGTAATCACTCAATAAATCAAGCTTGAAATTAATTTTTTTGTACAGGTCTACCAAAATACTTAAAAATTATTTCCTCTCCAGCTGATATATCCCTTTACTCTCATTTTTTCTTTTACTGCCTTTTGTGTCTCTTCTTAGAGTAAATTAGCATAAGCCTGACAGGTGAGTGAGGTCTAGATAACTAACCGGTGGCCAAAGTGACACTCCTTCCTTGTAACATGCTAAGCTTTATTTTCCAACAAAAAGTAGCCTTTAAAAATTGGTTATCTTGAAATAATATATTCTAACTTTGTAAAGTCTTGGGTAAAATGTATTACACTTTTAAATATGTCTGAGGATAAAATAAATATTTGCTGAACTGAATTGAATACTGAAGTTCTTTGGTGAAAAAAAAAAAAACCCAGATATTTAAATTTCTTTTGGCACGTTGCCTTCTTAATATATAGGTTTATAGAGGCCTACTTTCCTTTACTAGCTGTATTTTCTCACACTATTGCCTCCATTTCTCCTACCTTAAAAAAGGTGCAGGAAATGAACTCTTAGGATGAAAACCTCCTAAGTGTTTTCGAGTTAAATCCTGAAATCCCTGTAGCTTCCAGTCAGAACTCCTAAGATGTTTGTTCCAGCCTGTGGTGGGAGGAGTGGCGACTGCTTACGCCTAAAGTCTGCCTTCTTTCTTGTCAGTGGTGAGGGGGGGGGGTGGGGGTGAGGACAGGTGGGGTGGGATGGGTGGAATGTCAACTCTATCACAACATATTTCTGCATTTGAATATATAAATGATAGAATTCCTTACCTTTTATGTTTCTCTCTGACAGGTAGGCTCAGAAAACATCTCTCCTTAAAACTGAAATGTTGATATAAATATCTGAAGAAAAATTTTAATCACAGTATCCATTGAACAGGCTAACTGATCTTGTATACCTGTAAAAAAAAATTCAAACAGACTTTGTCAGCTCAGCCTTGGCATTCCTTGTCAAACAAAAGCCTGCCTAAAGACACATTTCAAAAGCAGACCATGCAGTACTTGCTAACCTGCAGAAAATCGAAAAGGAACGCAGAGGCCAAGAACAAACAGAATAGGAACCAATGAAAAATGAAGTACAGTTCTGAGAAACTATTTCAGAGAACCAAATATGTTTTTAAAAGGCTGCATCAATAGTTAAACATCAGGAAGTCAAATTTCATTTTTTGTTTGCTGCAATAGTCTTAAGATTTGTAATGAAATGAAATGATCAATTCAACCTCAGCTAAAAATAGCTAATATTTATAATCTGGAGGATAGGATGGGAAAAAAAGGGGGCGGAGGAGGGGAAGAAATCTAATTTTTGACATGTGTAAGTTATCTTTAGTAATGTCAGAATTTAAACATTTCAATCGACCGTAGATTTGAGTTAGGTGGCCCTTAGCGGAATTAAAAGTCTATACCATTTTTTAAAGGAAGGGTCCTGTTTTTCTACTCACATTTGTATCACTCACATGACTTAACTTGGGTTGATTATGCAGTGATTTGATAATGTGTAATCATATGGCATAGCACAAGCCTGAGTTTATCACTATCCAAGTAAAATCATGTCATTTTCTATGTATGGCTTTCATATTTTTCTTGTTCATTTTCAGAGTGTTATTTATAGTGCATTTGGGCCTAGATGTAATCAATAGATTTCTTCACTTACAAACAATTTTCAATACTTATAAGGAGCATAAATTTGGGTTTGTGGACATTTTCTGTACCTTCACACACACAGCCCTGGTAAGACACAGGCAAGTGACAAGTTTGAAAACAAGAGGATGATCGATGCACAGGACTCTCTAGAGCGATGGTCAGATCTAGCTCCAGATGTGTGGTCTTTGTGAAAGGAGAGTGGAAGCTTTCTTTGGCTGATTTTGAAGCTTTGGTACCTTTTACTTCCCTCTATGTTTATGTGGATATACAAACTGGAAGAGAATAAAGGTGAAGAAGCTTGCTTTTGATAGAATATAATGGTGATAATGTAAAATCCTGCCTTCCATTGCAATGTTTAAACAGAGTTGTCATTTTTGTCCAGTGAAAATGACTGGGAAAGATAATTGAATGATACTTACAGGTCTTTTTCATAATTTTAGACTAAACTTTTTATTCTTAATTTGTTACTAAGGGAAAAAGAAAAACAATCCAAATATTGTTCATGTTTCATAATTTTTTGAATAAAGTGGAACATCTTTTTTAAATAATTGCAGTGATTTGACAATTTCACTGCCCTTCCCCCCGACAATATTTGCAGATCTACCATTTCTTAGGCATGTAACACCAGGCAAATTATTTAACTTCTCTGTGCCTCAGTTTTCTCCTCTATAATACAGGAATAATAAAAGCACCTACCAATAGTGTCGTAAGAATTAAATGTATACATACTTAATATGTACAAAGTGTTCAGATCACTGCCTGGCCCATCGCAGGTATATAAATGTATGTTGTTATTGTGGTAGTATTAGTCACATCAGTACAAACGGTAAAACTATCATTTATTCTTAGTTTAAAAATAGATTTCTTGTTGTATAATTTGCATATTACAAAATTCACCTGTTTTAGGTATACGATTCAATGATGTTTTGTAAGTTTGTAGACTTGTGCAACCATTCCCACAATCTAATTCTGTTTATCTACTTGACAGTTGATGGACACTTGGATAGTTTTCACTTTTTAGCTGCTTTGAATAATGCTGCTATAGACATTTACATATAAGTCTTTGTGTGGACATACATTTTCATTTCTCTTGTATAGATAACATTTTTTTCCTTTTGGTAGATACTTAGTAGTCAAATTTCTGGGTCATACACTAAGTTTATTTTTAATGTTTTTGAAATGACCAAACTGTTTTCCATTGTAGCCGCATCATTTTATATTCCCACCAGCAATGTTTTGGGGATTTTAGTTTCTCCGTGTCCATGCCAACACTTTTGATAGTCTCTATTTTTATTGTAGTTTTTCTAGGCAGAATCATGGGATATTTTGTTGAAGTTCTAATTTTCTTTTCTGTAATGACTCAATGATGTTGAACATCTCTTCATGTGGTTATTGCTCATTCATATATTTCCTATATCTTCTTTGGTAAAATATCTATTCAAATCTCTTGCCCATTTTAAAGTTGTACGCTTTGTCTTTCTATTATTGTTGTAAGAGAACTTTGTATATTTTAGATACAAGGTCCTTTAAAAATATAATTTGCAAATATTTTCTACTTGTCTATGGCTTGCCTTTTCATTTTTTTAATCATGTCTTTGAACCCCAAAGCTTTTTAATTTTGACAAAGACCAATTTACCAATGTTTCCTCTTTTGGATCGTATTTTATTGTCATATCTGAGAACTTTTTGTTTAACTCAAGGTAATGAGGATTTTCTCCTATGTGTTCTTCTAAAAGTTTTGTAGTATAGTTTAGCTCTTATAGTTAGATCTATGAAAATTTGCTCTTTCATAGAGCAAATACTTGAGTGTTGTGAATACACAGATAAAAAGATTTGATCCATTCCCTGAAGAAGTTTATTGTCTATTGGGATGATAGTTGCCCATACAGATGATCCCACATATTATTGCCATGGCAGGGGTAGGTAAACTCTGTAGAAGGAGCAGAAAGATCCAAGTTTGTTAGTGGGAGTCAAGATCCATTGTCTGGAGAAGTTACTGTTAGAGCTGAGACCTGAAGGAGGAGTACACATTCGGGGAGGACTATTGGGCAGAGGTAAGAGCACATGCAAAGGTGTATGGAGGCAGATGAACAAAATTACTAGAAACTCAAAGTTCAGGTGGAGAATGGAGGGTGATGAAGTTAGTGGGTAGGAAAAAACCAACTCACACAACGTTTTGAAGCTCATGCAAAAAAGTTTATTTTATCATAGAGCTTTTGAAGAATTTGTGTAGGTGAGCAAAACCAGATTCATATGATGGAAAAAACAACTTTGATGGCAGTGTATATACTGCATGTTAAAGGGGAAATAATATTTTTAGGAACTACCCATTTCAGAATCACTTTGCCAAGCTCAACCTAGACCCACTAATCTTAAACTGGGGGCTGAATCTCATGAATTTTATTTTTTAATAGGATTCCCAGGTGATTATTATGCCCTGTAAAAGGTAGGGACCACTGAATTCGAGAACAAGCCATTAAGTGGCTATGGTTATAGTTCAGGTAAGAGATGATTTGAGTCTTAGCCCAGCAGTGGCTATGGGAGAAAAGAGTAAGAGAAGGATATAATAGCTATTGAGAAGAAGAATAGGTAGAATTTGGATAGGTGGTGGTGCCCCTAATTTAAATAAGAAATCAGCTGAAGGAATAACATGGTGGAGGTGAATGGGAGAGGGAGATTAGATCAGTATTAGAAATCGTGAATTTGAGGTACCTGCGGAACACCCATATGGAGATATCTAGCAACAATTATATATACGGTTCTTTAGTTCAGGTCGGGAAGGTGATTTGGGCTGGAGATAGGAGATTAAGGCAACTTCAGAGAATACTTGTAACCATAGGTTTGGGCATACTAGCACATACAATAAAATCATTCTGTTAGGACTAGTGTTCCACACCTGAATTCCTCATTAAATGTACAGAGGCACACCCTGGAAGCCAATTAGCCTTCAGCTTGGTAATTCATCATGTATTAATTCAGGAGAGTTTAATTGCTTCTCAGCTTGAACTGCTCTTCCCCTCAGTGGCAATTTTATTCATTCAGAGGTAGGTAAGTGGATTAGTTAGCTGTAACAAACCCCAGATTTTCAGAAGCTAAACACAGTAAAAATCTATTTCCTCTGTAAATAATAGTCTGATACAATTGATGGGACATTTCCTCCATGTGGTGATTCAGGGACCCAGTCTTTCCAATGTCTGACTCTACCATCTTCTAAAGACTCAAGAGATCTGCATCCAGGTGGCAGCTGGGAGGACAGGGAATGGAGAAGTCACATCTGCTTCTTAGCCACCTTGGCTCAGAAATGACCTTGGATCACATTCCATTGGTGAACACTAGTTACACAGCTTTACTTAGATGCAAGGAGGCTGACAAATATCATGACCGACTGGGCAACTGCTTCTTAGTGACAACTCTTTATAATGGAGAGAGGCACAGAAGTTTTTGGAGGCTGGTTAGTGTTCTCTAGCATAGTAACCATTACCATTAGATTAGAGTAGGCTCCAACCTGATATCTGGAGTAGACTAAAAAATGCTCCATGAAAGTGTCTAATTTTTGATTAACTAAAATTTTTGAGCCCCTGTTATGTGCACAGCACTATTTTCGGTACTATAGAGGAAGAATTAAAGCGTAAATGTATTGACCAATTAAAAGGTATTTATTTGGCGCCTACTATAAACCATAGCATTGTGAAAACTTAAGTTTAAATTATGACTCTTCTACTTGAAGAAGCAAGAATGACTTCCATAAAGTGATCAGCAAATAGTACTAGAGAAAATATTCACCTTTAATAAATAGTAAGTAACATTGTACATACTGTTTTCAAGAATAAAATCCTGGAGAATGGGGCTATTTAGGGCAGGCATTTTTGAGGAGGTAGAGCTACGACTAAGCTTTGCAGAATGGAATTAAGACAGGTGTAGTAGAGAGGAGGGAGCGTGCCACGAAGAAGAGGAAAGCAGATGTCGAGGCAGAGGCGCAGCATGAATGCAGGTATTCAAGGAACACGAAGCCGATGCGACGAAAGTGGAGGACATGCTGGGCAATCAGTCGTCTCCATAAATTTACTTTTATTTGTTTAGCAGCATAAAAAAAAGTAGTTTCCTAGATTTGCATCAAATTTGGCTTCACGGGGAGAGGGGCTTTTTGTGGGAATAGGGTGAGTGGGTCATAGACCAAGAAAATGAATAGTGTTTTTTAACTTCTAAAATGTAATTCAAAAGGGCATATGTTTTAAATTCCAGGTTTTTCTTTTGGCGTTTGCTGTTTTTCACATCAGCAGCTCTGTGTAACTTGCCCACTCTTTGTAGTGGGCTCCAGCGTGAGCAGTAGCTGGGATTTATTTATTCAAGGATGGTTCATGATTCTCCTGAGCCAAGCAGCTTAGGACAGCTGTGGAAAATAAGGCTATCTTGGTTGAATGGGGTCATCTTATAAAGGGGTTTGATAGTCAGACTGCCGAATTCAGGCTGGATGTGGTAGGTACTGGGGAGACATTGAAAGTGTCTAAAGAGATGAGTAACTTTTTGCGAGTATTAGTGAAGATTCACCTTCCATCAACATGCGGGATGGCTGGAAGTGAGGGAGGCTGGTGGAAGGGAGTTCTGGCAGACAATTTTAGAAATCTAGAGGTGGGGCTGAGGGCTGGTATAGAAGGAATGAAGAAGTACAAGGGGAAATGGGAAATGTGAGGGAGGAGGCAGAGTCCTAAGATTCTGGTCCTGAGTGAAGAGCAGCACTACAGAAGGAAAATAGTGGATGGCAGGGCGTGGGGAGGAGCGAGGACATGATCCAGGTGACTCCTGCGGAAATCTGGGTTGACGGCGTGGCTGGGAAAGAATGCTCACTATCTCTTTAGTGTCTCATTAGTCGGGGAGCACATTTGCTGTTCAGTCCAACCACTTTCTTCCCATAGATTCCCGCAGCTAGCAGGCTTTGCTCGGAGCCTCCTCAAGTGCCCAGCATCCCTCTCATCTGAGGATAAAGGATTGCAAGCCAAGACTGAAGGCTTTTGAGTAGTGTCTAATTTTTATTGACAGCCCCCAAAAGTTCTAGATGCACTTAGCACCTCCAAAGAAGCGCTAAATGATTTAACATTTTGGGGACAAATTGGTTCTATTAGTCTCTAGTGCCAAATTCACCAAAAATAGCTCATTAGCTGTGCATTGTGATTTCACTAGGGTGCCCTGCTCTTGGCTGGATTCCAAAGAACACATTTGTATAAAAATGTTCCCATTATGGAGTGTGATACCTATTAATGGGACACCATATGCAGCAGAGCAGCTCCCCCGCCTCCTCCCTGTCTTTCAACCTGAAGGTTGTATTTTCCATCCATTTTTGCCAAGTGACCTGCTTTGCAGGGGTTAAACTTTACCTAATAGGCTAAGGCCTGAGATGCTGCAGCAATCAATCTTTCCTCTGGATTTAAACATCTTGGTTTTCTCTTTCTCTGTGCTTACTGCCCGCCCCAACCCTTTTATTCCATCCTAGCCTGGGGGAAAGAAAGGGAGGGGGCAAGGTTGAGAGTGGGCTCCAAGCCCAGACCTACAGCTGTGCCTGATTGACCGACATTTCTGTTGTTAGCCACAAAAAGGGCCACTTTTAATGGCGAAAGCAAGAATGACCAGCTGGTGTGACAGGCCTTGGGTTTCTGCCGAGTTGCATTAAAATTCATCAGTTCCGGTCCTTTTTCATCATGTTCATGATTTCAAGGGTGGTATTTTCAGATACACCTTTTATGGAAGTTTCTGGCTCTCAAATATTATCAGCAGTTCCTTCTCTCTCTTATTTTTTAGTTGATATTCCCATTTTAAAGGTGGCTTTAAATATTTATTAAAAATGACTTACAGGAAAAGTAAATGAGGAATACCTGTTAATCATCAGGAGAGACTTGTAGAGAGGTTCACTAATAATAATAAATCAAGAGATCATACTAAATTCAAGGATAGATATAAACTGAATAGATATAAACATTTATCTGAAAAAGAGTGTTTTCTGGAGTTTTAGATATGAAATCCACTAGGTGCCTTCAGTGTTTCAATTGAACATTATATCTTTGGATCTGAGATCTAGAATTTCTTCTTTGTCTGGTCCTGGAGTACAAGAGTTTAGAATAGCATCATAAGGTGGTATGATGGGGTAAGGCATATATGTCAATGAAAAACATCATTAGTACCAGGTACATTTTTCACAAAGAAATACATTTGTTTTTAAGGTAAATATTAATTCCATAGATGTACAGTGAACACCTACCATGGACTAGCACCGTGAGTGATGATGTAAAAATGAACAAGACACAATCTCTGACCTCAAAATGTTCACATACAACATGAAGAGAAATAAGTGTTTTTAAAAATCCAGGAGATAAAATGTGCTAAAGTAAACAAGCAAACAAATAAGCAAACAAAAACAAAATAAGAGGTACGAGCAGAATACTTTATTAACTTGGTGGATGGTAATATTGCCTCTCGGAAATATCAAGGAATAAAGGCTTTGGGCCTTTTCACACAAATTGTGCTGGTTATTCTCTGAAGAGATTTGAGCGGGGCTGAGAAGTTTATCTAGGCAAGTTTTAGATTGTTCATTTTAGTTAATCCCACCTTTAAACCACACACTAGTTTTGTCCTTGAAACACCTCAATTTGAATTAAATTCATTTCTTTTTAAGAGCTTGAAATTATGTGAAAGTTCATTTCTATTTCCCTTAGGTATATATTTCCAAATAATAAATTATTTGGAACCAACATGGATGATCATTAAAAACAAAACAAAACAAAATGATATTAAACTATATTAATAGATCAAAGAGATCCAAGTAAGAATCTCTACGTAGGGCATCCTAATCATACCTCCATAATTTTAAATGAATGATTCTCAACTGAAAATCTCTGGAGCAGGTTGCAGGATTCTGTACCAAATACAAGTTCTTAAGGCGATACTGACGAGCATTCAGGGTTGAGACCACTGAATTACCTATAGAACTGGAACACGTAAAATGTCCACTTTATTTATTTTTTTTTAAAAAGACCAATCTGTGAATACCTCATAAATTGCTGTTTTTATTTCAGGTATTATTAACTGGAAAAGAGAAGTTTTTCTTTCATAATATATTTGCAACCAAAAGAGAGTGATGTTGCACGAATCTTGAGAGCATCTGAGAGAATGACAATCACAGGTAAGGTTCCACAACTTTCATTCTTTAGAAATTAAAAAAGGCCTCTCTTTTCCAGTAACACCAATAAAGACCAGTTAGAGTCAAACATGTAGGAAGCTCTTTAGACTTCCTTGGAAGGTGTGTTGTATGGATGGAGTTTAACTGTGCCGTGCAGGGTGACGGGGTGCAATTTCGTTTACAGGTTTGGATAACATGTACTTTCACATAGATCGTGCCGGTTATTTCTGTTTGTCCTTCCCCACCTCATCTGTGAGATTCATTCTCTGTTATTTTCTTTGCTGTACTGGGCTCCAGGCAACCGCCCTCTTGACTTTGATACCCAGCCCCTCCCTGCCTGGTGAAGCTCCCACCTTGAAGACTATAGCTCCTGTGGGCTGGCTCCTCATTTATGGCTTGAGCTCTAATCAAGCTCCAGTAACAATATTTTCTCCTCTTCCTCCTTCAGGCCTATGGTGACAATGGCTTCCCAATGTTTTCAGTCCTGGGCACCTCAATACTCCTCATCAGATCCCCTGACCCTGCTTCATGAATAGTCCTTTCTTACATTTCTTGAGAATCCCATCTGAGTGGGTCTTCTGCATCCAACCAGGACCTGACTAATACATTAATCACATACCAAAGAGCTCCCTGGCTGTTCACACAGAGGAGCCCAGATTTATCTTTTTAGAGACCAACCAGAGCAGCTTAAAATGACCAAATACTGGAGTGGGAGCATCAGGAGGGAGAGACTGTAAAAGGAGTTTTTCTTGGCAGGGGTGGGGGGCAGGACATTCTAATAAAGTACAAAGGGATATAGGAAAGGTTTATGCTTACCGCAGAGAATGGCTAGGAACATTAAAGAAAGAAAACGATTATATTTACTTTGCATTCACAAGAGAACATTTCGAAAACAGATACTGCAAGCCAAGTGATGAGGACTCTCAAATGTATCTCCCAATATGGCCATGGATCTGAGAGGAATGAGCTGACAGCAGATCAAAGTGAGAATAAATATAGTAACTACTAACTACAGGCAGGGCACTGTCCTTGCTCTGGTCACTGATGTTTCTGGCATCCGCTGCAGCATTTGTATGTCACCGGGAAGGTGGGAAAGTGCCGATGACAGCTCTGTATGTCGGGAAAAGTTTTTGTGTGCTGTCAGACTTTTTCAGTCTTGTCAGATTACTGAGAGGCAAAATTTGACTTTGTATTATCTCTTGTTTCTAGAACAGTTATATGTGGATACTTTCAAAGGCATGTACTTTCTATACCGATATAGAGACAGTTGAATTCTTTCTTTTGGTATAAGATTATGTCAACAAAAAGTCAAAAAGTATTTTCTCAGAGCACTGTGTAAAAAACCTCATGTGCTGAATTTTAATAAGTATTTAATATGTATATCAGATACACACACACACACACACACACACACACACACACACATATATACATACACATAGTGTCCATGGAATCAGAGACAGTGTTCCTTCTCCTTACTCCAAGGTGAGACTTCAGCTTACCCTGAACTCATCTAAAAACCCTCCTGGCTAGGGGAGATGAGAGCCCTCTCTAAGCATGTAAGTAAAGTAAAAAGAGGCAGACGGACAAGTTGCATGCATATAAAGAAGTAAGGCAAGATCTTTTAGAGAAATAAAAATTCTATTAGAGTTCATTGCTAATAGCCAAGGTAACAGCACTCAGCTTCCTAAGTGTTTACACAGGCCAGATACTGTTCTAAGCATTTTCCATGAATTGGATTATTTGATTCTTACAGCCCTTTGAGGTGAGTTGTCTTATACTCTTCATTTTACAGATTAGGAAATTGGGCACCTTGAGATAAAATTACTTTCCTGGGGTTCAACAGCCAAGAACATGCAGGACCAGGATTAAGTCCTAGGCAGACTAACACCACAGTTGAAGAAAGAAATCACATCTGGTGGGTAGAATCAAGATTGTGGAGGAGAATGCATTTGAGAAGGATCTGGGAAGACATTTAAGATGTCAATAATTTGAGATGGTTTATAGAGCAGAGAGGCAAGAGAAGCCATTCTAGTTGAAAAGAAAATGTAAAGTCAAAGTTTTCAGCCCTAACCATATCTCGTTAGTAGTTAGTTTTCCATTGTCCCCATTGCCACCATTTAATACAGGCAGATACCTCAAATTTGTAAGTGACCACAAGAGTCTGGAAAAGGGTGTATTAATAGTCTCATGAACACAGCCCTTACTTAGTGACAGTAAAGAGCTGGCAATGGAAGTTGAAAACCATGGGATTGTGAAACTCAAATTCCTGTATGTTCAAGGTGGTCCCCCATTTCCCCAAGCCATGAGGGGCTATAGGTGAATTCAGAATAAGTTGAAGTTCTCTTTTCACATCAATGATGCATCTTTAAAAAAGTGAAGTTAGTGAATAAAAGTGAAATTGGGTTGTCGAGCACCTCGGGCCATTTTCAAGTCATGCCTTTGGTTGGCTTCTTGCTGTGCAGCCGTTTCTTCTTCTTGGTGTGATTTTACCTTAAAGCATGAGTTTCTACAGCAGACAGAAACAAAGCCTTTAAGGAGAACCTTCAGGACATGGGCTAAGAGAAGATTCTTGATCAACTAATCAATCAACAATATTTGTTGAGCACTTACTCTGTACGTCTCGAAGTGTGCTAAGCATGTTTAATAGGAGCTGGATTTTTGAAAAGCATAAAGGCGTTGTAGTTAGAATTTTCTTCTTCCTATACCGAGCTATCTCAGAGACAAAGGCAGTTTCATTCTTCAGCTCCAACCAGGAACCGACAATCCTGAGTGCTATAGCTGCAAAGAGCAGTGCCTCGTCTCTCTGCAGGGATGGAGGCTGACATCGCACTGTGCTGCTGGGGAAAGGCTGGCTCGAGGAGTGACAGGATTATTCAGAGAGCTCCACTGGGAAGAAATAATGAATGGAAATGAGGGAGGGGTCATGATGTAAAAGCAGAACATGACTGTCTTTAGTTTGTACATTCAAGATAGTGCTACAAAAAGCTATTCTGAAAGCCATCACTGATTCTAGGCAGGGCTAGGAGGGTGGGCTTTTTGTCTTTTCTGCCCACACTCAGTTTCTTATTCTTGAGTTACTCTGTTTTAACAAAAGGATTTTTCTGTCCTCCAAATGCAAGTTCACAAGCAGATGCAAAATATTTCCACCTGGACATGAGCCAAGTGCAGGGGACCCTTCCTTGTACTGCAAACAGTTCCAGTGAGCCTGGGGAATCCAGAAACCCAGCCCACACATTTATGGACTTGGCTTCTCCCATCTCTGTACAGCCTCATGCCTTTTAGAGAATGAACACTCTTTACTGAGCTTTGGATTCTGAACCAGCGACCCTCTCAGAACTTCTCCCAGAGGGACAGCTGACAGTCTTAGAGAGAGCTGAGAGGTGACAGGCCTTGGTCAAGCTGGCAGTCCCCTGATATCTCAACACTTCCCCCACTCTGCTGTGACTGGCAAGAGCCAAGCTTGCCGGCACCGGTACAGTTTGAAGAGAGGAAGGAGGCTTTGTGACAGAGAAGGAAAGGAAGACAGGTGGTCAGATGGAATGAGAAGGCCCCCAGCCAGCTCTTTGTGAGAAGGTAATGCATTTGATGTACTTTAATGGTACCCCTGACTGAGGGGCCATATGGAGCCCTGGATACCACATAATTCCATCTTACTCTTCAGTTGAGACCACCTTTTCCTGCTGAAATCATAACGTCAATGGGTCAAGCAGTTGCCATTGGTATTTTCTGCTGATTCATGCAGAAGGGAAAGTTAAAAATATAAGGAGTACCCTGGCATCTGATCCTAGTACATCTTTTATAGTTAGAATCTGGCCAGACTTTAGCATCAGGAAATGTGTCATTGCAAATACATGTGTTTTAGAGAGAGTCAAGGTTAACCCTTTATAGCAAAAAAACCCCTAAAAAACAAAAACAAAAAACCAAAAAACCCTGGTAGATGCACCTGGAGACCTTTCCCTATGGCTGTTCTCCCTGCTGATGCACACAGCTATGTCCTGTGCCTGAGCCTCAAAGGCATTTGGGTTTGTAGACCCAGTTTGGGCACTGGCACTTTTAAGTGCCTTTCTGATGAAAATATTTCACTTTCTCGATTTCTGAAGCAATATGTCAGGGACATAATTTTCTTTTCTGTCCTCATCATATGCTCTAGCTGTGTCCCTAGTCATAGCTATAAATTCAGAACTAGTGTGGACAAAGTGCTGACCAGGACTGACCCAAGCAAGCTTTAGAACTTGCTCTGAAGGGTCTCTGTGGCCAGATTGCCCTTTGGCTGGTTGTCTGATGCTTGCAAAGGCCAGGTGAAGCTAGGACAAGAGACTGAACCTCTGGGTAGGGTAGGGTAGGGTAGCAGCTTCCTCACACTAATTAATGAGTGAATCAAGGCTGAAGCTTTCTCAGTCTATACAATAATCTGCCTCCAGTGTTGTTCCCATGTCCCTGGCCTTAGCTCATTCCGAGAATTTCGGGGAATTTCCTCCTGGTGGACACGGAGGACAATACTAGGCACAGTTTCATCAAACAAACATCTCTTCCTCCAATCTTTGTTTTCCTGAAATTTGAAGTCCTAGTGGTTTGTGGTCTCGACTCCTAGATGGGATTTTCCAGTGAGTGGTTCAAGTGACTTGGGCACATTCTGTCAGGGTGAGTGCTCAGTCCTCATGTTGTGTGTATGTGTATGCAGACACAAAGAGAGAAAAAGTATTTTAATTTAAGGAATTAAAATTGTGTGTACACAGACACACACAGAGTCGTTGTATTGGAAGATGAGGAGAAGGTGATGCCTGGTCCACAACTCTTTCTGAATCCTCCCTGCTTCTAATGCATATTCTGCAGGAGACTGTATATCTAACGATGCAAGGTACTGACACTTACCCCCAAACCCTCAACTTGGTACCTTCTGAATGGTCGTGCAAAGGCCAGAGCTGCTGGGACAGCTCAGAAGACAGTTCCAGAGCAGCTTGCTTTCTCGGTTAGTGCATCTGCATCCTGGTGAGGTGAGCCAAGCCTGGGATCAAAGTCTTTTTCTATCATTTTTATGGTCCTCCATATTGCTTGGATTCAGAAGATGCATGTGTATTCTGAAAACGTGTTTTTCAGCCTATCCCCATTTATATTTGCAGTCAGTGCAACCTTCCCCTTGACTGTGACTTATGATTACCTGTTTTGTTTAGCTTCCAGGGCTGTTACCAATTTTGTCCTTTGGTGAATTTCCTTGATTATTTTTTTTCAGAAGTTGAGAGGTGGGTGGCACTGCAGGCACTGCTTTGTGCCACAATCTTGGTACAGAAGTCCTCTGCTTCTGCTTTGAAAAGAGAGCCAGAGAGAGCGGAGCAATAGTTCGACTTTCTTTCTTTTATTTTCTAAGCACTTTTGTTAAAATTGTGTCTTTTACTAGAACAAACAATGCCATTTCCTGCTAACCTCCTGTCATCTGCTGTTTTGAATTTGAATTTTTGTCCTCATTTTCAGTTTTGAGCAGCAATCTCTTGCTGGCAGTTCTGAATCCCATGCAGACAATGTGATCAATGCACTGCTAGGCGTCTGATTTGGAACCAGAAGGTGAAGGTTGGAATCCCCGAAGTTAATTAAGAGGACTAATTAATTAATTAGTTAATTAATTGCTGTTAATTCTCTTTTCTACAGTAAGTTGAATCAGGGACCATTGCCCATTTTACCCCAATTACCCACACAGTTCCTAGCACAAAGCGGTAGGTCAACAAATGTGGAATAAATGCTTCCTTCCAGCCACTATTGTTGCAGGTGGCCTCGCCCCCATCCCCCCTTTCCTCTCCCTCTCCCTCTCCCTCTCCCTCTTCTCTCTCTCTCCTGGAGACTGATCCCAGACTATTCCATTTTTCTGGAGTTGCTGTGGCCCTCACTACTCTGTGGAAAACTGACTTCTAGAGAACCTGCCTCTTCCATTGGGTGACAGCGAGGGAAGAAGGTAAAGGTGAAGAGAGAGACTAAAGGGAAAACTATTGGAAGAATATAGGAAGATGTGCTTTCCTCTACAACAGTCTCTCCCTAATACCAGTCCAAGCTGGCGTCTTTTTAAAAACCATCCCTGTTTATAACCAGTAATAAGCGATTGCCATCATCTGCAGTGGAACTAGTTCACCAATAAGGTTTGAGGAGCAATACTGAAAACCATCTCGACAGAAAGTCAACTGCATCATTTTTAAGAGAGCACAGCTCCAAGCAATGCCCGATATTTAACAATTAATAGCGGGTTGATGAAACACTTCCCTGTTCTGCCCGAATATGACCTGGATACTTATCGGCATAGATATAAGTCATTTGGGGGACTTGTAAATTCTGGTCTTTGACCTACAGGTCTGTAATGTATCGGGCAGACTTTTACATGGTAATGCATTTGTTTGTATAATACAGAGTGGGGTCAGGTGGGACCATCCCTTCCAGCTACTTAAAATGTCAAAGGCCAGATTCTGCACTGTGAGGAACAGTTATCAGAACTCCTAAGCCAGCCTGTCAATACATTCCAGCCACTGTTGTTGTTGTTGTTGTTGTTGTTGTTGTTGTTGTTGTTTTAAAGCAACATACAGTTGTTTACTGGCTGCACACTATTATTACACCCCAGCCTCTTTGCTTTTATGTCTCTAGGTTTGGTCAATTACTGCAATAGCTTTTTTGTCTCTCTGAGAAAAGCCTTTTAAATTTTTTTCAAGATTTCCACAGACAGGTAGTGATTAGAATATATTGTCAAATCTCTTAGTTTTTTTTTTTTTTTTTTTGTCACATAGCTCACCTGCCAACTTGTTCTTGTTAATTCAGCTCTTCTAGCTCATGCCTGTTTCTGCACTTAGTTGTGGGAAGATGAGGTGACTGAGGCTGAATAGGAGATAGCAGCGGTAGCTGCAGCAAGATGAAAATGAACGATATTTTCAAATCCTAAGCAGGGCGGCAGAGGCTAATAATTACATTAAAAAGGCCCTCTGTAGGTAGGTGCAAATAGGCTAGTCTAAACAAGTGCGGCTGTTTTAACATGGGCTGTTGGAGAGATGTCATTACCTGACGAGACTGCCACCTTTCACCTCCAGCCATTGTGATCCGTTAGGTCTCACTAACAGGAGAGCGAGGAACTTGTTTGCAGGGGATTTGTTGTCTCACGCTCAGAGGCAGCTGAGAGACTTGCCAAATGACAGGAAGACGCTTACATTCACAAGGTGTGATTGCCTAAGTGTTTGTCTGTGTCTAATTAGTTTGCCTTTGCTGGTTGGTAGCTCCACAGCCAGGAGGCAGATTGACTCTGCAGGCTGTAAGCAAAGAGGGCTGATTGGTGTTGTTATCGTTTGTTTATTTAACCCTCCCTCGAACCAGGAAATGTGCTCTAAAGGAGAGCCTTTTAAAAAGGCATTAAAAAAAAGAGAGGAAGAAGAAAAAAGGAAGAAGGCAGCTCTCACCGTGGAGGTGACACAGTCTCTCTTATCCTGTACCAGTGACATGTCAATCGGCCAGTCGCAGAAGCTCTTTGTTTAAGAGAACATGCAGAACGTTTTAGTTGGAGAGGCTGGACTGACGATCCAACCCTTTGGGCTGAAGAGAAGATTAATCTGAGACCAGCCAGCGCTGCTTTGTCCCTCTTCAGTTTTATAAACAACCGTGGAAAGGAAATCACTGGCCTGGGGCCGCTGCGTGGCCCTGCTCACCCTGCAGAAAATTCAATGAGAAGTTAATTTAAAGGGGGGGATTTGCCTGTGTCTTGTTGGTTGCCTTCCTGGATACGTTGGTGGCTCTGCTAGAGCAAATGTCACAGACAAACATTCCCTGGCCTTGGATCTTTTGGGTTTGGGAGTACCTTTTTAGTCCAGGCCCCAGGGAAGCCATGTCCCTACCCTCACCCTTCTGGCACTTGTCCTCAAAGCTGCCTCAAATAGCAGCCAAGACTCAGGGGCTATCCCTTCAGGTTTTTTAACAAGTAATCAGGTTTCCCAAGGACGTGACATCAGTACATACCCTCAGATCTTTGTTTAGCAAAAAAGATACAAGAATCATTATTTGTTTTTATGGGTCTGCTTCTTTCAATATGTTGTCAGCTCCTTATTAGAGGATTCTGCTTACTAATCTAACTCAGTAACCAGCACTAAGTAGGCCTTGGATAAACATGTGCTGGATGAGTGAGCAGGCTTATAGGAACCAACTATAATATACATTTATACTTCATTCTTAAGTTCAATTTTTTCAAGTGTTGTTTGTTACCCATTGAAGCAGTGGTCCCCAACCTTTTTTGGCACTAGGGACTGGTTCCTTATGAGAATCTAATGCCCGATGATCTGAGGTGGAGCTGAGGCGGTGATGCTAGCTCTGCAGAACAGCTGGAAATACAGATGAAGCTTCTTCGCTTGCTCACCTACACAGCTCACCTCCTGCTGTGTGGCCTGGTGCCTAACGGGCCAAGGACGGGTACCGGGACCCCTGCATTAAAGGACATGGTCTGTGTCTCGTCCACAAGGACAGATGACAATAATAGCTAACATGTATTTATGTCCCAGCTGCTGCACTCTGTTTATATACACGCTCTCATTCAATCCTCTGGGATAGGTGCTAACATTATTTCCATTTTAAAGATGAGTAAACTAGTCTCTGTGGCTCTGAGTAAACTGCCCAAGGTCACACAGCTGCTGAGTGGTGAACCCAGGTCTTGAACCTAGTTCTGCCTGACTTGCCTGTCTGAGCTTGTAAGTATAGAAGATGCTGCTGAGGGCCTTGTGTGTACACCGAGAGCCGAGCGGCAGTCATAACATCCCAACCAGAAAGCACTTCAAGATCGACGCTGAGAGAGGCTGAATTGTGTGTAAGGTGAAGGGATAAGCTGAGATTGTTAGGGCCAACTAGAACCAAGCTAAGTAATAAGCTTATGCTTTAGAGCAAGTGAGGACGTTTTGTAAAATACACTCATACCTCTGTGGGCTCTGCATGGGGCATTATTGTTCTGTGAAGTCTGATGTACCTCATTGAACAAAGGAGACTTCTCAAAAATATCACATTATTGTCACTACAACCATATGTATTTACTTCCTAGTCACATGTTCTACTTTTAAAAAAAAAACATCTTCGGAGAAGAAACCAGCAGACAAAAAACCTCAGGACATAAAGCGAGACAATAAGTCCCCAAGGGAAGGGCCAGCGTGGAGCATGGTGGGCAGAGGCTGTTCTCAGTCTCCATCTGAAGAATAAAATGATGCTGTTGAAAGGTGGACACAAATGAGCAGTAGCACAAATGGCAGGAAGAAGAAATGTCAGGGCATTGAAGGGGAGAAAAAAAATCTCTGGTATTATGAGTATTAGGTTAGTTCCCCCCCCCCCCCCAGATCCATATCAATGATTAAGTGATGTCAATAATTATGGAGTGAAAATGGTTTTAAAGTCCCTCTTCCGTAACATTGCCATCAGGAGGGGCCAGGCATTGCTCTTCTCCTCTGACAGCCATGCCCTTGCCACGCTTAAGAATTCACATTTTACAAAAATCCCAGCCTTTAGTTCTCACTTCTCGCAGCACTATTTGCACAAGATTAGAGAAATCGGTATAATTTAAAGAGAAAATAAATAACAAATATGCATAATCACCCTTGCCCAATCTGCATCCCCACCGGGCCTATGTGAATCTTTACAACAGCCTCAACAGGCTTGACCAGTGACAGGGAGCAGGAGGTTTGCTTGTAGTCCCTGACCAAGGTGGGCCTCTGCTGAGCTGCTGCGGGCTCTTAGCATGCACCTCCCTTAGCGAAAGCAGCAGGTTATTCCCAGAACGCTGGGTGGCCTGGCAGGGGCTAAGGGCTGCTGGGCCTTCTACTTCTGCTACCACTGTCACCCATGACTTTGGGCAACCGTGTCATAGCCTTTCTCACTTGATAGCCTTGGCATTTAGAAGTGGTTCTTACATGGTTTGCTGACTAGTTCCTTCCCTTGGTGCAAGCTTGGGAGAAGATTTCTCTGCAAGGAAAATATCATGTTATTCATGTACTTTTATTTTATTATGTTTAAAATGATTCATTTTATAACATTTATAGTTTGGGTCCGTGACAGATAGGAAATGCAAAAGCAAAGACCGAAAATCAGAACTCGCTTTCTACCACAGTTTGAGCAGCACCGGTATAGGGTACTCCTTGGTCTTGGCAGGATTGGAAAGGAGGAAAGGAAAATAAGTCTCAGATTTTTTTTTGCATATCACTATAATATATATATATATGCATGTGTATATACATGTATTTTTTTCCCTTATACTATTAGAATCTGTATTCCCCCTCCTGCTGCCTGCCTGCCTTTCTTTAGACACACACACACACACACACACACACACGCAACATTCATGATCACCAACCTTATCATTAGTCTTAAAATGTGACTTTCACTTTCTCTAACAGGCCAAATTAATCCATGGCTACTATATTCATCTTTCTTTGTTTTTCTGTTGCATTTTTTGAAATGAATCAAAGTATTTTTTTAATTGTGTTAAAAATTCTAATGGTTTTTATCTGGAAAGAAGCTTGTTAGGGTGGTATGTGAAACTGGCAAAATACCACAGTAAACCAACCTGCCCTGGCACCTCTAAATGGATCAATGAATCATAAAAAAAATAATCTGTGCAATAAACTGAGAGAAGAAACCAGTCCAGTCTACAGCCACCATAACCTGTGACTGTATAGTTCAAATTGAGTGATATTCATTTATTTACTCAATAAATATTTATTTAATAGCAAATCTAAGATGAGAAGTGAGTTCAAGCTCACTATTTCCACAAGTACCTCTAGACTTCATGGGCAATTCTCTGGGAGCCTCTGTTTTCCTGGGAATATATATTTAGCACCTGCTCCCATCTCAAGCTAAGACTGACAGAATCTACAACTGGTTCCAGAGCATCTTTAGGTGCAAGGTTTTAGTGAGGGACTAAAGAATAATGCCTATGGACTGCCTGTGATTCATGAATGAATGGGTCATGAATGGCTTAGGTGGGATCCAAGAGTTTCTTCTGAGTGAGAGCTAACCGTGGACCAGCAGTTAACCTTGGAAGATAGGAACATGAGCTCTGGGTGGAAACTGTTTTTAAGGGTGTGAGAAGAGATAGTCTGTATTTTTTCTGCATACTTTAATGAGAGCTCATTGTGTGTCAGATCCGGATTAAAATGCTTTACATATGTTATATAATCCTCGCCACCCAACAATCCCATGAAGCACACATTACACTTAGTTTATAAAGGAAGGGATGGAGACCTGGAGAAGTTACATAACTCGCCTAAGGTCATGAAGCCAAAGAATGATCGAGCCCAGGCTATCTTAGCCCAGGAGTCAGTGCTTTTGTCTTTACACATATAAGAATCACCTGAAGCACTTGTTAAAAACATATTCCCAGACTCCACCCTCAGTTATTCTGACTGGCAGGCAGTATGTCCTGCTGGGAGCCGGTGTTCAGCATTTCTAACAAGATTCCTGGTGATGCTGATGCTGCTGGGTCTGGGACCATCATTGCAATTATTGCCAGACCCACACTATTAACCACTAGTTATGAGGCTTTCTCCTACTTTCATCTCTCCATCTCCCTTCCATCTTTCTTGCAGCAGACGGGGAGACAACCTTGCCTTGTTCTTTGAGTTTGCAAATCCAAGCCTCAGCCTGGTGGTTCTTTAGTGGATCCAGTAGGTTAAAATTGTGCATTGCTTTGATCTTTTTGTGTGTTGGGAAGTGAAGGGAGAAGTGAAACAGAATTTATTGGTTTGTGTTCCAAGTTACAGCTCCAAGTAAATACACCTCATACCCCATCCATTACTTTGCAGAGCGCAAAGCAGGCTAGCTAAGAACTGGCAGGGCTCCTGCAGGAACTGCGGCTCTGCTCTCCTACCTGCAATGCCATTAACAAAGCAGTATGGACATTGGTAATTAACCTTGTAGATGTGCTTTGAGATGACTCCTGGGTGTGGCTTAACCATTGCTTTTAGTTTGTCATGACTGGAGAGTTCGTGGATCCCTCAAGTGTTCCTTTCAAGGTTCAATTTCCATTAATTTTTTTTTCCCTCGAAATCACCAGATTAAATTGGCTTTTTTTTTTTTTTTTTTTTTTGGCAATTTGCTCCTGGTCTTTCCCCACCCACGTGTCTGTGGAGGTTTTGGAAGCAATGGATTCTGCAATCCTGGATGGAGGAGGTAGTTCAGTATTGACTCAGCACAGCCTGTCTCTTACGCATCTGGGTTTGAAATCCTCTCCTGCTAAGCCAGGACGATAATGCTGTGCTGACTTCTTGGAGATTACATAGGGATGGTAAGTACTGATTGTAGAGCACCCAGAAAACAAACAAGTGCTGCCCAAGAGTGTGATAATGACTCTACATCACGCCACCGGAAGGCACAATAAACCACATCCATCACACATACAATAAGGAATTCATGTGCCTTCAGCCCTTCTTTCTAGTGTGTCTGGGTGAAGCCTTCCACAGACAGGGAAGGACAATCTTTCCTTCTAAAACAGCAACACACAGAAGAATAATTTTCATTTAATGTGTAAAAAGCCTAACTAAAGTTCTAGGATGCCTCTTGTCCAGGCTATGCATTTCATTATAATAAGTGTGTCTAGGAGAAAATATCTCTCTTGCTCCTGTTGTGTGAAAAAGGGGAAAGACAGGTATGAAACTCAAAGACTGGCTGCAGTGATGGGTTGCCTCTCCTCCCCCAACTTGCTGTTTGATTAATTTCCTTGACGTGGCTTTTACGTAATAACATTTATTGCACATCTATGGTGTGTCCATCACTGGGCTAGACCCTGAGAGTACTCTAAGTTTTCGGGGACAGCCAGACATGAAGGAAGGGAAAACAGAAACCAGTGTGCTGAGAGTGATTCTCGAGATGTGTGTTGTGAGGAGCCTCCCTTCCAGCGGGTGGAACTTGGAGCTGAGTATATAGGAATCTGAGGTTAAAAATTTCCTTCTTGGATCCTGAACCAGAAAATAGATTTATGTATGTTGGGCCTGTGATGAATTCCTGATGTGACATTGGTACACAGAGATGCCAAATTTCATAAGTCCATTCTTGCGGCTTTTAATGCGATGGCTGAACTGTTGTGTTGGGTTTGTGCTCTGAGCACTGGGGATGGGTTCCAACATGGTGCTGGGTATTTAAAATATATTTACTCTTGGTAAGGCCTTTTTAAGTGGGTAGGGTCCCACTGAGGGTTTCGAAGACCTGGGAATGGGAAAGAAGATTGGGAAAATAAGAAAGGAAAAGGATGGAATAGGTATTGGGAATAAAAAGCCTGAAGAATCAAAGATGGAATATGGAATTTGAGACTAAGGAAAAGATGCACCACTTACTTACTCTTTAAGTTCACCTCTTATGAAAACGGCTCCATGCTAAGGAAAGTGGTCATCTTCTTTGGGTGGTAGGAAAAGATCCCCAACCTTCCTTTAGTATGGAGTACTGGTTATGGGTCAAGTTATGTCATTCACCTCTGATACCCACCAGCGTTTCTCAAATACTATGCTGGGATCTCTCCCTGCCCCCATGTCATGCCTGATACAAATATGGATTCCTAGGCTCACTCACCACAAACACTACAGCTTAAGACTTTTGGGCGGCCGGGACCTCAGAATCTGTATTTTAATGAACACATGGTGATTCTAACACTTATTAAAATTTGAGAACTATCGATGTAAATTCTCTTTTGGGAACATCCTGTGTGTTTCCATGTCATGATTTGGATCTCGTCCCTGTGTGTGTATGAGATGAGATGATGTGTCAGGAATTATTTTTTCAGATGGTAAAGTGCAATACAAATATTAGATATAACTACCATTAACTATTTTATGTAATTTTATAATTGCATCATGAGTTGTTAGCTATCTAAGGCAAAAGATCCTTATAAATACCAAAATATCATTGAGTCTAAGTAATATACCTGTTCTAACCTGGATATCTTAAAAGATGATTTCAACAGACTTGTTAGGAAACTCTTTCCATCATAGTCATCGTTCTTTCTGACTCATATTGCTAATGAAAGGTAATCCTGTGATTTTTGCTGCAAATATTCGTTTCTTTTCTAATTTCCTTTGGGTGCGCCTACGTTGTGGGAAGAACTCAGACTTTAGAGTTAAACCAACCTGGGCTTATGACCTACCTCTGGGACTTACGACCTATGGGAATTAACATGAAATTTTCCTTTCTATCCCTTAGTTTTCTCACCTGTAAAATAGAAACTGAAAAGCCTACTTTATAAGGCTGTTGGGAGAATTAAGAGTTCAGCTGACAGTTGTTGCTCATAAGCACTCAACAAATTATTACTACTAGTTTTTAAAATTATCTTTTTCCTAAATCTGACAACTTAGTAGCAGGTTACTCTTTTATAATCTTATCACAGTCCTGTCATGCAAAGCCCCCTGATCTCAGCTCCACTAATTTGCCATGTGTAATGACTCTGATAAAACAAATTGTAATTACGCTGAGAGATCACTCAGAACATTAGCACTGCTGCTGTGGCTTGTTCCTGTGCTGTCTTACTTGCATGCAAATCTTTAGCACCTCCTTAGGTGACCAAGTCAAATGCTTAGAACCATGTCTAGTAGTTTTGCAGTGACTAACACAAACAAGCACACAGAGGCGTAGGTGACTGTGTGACCTAAAGAAAGTTATTTCTTCACCAATTTCCCCCACCTCTTTAATTTTGTGATTGATTTTCAGTCTGGTGGGAAAACATAAATAAATAGTAGCCTGTATCACATACATATAAGCATGTCCTTGGCTAAGAGTAGGCAACTTATATTATTCATTCTTTATGGTGGGAGTTTACAAATTTCTTCAGTTTATGGGAATTGTTACAAAATCTCGAGAATTAACAGGAAAACTGGAGGAGACTTCTTCTATTTAGTATTGGTAAAATACCAGTTAAAGTGTACTTCTGGGTAAAATGAGTAATAAAAGTTGTCAAATCTAAAGTTGGTTGAATGAAATTTATTCTTAGTTTTACAATAGATCTTAATCAAAAGGTTATAGCTGTGAGGGCCTTCTTGACAAAATATGTATATATTTAAGTTTCATTGGTTGCAGAATTACATTAGATCTAACTGATGTAAATGTAAATTTATTCAGTGGAAAAAAACCCCACTACCATAATGCATTCATTTGCATGTGCAATGCCAGTTCAATCCTTCTCAGTTTTTTTTTTTTTTAACTGCTTTAACTCTCTCCTTCCAAATGCTGTCATTCAGGATAAAAATTGAAAGCAGCAAAAACATTCTAATTGAGATTTCAAGCTACATAAAAGATATAATTCTAGGCTTTGACTTGATTTCCTTATAAAAATGTCAATTTCAATACTGTATTTCTGATAGGAGCAAACTTATTAGAGTGACACTTAAATCCTTTCTCTTTGACTAATGAAAGGATGGGGTTTTCCATGTTATCGGATCTCCAGTTTTATTGTAATTGCAATGGTTGCTCTGAGGTTTGCCTTTTGTCTCTTTTTCTCCTATCCATCCCATTGCACATCCATTTTCAGGAAAATGCAAATAATGATTCCGAAAAAGATTTGAGCTCTTAGATTTTTAAAAGAACAATGAACCCAAAGCTGGTAGCCCAAGTTCCTTCATGGCTGTGACTTCACAGGGAGTGTTAGAACCAAGAAACTGTCCCTGGACTCCATGATAGAGGGTGTGTCTGAGGTATCACTTCACTTTTCAGATCATGGGCATTTCAGTGGAATTTTGGGATGGTTGCCCCATTTAGAATGTAGGGGTGGCATGGCAGGGTCTGTAGGCTTAAATAGAGACTGAGAATTCTGGCGATGCCTTGGTAGTGATAAATTCCACACTTCACAGGGGAGAGCTGCCTCCCCGTCCTCCTACCCCCAAGTCTGCCTATATGCCTTTTGATCTATCCTTGCTACAGACAAACTTTTGGAGGATCTGCAGGATAGGGTCTGCTGTCAGGCTACAATGGTCCTGGATCAGATAAAGTACTACATTCAAATAATTCTTCTAGGATCCTCTTTGCAAGACCTGTTTCAGGGGGTTACCTGGCCCCTGCTTAGGAATCTTTTTGTCATTCCCTGCTTGACAGATGCATTCTTCTGAAGTGAAAATGAATGCTCCATCCTTTAGACATAATGGGTTTGATTTATCTTTTCCATTGCTAGGACTTCCTGGAGGACCCTGTGTTAGTAGTCAAAGCCTTAAGGACATTCACAAAGGAAGGAAGTATGTAAACCCGAGAACAATGTCTGTCTTAAGTTTGACATAACATGTTATAGTAAAAATATCTCTTCCCCAAAAGAACTTTTCAATTCTAGAATGAGTTTTAGGAGTCGACTCCCCCGAACCACCCCCGATTTAGAAACTCTTTGCAAGTTATATACCTACAATTATTTCTTTATGACTGCCTTTGATTTTTATTGTTTCTTGTCCAGAATATCTCAAGAGCTTTGCTCAGTGAAAGATGGTACACACAGCTTCAAAGCCCTGGTTAATGACTCTATTTTTGTGCCCTCTTATCACCCTGTACTTGCCTCTGTCATTTTTTTCACACTATCTGGGAATTTCTTTTTGTGTCTAACTCTCCTCTGGTAGATTGTACACTCCCCAGAATGAAGGCACAGCTCATTTTCCTGCGAGTATTTCTGGCCTTAACTATGCCTGGAATTAGGAAGTGTGTCAAAACTGATGAACGAATGAATTAATGATTAAATGCATGAGGCACAGCAATAATTATTAGCATTTTTAACTGTTAGGTATTCAGGGTGGGATTTGGTACCTGAATACTCTTTCCTTTTGGGGGCATACTTGTAAAGTTATGTACAAAGGGTATGGAAATCTAGTGGCTTTTATTGGAATCAAGGAAAACACCAATACAACTCTCATAGCCATCCTCTAAGTGAGGGGCTACCATGACAACTGGGATTGGACACCTACATAAAGGTTCGTATTCCATCCTTCTACTCACCCACGCAGAGCAAAACCCAGGTCCGCATAGCCAACCACTGGCTGGTCAGGGACCTAGAGCAAGGTAGCTAGGAGGAAAGCTAGGTCTGCAGAGCAGCTCTGTCTTGGGTGCAATACCCAAGGGCACAGAAAGCAGGGCATAGGCCATTGGGTGTGAGTGCAGGGAGGGTGCTGGACTCTGTTGTAGAGGAAAGAGAGTGACCTTGGGCTGGCCTGAGAAGTATGCCAGTGTAGGAAGGGCACGCCCTCATCCATATGGATGGATGTACATCACCTTTCTTTGTTATGACCTGTGCGTTAGTGAAATGTGCCCCAGGAAATGTCAGTTGCCAACTATGCTGGTAGGGAGGAGCTAAGAGAAGCTAGAGAAAGATAATTTCCTTCCTCTCTTCACTGAGGCAGAAAAGTGAAAGATGCAGGGAAGGTGTTCCCTCCTTTTCACAGATAAAACCCAACATGACAGATTTCTATGGCCTTCAGAAGTGACTCCAGCTGCCTGGAAGGGTCAGCAGTCCTGCAATGAATACCATATTTCCTCATTCCAAAGACAGCTTAAATTATAAGGCATTTTAATAATAGCTTCTAAGGAAACAGAAACACTTCCATGGAAAATGTTCATATTAGTACTTGCTTACTGGCTGATCGATTGTGCTGCCCTGCTTCCCCTTCCCTAGGGGAGCTGGTAAATTTGGCAAAATAAGCTCTGCCCAGGGAAATTTGGTGGTAACATACCAGGAAGATGAATGTGCTGGGGAATCTCCGCAGAGGCAAGCCTGGTCTTACTTTATGCAGCAGCAAAATTGACAAGGTGCTCAGGCATCAGAAAAGGCACACATTACAGCACTTGTCCTTCAGCGTATCCTCTCTCCTTATTTACATATTTTCCATAAAAGGTACATCTTCAGAGTTCAGCTCCTAAAAGCATACATGCTAATTTTTCTACAGATCTATTATGTATGAATGAGAAGAGTCTATTCTCTTCTTGGTGTGCGGAGGATTTGTGCATGTAACCCCCCATTAGTGTTAATGGCAGATCTATGCATAATATCCCTAACTCCCAGAATCCAGGGCGCCTGACTAAGCCACATGCAATTACTTACACACACAATGACAGGGAGCTGATATTGGAGCTCAGGAAACTGTGTTCAGAGGCTAGATTTCAAGTTCTCACACTTTAGTGGTCTATATTTAAAAAAGAAGTGTGCAGAGGATGTGACTATAAGAGATTGGCATACCTTAAAACACCTGTAAACATTTCATGGCTTCTCTTTGTTAAGATATCTCTCTGACCCATAATATTGAACTGGTGGAAGTGAGGGCCTATATAACTCTGTAGGGCGCCTGGCTCAGAGAAAGTTATAATCCTTTCTTTTGGGGGAGATGGGGGGGTGATTGAATAAATAAATGAATGAACGAAATAAATTTTTCTTAACAGGCATGAAGATTCTCTAGATTTGGGGTTTAGATTTGCCTTCCGTGTTCTCAATTTTGAGTTCAGAAGTCATTAATTGCTGCTATGTAACACATTTCCTAGATGCCAAGAACTGTTACAATGAACTCTCCAAACAGCCTTATTACAGTAGCCTCCTCTTATCCACAAGAGGTATGTTCCAAGACCACAAGTAGATGCCTGAAACTGCACCCTACATGTAATGCTTTGGGTTTTTTTTTCTATACAGTTCATAAATACTTTTTCACTTAAAGGAAGCACTTTATGGCTTCTCTTTGGCATACTCTAACTGCCAGCATCACTACTTTTGCATGTTGGGCCACTAGTAAGTAAACTTTTGGTTACTTGAACACAAGCACTGAATCTTCGATAGTTGATCTGCTAATCGGGTGGCTGACAGATGGGGAGTGTATACAGCATGGATACATTGGACAAAGGGATGATTCACTTCCCAGGAGGGACAGAGCAGAATGTGCAGATTTTATCACAGTACTCAGATTGACCCACAATTTAAAACTTATGAATTGTTTATTTCTAGAACTTTTCATTTAATATTTGCAATCTGTGGTTGACCACAGGTAACTCAAACCATGGAATGTGAAATAGTGAATAAAGGGGATTGACTTAATTTGGAGAGAAATGAACTAAAGTTTGGAGAGTTTACGTTGCTTGTTTAAGGTCTTACAGTCAGTAAGAATTAGAACTGGAACTTGAACTTTTAATGATAAAATGCATGTTCTTTCCTTTACAACAGCTGCTTACTTCTCTGTTACATTACCCTACCCCCTCTTTCTTGAATACTTTACTAGCCTCTAAAACAATTAGTATTCCTACTCCCACACCTATGCTGGTCTAAATATAAAAATTTACATTTATGTTCAGGTAAAAACGCCCCCTCCCTGTCACATCTTATTTTATTAGGAAGACACATTCCAGAAAGACAATAGTACCAGCTTACAAAAAGCTAGAGAACAGTCCAGATAGAGCCTCAGTGGCATCAAATTTCACAGACCTGGATCTCCCCAACTCATTCCTTAGTTCTCTCAATTATACCGAAAATGTGAATTCTGTTTGAAGAACAAGAAAAAGTCATTGCGATAAGTAAAAAAAAAAATGATGATTTAAGAGCCACTGTTTTTCATTCTCAGGCATAAGGTATAGCTATCTCTGTGGCACACTAACAGTATACTTTCTCATTCTCTGAATGGACTTTTAGTTCTGCAGACACGGATATATCAAATTCTCCTATGGCATAATTGTCACCTTAATTTTTGCTTGGCCAAAGTTGGTCTTTACCTTATGATTTCAAGATTAAAGGGAATTTTGGTGCAATTTGAATCTGTGCATTAGCTTTGCCTGACAGTATGATTCATATGGTACAATTCTATAATAAATTAATTTAAATATAATTTGTAACAAATAAGTAATAATTAATATAATTAATAGATATTAATATCTGGTTTGTCCTCATTATCAAATTATAATCCAGTACCTTTGATACTTTCTGAACATGTGACATAGAGTTTACGAGGCTAGTTAGTGTGTACTGAAGAAGTTCTGTCGCTCTATGATAATTCACTGCAGTTGTATTTCCAGAAGTTCAAATATCCCAAGCTTTTCTCACTCTGCTAATGGTTTCTGTTCCACATATTGCAGAAGCTCAAACCTTTACCATGGATTCAAATGAAGTATTTGAAAACACTTGTTAAATTATGAAATAGTCAAGGAATAGGGATAATCACTGTCACTATGAAATAATTAGAACACAACAGAAAGGAAAGATAGAACGTACTGCTTTTTATTTTAGTAAAAGCTGGCTCTGATTTTTTTTTTCCCCAGGGCATACTAAGTTTCATAGTTGGTACCGGATCAAAAGCTGTGTGATTCCAAATACCTCATTAAATCCAAGTTTACTATTTTGCTTGGATTCACTGTTATGAAATCATAGCCTTTTATTTAATATTTTTGTAGTTTTTGAGCCCAACTTTGGGTCTTTAAAAATTATGTTTTACATATGATTTAATTCAGGAAATTCATAGCCTTGGGTAAATTTGATAGCTAATGGAAAAATTATTTACATAATAAAACTAGCAATAATGAAGAACGACTATTAAGATAGTAGAACAATCTGTGATAAGTGGGGAATTTCCTAGTAGTTAGCAAGGCACACTTGTTTGTATCTTATTTTACTAGGAAGATGTATTTTGGATTGGGAATACTATATAATATTTAGAGACTAGCTGATAAATAAGAAAGGAATATTTCATTTACAGATATGGAAGGTAGAGAGAGTATAAGTTTCTTTGGAAACAAATAATTTTTTTTCTCAAGAAACTTTGCCTTGATGCTCAATTTTAATGTATGCAAAGGATCTTACATAATACCAGAGACTTGAATAAATACAAAAGCTTTAAATTTTCTATTATCCACCTCTACTTCCCTTCTCTTGCTTTAATTTCTGCCCAGGTGAAATGGTTTTGGGTACCCTAGGAAGGAAGAGGATACACTCACTGTAGGATGAGCATTGCCTGAAATCGTTGTCCAGACACCTTTATAGATTTGCCCAAGTCAGCTGCCAGCAAGCACCTGAGCTGTGGCCATCAAAGTAAGTCCATCAGGCAGGAGATTCACTGACAGTCTTAACTTCATAGTTTCACTATTGAATGATTAATGAATAGACATATTTTATGCAAAGCAACTCAAAGTTGCAAGATAATCACTACAGTAAGATTAGAATTTTATTTGACAATATGGGAAGAATGAGAGAGATTAGAGAGAGAGAGAGAGAGAGAGAGACTGAGAGAGAAGACAGAGAGAGAGAGACAGAGAGAGACAGAGACAGAAAGAGACAGAGAGAGACAGAGAGACAGAGAGACAGAGAGACAGAGAGAGGCAGAGAGAGAGAAAAGAGGGCGCTGTTCTTTCTCTGGAGAACCAGTTTGTTAGTTTACTAATTTACATTGAGAATGGTGTTTATTAACTTACTATGGAAGAGAAACTAGTACTTGATGCTGGCGTATTCATCATAATGTGTGAAAAAGATCTGGACTGTTGTAGCCAGAAGGAAAGTGTATATACTGAAATGTGGGGTCTCAGTCAGATTCTCAGACAGTAAAGGAACCTACTTAGAATGTCTGAAACCATCAGCCTATATATATACATAATTGTGTGGAAACACATGTTTTCATGGAGGTTGCTGTATCACCAACATACATTTGGACACTTATATTGTGAAAAGCAAAAATAAAGTCTGTGAATCACTATATATAAGAAGAAGGGAGGCAAACATGTTGAGACTTTTTTTTTTTTGGTCTGTGTTTCTGATTTAGTGAGCAGAAAAATAGCCCCCACTCCCCATCTACCTGGCTGTCTTTGTGTTTCTACATCATATATTTGTGAGCTTCTGAATGCATCATGGTATTAGTTGGCTATGCTCTTTAGCTACCATATGCCGAATCATGACTGGGAGGGAAAGAAGCCAATGTGATGTCATATGTTGGGAGGTATCAGTCAAAATATAGTAAGAAGAATAAATACTGCCTCTTGTTTTACTCTAAAAAAAATTCTATATCCTTAATGATTTTCTGCTTCCTTCAGTCTGTTACTGAAAGAGTTGTGTTGAGCTCTCCCACTATAATTACAGAGTTGTCTATATATCCTCTCAGGTCTTACTTTTGCTTCAGGTGTTTTGAAGCTCTATTATTAACTGCCTGTACATTTAGTGTTGTTTTGTCCTTTTGAGGAATTGGCCCCTTCATTATAATGAAATGTCCATTTTTATTTCTTTATCTATTATGTCTGATACTAATATAGTTATTCCAGCTTCGTCTTTCCTTCTTCCCCACCTTTTGTGTGTGTGCAGGTTTACATGATATATCATTTTCTATCTTTCTATTTTTAACCTATTTATGTCTTTATACCATTAGAAGACTTCTTATTGACAGTATATTTTTGGGTCTCACTTTTTAAACCACTCTGACAATCTCTGCCTTTAATTGGAGTATTAAACCATTTACATTTAATTATCAATATTGCTAGATTTAAACCTACCAAATCTGTTTGCTTTCTATTTGACTTATCCATTCTTTGTTCCATTTCCCCCCTTTTTCCTGCCTTCTTTTGGTTATAGGATCAAAAGGTGCATAATTTCTTTTTTTACTTTATTTCCATCTTTGACTTGGTAACTATAAATTTTTATTTATTTATTTTTTGTAGTGATTGCTCTGATATTTACAACAGAATTTTAAACCTATAAGAAACCTATGACAGTCTAGTTCCATTTCTATTTCCTCATCTTTTGTGCAATTGTTATATATTTTAATTTCTCATATGTTATAAACCACACACTGTATCATTATTTTCACTTTAAACAGTTATTTATCTTTTAAAGATGTAAAAGTGAGAAAAATTTCTTTTATATTTATCTACTGCTATGGGCTCAATGGTTATGTTTCTTCAAAATTCATATGTTGAAACTTAACCTTGAAGGTTATGGTATTAGGAAGCAGGGCCTTTGGGATGTGATTAGGTCGTGGGAGCAGAGCCCTCAGAAACAGGATTAATGGCCTTATAAAAGAGACCTCATTGCGTGCCTCAGTTCCTCTGCCATGTGAGGACACAGTAAAAAGGCACCATCTATGAACCAGGAAATAGCTTCTTGCCAGATGAAAAATCTGCTGGTGTCTTGTCCTTAAATTTCTCAAACTCCAGAACTGTGAAAAATAAATGTTTATTGTCTATAATATAGTTTTTAATACTCAGTTTATGGTATTTTGTTATAGCAGCCCAAACTGAGTGAGATGCCTATATATTTATCCTTTCCAGTTCCTTTCTTTCTTTCATGTATATTCCACATTTCCACTTAGTATCATTTATCTTCTGCCTGAAGAATTACTTGAACATGTCTTATACTGCTGGTCTTCTGGCAATAAATTTTCTCAGGTTTCGTTTATCTGAAAAAGTTTTTATTTTACCTTCATGTCAAAAAGTTTTCTCACTGGGTATAGAATTCTATGTTGACAGTTTTTCCTTTCAGTACTTTAAAGATATCAATCTACTGTCTTCTGCCTTAAATAGTTTCAGACAAAAAGTCTAATAATCTTACTTTTCTTCTTATGTTAGTTATGTACTAACTAACTAACTAACTAACTAACTAACTAACTAATTTTTCTTCTGGATGTTTGTAAGATTTTCTCTTTATCATTGGTCTTAGGCAATATGATTATGTTGTATGTTGGTGTGCTTTTCTTTGTGGTTATTCATTTTGAAGTTTGTTGACCTTCTTGGATCTGTGGGATTATAATTAAGATTACATTTGGAAATATTTTGACCATTATATGTTGAAATATTTTTTTCCTAGCCTCACTCTCTTTTTAATATTCCAATGACATGTCTGTTAGACTACTTGATTGTCTACAAGTCATTGGTGCTTTGTTCATTTTTAAAGTCTTTTTTCTGCCTGTGTTTTACTCAGGATCATTTCTTTAAATTTCTTTAAATTCATTCATTTTTTTTCACAGTGTTCAATCTATGTGCTGTTAATCTTATCCAATGTATTTTTATTTAAGAAATTTTAGTTTTTATCACTAAAAGTTCCGTTTTTAGTCTTTTAAAAAGTACCTTCCATGTGTCTTCATCATACCATGTTTTCCTCCATGTTCTTGAACCTATAAAGCATATTTTTAATATCTGTTTTAATGTCCCTATCTGCTATTGTATTATCTATCACTTCTGTCTAAATCTAGTAATTGATCTTTTTCTTCTAATTGGGTATAATATTTTCTTGCTTATTTTCTTATTGATAAATTTTGATTAGGTGCCAGCAATTGTGAGCTTTTTGTTGTTGGTGTTGACTTTGGTTGTATTCCTTTAAGTAGCATTGGATTTGTTCTGGTATGCAATTATGCTACTTGAAATCAGTTGGATCCTTTTGGGGCTTGCTTTAAGCTTGTTAGGGCAAGTGTAGGGCAGCCTTCATTTTGTGGGTAGTTTAATTAGACTACAAAGATCATACCCTCCTGATGATTCTGCCTGGTGTCCTGTGTATTATGAGGTTTGTCCACTCTGTCTGGTGGGAACATGAAATGAGCTTTGGGATTTATTTGATCTCTTACTTTCCAGAATGTTTCTCCTGGGCTTTCCTCCCAGGAAAATGCAGATTGGTCCTCAGCCATCTGCATATCCATAGAGTTCCCCATCCTGCAGCTCTTTTGTCCCTGATTTCCCATCCCACAGGTTATAGCTGTTTTACCTTCTTGAGCTTCCATACCTGTCTCTTCACCTAAGTGAGACCTTTGGGCTTTGTTTAAGTACCGTCCTTGTGTTGTAGTCTAGAAACTTTCTCTAGGTAGTAAGCTGCAGAATTGTAGGCCTTACCTTGTTTGTTTCCCTTTTCTCAGGGACTTTAGTCCTATACTGCCTATTTTCCAATGTCAAATAAAACTTTGTTTCATAGGTTTTGTTCATTTTTCTAGTTGCTTAATCTAGGTGTCTCTAGTACTCCATTTGGGTCATAACTAGTGATTATTGTGAAGTAAGCATACATATTAAATGAAGAAATCATACATATGGTTAATGCTTAAAATATGTGAAATATTGCTAATTTTCTCTGTCGCTTCAGAAAGCAGATCTAGGACCAAGGAATAAAAGGATAGTTAGAAAAATTTTCTACCATACTTTTCCAACAATGGAAATAGGCAGGAGTCAGGTTTTTGTTTTGTTTTGTTTTGTTTTGTCATTGTTGTTGTTGGCGGTATTTTTTAATGGTTGGTAGTAATTACATAGGCTATAGAAGAGAGACTTTCTTATAAAGTAACTTCTCATTGCAGGGTTGACCTCTATTTGTCCTCCAAGACTTCAAATTCCATGATACTTTTATGTCCGATAGCTAAATAGTATTAGTTACAGCTGAAGTAGAGATCAGTTCATGTGAATCCCATGTTAGAGTCATGTCCATGACTAATCTTTAGAATTGCGTCTTCAATTATAAAAACTTCAATTGCCTAAACTATTCATGAAAATGGCTATGTAAGAGATTAAAACTTAAAAGATTGAGTGAGAGAATATTTGCTAAGTATAGAATCTACTAAGATTTTGTTCTAAATGTGTCTACTTGGACAATATTTTTGTCTTTGAATGTATCAATATTCTAGCCATGATAAGATCAGTGATTTCATGCAAAGGGTAGAAAAAAGACTAACTGGCCTAAAGATTTCCCCCAAGCAGTGCTTTTATAATACCTCAGTGAGGTACTGGGAGATAAGTTAACTGAGTTCCTGAAAAACAAATCAGATCCTAAAGGTAAATTTTCTTTTAAAAATTATATAGCGTTGAGTGAAAAAAGTAAAAAAATAAAGTAGGGTGGGATGTTTTGCATACTATTATCTGGACTTAATGAATCACCATTGCTTGAGCTATCTGAAAAAATTTCCTAGGTCCATATCACTGGTTTCCAAAGTTGTCCACTTAAGGAAAACAGACTCGAATAAACTTCCAAAGGCCATTTGAGTTCTAGGAGCTTGTTCTTTAGCCTTTGTCTTTAATGTGCCTAAGGAACGCTTTGGAAAACTGATATGGGAGAGGTAGGAATTTCACAAGCCCCCATTCTGGTTCTTATAACCCATCTTTCCCAGACTCTTGATGTTACAAACTGGGAAACTGAGGTCCTATGAGATAATGTGAGCTGACCCAGATCACAAGCTAGTTATGGGGAAAGCTAGGACTACTATCTCTTTTAACAAACATTTACTAGGTACCTAGTATGTGCATTGTATCCAGTTCAGGGCTCTTTACATTACTACAAGCCATATTTCATGAATTATAATAACATGGATAAAGCTTATCAAGATTTATAACTTTTAAAATTCATCTTTGGAAAAGAAGCCTCTCTGAACTTATCATTGAGATATGTCCAAAGAAATTCAGCAGCTGTGGTGACAGGAAAGAGTCCTAGTCAGAATCAGCAGTGAGTGGCTATATGCCAGTACATAATTCGTTTCTACAGAGAGATTTCCATGCAAAAGTGGGACCAGAGGTCAGGGACCAAATAAAATGGTCAAATGCGAATTAAGAACAATTAATGTGTCTGGGCACAAATTAATTGAGTTCTTACCTAATAAACAGTCAGGTCATAGTGACACTTGAATTCAACATTGCAACAGCAGGAAAATAGAGGGCGTTGAATTGGTTACATTATTATTCAGAAGAGAAGGGAAGCTGGCGTTGTCAAGTACAAACTCTTGTCAGATGCCTTTATCTGCTCAGATCTCCGGTTACTGTTCAAAGTTCAACTTCCATGAGATACGAATTGCACAATTATGTCAGCTTCTCAGGTTCAATCCAGACAACATCAAAGGAAAAAGAACCATGTTCTTCAGTAGAAATAAGCAAAAGCTGTTGGTACTTCTAGAGTGGAGGAGAAACAACAGTGTGCAGATGTGAGACAAGACAAGTGATTCTACCTAGAAAAACTACCTTCTGATACGCCGATATCAATGAAATTTTTCAAAAATTCTAGGCAACAAAGACAGCAGTTTAAAGTGCTTTATTAAAGTTCTCATTGTTGTTTCTAGGGGAAAAAATATCCAGTCTTTGTGAATTAGAATCATGCTTATCTGGCCATAAAACAGGGACTTCTTTTATACATGTAATGCCTTTGGGCAAATTAGGAAGAAGTGCATTACATAAAAGGCATCTCTTTTGAGTGGATGAATTATGAAGCGGTACTGCTTCCTCTAGTCTGCAGCCTGGCACTGGGGCTAAGGTCTTGGAGACCAGAGGGAGGGCTGGATTTGAGCCCCAGCTTGACTCTTTGGCTGGGTACCTTGCACAGGGCATAGTTTTACCCAGAGGTCCTCCCTTGAAACTTTATAATTTCCTGAACTTCTTTCCTGGTCCCTATAAGCTGTCAGGGACCTTTTGTCAGGCCTGGGGATTATTGCAAAGGTGTGAGTTAGCAGTCACCTAAGACTTCAGGTCATGGAGCAAGGTAGGGGTGGAGGGGAATCTCAAAAGACAATGTCTGTGGACAAAGGTGGAGCTGAGGGCCAGAGGATCTGAGGGAATGCCAAATCCAAAGTCAGTGGTCAGAAGGGCAGAAACTCTATTTAACCAGAGAAATAAAGTGGGAAAGGCAGGTTCTGAAGGGAAGGTGCAGGCGGGCCTGGATTGCTGAAAGGGCAGGGCCTGTCAGTATTCGGAGCTGGATTGGACCAGGTGTCAGCAATGTCTATCAGTGAGGTTCGGGGGAGGAAGACAGCTGGAAGTACTGTTGAGCTCTGGAGCAACACTGCCTGGGGCCAAACTCCTACCAAAGCCCAGGCTGAAAACTCAGATTTATTCTTGACTTCTTTCTCTAATGTCCCACATCCATTCCAACTCACCATTAAATACTGTTGATTACATATAGACTGTGACCACTTTCGCCATTACCACTCACCACTAATATCCAACCCAGTGAGAGAGTCTGCTAACCCATCTCTCTGCTTTTGCCCTTGCTTCTTTCATGCCATGATGTATTTTCATCATACATCTGTTGCAAAGGATCTTGCCACTCCTCTGCTCAAAACCTTCCTATGGCTTTCGTCTTGCTCAGAGCTAAACCCTGAGTCTTTACAATGACTTATGAGACCTAAGTGATGCTGTTGCCGCAAAGCATTTGTGCTTTCTGATCCTTCTGCCTGGAACACATTCCCCTCAATCATTTCCTTCAAGTTTCTTCTTCAGATACTACCCACAGGAGGAAATTCCCAATCAGCCCGTGTGAAATGGAAATCCACTATCTCCTGCACTCCCTATTTCCTCTCTGATTTACTTTCCTTCTTAATAATTCTCAAGTGCTAATGTAATATATATTTTAATTTTATCAATGTATAATTTATATGCAATTAAGTGCACAAATTTTAAGTGCGTTAGGAGTTTGTTTTACTGAAGAGTAGTATCAATTTTGGAAGCATGCTACAATGTGTTTACCTACTCATCTTTTGATGGACAATTAGGTTGCTTCCAGTTTAGGGCTACTATGAATAAAGATGTTATGAACTTTTTTCTACAGTATTTTTGTAGCCATATATTTGAATTTATCTTGAATAAATAAAAGTAGAATTAAACATATATGACATATATGTTTAACTTTATAAAAAAACTGTCAAAAAGTTTTATAAAATAGTTGTTCATATTTACCCTTACCTGCAATATGTGAAAGTTTCAACATTTAGTTTTATCTATCTTTCAAATTTTTGCCATTTTATTGGGTATGTCAAGATGTCACACTATGATTTTAATTAATTTCCCTAATTTATAATAGTGTTGAGCATCTTTTCGTTTGCGTATTGACCATTCAAATGTCTTATTTTGTAAGAATCCATTAAAATCCTTTCCTGGTATTTTCATTGAGTTGTCTTCTTCTGTTGATTAGTGGGAATTCTCTGTATATTCTGCTTATAAGTCCTTTGTTAGAAATATGTATTATAAATAATTTCCCCGCACTTGCTTGTGTATTCATTTCCTTTTTGTTTTGACAAATAGAGCTTTTCATTTGGTAAGGTTCATTTTGTTATTTCAAGTATATTCTAGTTAATGCTCTATAAGTTTTGCTTAAGAAATTTTTACCTACCCACAATCATGAAAATATTCTCTGCATTTTCTTTTAAAAGCGTTGTAGTTTTTACCTTTGTAATCGAGTCTATGACATATCTCAAATTAATTTTTGTGCATAGTGTGAGATAGGAGTTGAAATTATTATTATTTTTTTCACATGGTTACCTAGTTGTTCCTAAGACATTTATTGAAAAGATTCCTTCCCCCCTCTGAATTCTGTGGTGGCTTTGTAAATTATCAATTGATAATATATGTGTGGGTCTCTTTGTGTATTCTAGTCTGTTCATTTGATCTATTTGTCTGCCCTGTTCTTTATTGCTTATACTATGGTGGCTTTATTTTAAGTCTGCAAATCAGGTAGTGTAAATATTCTGTGTTCTTTTTCAAGATCATCTTGGTGTTTCACATGAATTACGTATTCTTTATTCATATAAATTTTAGTGTCAGCTTATCAATTTCTATACAAATGCTCACTTGAATTTTGATTTCAATAGCATTGCATGCTTAGATCAACTTGGGGAGAACTGAAACTGATATTAGTTTGCTTGGGCTGCCATAACAAAATACCACAGACTGGGTGACTTAAACAACAGAACTTTATTTTCTCAGTTCTGGAGACAAGAACTCCAAAGTCAAGGTTTCCGCAAGGTTTTTTTGTTGTTGTTTTTTGGGTTTTGTTCTTTTTTTTTTTTTTCTTTTCCTGAGGCCTCTCTCCTTGGCTTGTAGATGGCTACATTCTTGTGTCCTCACATGGTCACCTCTGAGGTGATGTGTTGTCTGTTTCCTAATTTCTTCTTGTAAGGGCACCAGTTAGATTAAATTATGGCCCACCTGTATAACTTCATTTTACCTTAATTACCTCTTTAAATGCTCTATCTCCAAATACAGTCACATTCTGAGGTATAGGGGGTTAGGACTTCAATATGTGAACATAACATCTTAAGAATAAAACTTTCAGTCCTTAAACACAGTATATATCTTTCCATTTATCTTCTTTTATTTAGTGCTTTTATCATTCTTTAAAAATTTTTTTCAATTAGAGTTGACATTTGATATGATTTTATATTAGTTTCAGGCATACAGCATAGAGTGCTTGGACATTTACATAATTTATGAAGTGATCCCCTTGTTTAGTACCCATCTGGCACTATCTATGGTTATTACAATATTATTGATTATATTCCCTATGATGTACTTCACATCCCCATGACTGTTTTATAACTACCAATTTGTACTTCTTAATCCCTTCACCTTTTTCACCCAGACCTCCAACCTCCCTCCCATCTAGCAGTTACCAGTTTGGTGCTCGTAGTATTTTCTTGTGCTCCTTTGTATTTCGATGGAGTCAGTTGTTACTTCTCTTTAATTTCTGATTTTATTTGGACCCTCTCTCATTTTCTCTTGATGAATCTGGTTAAAGGTTTATCGATTTGTTTATCTTTTAAAAAAAACCAGCCTTTGGTTTCATTGGTCTTTTGTATTGTATTTTTAGACTCTATTTATTTCTGCTCTGATTTTTTTTCAGGTTACCTTTAATTTCTCTCTGTGTTTTGTAGCTTTCAAGGTACAGGTGTCACACAAATTTTGGTAATTTATATGTAAATATTTACATTTAATGTTTTGGGTGTGACCATTAATAGCATTTTTTCAATTTCAATTTCTAACTGCTAATATATAGAACTTCAATAAATGTTTGCATGTTGATCTTGTAAACTGATACTTGCTAAACTCACTTTTTCCTGTTGCTTTTTTTGGTATGTGAATCCCTTAAGATTTTCTACACACATAATCATATCGTTTGTGAATAAATACTGCTTTATGCCTTTGTTTACAGTCTGTATGCTCTTATTTCTTCTTCTTGCCTGGCTGCACTAGCTAGGACATCCTGTACAGTGGAATAGAAGTCATGAAAACAGACATTCTTGTCTTATTGCTGATCTTAGTGGGGGAAATATTTCGTTTTTCACCATGAAATAGCTGTGTGTTTTTTATAGATGCTCTCTATCAGCTTGAGGAATCTCTATTATTACTTTACTGAGTTGAATTATGTTTGCTGATGTTGAATTATGTTGTTAATTTTTTCGTGTCTACTGAGATGATCATTTGGTTTTTCTCCTTTATTTTCTTAATGCAATAAATTGAATTGATTGCTTTTGAGTGTTAAACCAACTTTACATTTCTGGGACAAGCCCCATTTGGTCACATGGTATTACTCTTTTCAAATATTACTGGATTTCATTTACTAATATTTTCTTAGAATTATTGGCTTGTAATTTTTTCTCATAATGTCTTTGTCAGCTTACAATGTCAGAGTTTTTGACTTTATAAGAAAAGCTGAGAGGGTTCCTTTATTCTTTCCTTGTGGGAAGATTTTCTGTGATATTGGTAGTTTTTATTTTAAAAATATTTGATAGAATATGCAAGTTAGGCCATCTGGGAATATTAAACTATCGATCCCAGTTCTTTAATTGATATAGAGATATTTGTATTTTTCTATTTTTTCATTTCTGCTTCAGTAAGTTTATCTTTCAAGGAATTTGTCCATTTTATGTATGCTGTTAAATTTAGACATAAAATTTTCACAATATTCCCTTATTATCTTTTAAATGTCTGTAAAATCTGTAATTATATCTCTTCTTTTGTGCATGATATTGTTTACTTGTGTTTTATCTTTCCTTTAAAAAAGAGACAATTTATTTTGGGGAAGCTTCGTGTTTACTAAGACATTGAGTGGTAAGTACAGTTTCTATACACTCCTTTCCCTAGTTTCCACCTATTATTAACATCTCGCATTGGTATCATTTCATTTGTTACAATGACGAGCCGATATTGATACAATTATTCTTTACATTTGGTGCTTCACTCTATGTATTGTGCATTCTATGGGTTTGAACAAATATATAATGTTAAGTTTCCATCCTTAGAGTATCATACAGGGTAATTTCACTACCCTAAAAAAGCCCTGTGCTCCACCTATTCATCTCTTCCTCCCTTCCTCTAAACCCTGGCAACCACTGACCTTTCACTTCTCTACAGTTTTGCCTTTTCTAAGACTGTCATCTATTTGGAGTTGTTCAGCATGCAGTCTTTTTCAAATTGGCTTCTTTCACTTAGTGACATGCATTTAAGGTTTTCCCATGTCCTTTTGTAGCTTAATAACACTTAAAAAATTTTTTTGTCTTTCTAGAAGCTTATCAGTTTTATTAATCTCAAAAAAATTGTGGTGATGTTTCTCTGCTTTACATTTCACTATGAAACAAAAGCATACTTTTTTTGAAATAAAAGTATGAAGAATTGATTTGCTTCATATGGTTCATTTTGAGAAATGTTCATTGTATACTTGAAGAGAATGTGTGTTCTGCTCTGGTTGGGTGACATATTTGATTAATGCCACATAGGTCAAGTTGATTGATAACATTATTTGAGTTTTCCGTATCTTTACTGCTTTTCTGTCTACTTCTCCAACTAGAATCATGTGTTTATCTATTTCTTATTTTAGTTCAATCAGGTTTTGCTCCATATATTTTGAAGCTCTGTTTTTAGATACATAGTCATTAAATATTTTTATGTCTTTTAATGAATTGACCCATAATCATTATAAAATTTCCAGTAATATCCTTGTTTTGAATTTCATTTTGTCTGATACTAATATAGCCGAATCGGCTTTTGCATGTTTACATTTGCATGGTATATCTTCTTGTATCCTTTTACCTTCTACCATTTCTATCTTTATATTTCAATTACACCTCTTAAAGTTGTATCTTTTTTCTCTTTTACCTAGTTTGACAATCTCTGATTTTCATTTGTTGCGTGTATCATTTACATTTAATGCAATTATTCATATTGCTGAGTTAAAATCTACCATTTTGCTATTTATTTTCTATTTGTGCCCTCTGTTCTTTGTGTTCTTTGTTTCTAACTTCTTTTAATTAATCAATATTGTCATTATTTCATTTTCTCCCCTATTAACTTTTAGCCATTCTATGTTACTTTATTCATTTACTTTTAGTAGATGCTCTGAGGCATTACAATATGTGTTCTTAACCACTCACAGTCTATCTTAAATTATATTGTGCACTTCATGTTTAATGTAAGAGTCTTATAACAGTATCTGGCCATTACCTCCCTCTCTTCCTTTGTATGATTGTTGTTAAAATATGACATGTATTAATAGGGTACTAACCCCACACTACCTTTTTATTTTTATCTTTTAATTAAATTAAAGAAAGAAAATAGTCTATTACATTTTCACACAATTTTACCATTTTCTATGTTTGTCATTTCTTTCTATAGATCATTCTGTCCATCTGATATTATTTCCCTTTAACTAAAGAACTTTCTTTACCATTTCTGGTAGTATGGATCTGCGGCCTATATATTTTCTTCACTTTTGTTTGTCCGATTATGTCTTCATTTCACCTTCAGATTCAAAATATATTTTCGCTGGATGTAGAATACTTAGTCAAAAGCTTTTATTTTTTTCTCAGCAATTTAATGATGTAATTCATTATCTTCTGGCTTAGATTATTTCTGTTCAGAAGTCAGAAAACATTCTTTTTGCTCCCTTGTAATGTGTCTTTTTTTTTTTTTTGGAAGCGTTTTAAGATTTTCTTTTTATCTTTTTCCCCACCCTGAAATTTGACTATCATGAGTTTTGGCATAGTTTTCTTTGTATTTTCTTGCTTGGGCTTGATTGAAGTTTTCACATCAGTGGGCTGATTATTTGTATTAAACTTGCAAAAAATGTAGCCATCATTTTTGAAGTAGATTTTCTGCCCCTTCTCTGTCTTTTCTTACTTTCAAACTCTAATTACATATACACTTTTCTTGACACATTTAATTAGGTACTATAGAAAGCAGGTATTTATTTTCGCTAGAATAGGAGCATTTTGAAAGGTCAGCCTCTTGTCTTATTTTTCTATATCTTCATAATTTCACATGACTTAACACATACATGTGAAAAGCTCAAAATATATTTGTGGAATTAATGAATGAATAAATGAATGGTAGTAATAATTATTTATTGACTACTTCCATGTTCTCTCTTTTATTTTAGTTACTTTCATATGAATCACTCATTTCTACCTCACAACAATCTTGAGAGAAAGACAGTACATACCCTAACTTGAAGGAGAAGTTAAACTGAGGCCCAGAGCTCAACAAGCTTGCTCATGTTTATATAGCTTACAAGTTGAGAGCTGGCATTGAAACCAGTGTTGAAAACTTTTTTTCTTTCTGTGATTAATGGAGAAGGAGAAAGTGCACAAAATTGTCCTGTACTACCAGGCTTGAGTCTGCCTTTTATTCTGTATCATCATTCATTAATAAGAGGAAAATAAATTGTGGGTAACATCAGGAATTGAAGAAGCAGATGGCAAGATGGCCTTAAGCTGAACTGGGCATGCCCAGCAGGGGTTTGCTCCAACTGAGATGGGCAGAGAGAGGGTAAGGCTGGGGGCAGGTGCCCCATTTGCACCTACTCACGCAGTATAAGAAGATGGCAACAGCTAGCCATCCCCGTGACACCAGGAAACTTGTTAGCTGCTGTTTCTTACCTATTTTGGTCTCTGCAAAATTGATCAATTTTTGGCCTCCACTGGGAGTGACTTGTAAGGGCTTAGAAAGAAAGAACATTGCATATGAATTCTCAGGGAAAGCACTTCCAGGCACACCATCAAGGTAAACAGAAGCAGCATTTTTAGTTTATTTTCTATTCTGTGCTTCCTATGATCCTGGTAATTTCTGCTGGAGAAAGAGTTATGTCTTGCCTTAAGAAGAAAATGATGATTAGCTAATTATTTTTGTTATGCCTATTTTTACGACTATTGATCTGTCTAAAATCTATCTTTATTTACATCCCCATATCTTCTATTTATTCATCGATCTATTTATCTAATTAGCATCTATCTCTCTTCGCTCTTTTTAAAATTTATTCTGCTTTGTCAAAATCTCCCATATCCCTATTCCAATTTATTGCTTTTTAAATATATCTTGTTTGTGTACATTTTGGACAATGTTAACACAATTTCAGGTATTGAGGACAAGTGAGGAATCTGCCTAAGTCCTTAGGAGAAGCTGAAAAGACTGTTAACAACCCAAGTCCATAAAAAACATCTGTTCCAGTCATGCTGGTGATTTTTTATTAGTCCTTCAAATCCATAATAAAGATCTCTAGAGCAAGACAAATGTTCTAGTAGAGTGCAAGTTCCAATTTCTTAGCTAACCTGACTGATTCTGTTGACTCATACATATGCATGATTCAATGCTGTTCCTGAATTAAAAAAAAAAATTAAGATAGGGAAGAAAAATTCTTTGGGGCTCTACTTCCTTTTTATATTATTTATATTCCTTGAAATGCCCTTGAAATTTTATTTGCTAAGGGAAGCTAAACAAATAATTGCATACTAAAAGGGAAATGAGACTAGCAAGCCAGATAATTTGTAACATCAAATATTCTTTTTCAATGCTTAACATTTTCTCTGTGAGGAAACATGAGGAGTAAACAGACCAATGTATCTTAAATGCAATAACTGGTAACAATGCCAAATGCATGAAGTGAAAATACCTCAGGATATTCTTTCACAGTTCTGCTTCATCAGAGCTGAATGCAATATGCTATAACAATAATAGGAGTCACGCTTGTCATATTTCCCCTGATCTCTAAAGCAGGATGCCAATGCAATAATAATGCATCTTGCTTCTCTTTCCGGCTACAACGTTATTTTTTTTGTTATTGGGGCTTATTACATACTTTGAAAGTTTTCTCTGAAAACAAACTTGACAGTCCTCTGAAGCCAATGTAATGAGACAGACAGCAGCACTTAGTTTGAAATCAATCATGATCACGAATGGAAGGAGTGGGTAAACATTTTAGACATTATTTGGAATTTGCAGAATCATTCCTGATGAGAAGGCAGAAAGACAATGTGGGTACAAAACTTAATTTCTCTGATGTGACACTCAGTGTCTTCATCTTTACCATCAGAAGAGTTTGCATGGCAAAACATACTTTTCATTGACTACAAACTGAGAAATGTCTTGAAAATGAAGTATCACAATTTAAATGAGTAGGTTTAAATTAGGGAACAGCTTGATGTCCAGTTTCAGTTGAATGGACTACCTATATTTCTGTTTCCAAATATATTTCTCTATTGCTATCAGAAGTGACTGTTTTAACACTTAAACTTCATGATGGGGGTTCTGAGTGCTAAAAGGACGTTAAGGAAGGCATGACTCTCCTACTTGGTATTGAGTATCTGCTCCTAAATTCACACTCTGGTCACCAAAATAGAAGAGTTTAGAAGTGGAAGAGAATGAGAAACTAGGGCAGAGAAAGGAGAGGTGGGAGAATGAGACTGTCAGGCTCCTTGGCCTCCAGAATCATTCCCTGGCCCAAATTATTTTTCCCATAAGGTTTGGGAACTCATTTGCTTTATTCTCCTTTAGTTACTTCTATCACACACCTTGCATGTATTGTACATTTTCTTTCCCATGTCACACTTCTGGTTGATTATTTTCACATTCACCTCCATATACCCATTGGCCAGTTCTCCCAGCTACTCTTCCCTTTTGTGTCATCAGAGACAAGCTCACATATTCCTTATATTTTAAGGGCTCTCCTGCTGCTTCTTGCTGAAACTCATGGACATAACATATATAGAGGTGTGTACTCTAGAGGGATTTAAGGACTGAAAGGCGATGGGAATAGAGGAAGAAGATTCTATAGGAGAGATAGACCTCTAGGGAAACAAGGGAAATTGCTTTCCATTACTCCTGCCGAGCTGAAAAGGTTCCTTATCATGGGACCACAGGTTAAAGAAAAGCCAAGAGGTTTGTGCAGGAGCATTGACTATTTTGTGAAGATCCAAATGAATGGATGCAGAGTTGGTTCAGCATACACAGAAATGGAGCTCTAATCACTCAGAGGCACATTTTGCCCAGTTTATCGTGCAAGTGAGGCGAATAGGTTTGCAGACTGAAGTCTCCCAGGTATTCTCACTTTATAAGCAACCTGTGCAACTAATGTGGAATACATGTGTCATATATTGTTTGAGTCACCAAAATCCTTTGTACATACTTCTAATAAGAGTATCTGATTAGTGTGTGAAAGATGATGAGGCTAGTGGTGAAGAGCTTGGACTATAGTCAGTCCACCTGCATTTGAACCTGAACCTGGCTCTGCCACAAAGTACCTGTGATCTTAGTAGATGTGTCCTCACATAAAAATGTCCTAACAATGGTACTCACTAGAAAGAGTTAAGTGAATATATAAATATATATGTGAACATGTATATACATATACATGTGTATTTGTATACATATGCATGCATCTATTGAGACCTTTCTCTAATATATATATTCACTTACAACAGTGTCTGGTATAAAGTGAGCCCCACAGAGGCATTTGCTGTTATTATTACTCTTTAAAGCTGTTGCCTAGATTTCTGGGGAAAGGAGGGTTGTCTCCACTTGTACTTTGTTGTTCCATTTTTTTGATACCCTAGGGCAGGCCACCTTCAGAGTCTTGACTTCCGCCATGATGCTGGCTTGGGTTTCCAATTGTTCTTGGCCACCCCAATCTATGTCAGGTTTCTTGACTGGCTTATTTGGATTTTTCCAGCAGGCTCTGGTAAAGCCTAAATACATGAGATAATTTCCACAAATGAGATTGTAACAAAAGGTGAGGAAAGGAGGCAGATCCCTTACAGGCTCTCACAAGAGTGAACCTTAGCCTGTAGTCCTGCCTCCCTCTAAGATGCTGATTGAAGCTGCTGCTCACCACTAGCACATCAGCCCCTTATTCCCATGTAACACAGGCTGTGGGAAAGGCTGGTTAGACTTTTCCTTCATTCTGGCCCTGCTTCTCACCAAGGATCTTGAAAAAACTATTGAGGCAGAATAGACTTGAGGGATTATCCCATTCTCACTGTGTCTCGGGCAGGAGAGATATCTGTGAGAATATGCCACCTAAATGCTGGAGAATTGGTCAACTATACAAAGAAAAAAGTGTATATGTAAAGTAACTGGCCCAGTGCCTGACACAAAATAGGGCACCTAATAAATGATAATTCTTTTATGCATTGTGTTGTGTTACACACACAAAAAGATCATTTGGGGGTATTTTTTCAAGAGACCAATGAGATTATAACATGTTAATTACCAAACAATGTCTGACATTCAGTAGACAATCAATATTTATCTAATTCGACTATACCTTTCCCTTTGCTCCAAATCAAACGATTATGTCAGGGCAGATCTGGTCTCTGAGCACCCAATTAAGTGGTTTCTACACAAGTTGTTTCCTTTCTAGAAAATTTAATTTCAGGATTTCAAAATCACCTGTGGGAAAAAAAAAACCCTATTTTTAAACTAGAGAAAGATTTTTAAAGAAATGTTCAAATGTATTATAAATCAGAGAAACATTCATTGACTTTAACTGTATTTATTCAACATATCTGCTGATTGCATGTAATTATTTGTGGGAAACCAAAAATACATTTCAGTTCCTGCTTTCAAAAATTTACAATCTATTTTGAGAATTGGTGTCTACCTCCAAAATCCCATAGGGTTTTGTCATAATAAAGTGAATATGTAAGTAAAAGTGCTTTGTAAATGAAAATCAAAGGCAAATTATATAGACATGAAATATTAAATCATAATATAAAAACATATACTTACAGATATTACTAAAAGATGCTAACACAAGGTAATTCACTAATTCTTTCTTCAACTATGTCTAATCTGCTTTTTAAAAAGCTTAACATATATTTATTTAATGAAAGCATTATTGATCACACAGATGATTTCCACATTTTTCTTTGAAGAAATTGCCACAACGAACATGTCTACAGTAGGGTTTTTGCTTTTTTAAATTTGATTCCCTATGAGAAATTCCTAAGATTAGAATTACTATGTGTCTAATATGCTTTTTATTCCATTCATTATATTTATAATTATATTCACTGTGCTTTTAATTTCTGTAAGTTCTATGTCTCTCTTTTTCTAAAGTGCCTGCTTGGTCATTTTTTATAGTCTCTTATTCCTTAGTCATGCTTTTATTCAGTTAGTCTATTTATTTAAAAATATTAAACATATACTTATTTTATATTCTGTAGCTAGTCATTTTGAATATCTGCCATCTTTGCAGTTCTAACTGTCTGATTATTATTTGTGGTGGCTTGATATCTCAAATATGTGTGCATGCGTGGATGGGTACATGTATGTGTGTTTTTGTATATATGAAAGAGAGAGCTCATAATCCTTGGAAATATATTCTGGAGTATGATTTCCCAGAGTGGATTGTGTGTGATTCTACCAGATCCTCAGAACGCTTTAAACCAAATTCATGATTTAGGCATTTAGGACCATACCGCCATGTGAATTCCAGCCCCACACCCATGTGAAGACTGGCTTGTGGTTACAAATTCTCATCAAGATTTTTGTTTGCTCCCCTATAGTCCAAGACTGAGATTGGAAACTTTTCTAAATCATCTCCTTGTGGTGGGGTCAGAAAAATTTCACGTTTATGCATCAAAAGTATTGTCTTTTGTGGTCCCAGCTTTATGGAGGGGGGTCTTGATGCAACTCCTACTTTTTATGTAGACTAAGCTTTTTCTCCTTTAGTCCATTGGTAGCCTATTAAACCTGAAGCCACCAGCTTTATCAGGTCCTTATGTCATTTGTCCAACATGACCTGACCTATGAGGACTTCACTTATTTTCATTCCAGTTTGGCTATAGCTTGAAAAAATTTTTTTAATTACCAACATTTTTGTATGTCTTTTCCTGGAACTATTGCTGAAATGAGTCTCAGTAACTTGCCTTTCCATTGACTGTCATATGGTATTTTCCTGTAAAAAAAACCATAATGCTCAAACAAAATGGACATTATTTTACCTATAGATGTCCCCTCATGTTGGAGGTTTAGGGTGCTGGTTCCTCCATGTTCTAACCAGCAGGAAATGGGCTCAGGAAGTCAAGTAGGTAACAATGTGTCCTTGCTAGTCAGGCTCCATCATTCTCAGAATTCAGAAGTTACATGGAAGTTTTAGACCTTTCTCATAATTTCAATGATGGCAGAATGGAGAATCTGTGTGAATGTGGATCTTGATTCTGATACAGATCACACTACTAATGAAGAAAAAGAAGTGGAATGAAGCTTGGCCTTTTTTAAAAAATCCTGAGTGTCAGAAGATAGAGCATGTGTCCTGGCAACTCTACTTATGTGGCATATGGCCAATAAATATGATGCTCTCTGACAACAAATAAGCTATTTCTGGGGAAAGGAAAAACAAGTAAGAAGTGAAGAAATAAATATATTGTGCTTGCCAACAAGTCCCATATGGGGAGATAAACAGAAATCATCTATAAGGTGAGGGAAACATGGTGACAGCAATAGCGTTTCTCCTTACATTATTTATTTAACTAGTCTCTTATTTTCAGACATTTAGGTTATTTCCAATTATTTGTACTACAGCGAATATGTTTGCTTACTTCTCTGACTACATCTTGGCTTGTTTCCTTAGACTAGATTCCTAATGTGGACTCAAGGTTCTAGGAGAAAAGCATGGTTAGGCTCTAGGTATATATTAACCAAGTACGTTTCACAAAGACTAAATGCTCTGATTTATATTCTACCAAAATGGTCTCACCATATTGTGCCAACATTGAAAATGACCATTAAAAAGGGTTTTGATAAATAGATTGATGAACAGGGTATTTAATTGTTTCAATTTAAATTTCTTTTATTACAAGCCATGTTGTCCAATTTTCATGTTTATAGGCTATTTGTATTGTTTGTATATGTCCTTTACCCATTTTTATCAGTGTATTGATGTTTTCTTTTTGATTTGTGATATAAGCTGCTTTATGCCATGATGGTGACAACCTTTCCCCACATTTGCTGCATGTATTTTTCTTCAATTTGCTCTCTGCCTTTTAATTGTCTTTATAGCAGGGTGGTAGATACTGCTGTTTCTACCTAAATTTGGTCTCCCCTTTTCTATAGTCTAGTATAGCTGGATGTTGGCTCCCTAGCTAGAGACTACATGTCCAACCCTCTTTGCAGTTATATGGAGCCATGTGGCTAACTCTTTGTCAATGGGGTGTGAGCAGAAGAGATGGTTACCAATGTCTGACTAGGCCTTTAAGACAGTGACAGTGCTTCATTCACATTCTTCCCCCTGTTTACCAGCTGGAAACCCAGATGTGGCACAGGCTCATCTTGAACCACACTGGAAACAGTAGTGCCTTAGAAGATAACAGAGCAAGGAATTGGAAAGAACTTGGGTGAACCTAAATGGTATACCTTGGACTCAGGTTGGAGTATATAAACTGCTTTTTTTTTTTTAAGTCATTATGTTGTTGACTTTGTTACAACAATCCATCCTTACTCCAGTATGTATTATCATACAGAAGTTAATTTTTTAAGCTACTAAATCATTTCTTTATGGCTTTCCTCTTTGCTTTTACATAGAAAATTCTTTCTCCAGCCAAGATCTTCTAGTATTTATTAATTTTCTAGCATATTATAGTATAATTTCAAAAGTGTAGTTCTTTAATCCATTTAGAATTGGTTTTGATATAACAGGAGGTAAAGCTGAACATATTTAAAAAAATTTATCTACTTGTTTCAACACTAATTATTTAATTATTTCTCTTTTCTCTATTGCTTTATGATTCCATTTTACTTTATGCTTATAGAGATTATTATTTTGGAAATATCTATTCTGTTTCAGGTAATGAAAAAATTCCTTTTTTCATTATTGCAATGGTAACATAATGTTTTAATTATTATAACTTTGTGATATAACTTGGTGGAGTAAGTCTTCTTTGAACTTGTTTTTCAAAATTTCATTGCTTTTTTTTTGTACGTTGCTTATATTAATTCACAATCCTGTGTCAAATCTTTCCCCTCTCCACTCTACAACAAATTAAAGTCTCATTAGGATTTTTATTATTATTGTATTATTATTATATTCCAAATTATTTGATATGTTTACAATAGTGAATTTTCCTAGCCACTTAAAATAACATGTCATTCCATTTATTTTTATAAGTAAATAAAACTATAATTTTCTGCATACATCCCCATATATAAATTTGTGTTAATATAAATAAATATATTAAGTAACAAATATAATTAAATATGTTTTTTAAACATGAATTGACTTCTATTATATTTTCTAAATAATTATTTTGATATATTAGAAAGCTTTGCTTATTGAATATTTATCTTGTGTGTGGCCTGTTTAGTAAGTTCTCTTAGATCTCAGCTGGTTTTCAGCTAATTCTCTGTACACATTTCCATTGTGTTATGATAAAGCCTCTCAAGTGAATTCTGCACAACTGCTGACTTGATTTTATTCAGTGACAATTCCGCTCTTTACTGCTTCTAATGTAAATCTTAATACTTCTATTTCACTTTTAGTTTCTTTATAATCTTTACTTATTCCAGCCAGATCCTTTTCATCTTGGTCCATTAGGGTTATAATTATACCTTTCTCAGCTCCTTCGTTGAAAGCATTGTTTTGGGGGTAAAGAGATTAGAAGTTTAAAAAGAAAGATGATTGCACAAAAAATTTTAACAGGCTTTTAAAATAACACAGTGATTGGAATCATAGGATTCTTAAGTATAGGAAATCCATATTATTGATATGGTTTACTTGTTATAATTTATACTTTATTATATATTTTAAGTCTAGCAAGATTTTTTCTCAGCTTGTTTATGTTTATTTAATATGCTAATAAATAGGACATTATTGTATTTACACCTTCTAGGTAGGCTAAATATCATTCTACTAACTTGTGTTAGTCAGGGTCCCAGTGGGACACAGATGGTAGGCTCTAATTTGGCAGTTTGAACAGACTCTAATAGAGAGACTATTTATAAGGGTATTGATGAGGAGCAGAAAAAACCCAGAAGGAATAGCAACAGATTCCAGGCCTCAATGACCAAGAGGAAGAGTAGTCACCAGAACCCAGGAAGGAGAGCTGTGTGGAGAGGGTCTCCTAACTTGTGCTGTGCCTTCAGTTGAGGGACACTCTTGTATAGTGGGAAGTGAGTTTGGGGTATAAATGACCAGCCTCACTCCTATCTCTAGATCTCCTTCTGGTGCACCCTACTGGCCAAACTTAACTGGAAGTTAGAAGACAAGGGGTTTCATTAATCAGGCCATAAAAGTCAGCTCTCAGAAGCCTAGACCAAGGTTGAAAAAGGTAAATCTAGAAGAGTAGGCCAAAGATATCACATACATCGATCAAAGAATCCTTGTCTTTTCAATGATTCAAACATTATTCCTCATTCACTGGTCAGGCCTCCATTTGATAAATGCCCTGGATGGAAACAATTTAAGCTAAATAGTGCATTTTGTGAAGAAGAGAAGAGAAAGATAGTTTAGAAGGATAATTCACAGGAAGTAACTAAATGGAACAAAATGTTGGAGCTTGCAGAAGAGATGGGTATATAGCTAAACTATTTATGGTGTTATTCTCTGGGCAGGCTTAGAAAGCTTCTGCAATGTTTCATGGTTAAAGAATTATAGTGCCAATAAAAACTCAAAACTTCTCTTGTATATACCAATCATTTAAGAGGGTTTGAGTACATAGAACAAAGCAAAGTATGATAACATCACCCATTATCTTCCATTGTTTTTCCCAAGGAAACTTGCAGGAGTTTCTCACTCACTTAGTCCAGAAAAGTACTGGATCAAAAAAACCTTCATTTATCTTTATACTGCCTCTCTTCTCCCAACTCTGTCTCCTGTACAATACTTCCCAATATGTCACATTTTTCTCATTTCACATAGCCCCTTGGGGCATGCACATTTTCTTTTATTCTTATTGATTTTCTCTGTAGAATCTTCCAATATGACTTTTACCCTTCCTTTTTCAGAACACTGGGGAATGGAGATCAAGTAAGTAAGCATGACTCTCAAAACTTCTGAGTCAGACAGAGAGAGGTGAAAGCTGTAAATAAGTTAATAACTTTTTCACATCTTCTCTTTTCCTTTGTCTTCCTCCTTTCCCTTACTAAGAAGAGAGAGAAGGATTTATGAAAAGGCTGCCAGAGTCTGCCTCCTTACCTGAATTACTGTGCCAGGTTTGCCCCATGGTGGTACTTAGGAATTCCACTAAGGGAAGAGCATTTGCAGGACAGTTGCTGTTACTGTTATGTTTGCATGATAGAGCTTAGTATCCCAAGAGAATAAGCCTAGAAAGGTGTGTGAGTTCTTCCCACAGGTGTTTGAAGCCTACTTATTTGTATGTGGAGATATTCTTTGTCAGGAAAAATGATCAGACAGTGTAAGGGGCCATGGTCTGGACTGGGAATGGGTAGGAGCTTGTACCTGCCACCCAGGATGCCTTCTGAGCCCCCAGAAACCCCACCTTGGGGTGTTTTCAAGTGTTACTAAGAGTACACCATTTCCAGGGATTTGTCAAGGGATATGTGTGGCAGCAGCATTATGTCTTTCCTGGCCTGCCAACCTGATTTCATGGAGTTTTTGAAAAACAGTCCCCTCGGGAAACTTCATGGTTGTTTGACATTTGGGATATAAAATATTTGCCATGTAACCTTTACATTAAAGGGCTCATAGCTAGGGAGAAAAAAAGCATATTTATTTGCCTCCATGTGAACATTTGGGATGGTGCTCAAAGCGAATCCTTTAAATGAAAAAAGGACAAGTAGAAATGTAGGCGAAGAGAGAAAGAGAAAAGAAGTTAAACATGAGAATGAGTTCCATCTGCTGATACTTATTTCCCACTTTGAATTTGGGGCCTGGGCAATACTTATTAAATATGAAGGTATGATTTGTTACTGGCCTGGAGAGTTTATCCTTCAGGATTTCTGCTGAGGCCAGGGAGCTGAGGAAAGAAGTTGGAATTGGAGCATGGTTAGATTATAGGGGAAACACCTGCCTGCTCACCATTTAGTTGTGCTCCCTTTGAACATCCCTGTGCAAAATTCCATGAGATAAGTGGTTTTGAAGAGATGAGGTTGGGGAATGGTTGGAGGCCTTCTCAGCTCTGGAAGACTTGTAAGGTGGGACAGAGCCTGTGAAAGGTCATTCCATGTGATAGCTACTCTTACCACCTTCCTCACTAGTTTATCAATTCCTTGAGTGTAGAAACTATTTTGTTGATTTTTTTTATTTCCCCGCAAAATCTTTTTAGAAAGAAAATTCTCAAAAAAAAAAAAAAAAACCCTTTATCGAGTGACAGAATATGAAAAAAAAACTGCCAAACCATAGTAGGAAACAAGACAACTCCCTCATGGCTCCTTGGTCACATCAGATTTTTGTAGGACTCAGAAGAGCAGGAATTGGAAACCAGAGTTCTCACCTCTGACCACACTGTCTAAACCAGGGCTTTCTTCTGTCTGTATTTTCATAGTTCATCTGGATTTAGAGGAGAAGGAAGATGGAAAGGGGAACTCTCACTCCTTTATTCCTTATTTTATGGAGTGATTCCACTTTTAAATGTTTTTCTCATAGTTTTGTATAATATTTGTAAAAATAGCAACATTAACCCCCTCTCCTCCATTCCTCTGAGACTTCTCTTTTTGACATGACAGGTTGATCACACTTATTTCTCCTACCTGAATTTTCCATTAAAATAATACTCAAAAAACAAAACCAAAATTATATAAATCCACAGGGAGAAAGATACAGGAAAGGAGACAACAGTGGACAAGAGAAGCTATGACATTTTTAGAAGGTAAGAAGTAGAGGGAGAGTGGCAAATGATTCAGCAGAGCAGAGGAAATGAAAATACAAGTAGTTGCAGGGGATAATACTAGTAAGAAATTAGCAGATTCATCTATAAGACCCCAGGAAAAAATCAGGATTGGAGACCAAGTACTTTATAATACGGTAAGAAAATAAGGGGATGGAGCAGAAATCAGGAGAATTAGTGGAAAGTTAGGATATGGCAAGTTTGGACTCCCAGGCCCACTGCCCAGGCCAGAATAGCCAGGAGTCTATTGCTCACCTTTACCTCTTGCAATCCACCACTCCTCCCCACATTCACCATGGAGAGCAGAGATTTAATGTCTGGGAAAACTGAACCAGGGAGACTTTACTCACATCAGAGGGCAAAGGATGTGTTGCAGAGGAAAAAAGGGTGGGCAGGTATGTAGTGATAGTTTGTAAGGACCTTGGTTTTCTTTGCCTACCAGCTCACAGAATAGGTGAACCCAGATAAATACAGCACCCAAGCAGGAGTCTAGAGGAGTTTTCTCTTAGAAACTGAAAAACCCCAGAGAACAGGCTTATGGATATTGACATCTGAAGTTCCTTCAACTAAAAATTTATCATCACTAACCTACGATGAAGCCTAATAGTTGCAAGGGAATATTTCACAATCCATGCAAAGTCCACGCAAAGGAATTTTCCATTATTTTTATAGTACCTCATTCTTAAACATGAACAGAGGGTCAAGGATTCCCACACATCTGAAGAATACCTCCAACATAAAAGAAAGATACTAATACATGGAAAACATAAGATAGAAGTCATGGCCTTTAGAACATGAGGCTAAGGGAAGGCATGAGATGGAGCAAGAATAGCTCTCTTTAGTTGTAGTACAAAATAGGCAAGAACTTAGTGGTTCTCCACCTTGGATGCACCAGAATCACCTGGGAGCCTTAAAAATGCTGATGTCTGGGCCCTAGCTCCAGAGGTTCTAATTTAATTTGTTTTGAGTGAGGCCTGGGTACTGAATGGTTAAAGACTGACTCCCCAGGTGGCTCTGATATACACCCAAGGGTAAGAACTGCTGTTTCAAACTATGTACTTATTTTACTTAGATTAAATAATAAAAGTTAATTATTATTAAGATGTTATACTACTTAAGAAAAAAGGAAAAGGAGAAAACTGAGCTGTAGGATCAAGAAGCTCTTCAGTCTGGCACTCAAGACCCTCCCATCTTCCCCAGCTCAGCTTTCTAACTTCATTTCCCACCGCTCAGTGCCCATGCCCACACCACACTTCTACTCTCCCCATGCCTTGACTCTCTTTCCTTTGCTTTGCATTCATATTTCTCATTCCATTTTGCATACTCTTATATTTGACTTCTTTTCTTTGCTTATTGGTGATAAAACTGTCCTTAAATGTCCTGTCCAATTTCACCCTGCCATGAACACCCAGCATAAACACAGACTTCCTTTACTAATCTTTATTATGAGTTTCTGCCTCATTGATTTTATGTAAATGTCTTTATTGCTATGGACATCCAAAAATAGCTAGTAAGTCCTGTGGCCATTCAGGTTTGTCTAAATTTTTAAATCTTGGAATTGTCTGAACATACTATTTTAATAGCTTCCTGTTAACCATGAACATTATTAACATTATCTTCTTTAAACTTCATGGCAACTATGTGAGGTGAAGTATCAATATCCCTGTGTTGCATATAAAGAAATTGAGTTTCAGAGAGATTAAATGACAAGACTGGTGTCATCCAGGCTGCAGATGGCAGAGATGGGACTTAACTCAGGTCTTCATGTCTGCTCCAGTTCCAAACAACACTTCTGAGCTTTTTCTGAGAGTGACTGAACAAATTTCTTGTTTTCCTAGTAGATTGTTAATATCTTGAGAATGAGAGCCATATACTATATTTTAAAAATCCAACAATTGATGCAAATTCATTGTCTTGCACACTGTAGACTTTCAACAGGAATTTGCTCATTGGATTGTGGTAATAATAACAGAGAGAATTTATTGTGCCAAGTCTTTATAGGGATTACCTCAATCATTGCAAGAAGTATGTGAATTGGTACAACTATTATTTTCATTAATCAATAGCCAAGCTTGAAAATGTAAAAGGACATGCAGAGGGCACATGAAACAGAACTGTCAGAATCCAGAACTCACAGCTTCCTTGCTTCATTTCTTTTCCACATGAAGTCACAAAAAGCAGCTCTGATATGAAGGTTTCTCAATCAGGGTTTACAAACGTCGTTCTTTAGATTTTCTGAAGACACAGTTGGGAGTGAAGGCAGGACAAAGTGTTACTGATCTGGTGGATGGTATTCACCATGGCAGGCTCAGAGGACTATTTGAACCCAGACCCACACAAATTAACAAACCCATATGTCAACCTTTGTCTGGCAGTCCATTTCTGCTTCCTAAAAATAGCTCAAGTTCAAGAAAGCTAATGTGTTTGTCAATCGGAACTTTGAATCTCGTGAAAAGGAAAAAAAAATCTGCAAACCACATTTGAACCTTGTCCTCAAAGCTTTAGAAAATAAATATACACATACCACAAACATACATATACACACACTTTTTTTTGTCATGTGGCAGTGGTTGTGAAGTAAATATATCCCACTGCACTGATCTTACATCTTGTCACATTAATGTTTCAGAGCACTCAATATAAATATTAAAACTAATAGCTTCACTCTTCAGCTATTACTCCTCCATCCTCTGAAATCATCATAAAACTTTCAAAACCTTTTAGAACATTTACACACTTGAATCTGATGGTGGGGAAAGGAGATTCACACAACGCAGCCCATAAGCTTAAATAATAGTGAAGAGCTGTTTATGGAATATGCTTTATTTATTCATCATTTCAAGTAAAGTTTCCATTTTGATGGAGGGGGAAAAAAATCAAAGTATGGCTGTCAAGGGAGAAGACTGAAGTATTAATTCTCTATACTGAGGACTTGCAAAAAAAAGAAGTCCATGAGCATCTCAGTCCAAGGTCAATCAATGCTAAGACCGTGGGTACGTAAACAGCTAATGGATTGTAAAGACACATACCAGTGTTATGAATTTTTAAAGAGCAACTTTTCAGCACAGAACCCCATAAATCAATGATGACTTATTGGCTGGATCAATTATGCAAACTTTTAAAACATTTAATGACAGGTAATGAACAGGCCTCTGGAGGATAGACGTCAACAACCGTGTTTTTGAGGTTGAAGTTACATCTGTTTAAGTGAATTAAGTAGAAGTAGTCATTGCTAGGAAGTAATTAAAAGTTAAATCTAAGAGTTTGTCTAAAGTGAAAGAATAATTATTTTAGTCTTCATACCTATCTTCAGGAGCTAGCAAAACGGATTTTCCCCTAATGTATTTATAGGTAGTTCAGGTTGGTTTTAGACCAGGAGCTTCTATTTCTAAGAATTTGTTTGGAGTTTTTCTGGAACAGTAATCTGAGCAGAAAGGAGAAAGGTAATTTTTGGAAGAAGAAAAAGTATAGCATGGGTGATGACACAGATAAGTTCTTATAATTATTTATTTTAAAATTAACTTTAAAAATCAATTGGAAGAACAGACAGACAGCCAGAGATGGGGTAATACTGCAAGATTCTGCTCAATCTAGAAGCAAAGGACAGAAAGCTAAGTGTGGGTTGACTAATTCCACAGAAAGTCTCATATCATCACTTGTGGCATTATAGTGATTTAATCACAAATTAAAATAGTGACCCGGTGAAAGAAGAAGGACTTTGGGAGAAAGACTTCTGAAAGTAATATTTCTTTAGACTTTAAACATTGATTTTTCTTATTGTATAACTTCAGATAAGTCTTTAGATTATGAAAAAGACAAAAGTTCAACATGCCATTTCAGTCCTAAGTATGGTTCTTTAAGTCTAAGCCGCTGACGTTGATGCCGCATTTCTGTGTTAAACATAGTTAAAGAATCACTCTGATCAGATAAAGTCTTCTGACTGAACCTGAAAATACTAAAAATTCTGGTATTCCTGTATAGCTCTCCCTCATTTTACTGTCAGCAGAAGGATCATAAAAATAAGAAGTTTAAAGTAAATTGGTTATAAAGTGCCTAAGTTCAAGCATCTCTGGTCTGGGATTTTCTGTGCCAGAGGAGCTTCCTTTGCATTGTTGCTAGGTTTTCAAAATGCTTTCAGTTAAGTGGGGAAAAATGAAATCTTAAACACATTACTGATTTTTTAATATTTTGTTTACTCAAGAGGTTTGCTAACTATCAAACTCACACAAGGAGCTTAAATACTTTGTGTATTTGGTAGAGATAGACTTTCATGGTAGTGAAGATCACGAGAATTTGGCACAATTTCTATTCCAAACCTGTGATATGTACTTACTGTCATACTCACATTTATGGCCAAGTAAAATGAGTCAAGTACTGCAGTATCTGGATCTTTTGTTAAATTGTATACACCCTACTTTGTGTTGATAAATAAACAAGAGTTCAGGGTTAAGAGGTAAAGAAACTTGTAGGTTCAAGTCTTGGATCTGACATTTACTGCCTATGTGACTCTAGACAAGTTTTTTAACCGTTCTTATTTTATATCCACATCTGTAAGATGGGTAATATAATTTCTACTTTGAAAAAAAAACCATCTAGGATGTAGATACTCAATAATGGCAGTAGTTATTATCTGTCAAATCCAAAATATCCCTTGGAGAAATAATTATGGAATAACATCAAAACAAGGGTTGTTGCTAAATTCAAGGATATAAGCATCCTTCCATAAAAAAGTTACCTTTGAGAATTATAATAGCTGTTAACACTGAGGCATCTATCATACTTCAGGTGCTTTATCTGCACTAGCTCATCCAAGCCTGTCAACTCTTTGTGGCAGCACTATTATTACTACTTTACAGATGAGGTCATTGTATCTCAGAAAAAATTAACAGAGTTGCCCAAAGCCACTGAGGCATAAAATGGCAGAATTGGTATTCAGAAGTAGATCAAACTGTGTTTGGCTAGAGTCCACTGTTCCACAATGCTGAGCTTGTAATTGGCGAAAGTAAAACAAGGAACTGAAAATACTATACACCAAATTTTCTGATTAATATACATGGCTCTTGTAGAAATAAAAGGGATAAGTTTCACTATAGTGAATGTCTCCCAATTGTCTGGGAAAGCAAATAAGGATTGTAATAGCAGTCATGAGGTTGAAATGTATCTTAAGTTCGAAGGGACAAGAAGAAATAGTGGACAGCTTAGTGCACAGTCTAGTATAGATGACTTACCAAGTAATTCTATGAGACAGGAGTCGTGCTGTGAGTAATAAATGGTCTGTTTTTCTGACCCAGGGGTCTTGTGTCTTCTGTCAGTTTATGTATATAAAACTATGGCAGGCTAACTTGTTAGCTCCCAAGTAGAATAAAAATCTCAGAAACTTCACAGTTTCTGACTTAACACTGAGGAGAAGCGGTCATAACTGTCATACTTCCATATGGAAGAAAACATCAGAAGTGTCCCTTGGTATAGTTCTCAGAATTTCCCAGCAGAATGAGGTTTGGGGAGTGGGGCGGTGGAGACAAAACTTTCAGAATATCTTATGCGTAGGCCTAACATTTTCATCAAGAGCAAAATGTTACTTCACATTTATCAGAAGAGCCAAAATGAGAATATGGGCCACGCCAAGTAATGAGAGGAGGTGGGGCAATGAGGACTGTCCACTGCTGGTGGACTATAAAGTGGGGCAGCTTACACCTCAGAGAACATTTGGTAACACTAATAAAATCAAAGATACCAACTCAGTGTTCGAGAAATTCTATTCCTAGGTGTATAGAAAGAGTTCCTAGAGAAACTCTTACATACGTCACATATGTAACAGTATTCATTGTAGCATTGTTTATAAGAGTGAATAAAAAGAAAATAAAAATCTTACTGTTTGTAAAGAGGAGAATGAATAAATAAATCGAGGCAAATTCATGCTATCTAGCAGTTTAAGTGAGTAAACAAAAATGACATATCAATATAGATAAACACATAATATTAGACTAATAAAAGTAAGCTGGTAACACATACTTAGAGTATGATGCCATTTGTATAAAGTTTTAGAAAACATCAACAGCAGGATATAGTTTAGGGATACATTCCCGTAGGAAGGCTATAAAAACATGCACATGATGAGTGTTTGATGGTATGGAGAAAGAAGGAAATGAAACTAGGAAAGGTACACAGAGGTTCTTAAATTGTAGTTGTGATGTGCTATTTTTTAAGCCTAGTGGCAAGTACTGAAGAATTTGTTGTATTTCCTTCTATATCTCTTGTGTCTGAAATATTTCATAAAAATAACTTTTAAAGAATATTAATCATTTATATTGGAAAAGAACAGATAAGTTTTGGGGAAACATACTAGAATAACCTAATTAATGGTACAGTGATTTCTACTTTAGAAGATTTAGAATTGTTGTAATGTAAAAATACATTGATTTGACCATCCATCAGTTGGACAATGTATTTCTGAAGTCATCAGTCATTTCTACAGCATCGGATGCAGTTCTGGAAAACTCCTCCCTATTCATCTGCTTTTTTTTTGAGTCATCCATGAAGTTTTTTATTGGCTTGACAAAATAATATTAATGCATAATAATATATTAAGCAATAATGTAGATAATAATTGATTAGTAACATATATTAATTAATAATTAATTGATATACATTAATTATACAGTTAATTAATTAGGTTCTAGTATTATTATTTAGTGGTACTTAGGCCAGGAGTAATGCCCTGGAGCTTAACTTAGCGACAAATGGACCCACACACCTACACCAAAGATCAACTGCGTGTCTTTGAGAAGGAAAGTTTATTTTAATTATTATTCTTTTATACATATCAAGTGTAATTTTTTAAAATTCTGATTTCTGATGAACAACTTTGAATTTCTTTTAAAATGGATATTTAAATAAAAAGCAAATACAGTCTTTTCATGAGAGGACATTCCCCTGAATATTCGATTAACTTTTTTCTCAATTTCTGAGACTAAAATTTGGTGATTGAAATATCTCCATCCTAAGGATAATTAGGAAATCACAGTATCGATTATTTCCTATGCCATGGTCATTCTTTAGGGAAAAAGTGAGATAATTATGTAATTTGGTGTGGTCCATTTACAATCTACATATATTCTCATCTTAAATCACAGGCTTTGAGCTTGTGATCATTTCTAAGATATGTCCTGGGATTTATTTGCCAGTTATATTTATCCTCTATAGTCAAACATTTCCTCCTCTCTGAAACTTCAAAATATATTCCATGACCCACAGACAATGACACCAGTGTCCCCTTACCTTGAGCTTATTAATAACATTTATAAGCTATCACTAAATGAGTACAATCTGGCTCTGGTACAGAGACAAAGACAAGATTTTGGCTTCTATTGTTTGCCCGATTTCTCAGTTAAAAGTCAGGGAAATGGTCTAAGAGGGGAGATGTGTACAACCTATAAACTGACCCTCTGCAAGCCACTTCTAGCTCTGCAAAGAAGGGAACATCTAGATCCTTCCAGGTTTCAAACTTTATCAAGATTTTTTTTTTCTCTCCTTGGGCAGAACAGCACCAATTCGGAAGAACAACTGCTATTTAAAATTGAAGTGGTAAAGCAACCAACTTGCTGGAAGTACTCTGACTTCCATTTGTGAAGTCACTGATCATTTATGAAGAAGACAGTCATTAATGTCACTAGAAAAGCTAAGCATACCAGTTAATGCTTGGCACAGAAGGTACAATTTACAAAACCAAACCAAACTAATATCTACCAAGGTTCCTCTCTGAAAATATTCACAAGTTGTTAAGGTTGAGAGATATGGTAGAAATCAATCCCTTTTCCTTCTCTTTTACAATAGAGGAAAAGAGAGGCTCCAAAAAAGGTATATTACCTGCCCAAATTCATGGAGCCAATTAATAGGAGAGCAAGGCTAAAATCAGAGTTTGGACAAGTGGTACTTCCTCTACCATGTTCAGTTCTGAGACTAATAATATGGTTTACTTGTCAGTGGTATCATTGCAGTGATGGTTCTAGAAGTGATTTCACAGCACAAGAAAGAAAAGAAGATGCAGTGAACATAGAGCTAAAGGAGTCGATGATATGATTAAATGGTTGAGGTAGGATGTATGTTATATGTGTTTAAAGATGAAGAGAGTTACTTTGTATGGAGAATAAAAGAGAGAGGAGAAAAATAAGGTTTTTATAAGAAGATTCTACTATTCTCCTCTTCCATGAAGGGTAAACTTACTCCACAGATAATTTAGCAGGAAAGATTTTATATGAACATAAACATATTTTAAACACTGTTAAAGATCTTGAAAAATTTCTTGGTCTTAAGGTTTTTGAAATTCAAGTTACAGCAAACTCTCATTTGTATCATCCAGTTAGGTCTGTTGGCTCTTTTACTGTCTTTGCTCTTCAATGTCAGAAATTCAAATTTAGTATTAATCTAATTTTATTAGTGATAAAGAGAAGCTTAGTGACTTTGCTAGAGAAAAAGAGTTCACATTAAGTTCCTATTAGATGTAAAGAAAATCAGATTCCTTTTTTCTGGGTTCTTTCCTGACCAGCCTGAACTTCTGTTTGCTCTGTCTCCACTGTGTAGAGAACGTGTGGCCCGATTCAGCCTTCCCTAATTAACATGAACACAGTTGACTGATACTGGACGGGATGGTCTCTGAGTCGTCACGTGAGTGGCATAGATTTTGTCAGACATTTTATGTTTTGTACAGTTATATTCAATAAGCATTCATTGAAGACCCACTGTGTGCCAGATGCAGAGCTGAGTGCTAAGGATATGCTTTTAAATGAGACAGGCAGTCCTCACCATCACAGGAGCTTTAGTCTAGTGAAATAGGCAGGCATTAAGCAAATAATCTCAAATGTGATGAATATCATTAAAGGGGAACTAGATGCAGAGGAAAATCTAGGTAAAGTCGATGCGGCTTTTATTTTAGCCTGGATAAGGCTTTTTCTGTCTCATGGGATAAAGTAACATTTTAAGTCTATTGCTTCTTGGGAAATTGCTATTCATTCACTTTTATAGGTAAGTACTTAGAAAAACATGTTTCATTGGCCTAATTTTTTATATCAATCCAAAGGAAGACTGTAAATCACTAGAGGATAGTTAAAATTTGCGGAATGGTTAATTTTATACACTTAATTATAGAATCCTTTATATACTTACTCTCTTTTATGAGGATGTGGTCTAAGGCATTATATATCTTCATTTTATTTGTCACCACGATCAATTCTAACCTAGTCAAAATATCATTAAATAGGTATTGTGGATGGGTTAGTCACATCATAGCTTGCATTTTGCCTGAGTTTCCCCAAAGAGCAGATCTTGTGACAGAGGCTTGCATGCAGGTTGTTTCTTTAGAGAAGTAATGCCAGAGACAAAACTGGGGAACTGAAAAGAATGAAACATGGAAGGAAGACCAGTCTGGAGTGCATTATTGAGCTGATTACCACCATGCGAAACTGGAGCTCCTTCTTCTGGGGCACAGCCTAGGAAACCTGTGAGTGTTCATTAAAATGGTCAACAAGACACACTCATTCACTGTTCCTCATATACCATTGGCCAACGTTGCCCCCAAGGAGTACTGACTTCTCCAGTACGTATGCCCTGGAGCAGCTGGGGGGCGGAGGGCTCTAGCAGGTATCCCAGTCTCTGGCGGCAGAGACGTTCAGGGCAGAAAGCACGATTGCACGTACCATCTAAGACAAGTGGCTGTCAGGATCCACCTGGTTGTGGCAATGCTCAGAACAATGGGGAGACATGGGATATCAGACACTCTTCCCAAAAGAACTATTAAAAATAGTTCCTTCTTTTCCATGGCTCAAGGGTGGGTGTCACAACACATCACAATTCAGTTGGAAACGCAAAATTGTTCAGAGATCACTTTCTGAAGTTGCCTTTGGACAGAATTCTGTGAACTCGGGCACAGAAGGGACCCAAGGATATTGGTTAGGACTTTAATCAGTATTTGTTAGTCAGAGCTTTAGAGAAAAAGGGGAAAATCTCTTCAAAACGTCGATGTTTTTGGACAGAGCTAACACCCAGATTTATCCACGTATCTATTAGAGCCATGTTCTCCAGCCCCTTCTATGTGCCACACTATTGCTAGACACCGGAACAGATGTGAGACAGGGTTCCTTTCCTCAAAGAGGGCTCCGTCAGTGGTGGAGAAAAGTGAACAGATACGCGACACCAAAAATCAATTCTGAGCCATCTCATAGAGTTGAAGAGAGCGAGAAGAGCACAACCAACTCTCCCTGGGCTGTTGGAAAGAATTCACAGAGGAGGGCATTGGGAGAACAGAATTAATACCACCTTTAATGGTAACCATGTGCTTTTGTTTCCCTCTATACATAGTTGTAACTTGTTGGCTATATACAGAAACACAAGAATTAGTATGCTAATGATTTGTACTCTGATGTGGTGCTAATTTATGTGAAGTCAGTCCTGTCTTCAGACAATTCACATTTCAGTTTTCTGAACAGAATGGATAGATTCCATCAAGCTTCTTCTTAGTCGCTAAGAACTTCATAAATTCCCCTTTGTAATTGACTCGCTTTCAGACAATAATTGTTAACTGATAAACAGGAGAATTGTCAGGTGTAGAATTGGTGGTGAGAGTAAGATAGTTTCTCTGTGGCACTTACAAAAAATCTCTGATAAGACCTCTGATCCCATTAAAGATATAAACTCTTCAGATGGAGTCGATGACAGCACCATGGGCTGCCTGAGTCCTCACCAGCTTGGCTGTTCTCAGCACATGTTCAGCCAAAGGGGATGAAATCAATGCAAGAATTTCATGGCCTCCAAGAAAATTACTGTTGAGAGATGACCCAGTTCTTTGATTGGTGTAGTGATATGAATGTAGTGATATCCACCAGCTGCTTAAATTATTTCTATTATATGCATTTACTTTCAAATGGCTTTAGTATTTTAGCATAAACTGCCACTTGCTTTCCTCCCAGACTTGGGCTTTGGGCACTTTTAAAGCAGCAGGCAGAGGCAGACCTGGCAAAAGCAGCATGCCACTCTGTATCTCACGGGGCAATGAAAGCGTTTTTGCTTCGATCCCTTAATGATTAAGAGTTAAGAAAGTGGCATGAGTAGATTAGTGATTCCAAACGGAATTTCTCCCCCTCCTTCATTGCATCCTTATTCACAAGGGTCACAGTTGGTGGTGTGAGTTTAAATCCTGGGACCCCGAGCACTGTACTGCACTTCCCTTCCCTGGCCCATGTTAGTTCTGTATTGATGTGCTCTCGCTTTACAGTCTTGTGTCTGCATTGACTTCTGAAAAGTCTTCAGAGGATTCTGTTTTGTCCCTATGAAAGATCTGGATGTATGTGAAGAGAGAAAGTGAGTTAACAGAGTCGGAAAGGTAAAACAGGAAGCTAGAGCAGAAGCTACAGTAACCTTTGCAAATGAACGAAATTCCGTGGGATTCTTTGTCGATCTGCCACCACTGTCATACCCAGAAGCCTCCTCCCACTCCCTCCCTACTCCCCAGACCATTATCTTTACTGAACCCTCACCTCACCCCCCACCCCAGGATACAGAGAAAGATGGACTAGATATGACAAAGACATAAAACAATAACAAGAACAACAATCTTTTAAATTGGACTATTTACTGAGGACTGACTCTATGCCAGGCACAAATCTAAGCACTTTCACATATTAACTTATTTAATCCTCGCCACAACCCCATGAACACATGCTACTATTCATCCCTTTTAGTTTAGAGGGACTGAGGCAAAAGAGCTAAGTAACTCACCTAAGGTTACACAACTAAAGTGGCCCTTTTTAGTCCACTCTTCTGCTTGGGATAACTGTAAAGGGTCAAATAAGGAAACTGTATAAGGAATTAATGTTAACTTCTATTTTTCTTTGCCAGATGGAAAAGCAAGTATTGGGAAATGTTGGGGAGACATTTATGCCCCTTCTGAGGAAAAGGCATATGATCTTTAGCCTCTCTGGCCTGATAGTATCCTTTTGAATATGTGAGTCCCTGAGCCACCCCTAAGGAGCCCCATGTCCAGACAGGTCATACCAGATACTTTGCCATTCCAACTGAATGCATGGCTATGTGAATACTATGGACAATGTCTTTAAAACAGTTGTGAACAGTAAAATCCCATGACACACCTTCCTGGGGACCCACATATGGCCATACTCATCCATGTGTGCCAGTATGTTACCAGTTGCTGGTAGCAGGAGTTCAGATAATGTGTAATTTCTAAATGGCATTGGGTTCTCATTCTAACCCAAGTGTTTGGAAAAGAGCAAGTTTATGGTTTCCAGCATATCTTTGGTTCAAAGATATTCTGGGACCTGACCTTCCTACATGTCTACTTGGAATGTAGTTTCCATGGGGAACCTGTGAGATAGGTATTATCTGGAAGAGCTTCCTTGAGAGCTCCCTGGCTTTTATCATTCTTGAAAAGTGCCCCTGGAGACCAGCGTGCAAATGTAGGCAGGGCTGAAAGATTTCCCACTGCTTGATCTGACTCTGACTGTGGGCTTAGGTTGGGTTTGCCCAATGACTTACTTATTTATAGTAGCCAACAGTTAAGCATGACATGGTAGAGCATTGGGTGACTTCCCAAAAGGCACCCAGTCAGCTGGCCCCCTCAAATTCCTTTGGACAACTCCACAGAGGAAGTGACTGGGCTTGCACTGGGTGATTGGTAGTGAGGGTTGGGCATTGTTGCCTGCCTGCTGACCAGCAGCATGAAGAGGAAATGGTGCAAGTCCATGGTCTGTGCCTTCATGCCTCGTGTGTGTGCTTCATGCATTTGGGAAGAGGCAGCCCCACATCATAAAACCTCCCTGAAAGCCACTGAGGTACCTCTCTAAAAAACGTAATAGATTGCACTGAAAGCCTGGCTTTGACTGATGTGAGGTTTGGGACTATACCCAGGTAAGAATCCATGCAGCAAGGAGATCAGAGAAGGCAGATGACCCAGCGTAGGGCCAAACTGTTTACCAGCAGATGTGTTTTTGAAAATCTTCCTTAACTGGCCATGGCAGCGGAAAATATCCTGCTGTTAAACGCATCTGCAATCCGCTGCTCTCCCAGTCCACCTACAAAAATTTTGACCTTTAAAGAAATGATGGAGAAGCTGGTGATTTTTTCTATGGCATTGAAGCTCAGTCTATTTTAGGCTCCAAGGCAATTGCAGCCCTCTTTGCTCCCTATTTCGCATCACTTTTAAGTCTTGTCCTGGCCACTATGAACCCTTCAGCACTTCTCCCTGTTCAATCACTCGAGTCAAGATCTGTGATTTGCAGATGACATGTACATTTCTTGGCTGATGGTTGCCGAAGCAGTTTATAAACCTAAGGCGGTTAAGGGGAGGGGGGCAGTGAAAGACCAGATTACAATGGGAAAACTGTAACGCCACCCTAAATTCCTATTTTCATGCAAATGTATAACTGCTTTCTCATTATTTTGATTGAAGGGAAGGTAGCTCAATATTCCTGTTGGTGTGAATTACCATATTCATGTTTTCAATGACCAAACAATTGGCTGATTTCTATTGTTTGTCACTCCTATGAGAGTGCAGCACTTTAGAATCCTGGGTGGGGGGAGGTGTCATTAAAAATACCTTCTCCCCTACAAAATGTCCAAACAAGAGATAAAATCTTAGATTCTTCTTATTATGACAATGTGTTACAGGAATACATCAAATGACGTTCAGCTTCCTCAGCTTTAGAACAATGAAGGCTGCGTTTTGGATCATCTTTCATTTGAATATCTACAAAATATGCAAATTACCGAATCTATGAGAAAAGTTATTTTGGTGTCATTTATTGAAATATTCACTCATTTAAAAAAGACCATCGTAATCTAAAACAGACCTTAGTTGATTTTTAAGCAGGCATGATACATGTATAAATATAATGTGATCTGAAACACGCTAATGAGATTTCCATCAGAAGGATTACTGAGGTTCTGTGTTCAGACACCGAGAAAAGCCAAGTGGGTGTATCAAGCCCCCATTCCAAATCTTCAAAAACAAATTTATTGAAGTGTCTCAATTTTACCACACACCCTAACATCTGCATATGGGCCAGATTCTTAATCCTGTCACACTGTGAGGCTGCAGATTAAGAGAATGTATAAACAATGCCTCTGTCGCTACACATAAATATAGACTGCTAAATCAAGTGTGGGCTTTGTAACACAGAGACTCCTTATCTTAAGCAGGTTTTGCATTAACCATTGTTCGAATCCTCAAAAAATTAAAAAAATAAAAGCAGTGATAGCCTCTGATATTCTCTTCCTTTATCGAATTTAAAGGAAGTTCTCCATAAGTAGAAGCTACATATAAATGTTTCAATAACAAATATGAAGCAAAGAGGAATTAACACAGAAAGAACACTTCACTAGGTGTCAGACATTATGCTCGATGCTTAATGTACATTATTCCAGTTAATAGGAAATCAATAAAATAAGTATTCATTGAGATTTCACATTTCAGTGTTCTGTACTAAAATTATCTTACTTTGTATCTATGCATTTGTTCCCTTACCTTTTTACTACTGTTTTGTTTTAAACGTCGTGTAAAATATAAGAATGTTTGTGAAGAAGTTACTGAGACTTTTGCAAATCCCCAAATCCATAAAACTTCTTCAAGAAAACAAGTAGAGAATAAAGTTACAGTATCTAGTTAAATGACTCACTCCTGCCTCCCAGTGCGAGCAGTTCGGATTCATGCCTCAGCAAAATTACAAATTACTACATGTTCTGGGCTTTCAGGGTCATTTAAGAACAGTCAAAACCATGAATGTTAAATCCACAATTGCCAAGGGCTCATTGTCCTACCCATGTCAGCATGGTGCTCAATTGTTATTTTCAGTGACAATCAAAATAGCTTCCATTTAAATTATCCACCACAAGCTTTTATAGGATTTCAAACTTCTGACAAGTCTATATTTTGTTTTACCTTTTGAGTTCCATTCGTTCAAAGTCAATATAAGATAAAGTCTGGATGTTATGATGGTGCCTCAGAGATATTGAAAAAAAATCATTAGAGACAATAACATTCATAAAACACTGGAAAAAAGGTTGAGTTATAGCCCCTTGCAAGTTTCTAAAACAAGAAAAAAGCATAACTGCAGAAAATATGACCGTATTTTCAAAAGTGTATAAATCACCTGTTTAAATTATGAAATATAAGCCAGTTCTATTTATTTTGTTACTGGTTGAAAAATCATAAATTTTCCATCAATGTAGGCAATAAAAGCAAAGAAAACTGTGATCACTTTGGATTGCCTCTGCCATTGATACCATGTGTACCGAACTTGGGTCATGTTGGCTTTCCTGCAGGAACTGTGTGTTCATGTCAATATTTGTTGAATTGAGAATCCCTCAGATGACTGATTTTTAAGATTCTAATTTAATTCTTCTAGTCTATGATTGGGTTCTATTTTTGGTAATAGTGATAATTCGAACACATGTACAAATAAAAGCTTCTTTCTCTCTTTTTTTTTTTAGTGATTTGGAGATCAATGTCTCACAGAGACTACTTCTTCAACAGCCCTGTCTATATTCCTCTTCTATCTGTACCCTTCTGCCACCACATACCTTTTCCTTCATGTGGTTCTGAGTTCCTAAGAGAGGCCCAAAAGCAGTACTGAATGTTTCAAGACTAAGAAAACCAAAGTACAATGCTTTAGGACCAATGACAGCAACCCATGGGACCTCACCAAAGACTGATGTGTCAATTTCTGCATCAATTTCTTTTATCCTGAAACTCAACAACATTTCCAGAGAAGAATGCAAAAAAGGGCACATGTTATATAAGGCCCAAAGCAGGGAGGCTGTCATATACTTGCCTCATATACTTCATTTGCTACTGAAACCGAGACAGGGCTGCCCTGCCCTCCATGTTTGGTTGGAGAATGGGTTGAGATGATCTGGAATAGTAGGATTTGGGGTAGAATTGGTTTAAAGCAGCAGAAATGCCTCCTGGGACAGAAAAAACCTACATCAGCTCTGAACACAGATCTGATCCTGGCAAGACTCTCTTGGGTAGAAGTTACACCAATACAGCAATTTACTTGTTGTCTATAAGAGTTAACATAAGCTGCTTCCAGTGGTGTTCAAAGTGCTCAACCGAGTGGCCTGGGCTTTCGGGAATTGGAGAATTCTCTTCTTCATGTGTTCTTACGTATATATCATTTGCTATAAAAGTCAGAGTTCAAACTGGTCACTTTTACATGAATGAGTTCATGTGCCTAATTCCTAGATCCCACACATCCTTCATTTTTTTCCCCCAAGAGAGTAAACAGAAGCTCAGAGAAGTAAAGAAGCTAACCCTGAGTGCAGAGGAGCTGAAAGATTGCAAGTCCCAGATACCTTGGTTTCCTAGGTCAGAAAAATAAGCACAGTGTTGCAGACAGAATATCTTCAGCCTTTAGAAAAATTGCCTTAGCAGTAAAATCTGTGATTGTCCCCCTTGATATAAATTCACCTCACATTTTATATCCATATATTAAGATAATGTATTTCACAACAAAATCTATCAAATCTAATAAAAGAGATTTTCATAAGCAAGGAGGACTAAATAAATTATTACCTGGTTATATCTTTGGTTGTCTAAGTTCCTTTGAATATCAAGCTTGTGATCATGGACTCATTTGCATTACTAGCCTAATTTATCTGCATTTAAAGTCTACATCTACAGACAATTAGATCAGAAGTGTTCCTGGTTTCAAATTCCATTTTCCTCTGGAAATAACGAATCACAGAAGAGTTTACACAAGTTAAATGAATGTAACCAAATATACTCATAGCTCCAGAAACTGTGAACGATCTGGTGATACTGAGGAAGCAATTACATTCTTAATTGGCATCAAATGATAGGCAATTAGTTTCATGGTAAATATTCATTCTCTCTTATCAAATCTATTATTTGCATTAGAGATGTGACATTTAGCCTTGTAGAAGGAACCAATTTCATTTGTTTTTCGAAAGCATTTTAATTGAGGACTAAGACCCAATCTCTCCCCAAATCTTGCAAAGGAGAACTTTGCTGTTTTGTTCAGTAACACCAAAACAAATTCTAAGCATCACCTATCTTTAATGTTAAAGTCCCCTGAGTAAAAATAAATCTCAGTTATTCAAGTGAGATGAAAAAATAAAAGCAAGTTCAGTAAAAATTTAGGGACAGTCTATTAAAGGGAATATTTAGTTGTCAATTGCTGTATAAGTAACATCCCAAAACTTAGTCACTGAGATCACCATTTATTATTTTTTATCTCTCATAGTTCTGTGAGTCGATTGGGCTCAGCTGGGTGGTTTTCACTTGGAATTTCTCACAGATTTGTAGCTGGTATAGGAGTCATCTGAAGAGCTAACTGAATTGGACATCTGAGATAGATTCTTTACTACCATTTGTCATTTGGGATAGATGAACACCTGGGGACTGTCTGGGCATCTCTCTTGTTCTCCACATGGCTAACTTGTGTTTCCTCATAGCATGGAGGTTTCAGGAAAGTCAGATTCTTACACAGAAGCTGGCTTCTCTCAGAGCAAGCTTTCCAAGAGAACCAGGCAGAAGTCATAGGGTATCTTTTGACCTAGCCTAAGAGTCCTTACAGCATCACTTCTGCTGTATCCTATCAGTGAAAGCAATCACATGCTAGCCCAGGTTCAATAGGATAGGAACCAACTTCAACTCTAGATGGAGGAATGGCATACAGAGGAGGAGGAATTGTTGGTGGTCATCTTGAAGACAAACTATCACAAGAAAGTAAACAATATTATACCTGTAATGTGTCTATCAGATGACTTCGGAAAATACTGCCGCTTAGTTTTGCCACATAGAACATGTATTTATAGAATATATTAGTCAAGGCCAAATGTTAGGGAAAACTTCCGTGGTCTGCACAAGTTCCCACAGAGGGCATGGCATTTCCACTCTGCTCTCCATGAGGGAAAAACAAGAGAGGAAATTTTCGGCCTCTCACCACAAACTCATTCAATCCTCCCCTTGGGAAGAGGAGTGACTTATCTGAAGAGTGTGTTTGGAAGAAGTAGTTGAGCTGGTGAAACTCAGCTTCTGTTGGTTTTTCTTTTTAATTGCTGTTGTAGAGGCAGCCTGGAGTCCTGCTCAGCCAAAGACTGAAGGGCAAGTCTGCTTAATTGAGAGCTGAAATATAGGGGAATCCTTTGGGCTCCCACCTCTATGACATGTTCTTCAGTCCAGAGACGGCTGACTCTGATGTCTAATTTCTTCATTAGTCACAGCTTGGGGGTGTATAATTCTCAAACACTCTTTCCTCCTCAAAACAATTTCGGGGCGGGGGGGGGTGGCGAACAATTTCTGAAGGTAGAATTTGAGTTGAAGAGCACTCTTTTTCTTCTTTCTACCATTTATTGGATGTTTATTTTATGTCAGGTACTGTTCAGTATTTTATCTTTCTTTGCTAGTTTAGTCTTCACAGCAACTTCGTATAATAGATATTCTTCCCCTATTTTTCAGGTTAGAAATCTGAGGCCCAGTGTCAAACAGTGGCCATGCGGTAACACAGGTTTTGAGCATAAGTGGTTGACCTTCAAAACCTGTGTTCTTAACGACTATGCTACTTTGTACCATAAATCAGCTCCATAAATGCTTTCTTTCATTCATGCATATTTTTTGACTGATAATATTCCTGTGTGATTTGTTTTAGTAGGTTTTTGTATCGAATAATGATAATGATAATAATACATGTCAAGCACTTACTATGTGTCAGGCACTGCTCTACAGCTTTCCAAGGATGAACTTATTTAATCTTCACAATAATGCTGTGAGTTAGGTATTATTATTATTTTGTTTTTGCAAGTAAGGAAACTAGGCACTGCAGATCTAAGGTCATGTTGTAGGATGCTGTGTAAGATGGTTTCTGGGACACTGGAAACTTCTTTCATAACCCAGTGTCTTCTCTACTTGTTTCTTGATGTCTATTTCTTCATTAAAAAGCACAGCACAGGAAGAAAGATTTACATGCACACACACACACACACACGCACACACTTAATACCTCACTATGGGTGTCATGAATGCAGTCTCAAGAGCAGGTTCTGATGGGATGGTAGGTAAGGTATTCTGGGGGAGGGACTACCCCAAAAAAGGGGCATTATAAAGAGGAGGAGAAAATAAGACATAAATGAGGAGACACTGATTTCCTTCCACTCCAAATCTTCCCACGGAAGTTCCTTTTTCTATTACATTCTTACTCAGTAAGTCCTCCTTTCCCTAGAATTCAAAAAGCAGGAACTATTGAGAAAGTAGCTCAACTAAAAGTATATTTCCTGCTGTTTATCTCCTTCCAGAACTGGCTGAAGTTTACTTTTTGGTACTCCAGAGACCTAGCTTCTTCTTGCCTTCTTCCAATGTGGTCTATTTAATCTCCTGTCGTGTGGGAAATTATGTTCAAAATCTCTGTGATCCTCTGTCCATAGTAAGTTATGCATGTAGTGACAAGTACATGCCACAAGGTCTTGAGATTATATCTGCAATGTGTTGCTGCCGACTGTTGATCAAGATAGGCTGGAAGAAAAACATTATTTTCAGGTGTGAAAAACCGTCACCTTTATCAAATAATTTTTCTTGCATTTTTCCCAAGACGTTGTAGCCTATTTAAACTTGGGAGGTTAAGTTTGTAGCATTCATTATGACTGAAAATTTAGTTCGCACAATCATGATGCTCTCTTTATTAGGTGTTACCGTTAAACAATATTAAAATAAACACAGTGTGGCTGGCCTTTTGAAAGCTACATGGCATGTTTACTTCTTTGCTTGGTTTCTTAATTGCATTTATTCATCTTTCTGACTACTGGTACCATGGCTACCCACAATATTTGCTATTTTGGGATATGTGGTTTTATATTTTCCAATGACAGCATTTGATGGGGAGACATCTTATTTGAGTGGTTTGTGGTATCTTGTGGTTTGAATTATTGGCTGACAGTTTGCCACAATCGCAGCTCTTATCTTTGTAAATGGAGGATGGTGGCTCTTAAAAAACTCACTTAATCAAGAATCCCATGACAATGGATGAACAAGGCCATGGAAATATCAAAGCATACCTCTCAGCTTTTTAAGTGTGTCAGAGGATCACGAAAATGTTTGAAAACAACATATCCAGAATGAAAAAAAAAAAAAACGATCATGAGATTAAAAATTTATGCTTGCCTATTTAAAAACAATGAAAAAGGTAACCGTCCACACCCATTTTGTTCAAGAAACTGGAGCAGATTGATTAATCCAGACTCAGTCTGGGGAAGCGCCAAACACTGATAGAGGTATACTCAATATCTTTAAGATTTTTTTTTTTTGAAAAATATAAAGGCAATCTTGTGGACAAATTTGAATATTGGAGAATTACACATAATCCCATCACATTTACACCCATGTTTGCACTTTTGTCAAATTTGTCCCTACATAGATCTATGTTTTCTTTCATAGTTACAGTCATAGAAGGTAGGCTATTCTTTAAGCTTTTTGCCTTTCACACTGTAGGGGACTCTTTGTTCCCTGTTTTTACATAGCCACGTGTATTGAAATTTGTTTCATAAGTTTTATGTTATGTTTTCAGAGGAAGAAACATGCGCATGTGCTTCCCTTGTTTTTTACTGTTGAATAATACCCTTAGAATGAATTTTCATAGCAGAGCTTATTGCTTCAAAAAGGCATGAATATTTTAGTGCTCCTTATTAACTTGCCAAATTGCTTTCCAAAGAGTTTGCCACTCCAACAGTATGAGAGTAGTAATTTAATTTCAATCCAACAGTGGCACTACCATTGTTATTATATTTCCCATTGTAATAGAAATCTTCAAAGATTTAAACCAGACTAGATTGTCTTTTTAGAGCTGCTGCTAAACCAACACCTTGGTATCTTTGTTCTTGGGGGTAAATGAGCTAAGGAGGAAGAACCAACTAAAAAGATCACAAGACAATTTGTGCTCACTGGATCCACTGGATGAGAGGCTTTTCAGACTGGCTCATGGTATTCTCTGGCAAGAGGAAAACCAGTCAAGTGCTACTTCGGGCCTCAGGCTGGGAAGACAGGTACAGCCTTGTCAGTGTCAAGGAAGAACATGGGTAGCAGGAGACCTGAGAGTGAATGAAAATTGAATTATCTTTACTTCGAGGACTTGTCTATTGAGAAACAGCAGCGCTGGCAACCATTTACTATCAACGAGAGGCAGTTCCAAGAGAAGAATATAAAATATGCTCTGCTCAACCCCACGAAACTCAGAGTGGCTCACAATGGCCAATTTATTATTTTTACCCTGTCCAGTGACATGGAAGGATGCATCAGGGAGCTGCTAGCCTCTGCGATGAATAACTTAAGTCAGGCTGCAACATGTGAAATAATTCAGCTGACCAGGATTTATAACACTAGTGGATTTTTTGCTTTCTTTGGGGTTCATGAAGCATGGTGTTGAGAGATACCACAGGAGTCCTGTGATGAAGTTACATATCTATTTCTCTTCCTCATTTTTATTTTTTTGGTATTTTCATATTATTTTATTGCTTAGTTCAGATGTCTTTCTAAGCAGAGTTCAGTCTCCTAGGGGACTCGTCTCTTCTGACTTTGAAAATTAGAACCACAGACAGATCAGACTCCTAAATACCGTGTTTTTATACTCCCTTCTTCACATACCTAGTCCCAGATGGTTTTGACCGCCTGGTGTTGTGTGGACTGTGTCGGGCTGCAATTTATTTTGCTCAGTTATTTATGAGCGCTTGCCCAAATAAGAGGGGTGGAAATGCAGCAGCATGCTTACGGTTTGGCCCACCTCATTCCTCGGGTCATATGTCAGTTTGGCTAGATTTACAAAAGGGGGTTCCACCTGCCACCATTAGAAATAGCTTCAGGAGCTACCTGTGGCCGGATTCCTCTCTCTCCAGGTGAGCTCCAGGCACAATTCCATGGCGCTAAGGAGAGTCTGAATCTTTGTGCTCCAAGTAACTCGAAGGACCAGGACACCGGGCAATCACATATTCTATTCCTTGCACATTACATAGATATTAGAGCTGGAAAGACCCTCAGAAGATCATTTGGTCAAATTCTCACCTTCCTATGCTTGTTCTCTAAAAGGCCAGTACTTTCTAACATCCTTTTTTTTTGGTCATCATTTAGGAACTGCATTAAAAGCCATCCTTTCTTAAGTTATTCTGTAGCCCTTCCAATTCCTGTTTTAACTAGGATAGTTTAATGAAATCCTTCAAGTAATTAAGAAAGGAGAAAAAACTCATGTGAAAGTGGAATTTGGAGGGCAGCTCTTTTTTTCCCTCTGTTGACAACCCTCCTTGACTTCTTAACATCACTGAATCGACGAGTCCCAGAGTCTTGAGAGGTTACTGCCTGATCACAGGTTAAATATTTTAATATTCACTGATTGAGGGAAAGTACCATGAGCAACTAATGCAAGATCCTTGAATGCTGAGGGCATTAGTGGCTCCATAAAATGTAAATGCATTTTTAATTATCTCAAGTCACTGCACGCCCAAGTAGTTCTTTTACAAGAAAAACACAGCCTACTGATAATGAGCACGAAAATTACTAAGATTGGTGGGGCAAACCTCTTAAACCTCTTTTTTTTTTCCCCTCCAAGTTTTGATATGACTTGCTATTTGTTGTATTTCCTTTTCTATATTCTATAGATAAATGTAGAGACTCATGAGAGATTGGAGGGTTAGAATTTTAGTAGTTTCTATCTGGGGGGCTAGAGCTCAAGATTATTATTATCATCATGACTTATTTTATTGGATTCATGAAGCTTATGGGGTCTTAAGAAACCCTGGTTACACCAGTAGTTGCAAAATGATGTTACTTTTAAATGTACGTTTCATCTGTTACCTTATTCTATGGCTCCGGCATCCCCATGAAGCAAATATTTTATTGCCATTTTTCAATGGTAAAACAGGACAAAAGACTTATTTGTGGCCATTCAACGGTCTTCAGTCCACTGGCCTTCAGTCCTGTGCTCTGTCTTTCACAAAGTCACCAGATTTCTTTAAGAGCACTATTGGAAGTGATTTGAAAGCTGCATTCTCAGGCTATCAGAAAGTGGTTCACCAGAGGTGTTTCTTCACCACTCTCATTCTTTAATGTCACCTGACACCAAAAACCTCATTATGGGAAACACTGAATGTGGATTTGACTAGTCTGCTGACAACATCCTGCCACATGTCAGAAAATTACCCAAGCTGATCCCTCTGATAAGGAACATTTGATGGCGGCAGACAAGGCCTTAGTGGAGGTCCCTTCCAGCCCCAGATACGGAGGCAAGTCTGGTCAGTGATCCTCACAGACACTCAGGAGTTGGCACAGAATTAAGAGCATTCTCCATGAGTGCTGGGACTTGAGAAGATGCACCACATGCCTAAGTGTGGTGCATCAACCATGCAGTATATTCTTGCACGTTCAAGGCCCGAGCCCTCCTGCTGTCATGCTGACATTAGGTGGCTGCAACTTGAACAGAAAGGAATAGTCGCCACCTGCTTCTTGACCATCTTCGGTCTGCTAAGCTTCCTCACACAAGCTGAAATGCAACCTGACATTACAGATTTTGCGTGGATTTCAGAGCAAAGTTAAGAAGACTCTAAAATCTAGGGCAGTCCTTTATGACAGAGAGCTGGAGGGGAGACCTGGGAGAGGATCATCTTTGTATTGGTCCCCTCTGTGACCCTTTCTCTCACAGCACATTGTATTGGGGACATATTATTTACCCTTTGTCTCCAGCTATCACCAGTTTAGCTCCCTCCCACTTTACCCTGAGTGACAGATGAGCTAACTCCACGATGCAAAGCTGACACCTGGGCTGGCTTTATAACATGAGACCTGTACAGTCCCAGAGGATCTTGAGCTCAGAAGGGTGCTGCACTTGGTTTAATTCTCTGACGTTACATCTTGATATTCTTAATAAGTTTAGAACGAGGAGCCTTACATTTCCATTTTGCATGGGTACCACGAATTATGTAGTCTGTCACACCAACTCCATTGGGTTTCCTGGCATCCCAGGCAGGAGAGCAGGGAGGAAACTTAGAGGCCATTATCTAGTTTGATCCTCGAAGATTACAAAGAAGGACCTGCAGAGTGGTCACTGGGGTGACTGGCCTGAGGTTACCCAGGAAGTTAGAGGCAGGTGGCAGCTGGGGTCAGTCCTCTTCACTGCTAGCCAGTGCTCTTTCTCCTGTACCACAATCTTAAAACCATCTCCAAAGCACAGCAACAAGTTCTGCTTCACGGCTGGCCATGGAAGCTGTGGCGTCTCTCTCAGACACATTATATCCTCCTTTGCTTTGCCCATAAGGACCGAAGGTCAGTGATGTCAACTTGTTGCCCTGACTGTGCTCCTGCATTGCCTGTAAAAAGCACCCTTCAAAAGTTTGGTAATAACGACAGATAATGGAAACTTTGGCCTACGTGTTTCAATCATGGCATCAAAACAACATTTTATCGCAATCAAAGGAAAAGTGTCACAAATAGGTTATCATTACTAATAATTAAATTAGTGGTGCTTGTGAATGATTTATACTCACATTTGCACAACTATGCACATGAGTGTGATTGACTTTCTGAAATGATCATTCCCATTCCCTGGGATTGTTATGCACTTTCTGGTGTGGATGTAATACTGAGTATAACCTTGGGAGGGTGTCCCATGTGAGATGTCATCGCTGCTGTGAAGAAGAGTCACTGAGAATTGAGGATACATGAGGCATTTACTCCTCCAGATTCTCCAAGATTTATTTTAAGCCAGGTAATAAGAAAGTCACCTATTTGTGTTGCATCACTCTAACTCCACAAGTTGAGTAGTTTGGATAAAATTATAATTTCAGAGTATGTCCAGATTACTTACTGAGAGCTGATTCAAGACACCTACAGCACTATGAAAACATCTTTGCACTCTGGGTAGCATTGCTATCAAAGACCTTGTACCTTAAGTTATTCACGGACCTTCATATTAAGATCCTATGTGGTAAAATCCTCCCAAAGTGAGAGTTAGGGTAAGTTTGTTTCTCTTGGTGACATAACAGACACTGAGAACTATTTAACCTTGCATTTTCTTCCTTGATTATTTTGGTTACCAGAAAGCAAGGATGCCCAGAACTAGGTTTTTCTTTTTCAATTGCTCATGCTTTTATTTATATTTTAATAAATGTTTCCCTTTATTTTTCTGCTTTTCTTTCAATAAATTTAAAAGATATAGAGATATGCAAAGAAGTATGTAAGCACCTACATTTCCAATTCTCATAATTAACATCTGTTAATATTTTGTTATCTTTGTTGTTGGTAATTATTTTTAAATGAATAAAGCACTCCCATTAGTTATAACCCACCCACGTCCCAGCCCCACTGTTCTTCAGTGTCCCTGGACCAATCACTAAGATGAATTTTGGGGTCTGTTTTCTATACTTCTACACACAAGTATGTGCATTTATTTTTTAAAAAAGTATTTTTGTGTGACTTAAACTTTTACATAAATAGAATACTGTATATACTTATGCGTTTTGCATGTAATTTTTTTGAGGTCTACTCATGCCAATGTTTATTGATTTGAATCGTTCCTTTTGGAAGCTGTATAGTGATCCATCATATAAATATTTACCATATTTGATTTATTCCTTCTCCCGAATAAGGAACACTTAAGTTACTTCTGATATTTTTCCTTTTCCCACATAATGGTACTATGAACATTTTAACATGTTCTTTTTTGCACACGTGCAAGAATTTCTCCAGGGTGTCCATGCAATCCTTTATACACATGTAGAAGAATTTCTCGAGTACAGAGCCAATAGCAAAGTAACTAGCACAGAAGATTCTGAGTTACTGTCTCTCTTTACTACATGTGTCTTTTATTCCATGTTAATTGATTTTGCCTCTGATATCTCTGAATTTTTTATAAGCTTTTTCACATCCTTCCTAGAATTAAGTGTGTCAAAATAAAAAGAACCAGGTAGGTCATTAAAACTTTTAAAGATCTGTCTACTTTCTGTAGGGTCAGTGTGCAGATGCTCAGGAAAGAGAAAATCCTTTATTCTTGGGCAAAGCTAATTATTTAGAAGGAATCCTTCCACCCTACCAAAAGAAACAAAATCTGAGTGAAAACACGAAATTTCATCCTTAAGATTTTAAAAGAAATAACAAAGAAATAGAAGAGATAGAGGTGATCAAGAGCTCTGTGGCAGCAGCTTTCTTTTTCTTCATATTCTTTTGTGTTAATGTTCTTAAGCATCCTGAAAAGGCTGTGGGACTGTCAATGTTAAACCAATGTGTTCACATGCACTCTCTCCTCCATCTACCCTCCTCATCAGAAGGGCTTTCGCCTAGCCTCTCCATCCCCAACAGCCAGGGCTTGTATCAACTAGGCCTTTGACTGCAGAGTGGAAACTAATTCAATTGGATTAAACCATAAGGAATATTTATTTCTTCACAGATGTTCCAAGACAGGGACATCCCAAGGTTGGTTATTTAGTGTCCCAGCGGCAGCATTAAGAACTGGGTTCTTTCTAACTTTTTGTTCTGTTATCATCAGTGTATTTCTCTTTACACTTCAGACTACCTCCTCTTGTACCTGCATGATGGCTGAAGGACTTCCAGACATCATATCAAGGCATAATAATGTGAAAGAAACAGGTCTATTTCTTTGTGCATTTTTTTTTTTTCAGTTAGAGAGGAAACCTTTCTGAGAAGTCCACCAGCAATGCTCCCTGTAAGTCCTATTGATTGGACTATGTCACAGGTCAATTCCAAAATGCTCAATGGTGAGAGGACCAAGACCACAATGTTCTCAAATGAGATGTTAGCTAATGTGTGGGGTTTTTTTTGAATTGTTATAATAATGACTAGAGAGGGCATTGGCATTTAGTAGGTAAGGTCTGGAGATGCTAAACCAACTTGAACATATAGAACAGCCCCACACAACAAGGAGTGTTCCCGCTTGAATGCCAGTAGCATCCATATTTGAACTGGCTTAGACAGTCATGGTTCATCTCCTGGAGTTAGACATGCAGCAAGAACCTAATTCTCCTGACATATAGGGCCTTATAGATGAGGGTGATTTTTGTTGCATTACTGGAGTGTCTATTGTAAAGGAGGAGATGAAATCAACCCTTCCACATGACACTGCAGAAAGAAGTTAGAGGTTTGTACAGAGAATCACTCATAGAGTATGCATCTGGCTCTCTCATGCCCTGTTCCTTAAACCAGAGAGAAGTGGGTACCATGCAAACTCAGTCACATCTGGGGAGGGACTACTCTCCCCTTAACCTGACCCCAAGCAATCACATCTGTGATATTGTAATTCAATAAATAAATAAACAAACAAATCAATCAATCAATAAATAAAGTCTTTGTCCCCAGTTCTTGATTAGAACTCCTAAAACTTTTACAATTTCCTGTGCTATAAAGGTGCTGAGAGCATCTTTTGTCCTAATACTTAGTCTCTGACCTTGGTTCCTGACACAGAGCTCCTAAATCCCTTGGAATTTCCTGGGTAATAGGAATATCTTTTGTTCTAATGAGATGACTCTTGGTGTGATGCCTGATAGTTTCAGAATATGGGTGCTGGTCCCCAGAAAGACCAACCACAATTGGAGGCTTGGAACTCAGCCCCACCCCACATCCTGTGGGAAAGGAGAGGAACTGGAGATTGAGTCAATAATCAATCATGACTATGTGATGGAACCTCCATAAGAATCCCTGAACTATTGGGGTTTTGTAAAAGCTTCCAGGCTGGTGAATACCTCTGTGTACCAGGAGGGTGGCTCACTCCAATTCCATGAGAACAGAATCTCCTCTGTTCAATACCCTCCTATACTGAAGACCTCACTCTATATATCTCTTCATGTGGCTGTTCATCTGTATCCTTTATCATATACTGTATTGTATAATAAATTGGTAAACGTTTCCCTAAGTTCTCTGAGCTATTTTACCAAATGATAAAAACTAAGGAGGGGTCCTGGAAACCTCTGATCTGTAGTCAAGTTAGATAGAAGTATAAGTGACTTAGGTTCAAAAGAAGATTGGTGTCTGAAGTGGGGGGCAGTGTCATGTGACTTAACCTGTGGAATCTGACTCTAATTCTAGGTAGATAGTGTCAGAATTGAATTGAACTGTTGGACCTCCAGCTGGTGTTAGAGAATTGTTAAATCACGGAAAAAAACCCTACACATCCCATACATACGGAGTACAGAAATATTCAGTGAAATAGGAGTGTTTTTGCCTTACAACTCCCTAAAAAACTTTGGGTAAATGATAACATTTAGCTTCTCTGTGTTGTAGGTGCTTTAGCATGGCCTTGTATCTATGACATCATATCACTGGGGTTGATAGCAGTCATCTATGAGCTGAGACATTGTTCATGGGGAAAAGAACACTGAACTCGGAGTCACACAAACACAGTTAGGTTTGAGTTCGAGCTCTGCTATAGCCTACAATATGACCTTAACTTCTTTGAACTTCTGAATGGAAGCAATATCATTTGTTTTGCTTTCCCCCTAGGGTTTGTACACATAGCTAAACTGGTAGAGTAAGCCCTTCGGAGTTGATGATGTTCAGAGTTCTGCTGGCAAAAGTCTTGCATACAAGGCATTAGATATTTTAAATATTAAATATGTGGATTCCACAAGTTTAGTAATTTTGTAGTATATAAACTGAGTCTGCCTTAAGGGATGTTTACCGTCTTGGTATAAACTCTTAGTCACTCTCTTTTTAGGAAATAAAACTTGTGTAATGGTCAGGCTAGTTACAAGGGTGTACTCTATGAAAATTAATTCATTCATTTACTCAGCAAATATCTACATTTATTGTGCCTGAGGTGGTTCCTCTTTGCTCTGCTCTATACAACAAAAGACACAGTGATGGATTGACAGGACAGTGCATCTGAAAAGAGGAGCTGACTTTGACAGGAAGATCAACAGTATTACTTTGGGTTTGTTAAGTCTGAGATGACATCATGGCAAAATAGTCCATATCCAACCCACTTCACAAATCCCCAGAGAAAAGTACCAAGGTTGAATAAAAGTTGAGTGCTCCCAAATGGATAATGTATAGAAAAGCTAGAAACTAAAGTATGGAGTCCAATGGGGTGCAGAGGACTGAGGAGATAAGCATGACGAGCAATCGGTTACTCAGGATGGAGTTGAGTCAGTGGTGGTGAAGGATGGGTTTAATATGCATTTTGAGGGCAGACCTCATCAGGTTTAAAGATTCAACTGAAAATACAAGTTGGGTAGCAATTTCTATGAGTCTTGATTGGAGAAAAAAGATAGGTAGGGGACAAGATCTATATCAGAGTGTGAAGGAGAGAGTTTTAGCTTTTGTAACTTGGTGAATATAGGCCAGAGAATTCCCTACTTTGAGAAAGTTACGAAGAGCAGGTCGTGTCATTTGGACAAATAGCTGAGGTGACATCAGAAGTCGGTTCTGTGACTCCAGCACTAGACTGTTCTTATAGCAAAGATCTCAGACTGCGTCAGAAGCTTCCTGCCCAGCATCACCATTATTAATGCTATCACCATCATGTTTCCTTGAGCCTTCAAAACCATGACAGGAAAGACCCAGACATCGATGTCTAGCTAATGCTCCTTGGACACAATATCTCAGAAGGGTAAGACAGAGTGGTGTCCAAAATAAACATACGCAGGCCGTACTGCAAGTGACTTTCATGGAATCAGAAAGTCTAAGAAAAGAAATGAGATAGCATTCCTAAAAGCTACGAAACTTCAAGTACTTTTTGGGACTCCTACTGCTATGCTAATGCTATTACAAATTCTTTTCCCCAAATATAGCTGAGTTTCTAAGTCATTTTTGAAAGTGACTGTAGCTATATAAAACCATAGCTATAACAAAATGCAATCTGTTGATCTCTTCATGGTAGAGTCTATATATCATTTACACTTCACTTCTCTGTGGGTGGAAAAGCTTTTTTCATGGTTTATTTAGCAGGAAGTCATTTTGATCAGCAAGATGAGTAATACTTTACAGCTGTTTGCAATTACTGCCTCTACTCTGCCAGAAGTTTTGACTATTATACAAACTGAAATACCAAATGAGTTGAGGCAAGACAGGGAGAAGAGAAATGCATATTTCATAGGTCCATTCATGTCATGAGAAATTATCCATCATTTTATTTTTGATTTTATGTTTCTAAATTCAAAGTTACATTTCAAGGTAATGTTTAATTATCTTTCTAATTCTAAAGTTATTTTTTTCAATGAAAGGAAGTACAATCCATAACATTAGGTTTCCTATGACTGTTGAGAAGTCACTATAGCTTAAGTTCCACATGTATGTAAGTTTTCACAGTTTGTCTAGGAAACAAAATACAGGCCTTAATCTGCATATCCGTCCCTTCAAAATGCCAATTGTGAAAATACAATGATCAAAATATTTCAATTACCAAGAGGATAAAATGATAAATGTTTTCCCCTTCTCATCTAACATAAACTTGATTTAACAAATCCACATCATGAGGAATTTAGGAGCCTTTCATAAATTATCAGATTGATAAGTAACCAGTTTGTAGAGAGTAAAAGCTGGGAGCTAGTGAAGAACAGACCTAGGTTCGAATCCTGACTCCCTTATATGTGTGACTTAGGTAAAGTGCTTAATGTGAAAAAAATGTGAATAATAATAATGCAGTCTATCTCATAAAGTAATCATGAGAATTAAATAAGATGATACATATAAAGTGCTTAGTACAGTGCGTAGCACTTATTAAAGTCCTTCATAAATGGTAACAAAGATCTTTCTAGAAAGAATTCTTCATGGCTCTAAGGTCCAGGGATCATGCACCTAACAAGGAAAATATGCTTGCCTCTCAAACTTGCTAACCTGGACCACATAAACTGTGTCCCACCTACCACCTCACCCCCACCCAACACACACACACACACACACACACACACACACACACACACACACACACACACACACGTTCAGATGAGGAAACGAACCTAGGAAGAAAAGCCTTGAGATTAAGTTCTGAATTTCTCTGATCGGTTCCCATACCCATTCATGAACTAGAGGAATGCTGAACTCTCATTGGCTAGGCCTGGGTCACAGGCCCACCTCTGGGGACAGAGGAAGAATCAGCTTAGTTAATTGATGTGGAACAACTGAGCTCAGGTAGATCTCCCAGCAAAATATCGGTGCTGTTTTCAGAGAAGAAAAAAAAGATAAAAATAGAATTAAAATGAACAAAAATATTGAATCTCTACTATAGGCCTTTCTCTTTCCTCAGCAATTGACCAGAGGGTACTTGGGATAAACTGATCTAGATTGCAATGATTTATTAAAAGTGTCATGCCTATTCAAATCGCCCTATTCAAACTGACAACGATTTATAAAACTTGACTATATCCAAAAGCCAGCACTCCAATGAAAGGGTAATGCAATGTATTATTAATACATATTAATAATTAATAACTACTCTTAGGGTTACCCTGTTCTTCACTTAGCAGAAGATGTTAGATGATAGACAAGCAATTGATCAAAAGGTCAGAGGGCTTGCATGCATTCTTGTGATGTAGCAAGCACTGGAGAACTGCTGTGAATATCCTAGGAATTTTATGTAGGTATCAGTAAAGCAAGATTTTGGTTTCCAAACATTGACCCCAGTTCTAGTTTGGTGAACTTTAAATTTTCCATTCTCATTTAGTTTTCAGTATTTTCAAACGGAGGTTAATGGTAGGAGATGACCCAAAGGATAAGGATGGGAAATATATATATATATTTACCATATACCTTGTAATATGCATGCAATACAAGCACAGGGACGAAAAGTATGCTGATAAATGTAAAGTTCTATTAACTTGTGAGGCTAAAGGAAGAACATGTAAAGAGATCGGGATGTGATTTCAGATTTAGTTTGCTCTTACATGGATAATATCCCAAGGAATTCGGACAAATTCAAATTCAGACCCGATCAACACAAGCCCCTGCTACATGCCAGGCACTGTGCCAGTGCTTTCCCAAGCACGGTCCCATTTCATCCTCACAAATATTCTGGGAGATGGTAATAGTCTTCCTCTTCTAAAGATAGGAAATTGAAGTCAGAAAGGTCAAGATCACAGAAGTTCTCAATGGTGGAACTGGAGAAATGGACCCAAGTCTACTACCTCCAGAGAGGGATATAGTCTACTAGTAGACTATATCCCTCTTTCCAAGATAAAATACACCTTTGATCCAGCTGGGGGGGGGGGGTTTCCAATTATAGGTAATGAGTACCTTAATTTTTTTTTAACATAACTTTACTTAATAGGAGCAAGAATTCTGAGCACTGAACTCTCCCCTTCCCACAAAGGCACAGTGTATTATCTAATTCATAGAAATATGGCATGCTAAGTCAATGACTTCATGGGAGGCAGTGGGTACAACAGACAAGGAGTAAGGAGGAGACATCAGCGTGTGAATCACTGGGACCCCAAGAGTGAGGTGAGTCAAAAGCAGAGCTGGTATCCAAAATGTAACTGCCCCAGATACATGGAGGGGTGGTGGCAATGAAGCTCCCATGTCTGTGAAGTTGTAATGAGAAAAGCCTTTTGTAAAATGTAGTAAGCAGAAATTAAGGGTGAGGCGTTAGGTCCAATTTAGGAATGAGTCTGGAGAAGAATTTGATTTGTGTAGTAAATGGAGGATAAAATGACAAGGGAGACAGTTTTGAGCTGTTTAAATAAATGATATTTACTGAACCTATTACCTCAGGAATTTCTGGGGTCATAGTAAAAGCAAATCAGGTGTTTGGGCTCTACATGGCTTCACCAGCATGGACACTGCCCGTGGCCACCTACGTATGGAGGAACCCTGATTTTAGGTGGCTTTTGTCTACCAGCTGCTTTAATTTCCTTCCTGCTCCTTGTCGTTACCAAGGAGGGCTAAACTCACTTAGAGATTAGGCTAAGTAGGAGACTCAACTATTTGCATTGTTAGCTGAACTTCTTTGACAGTTTTGATTCATTTAATAAGTAATCTTTTAGGGAAGAAACATACAACCCTGTTGATTGGAGAAGAAGGATCCACAGGGTTAGGGAGAAGTTGAATGTCTTATCCGAGAATAGAGTCATGTTGCCTTTAGATGGCCCTGTACCAGGGAGATGGGGAACTCCAAGTCCTCAGAAGGAGGGACGGTACCTGGCACATAACAGCATATGCACAGTCAGGAGAAAGGAAGGAAGGAAGGAAGGAAGGAAGGAAGGAAGGAAGGAAGGAAGGAAGGAAGGAAGGAAGGAAGGAAGGAAGGAAGGAAGGAAGGAAAGGAGGAAAGGAGGAAGGGAGGAAAGAAGGAAGGGAGGAAGAAAAAAGTGAGGAAGGTAAAGACAGGAACAAAGTTAGATCTTTGACTTTAAGCTTGGTTATTTCAGCTGTAAAATTAGAGCTGGTGCCACTGATTAGACCGGAATGGAGGCACATGTAGACATCTGCCGATATTGTCTTCTGAGGCCAATAGCCAGGAGGACACCAGGCCAAGAGAAGCAGAAAGAGAACAGCCCTTTAAGGCAGGAGGGTAAAGTAGTCTTTGCTTAGTGCAGGTGGGACCAGGGCACCTTTGTTAATGACCTTCAATAGTTCACCCTTGGGATACTGTGGAGCCCTTTGGATTGTGGGTGCCTGGGCTTCTTCACCAGCTTCAGACATGTACCTTCACAATTCCTTCATGCGATTCTTTTGATGTGATTACTAATAATCTGGATTAGGACATCAGAAGACCTGGGTTTAGATGTAACATTGTTACTGAGCAAGGGTGTGCTGCCTGATGCACAGAGAAGTCAATGCTGTGCTATCAACTTTTGAGAAAGAAACAAAAAAAAAGAGTGCTTTAATATGCAAATTTGGCCAACAAGGAAACAGGAAGCAAGGCTCAAATCTGTCACTCTAATCTAGAATTCCTGGCAGGAATTTAAGGAGTTTCAGCAGCAGATCTCCCTGGACAACAAAACCTTCACTTCTGAAAGTGTTCCAGCTCAGGTTCTTCAGTTCTGTTGTAAGGGAGCAATTAAGGCTTCACTTGTGAGTTGTGTGCCCAAGGCTTAAACTTTGGTTCCGGGTCTTGTTAGAAACAGGATAGGACCAGTTTGAGCTGGTTCTGTGGTTAAAACATTGCCATGGACTTTAGGAAAGTTTCTTAACCTCTCTGGGCTTTTGTTTCCTCACCTATAAAGGGAAGGTAAGAGCTTTTTTATAAGGCAGTTGTTAGTATTCAATGATAATTTGCATGTAAAAACGCTTACTATAGTGATTAGCTCTTTGGAAAATCTTAGTTATTAGAAGACAGAGCACTGGGCAACACAAGGAACTGTGATTTTAGAGTCAGACGCTTGGTTTTTAATCTAGGATATTCTATCTTGTTACTTCAGACAAGTTATCTAAAACCTCTGATCCATATCCCGCATTTAAAATCAGACTTTCCAGTGTTGAGGTGTGAATAATTGAGATACTATAAGTAGTAGTTGTTGTTACAATTGATTTAACAAACATTTATTGAGCTTCTCAAATTTCTAAAAATAAAATGCGGTTTCTGATCTTAAGAAACTCACCATCTAATGGAAGAGATAGATTATAAAATACAATGAGGCTTGGAGTGCTAGCAGAGGTAGATACAAAATGCTAGTGAGCATAGAAGTTACATTTCAGCATTGTTATGAGGAGCCTGTATCCTCCAGGTAGAGAAATGGGGAGATCATTCCGAGCAGAAGGAAGAGCAGTGAAGGACATGGTGCAGCAGCGTTTCTCACTGGGCAGCTGGGAGGTGGAAGGCCACTGGGACTGAGAGAGAGAAGAGGGGCAACAGGAACCTTGCTGCAGGGTCAGATCACATTCACCTGTGTTAAATAACAGAATTCAACTGAGTATATTTTAAAGATCTCATTGGCTTCAAGCAAAGATTCATGAATCGAAGAGCATCCTATCTAGCAGATAGAAAGGGGCTCTGAGGAGCTGTACAAAACCAAAGACTTTTCGTTAACAGAAGGGAGCAGGAACAGGAAACAGGAAGTTATATTAGAAAAAAAAATCAAGGTTACTTTGCTTTAGGGGATGACTAGGGTCTATAGACAGATGACCTAATGGTCCTAATCATAAGCAACTTAGTTTTGAGCCTGTTGTCTTGTTTTTAACAACTGCTAAGAAATCTGAATTTTCATCACAATATTTATCTTAACTTGATCTCTCTCTGATATACCATATCAATTGGTTTGTAAAATGAGAACTCTGCTACCTGATTTTTTTTTTTTTCTAATTGGAGAGATTTTCCAGATTTCTAAAGAATGGGAGTTCGCTCATAGAGTAACTGGTCTCCCCTTGTATTGTTAGCATCCCTGACATAGAAATACACAAAGGATGACACCATCTAGAATTTTCTGTGCAGACTATTTATAGAACAAAGACAGACAGGTTATAGGTGCCCTATTATTCACCCAGAATGACACCCCAACTCATTCATTCTCTCATTTTTCAAAGGCTGCTTGGCCCTGCTCGGACTGTCAGCTGGGGCTGACATACCCCCTTCCCCCAGATGTCGAGCTGCTTCGTAATCACCAAGCAGCAGCACCTCACACTGTCCCATTAGAGAGGCGTGTGCAGCCCGCTTGTTGGGCATGTTGATGCAAGCTTGGGAAGGAAAACATAATTCACTTTTGCCAGTGACAGAAATGTTAACACTTACTTGAAATAGCTGATAATCTGACACAGGAGAGTTAAAGGATTACTGTATTTCATTTGGCTAATAAGAAAAGCTGTTTAAAAGCTACATTAAAAAGACTTAATGTATGGTGACTGAGCACTGCTTTAATGTATTCTGTGTCATCAACTATTAGAAAGCTTTTTCCCCTCTTATTATGTGACCACGGATTTCTGCCTTTTTCTCTGGGAAGAGATAATAGGAAGCAACATCCATTCATAGAGATTGTTCAAAAAAACATTCATCTAATAAAATTTTCTTTTTTTATTATTTATTATTATTTATGTCTTCTGAACCTGGTCTTCCTAGATGGTCTCCTATCAGTACTAACCAGGCCTAACCCTGCTTAGCTTCCAAGATCAGACATTGGGCTTGTTCAGGGTGGCATGAACCATGGCTTCACCGGGGTGTGAACCCAGGACTTCTGCATGTAAAGCAGACATGCTAACCGCTACAGAAAGGAACTGCGGCCTAATAAAATTTTTTGAGCACCTACTGTGTGCTAGGTATCAAGCATTCAGTGGAGAGTCAAGGACAAAAGAGACACAGTCCCTGACTCTGAAGAGTGACATGTTTTTGGAAAGAATTGATTGGAAATGACAGTAGATCAAAAAAAATTTTTTTTAATTATGTTTGAGATTTGGTTGATATATCAAATAGTCAAATTTGATCCTCTTTTATTAGATACAGAAACTGAGACCTAGAAAGGTAAGAGATTTGCTGAGGGCACATAGGCTAATTAGTGGGGAATCGAGGTCCGAGCCCTTGAATTTTTGCTTCTCGTTTTGATGCTGGAGCACTATTTCCTACAGTCCCATTTTCCCTATGGGTGAGGATGGACGCTCAGTGTTTACAACCCTCCCTCATGATGGCATATTTGTCCCTCCTCAAGAACCCCATCTGCATTAAGGTAGAAAGCTCGGCAATGATTTCTAAGGGCTGTGACCAGTGACCAGACACACCTTGGTTAACCTTATTAAGAGTTACCATGTGTGACTGGACTTGTAAACATATAGTGCAGCTTAAACTCGAGGGGTGCCTACTGGTCCTACTGCACTCTCTCAGGAGAGACCCTGAGGTGCAGAAGAACAGACAGGATTGGCCCCAGACAGCCGCTCCCAGAGTGGTGCTGGACTCCTGCTCTCTCCAGGCTTCTCTGCCTTCCTCCACCGGCCTCCCTCATCTTCCAGTCTGTGAACCACGCTGCACTCTCTTTGGAAGTCAGCTCTTGGTATCTTTGTATGGCACAGCAAACAGTAATTCCTGGAGAGCATATTTAGACTCTCCTGCTCAGAAGGCTTCTGAAGTTGTACAGCTCTTTAATGGTTATTCCACTTTAAACTCAATTGGGGTGCGATGAACACACTCTCGTTTTTTAGGTGGGACCATCAGAACAGGTGCAGAGAAGACACAGATTTAGCCAGAGGTAAGGGTTATGATGAAACCCAGGCACCTGGACAACCACCCTTTACTTCCTTACTAGATTCTCATCTCAATCCCTAACTCTGAGTGGTTGCTGATTTACCGTGAGTGATAAAATCACTTTTCGAGGGGTCAAGACATACAGGTAAAAAGGCTTCCTCACCAAAATTAACAGGCAACTAAACTGCACTAATTCTGACACAACAGGAAAAAATGCCATCTGAATCAGAGGACACTAACACATAAAGCATAGATATATTTCAAGCAAGAAAAATATACTGTGAAGTCCAATAGGGTAGAGACCATGCCTATTTCGTTCTTTACTATATTCCCAGCCCCTAGCACATTCCTCATACGTAGTCAATGCTGAATATTTGTTAAATAAATGGAACAATGAGTCGGTGAAAAGTTGATAACTATTTCTACTCTCAAATGAATACAGTCAGGGTTGGCTACATAAACACTGCGGCCCAGTGTAAAATTAAAATATGAGGCCCCTTTCAAACAGGAGAGGAAAATGCTATGAAAGATACTAAAATATAAAGCTTTTTTCTTTCGTGTGCAGTTTTTTTGGTTTGTTGTGGTTTTTCTTTTTTCTTTTTTTTTTTGCTACTTAATATTATTCTAAGTAAAAACAAAATTAAAAGTATTAGCATGAATTTTATGGTTCATCATTATATTGTACAACATCCTTTTAAAATGCAAATTTAAGAGCATTTAATGTGTTTGCAGAATCAGTGAATTTACTCAATTTGTATTTCATAGCTCGTACACGCATATATATTTTGTTCTTGCAAGAACAGTAGAAACCCTGCACAAAGTTAACTTTTTTTCACTTCCTAAAAAATTTAAACTTAAAAAAATATGCACACATTATACCTTTGCCTTACTAATAAGTAAGGAAACACTGAAAGGAAAAGGAATTATCGGTTGTCATCTTTCCCCTTCCTTCTATGCCATCATTTTCAGCATAAGTGGTTGGCTAATACAGGGAAGTAAGAAAGGATATGATAGGGTTTCTCAGTCATTTGTGTTTCTTGAAATGCCATTGACCTTCTTTCTGCATCTGAAACAACTCAGTCGTAGATAGAAAACACACTCGCTTTGTGCTGGCTTTGACTCTTGCTGACCTCCCACAAGTCATGGGCCCACTGGAATTTTGCGTGCATGGGGCATCACGTATGCCATATGCAAATAGAGTGACATGGGAAGGAACACACGCTTATTGCACATAGCTCCTCCCCTCCTGCTCATGCTCTATTGTTTCATTGGCCTTGACTTGTAAAACACAGGATCAAAGATAAAATTATTAAGAATTTCAACAGTGACAGTAGAACATCAAATTAAACACAATGCGACTGCACGGTACCCACACCTGTGAAACCAATTCTTCAAGCTAATGGCCAGGGTCTCCAGGTAGAGCTCTGATCCAACTCATTCTAAATTAGCAGTAGCCAGTGCCAAAGACTCTAAGAAAAATATAGCTTAAACAACAATGTTCATTCAATAAATACTCATTGATTGCCTCTGAAGAAACAGAATTGTGCCTTCCCTAGGCTTATTTTTCATCTAAATGTATTAGTTCTTGGTTAGTACAAAAGTATATTTCAAACAACTCATGTAATTATTACAAATTCCAAATGAGTAGAGTCGGGATAAATAACATTTTCTTACTTAGTAGAATCTCTTCAACTGTAGGCTTTCAGATTTGGAAAACCCCCATGGTAAAGAAATTCATTTTTGAGGAAATGAAGACCTTCAAGGAGAATACAGAATCACTAAAACAAAGGTCAGAAATGTGTGTGTGAAAGCTCTTATAAATGCCTTTGTATTAAAAAAAAAAATTAAACCAGAAAAAAACTAACTATAGTCAATCAATGATTCCCCCCTAAACTTTCAGTAATACATGTACATTTGTCTTTACCACATTGAGCTTAACTAAAACTTTTCAGAATCTTTCTTTCCCACTATCTCAATAGAAAGGCTATGAACTCATTCTGCTTCGTTAAAGGCAATATGCATGCTAACAAGCTTTTTTATGTGTTTCTCAGGCTCCAGCCAAATGTTCCAGGCCTTTCTCATTTTGTAGCTGGGAGTTCTACAAAACGGAACGTCACCTCCAGTCCATGCAGTGGAGTCAGAGCGACTGGGCTGCCGCTTCCGAAGGCATTAGAGGGCTTCAACTATTCTCTGCTGAAGAGGTCTTTGGCGCGCTTCTCTCTGAAAGGCTTTGGGATTCGATTGCTTAGGTCTGCTCACGTTAACTTCTCTCTAGGCCCAGAGCCGCCAGTCCTCCTCCTCCCTCTAGAGAGAGAATTGCAGTTTTAAGACTGGGAAGGCTTCCCTTCATCTTCCCTTATCTTTCCCAAGGCTGCAGTGGAAAATCTCCTTTTTCGCTGCCATCTGTTCTACCTCCCCTTTCGATTCCCAAGCCACAGTTCTCTCTTTAAAAAAATAAAAAATAAAAAAATAAATTACTCCCCAAAGGACTGGCTTGCCATTCATGTGTGCTGGAACCAAGTGGCAAAAAAGGTTTATAGAAGTAAATTTGTGTACAATCGAATTTTTCTTAAGGGAAATTTGCAATTACTAGAGGTAACTCTGGGTTTCTTTGTGTGGAAAGAGCATGTGTTTGGATTAGATAGACTAAGTTTCAAATTTTAGCTCTGCTCCCTTAGTAACAAAATGACTGAACTTGGGCAACCTCTCTGAGCTCTGGGTTTCTCAACTCCCCCAAACGGAAATAATACTATCCTTTGCAGGCACCACACCATGTTGTTGAATTTAAGAGGCAGATTGCAAAATGCACAAGCAGTATGATACATACCACTTATGTAAACGTGTGTGTATGCTAGGGTGTGTATAGAAAGAGAAGGGTGTGAAAGAATTTTCAACAAAATGTTGATGGTGGCTGGATTTGGGAACATTCGCTTTTACCCTTTTATCTTCCTGTAATGCTTGAATTTTTTACTAATTGCTATTTTAGCCAAGGAAATGGGAAAACGTGTCAACCTTAAACAGCAAGATTGTTGTAGCTTTAAAAAATGTGTGAGTGTGTATATACATATATATATACATATATATATACGTATATATAGACACACATGTATGTATATGTTTATATGTAGATATACATACACGCACATACATGTACACTTATATATGTATATGTGTGTATATTATATACTTATACACACATCCAAATATATATACCCTGATATAAATAGCTATAATTTATTAAATTTCTGCTAAGTGCCAGGCATTGTATTTTGATCTTTGTGTCCATTTAATTTAATCTTTATAACATCTTAAAAAGGTTGATGTGACCCTTATCCTAGCATGATGCCTAGCATTAGCAGGTACCGGGAAATGCTGGTTTTCCTTCTTTTTCTATGCTATATAATTGCTTGGATTTTTTTCTTATTCTATTCATATCACAAAATACAGAAGGAATAGCTGATATATTTTCAGGGCTTTGGGGCACTGAATTTGCATTTAACATTTTTGGGGGGTGATGAAATGTTCCAGGCAAATATTTCACAGGAATTTTTTTTTTTGGAACAGGGCTTCTCTATTATACACTTCAACTCTGATACCTCTCTGTAAATATTTAGTTAGCTTTCTATTTTTCTAATGACTGCTTTAGCTGGCTTTGTTGAGGACAAAATATGAGATTTGCTTCAAACTGATACTATTAATGATTATCTTTTGCTATATAAATATGAACTAGGTTGTTTTCTCTTTAAAAGAAACATACAGTGGCAAGTACTTAAAATGTGACAGAATAGATCGGAGACAGAAATAATTTACTTTCTTCTAAAATGTGTCTTTCGCACCCTTCCAAGAATTAATTACCTAACTTTCAGACTCCACAGATCAATAATTATCCATGACTGAGACCCATCAGCAGCTAGTAAGTGCTTTGTGCAATTTTCAGGTCATTTTTGTAGTTGAAGATTTTCCATTCTGTCACATGAAAATCTTTTTCTGCAGAGCGTAAGTGAACACTTCTCAGCTGTGCTCCACAGGGGAGAGGCAATTCCAAGAAGGACAGAGAGAGATGGAAAAGGGGGAGTTTCAACCTTTACAGATGAAAATGTGTATTTATTCTTTCAAAAAAGTAAACCTTTGAAAAAAATATTTACAAAGAAAGAAAGTGTGTACAGTGGCTTCCAACAGCTTAGGGCAGCTGAAGGGTCCTCGGTGACCCAGGCAGATGTAATGGGAGGTAAGATTTCCATTGCCGCTGAAGGGCAGAGCGGACCTAAAATGCCAGTGCAACTTTTGCATTTCTCTGACATGCCTATTTCCAACAATCCAAGCGCTGAATTGCTCTAAACTTAATGTGACTTACTTTAGAAGACAAGGCGGAGAGCCCAAGGGAAGACGTAGCAATTCTCATTGCTGTTGAATTGTTCTGTATTGATTACACATAAAAGCTATGTGGCGGCTCTTCTCTTTTCTTGGCCCATACCCACCCTTCAGCCTCTCATCCTCAGATGACCCAGTGGCTAACAACACAGAAACTCTCTGGATATCTTAATTAAGCTTCATTGGAATATCATGACCCTCAGTCAGGGGTGCCACTGTAAGGAAATTGGTGGGAAAATGAGCTGAACAGCCTCTACTGCTAAAGTCCCTTTCAAGTCTGTGGTCTCTGATTTTTTTTTGTTGATTAGATTTTAAAGATGCAGACCCACCTTTCATGGGTATAGTCTAATGAATAAATGCTGGTAACATGCACATTTGGGAAAAGCTTTCTCCAAAGAACCAAAGGCCGGTTTGTGTATCTGCGTGCACAGGAAGGCCCGCATGTTCACACACACACACATTGCGTCTGAAGATCTCAAAATTTGGAGTTTGATAAAGAATTTTCATATCTGTTTTGCAAATATGAAATCTAATCTACCAATAAATTCCGAATGTGAGGGTTGGTACTGTTTTAGAAATCAACAGACTGGGTTAAATGCCTTCCATTACAGGGCCCTCTGTCAGTTTTTCATCTCGAATTGAGTATTTTCCATTGGCTTCTCTCTGTCACTGGTGCCTGGGAAGGATCCCAGCTCAATGTCAGGAGTGAAGGTGGAGCGGGGAGACCGAGAGAAGGCTGCTCAGTAGGATGAAAAACACGAAGTGTGACATTAAAATATATTTTTTTCTTCTACTGAGGCATGACAAGTACCTAATCTTAAAGGCCCAGCTCGATGAAATTTCCCATATGCATGCATGCTAATGGTCCCCACCCAACAGAAGATATAGAATATGCTTCAAGCACCCGAGGAGGTTCCCGCCTACTCTCTCACTCAGTCCCACTTTCCCGGAGGTAACCACTATATTGACCTCTATCTCCATAGATTATTTTGACCTGTTGTTACACTTCATGTAAATGGAGTCATACACTATATACTCTTGTTTTTCTGGCTTCTCTCACTCATTACATCTGTGATGTTCATCTGTTTTATTGTTTAGAAGATGTGATTTAAAAAAAAAAACTCCCCAAAATTACATATTCAAATATGTATTTGCCTTTGAAATGGTCACCTTGGGAGGCTGCACACATATGCTGAAGATGTGGCAATGCTCTGTATTGTCTGGAAACTCATTCTAGAATCTTCACAGCCACAGCCAGTGGGCAAGGCAGTCAAGTACATCCCTAGGAGTATTTTAGAGCCACGTTTAGTTTTTGACTACACCCTAAACTGCATCATCTTCTTCATCAGATTTGTTTCTAAGTAATTGAAGAATAAAATATGCTCTGAAAAGATAATAATAAGTATGTACCATACCATGCTTCACATGAATAATCTTATTTAATCCTCGCAACACACCTATTATTATCTCTAATTGAAAACACATAAACTGTGGCTCAGAGAGTGTAAAGCCTTAGATTATACAACCAGTAAGTCATGGAGCTGGTAACCCAAACTTGTTGAGTTTATAGAGCTAGCGGCTTCTGTGGATTCTGGGATAAATCCTCAGGAATGTTCTGAGTGGTGGCAACAATTGGCCAAAATGAAAAGAAGTGAATGGATTCTATAGGGATTGTTCATTTGACATGATGGAGGTACTCACCATGAGCCCAAACTCTATCATTGCTCTCTGTGTCAGAGTCGGGTTAGCAGCAGGGCCTGCGATGCTGCTGAGAGGGGCAGACTGGATGATATTAGCATGGAAATCATGGGACAGGAGGCTGAATAGAGCAGGAGTTACTCAAATAAGGTGAGAGTAATAGCTCTAACTCTTACCAGCTATTACAATTTGAGGACAAGTATTTCATTTTTCTAAAGCCTTTGTCCCATCATCTGTAAAACGGGAAATAAAAACTATATGTATCTCATAGGATTTTGTTAATATTAAATGATTTCTGTAAAGTGCTAACAATACTGTAAAGTACTAGCACAATTTCTGTAAAGCACTAACACTAACCTTAGTTATTAATAACTATTAACTCAGAAACTCTCTTACATTTAATATAAGCAAATGCCCCCTCTTGAACATTTAGAACATAACACCAAGGGAGAGCATTAAACTGGTTTGTTTGCAATGTTTATAAAAGTGAAAAAAAAAGAATTGCATTGGCAGGCCAATATCGGCCACTCATTTAATCAATTCATTTACTTCTCACAGCCAAAACACAGCCATTAAAAGGGTTTACTTAGATGCTTCCCTCTGTCTATATTGATTCCTTTTCAGTGAAAATATTGATAAGTTTGTATGGATCGGGACCTTAAAGTTACTTAATTATTGATTGAAAACAGTTGCTCAGGCTGAGCAGGTGGGTTTTTACTTTGTTTAACGACTAGAAGAAACAAGCAGGGTTTCTCCAGGATAAAGCTGGCACTGAAGCCCCTCCTGAGTGGGCTAACCCTTGTCAGCGCTAAGCCTCAGCCTTGCTAGTTGCAGCATCTGTATCCCAAGATGATTGTCCACGTGCTTGATGTTTATCAGCAACTGGGAGCAAATTAGAGAAAGCAGTACCACCTAGAGTGATTAGACTCGACTCTGAGCTAGACTAAAAAATGAATATGGATTTGAAGTCATTTTTTGAGTGTGTTTTTTGAGCCATTCCTTACCTCTATTAGTGCAGAAGCAATCCAGCAATGTCTACGAGCACCTGAGGTGCCCTGGAGGAAACAAAGATCAATAAAATATGGCCCCTGACCTCAAGGAGTTAAAAAAAATAAAAGTATGAGGTGAGCTCTTAAGGCATCGTAATAAAGGGTAGGGAGAGGTTAAAATACTGTTGAAATATAGTGCTATAGATGTTCAAAAGAGGAGAAATTTTATTAATCAAATAGGAAAAAATGTCTTCCTGGAAAAGCTTCATTAATTCATTGAACATGTGCAAAACATCAAACTAAACCGTGTGTTTAGTTTGTACTACTTCCCTTTTGCCACGGAGTTCTTGCTCCATGGTCATTCCAAGGCATAAACCATCCACATGTGAATGCTACCTGTCTGGATGTTGTAGATTTTCGAGTTTGTCATGCATGCTGGTATTCACTGCTTTGAAGAGCCGTGGCCTAGTGTGTGGAGTCGGGTGTAGTGGGAAAGAAGAAAGGGTGTAACCTACAGTTGTAATTTGGCAGTGAGAGACAGAACCCCCAGAGTAATGGTTTAAGCAGAAGGGAAGTTTATTTTCTCTTAGGTAAACAAGTCAGGAGGTAATCAGTCCATACCTGGACTTGTCTGATGACTCTATCAAGTTACTCCACTCTCTTCAACACATGGTTTCTTTCTCATGGTCTAATATGTCAGCTTAATTCTCCACTGTCCTAACTACATTCCAGAGAGAGTGAAAATGAGGGGAAGAAAAGGAACACAGGCCTTCTTTTAAGGATATTCCCTAGAGGTTGCCACCGAAACTTCTGCTGAGAGCTCATGGGCAGAGCGTAGTCATGTGGCCACAGATCTAGCTAAAAGAGAGGCCTGAATGTCTTGTCTTTGTTTTAGTACTTACGTTCTCAGCTAAAGATTAGGAATTTTGCTATCAACAGGAAGCAAAGAAGAGATTTGGGAAGAGATGCAGCGGACTCTGACACAGAGGGTGTTGCAAACACAGAAACATCTCGGTGGTTCCTGGCAGGATGCATTAGTGCTGTAGTAGAGACATGATCAAGTGCTGTGGGAGAAGAGAGGGAACTGGGGGGCATAGGATGGGTTTCATAGAGGAGCTGGCATTTTAGTAGGGGGAAATTAGGAGCAGACCATTCTGTTTATTTAAGGGAGCAGCCTTAAATAAACAAAATCAGAGAACTATAGACATTCATTGTTAGTTTAAGGAAAAACAAGTGGTCCATTGTTGCCGATCTCAAAATATATAGAAACCAGGGAAGTAGCAGAAGATAAGGCTTGACATATATATCATTGGAGACAAATCTCAGAATTTTAAAAGTTTAGCTTTATTTTATAGGTAATAGCAAGCCACAGAATGTGTAGCAGAAACCTCTAGTTGTTTACTCACTCATACTGGAAATGACTGGATTATGGCAGACATGGAGCAGAGAGCTATCATCGCCCTGTCCCTCAGCCTTGGCCGACCTCAGTGATCTCTCATTATGCTCTTTGCCTTGATCCTGAGCCTCATTACTCTTTCTCATTCCAGGCTGTCACTATCAACCATCTGAATTTAGAGTGAGAGATGAAACTTATTTTCTACCTGAATTACTTGAATTTCTTAGTTCTTTTCTGCTATAAAATATCAACAATCTAAAATTCTCTAAGAAATATTAAGTGGCATGCTTTCTGACTCAGTTTCAGCTGGAGACCCAGAAATGAAGGCTGAGTACAAAGCAATAGGTGCCAAGAACTCCCTCGTGCTAAAGCAAGGGGCTAGACCACTCACGTGGCCTACCAGAAAACTAGTTTCACAAATTTTAGCTCTTTGAACACCTTGATGGTATAAAAGGGTTGAAGTGGAAGACACTAGGAGAAAAAAGTCTGCATGGAGAAAGTGTCGGAAGCCTGGGGTATTGGAGGCCATTGGAAAGCTTGTTGTGAGTCCCTAAAGTTTGGGGGCACAGTGGACTATGGCAAAGCAACTCCCTCTGTATGTTTAAAGCAGCTAAAAGGATAGTTTTCTGCTTTGATCTTAATGAGTCTTGCATATTCAATGTCATGCTTCGAAGTCTATGAATATTCTTTTATTCTATATTTATTAACTTATTTTTAGTTTCCTCCTTGCTCTCAATATCCATGATGGCAAAGATTTTTATGTTTCATTCAACATGTGAAAACATAGTAAGTGTATCGTCAACATTGTCGAATGAATGAATTTCACAAGCAATGTGAAATTGTTAAAATGTAATTCAATTTTGACAATCAAAGGATCTGGGCGATGGCAAACATAGGTGGGTAGGGGGACAATGTAGTCCTTTTTAAATTGACTTTATGGGAGGTCCCTTTAATGAGGCAGGGAGAGCCATGAAGAGTGGAAGCCCACACTAAGAGACTTCCTGACCACACTGAGAGCATGTATATGACATTAGAAGTAGATAATTCGACCACATATGGGTGTTGAAAGTGTAAAATAGCAAAATAGCTTGTTTTAATACTCCATCACAACCTTTGTTATTTTCGGAGCTTGAACAGACTTAAAGGCCGTGAAGACCTTTTGAGAGCATTGTAACTTTCCTTGGGCTTCCCAGGCAAAAAGAGTTACACATTTTTCATAACATGTTGTGGCTGGAAGCTGCTCAGACTGAGAGAGGTGGGAGGCCTCTAGACTACCTATTTTATTACCTATTTTATTGGCATAACAAAAGTGGAAAGTCTTTAAAAATTTTATCGTTACAAAGTACTAGATGCCCAATGTTTGGAAGAATCAAACAGAAAAGAAAGATTTTTCATCTCTAGTCTTTTATTACTAGTTCCTATAATGTAAAGACTAAAAGAGCACCACTGGCATGACTAATGAAGTGTTTCCCTCCTGACCTCCTGTTTCAGGTCCCAGTGATTATTAACAGTAATCACGTAGTCTGATTCATCACTGTTCTCTTCCCATCATTTCAATTATTTTTACAGCTTTATGGAGTTATAATTGATGTACGATAAACTCCACATATTCAAAGCAGATAATTTGATAAGATTTGTCATATGTGTACACCTGTGAAGCCATCACCAGAATCGAGATAATGAACATGTTCATCACCCCCAAATGTTTGCTCGTTTCCCTTTGTATTCCCTTCCTCCTGTTCCTCCTCACCCTACCCTGGTCCCCCAGGCAATCACTGACCTGCTTTCTGTCCTGAGATTAGTTTGTATTTTCTAGAATTTTATATAAATGGAATCATACTGAATGTCTTCTTTTTGATCTGGCTTCTTTCACTCAGTATAATTATATAGTTATCACACATGTTGTATATATCAATCGTGCATTCCTTTTTCCTGCTGGGTAGTATTCATTATATAAATATAGTACATTTGTTTATTCATTCACCTGTTGATAGACTTTTGGGTTGCATCCAGTTTTTTGTCAATTATAAATGAAGCTGCTACATACATTTGTATACAAGTTTTTGTGTGAAGATATGACTTTATTTATCTAGGGTACAGATCTAGATCATATAATCGGTGTAAGCTTAACTTTTTAAGAAACTGTAAGACTATTCCAAAGTGGTTGTACTATTTTATATTCCCCTTCCTCTACATTCCTTGCCAACACTTGGTATGGTCAATAGTTATTTTCAGTCATTCTAAAAGATGTGAAGTAGTAGCTCATTGTGTTTTTAAGTCTCTCTTCCCTAGTGACTAATGATATTGAGCATCTTTTCAAGTGCTCATTTGCATATCTTTGCATATCTCTTGAGAAGTGAATTTGTCTGTTTAAATCTTTCACCTATTAATTTGTTTTCTTGTTATTAAATTAAAAGTTATTTATATATTCTGGATACAAGTCTTTTATCAAACATGGTTTAAAGATATTTTCTCCCAGTCTGTGGCTTGTTTTTTCATTCTCTTAGCAAGATCTTTTGAAGAGCAGAAGCTTGTAGTTTTCTATTTATCAACTTGTTCTTTTATGGATCATGCTTTTGATTTTGTATTCTTTCCTTTGAGAACTCCAATTATGTATATATTATGCTGCTTGAAGTTGTCCCACACTTAACTGATTTTTTAAATCTTTTTTTCTCTCTGTATGTTTCAATTTTAAATAGTTACTATTGGCATATCTTTAAGTTAGCTAATTTTACAAAGTGTCTAATTTGTTGTTAATTCCATCTAGTGTATTTTTCACTGTGACATGATAGTCTTCATCTCTAGAAGTTCAATTTTGGTGATAGACAGATATATTACCGATCCGAAATCCATGTGCCCATGCTTCGAAAGGTCAAAGCTCAAAACATCAGAGTCTGGAGTAAGGAAAGGTTTATTGATTAGGAAGCGCCAACTGAGAAGATGGGAGCCCTAGTAGTTCCTCAAATATGTCTTAAGTACAGAGTTCTGGCTTCTTTTGTGTCAAGAGAAGGGTAAACGGGAGGGGCTGTTTTTAAAAACTAAAGCCACAAGTAGAATTCTTCTAATGGTTAGCATGTCTATATGCAAGACTAAACAGAAGCTATAGTCTCAATGCCATGGTAACAACAGAGGCTTGAATAACATGGAGTCAGAGAGACCGAGCATTTCGCTCTGTAACAGACAGCAAAAGGATCAGAATTGACGGCCTAGATAATCTAGAATGATGAAACTCAAATGTGAGATCTTTAAGAATCATCTGGAGAAGCCATTAAACTGTAAACTTCTATGGATCACATATAGAGCTAGCTTAATAGAGCTAGAGATGGCTCTAAAGTCTGTATTTTAATAAGAATCTCAAATAATTCTGTCCCAGGAGGGCCTCAACTATTGTGGAAATACTAATTCTGACTTAACATTTGGTCAGGTGCCGTGAAAATACCTTATGAGAAGGAAAGTTTGTTATAGTCTAAGCTAACAATGAAGATTTGGCACAATTCTCAATTTGTACCTGGCAAGTTTCTGACCCATTCCTACTGAATAAACAAATGAAAAAAATGAAAGCCTGGGTGAAGGAATAAATTGATGTAAATTCTGTTTCCGTGTTAATGAATTGATGAAACTTATTTATAATAACCAGATTAATTATTGATCTAAATATAATAGTGTCATTATCCTTTATATTGGTTTTCTAAAAAATCTAATTTACACTATAAAGCAACTTAGTAAATCCTTTTCAAAATAGTGTAAATGCAAATTCTAATCCAATACCCACACCATTCTCATGGATTTGGAGTTAACAGGAAATATTGAAGCTTTCTGGCTTTATGAATGTTTTAATAAGAAAAAAATCACCAGTTAAAGAAAAATTTAACACCTATGGTCAGTTGTAAACAATTACTCTTTATGGTATGTCTTATTTCTTCAAGCATTTATTTTTGATGTGTAACAAATAATACATACACAAGTGACAGAATATAAATATGTTAAAGATGTTCAGTTTATATTGACCATTTGATACATCACAGCAAATAAAAATCTGAGAAGAGAAGCATTTCTTGGTTATAGATAGGTTTTCCTTTTTCCATAGCTTGAAATAGTCAACTAATTAATAATTAATTTAGTATAGTCAATTAATTATTAAAATAATGAAATTAATTATTATAGTAAATTTAATTATTCGAAACTACTTTACCAAGAAACCAATCTGTCTTCTGATAGGTCACTTGAGCCTATCAGTAAATGGGAGAGCATGGGTTCGAATTTTGTAAATAAGTCTCATAAAAGAGTTATAAGTTAACTCAATACTGTAAATAAAGTTAACGAATTTTAAATTAACGAATGTTTATTTTTTACCATTGAGATGCCAAAACAGAACTACTTTAGAAATATGAGGACTATTTCTCTCAGATGAAATTAAGAACTTTTAAATTTATAGCCATCTCACGCAGACACAGGCTCACACATCAGTGCAGTGTGTAATGGGCCAGGACACAAAATGCTTAAACATGGTCCAAGCCAAAGCAAGTTACTCATATATCTGGAATATTTGCCATATTTTTATGGAAAAGACTCTTCATTGACCATGGAGAGCATTTTTGTCTTTTCTCTCAATGCTGAGCCAATGAATTATTTCCAAGGCCCAGGAGAGAGAGCTAGAGCTAGCACTGGATGGGAGAGTTGGGGTGGGGATGGGTTGAGAGAGAGAAAGGAGAGAACTTAATTCCCAATGAATGTCTCTATCACTTTTTCCCAATGTTTTCTCCTTGAGAAACATCATCCCACTTGAGGTACTGACAACCTCTCTGTAAATACGTGCTGTTACAAATAAGACTTCCTCTGTTTTTAATGCTGTCTCCACTTTCTTCATCTGATAAACTTTTCACCCTTAAAGAACCTTCTTCTCTCCTTCCTCATGAAGACTCCTTTCTCTAACCTTTCCAGGAAGATTATGGTTATGGTTCCTCTTCCGTTATTATTGATGTTATGTTTGTATCCCTGCTAGTCTGGGTGCCCTGTAATGAAAAGATTTATCACTCTTTACCTTTGGATTCACAGCACCTCGCATAGGCCAAGCATGCACATGCAAATGTGCATACAAACACACATACCTATTCAATAAGTGTGCTGTGACAATGTATATTCATACATGCACATGTAATAGGTATATATGTATACATACAAAACCATTAGTTTCAGATAGAGCAAGGACTTAGAAATGAAACATATAACCTTAACATTTTTAGAGGAAAATATAGGAACACAAACATTCACACACACACACACATTGATCTCATAAAATGAGTTGGGAGTGGTTCTTTTTTTTTTTATTCACTAAATAATTCATGTAAGTTGGGAATCACCTGTTTCTGGGACAGCTGGTAGAACTCACCTGGAAATCCTCTTGAGCTTACAGTTTTTTTGTACAAAAAATGTTTGGATACTGATTTAATTTTTTATAGGACCATTTAGATTTCCTCTTTCTTTTTTAGACAGTTATAGTAATTTGTATTTTTCTAGAAATTTGTGCATTTTACCAAAGCTTCAAATGTGTTACTAAATTTGTTCATAATATTCCTTATTAGCTTTGAAATCTCCGCTGCCTCTTATGCCCCATTTCCATTCCTATTATTATTTTATTTGTGACTTTTTTCTTTGTTTATCCCTTCAATCTTCTTGGTAGGTAAATTTATTACTCCTGTTAAAAGAAACAATTTTTGATTTAACTGATATTCTCAACTACGGCTTTGTCTTCTATTTTATTAATTTCTGGTTTTACCTTTATTATCACCTTCTTAATATTTTACTTTAGTTTATTTTATTTTTTTTCTGAACACTTTTGCTGGTGGCTTAATTATTTTACAGCCATTTTTAAAAATCACTAAGGACCTGGTTCCATAGTGTAGCAGTTAGCACATCTGCTTTACACTCAGAAGATTCTGGGTTCACACCCCAGTGGAGCCACAGTCCATGGTCTATGGCCATGCCACCCTGAACAAGCCTGATGTCTGATCTTGGAAGCTAAGCAGCGTTGATCCTTGTTAGTACTTGGATGGGAGACCACCTAGGAAGACTAGGTGCTTTAGGCATAAATAATAATAAATAATGAAAAATTTTAGAAATTATTAATATAAGCATTCAGTATTATAATTTCCCCCAAATATCATGTTAGCTGTGTATCACTAATTTTAAAACTGTTAAGTAAATATCATCTAATTTTCTTTCCTGAGTATCTTCTTTCACTCATGAGGTAAACAGAAGTATAAATTTTTAATTTTCAGGAATTCATATTATCTCTGCAACAATATCTGATCTAATTTTGTTGTGTTTGTGTGATCTGTATGATGCCATTTTTAATTTTAATTTGTTAAGATTCATATTAGGTTTAGTCAATTTTTATAAAAATTCCTTTGTTCTTGAAAAGAATATGCGTTCTCCAGCTGTTAGAAGCAGTGTTTTATATTTGTGATTAAATTTCCTGCTTATGTTGTTCAAATACTCATGACATCACTCATTTCTTCACTGAGCTATCAAAGATAACAAAACCACCCACTAAGATTATAGATTTATCAATTTCTCCTTATAGTTCTATCAATTTTTACTTTAAATATTTTGAAGCTATCTAATTAGTACATAGAAATTAGAAATGTATCTTCCTGGCAAGTCTAAACTTTTAACAGTATGCATAAGTACCATCCGTATCTGTAGTATGTTAATTGCCTTAAAGTCTTATTTGTCAGGAATTAATATAGCTCTGGTTATTATATCTTTATTCATTTTTAAAAGTTTTCTAATTGTTTCTTTAGATTATAATGTTTTTCTAATACATGACACAAATACAGTTTGGATTTGTATGTTTCATCTAGCTTGATAACTTTAAACTTAGAATTCTAATCAACTTACACATATCATGATACAAAACAAATTTGGATTTGTTTTGCCACCTTATTTTATAATTTGTTCGTCTGGCTATAATTTTAAAAATTCTACTCCCCACCCCCATTATTTTGGTTGCTATTTCTCCCCTCATTTAATTTTCCCCTCTATTAATTTGGAAGTTATGTATTTTATTTTTACTTTTTTAGTCATTATCTTAACATTTTAATATGCTTATATATCTTAACAAATTATAATTTCTATCAGTAGGTTTACCTTTGTCTTAAACAACATAAAGAATTTAGAATTTTATACTCCAAGTCATTTCATCCCCCATTTATATGCTACTGTTGTCTAGTTTTGTTCAATCTTATTCCTTTAACTCTTTAAATTAAATGTTATTACTACTGTTTATATATTGTTAACCTTTTAATGTTCCCACAATGGCTTCTTGCATTCCAACTTTCCTTCTGGAAAATTTTTCTCCTTCTAAAAGTACAGCCTTTGCAAATTCCTGTAGTGAGGACCTTGGCAGTACATGCTTCAGTTCTTGCTGTCTCCCACCTCCTAAAATGGTAATGGATTACCTGGGGCAGAGAGAGGGGCTCGATGAAAAAGCTCGACAACTCAAAAGTTCTCCATCACTGCTACAGATGGCTGGTGACAGGTGCCCTGGCTTGTTCCAGGAGCCTCTTGTTGTTTCAAAGGCAGTGATAAAGTCCTTTAGAGAGAGATGGTTTTATAAGCTTGGCAAAATCTCTCTAAGGCAAGGTTTCTCAACCTGGGCACTGTTGATGTTTTATATTTTGGAGCAAATAATTCTTTGTTGTGGTGAGTTTTCCTATATATCGTAGGATGTTTAGCAGCATCTTTAGCCTCCATCTACTAGATACCTTCCAGTCTGAAAACCGAAAAGGCGTCCAGATATTGACAGATGACCTCTAGGGAGTAACACTGTCCATGGTTCAGAACTGCTCCTTTAGGGCTATATTAGGTAAGCAAGATCAGCTGACATTCTTTACTGTTTCCCCTAAACCATTTGGGGATCTGCAGATTTTTTTTATTTGTAGCAAAGCCAACACAATCTGCAACAAAGAAATTAAACTCAGATATGAAATATATATATACATATATTACATATACACAAATATATATATATATATATATGTATGTATGTGTGTGTGTATATGTGTGTGTGTGTATAAAGAGAGAGAGTCAGGTTTTCATGGGTTTGCCAAAAGTAACATAAGTGAAAAGCAAGAGGACCAGATTTAATATGTACGCATGCAAGCCTTAAGTGAATTGTAAGAATTGTGATGACTTGAGAACTTGTACCCCTCTAATGATAGCATCTCCCACTTTCCTCTAACTTATTACTACCGTGTACGAATTTGAGCCCAGTGTTGCCAAATATTCTGACTTTTTAGGAAAGACTAAAGATTCTCTTGTGTGTGTATGTGTGTGTGTGTGCGTGATGTATCAGAAATGTTTCTATTTTAAATATAAACTTATGATTTTTTAAAACAGAGAAAATTCCACATTTGTGGACCATGTGTGGGATATAGACCTCCATATTGCAACCTCTGACTTCCACCAGGCGCATAAATGTTGCTCAATAAATGTTGGCTCCCCACTCTATCTCTTGTACCCTGGAGGGTCAGGGTCACCCACTTGGTTTGGGTTCGGCAGCTCCCCCAGGTATCTTAAGGTAATGAGGCAAGTTTCACTCAAACAATGTTCTTGGATTCTACCTGCATTATCATCACCTCTTTTTGTGCAGAGAAATAGTTTCTTTACTGAAGCTCAGTCAGTGTTTAATTGATCTTTAGATCACTCAGTACGTAAACCCTTTAGGTACTGCCTAAGGAAAGATTAATTTTCAGCCCCAGGAAAGATTTAAAATGGGAAATTCCGGGTCATGCTAATGTGACTAAGGCTTTACCTTAGAAGTCGCAAATCTGGAGAATTATAAATGAACCCTATTTTGGCAAAAGAAGCACAATGGTGCTGTTACTAAGTAGTTGAATTTTTTTTAACAAAAAGGAAGAAATCCGAGCGTATTATGTAAGATTGAACAGTACAAAAAGTGAGTTGGAGTAGAAAGTTGGAAGTGGTTGTGAAGAGGAGTGCGGACAATACAAAAAGGAATTAAGACTCCGCCCTGCAAAAGGAAAGCATGCACACTTATTTGGGTTTGACTGAGGTTAAGGAGAAAAATGAGAATGAGAAAGAAAGCAGTTAGTAGTAATTGCCTGGTACTGTACAACGGGCCCAGTGCAAGGTGCTTTATTCACATTAGCTTTTAACACTAAATGCTCCCAACCAGCTACAAGTCCATGTTATTATCCCTGTTTCTGAAGGAGCTCAGAAACTTTAAGCAACTTGTCTGTGGTCACACAGGTAGCAGGTGACAGAGCTGAGAGGTTAAAGCACAAAAGTATTCACAGCAGAGCAAAACCTGGCCCTAAAATATGCTTAGAGAGAAAGTGGTCCCCTCTAGTTCTTAACTAGGGAACGGCCCTCTACGCTCTCTCCCTGCAACCTGAAATTGCACACAAAATGTTCTATTTATGAACTCTATCACTGTTCTGGGAAAATTTCAGTTTCCATCAGATTTAAATTTTTTTTTCATAAAAAAGGAAAAGAAAAAAAATTATTGAGACCCTCTGCCCTCAAGATATGTAGTCCAAAAGATTGTCTCCACAATTCTGTAGTGGTACAGAAAACATACACTACAGATTTACTTGGAAATTCAAAAAGTAATTGTTTTTTATTTTATTTTATTTATGCCTAACTCACCTGGTCTTCCTAGGTGGTCTCCCATCCAAGTACTAACCAGACCTGATTCAGCTTAGTTTCCAAGATCAGACATCAGGCTTGTTCAGGGTGTCATGGCCGTAGACCATGGACCGTGGCTCCACTGGAGCACGAACCCAGGAGTTTCTGTGTGTAAAGCAGATGTGCTAACCACAACACTATGTAACCATGTCCCAAAAAGTAATTGTTGCTGACTCAAAAGTAATTTCTAGAGTCTAAGTCATGACAAGTTAATAGCAAGTCCTTTTATTTCCTTTAGCCAAATATGTGAAGTGAGAAGCCACAAGGAGTTGGACTGGGTAGCAGTGAAGAAATTTAGGCTCTTGAGTAGTTTGTGAATTCCTGGAATTGTGATCTTAGATAATACAATTTGCCTCTATTACCTTATCTTTTATTTGCCCTTGTGAATAACTACTGATTTCCTTAACTTAAGACAACATAGAGTAGTAGAATTTCAGTGATGGTATCTTTCCCCAGTATCTGGTCCAATCACTTCATTTGAAAGGGTTGGGTCACTTCCTAGGGCCACTGAGCCCAAACCCAGGTTTCTTAACCTGTGTACAAAGCTGTTTCCATGACATTATGCTATGTCTCATGTCAACATTGGAAAGACATTTAAGTGAAATTGATTACAGCTTCATTCATTCATGCCTTCAGCATCAAAATCCCATTATTGAAGGCAACAAGCTTCTTTGTTCCAGGTAAATTGAAACAAGTTTAATACACACCTGCCATGTGCCAAAACTGTTCTAATTAAAATTTAGAACTCAGCTTCATGGAAACAGTTTTGTTCAAGTGGGTCATTACCTCTAACTGCCTTGCAAGAAGTTTCTACCATTGAGTACCTACCAAATGCAGAAATACAAAGGGGTGGAAAGAAATGTTTAAAAGAAAAATGCAAGTCATGACCCCTGACTATATAGAATATAAAATTAACTATGGAAAGAACTACATGTAGCAAGATAAATTGCAAAACTGCATATCTATGACCTAACCAAAATGGGGGTTAGTCCAAACACTACATTAGGACTTCTCTATAGCTCAGTTCCAAGAAAGGAATGCCATGAAACTTTGGTCTGTGTTAGAGCTCAGCCATGAAGCCAGCTGCTAAATTCTGAAAAAGGTGAACATTAAGAACAGCCTTCTTGCATGTCCCAAGATGGCATTTAAAAATTATCCCTTCTCTTATCCCATTCTGATGCCCAGGATATGGTAGATAACTCTGACCTTGTTGCTTACAAAGAATTTAAAAACATCTTACCCTGCATCAGAATGAACCAAGAGGCTGCTTATTGCCCACACTCAGCCTCTACTCCTCAGACTCTTCTACTTCCTTTATTTGGATCCAAGATGGTCTACTTCACTAGATGGTAAGCTCCCCTGAGGGCAGGGACTCTGTCTTTCTTATCTAGGTATCCAGCATTTTGTACAGTGCCTGGAACACTGAGAAGGCCTTAGTCCTCTTTAGCAAACTGAACCAAATTGTAAATGCTAAAGGAATAAGTAAAGAAGAAAAAAAATCTATAAGAGTTCATATTAATTTTCAAATATAGAAACTGAGATGTACAGCGACAAAATACTAGTCCAAGTTTGCATGGTAATAGGTCAGATAAAATGCCCAAGTCTATAAGATTAAATCTGTGCTTAGACTACAATGTTTCTGATCTATACAGAAAACCAGCTATCTGGCTGTAGGGTAAAAGTTTGCCTTTTGAGTTTTTAAATAAACACTGAGTATAAATACACAATTCTTGATGAAAAAGCGAATGAGACAAAATAACTGATGAAAACAGTGTACTAGAGTGATAATCAACTATGTATCAATTTCAGCTCTCCTAATGACAGCCCAATCAATGAATCTGTCTTGGTAGATAATTACCTGCTATATCTTTAGTCCATAAAGTGATCAATAAAGTCAAATGTCTAGTTTAATATTTTACATTTAATGATTATACAATAACAGGCAGCAGAATATACGTTGAGGAAGATTAATGGAAGGATTAGACATGGTGCTAATACTTTTTTCCTTTTAATTAGTGAAGCTCTAGTACAAAATTCAAAATATGCTGAACTGAAGCTTTCTTTCTTAGCACTCTGCTAAGCAGGATAAAATTATGTTCAGAGATCTGGTTATTGAGTTTCTAATTACCTAGCAATTCAAATGCTCCATGAAATGCTTTAAGACTCTAACCCATCTTTCTGGCTAGGGAGCTGGCTTGGTGGGCCTAAGTGGCTGTGTTTTTCAGTGGGAGGCAGCATTCATCTTCCTCAAACCCTGAAAGAAAACGGGGTCTTGTGCAGGGCCTCTGGCCTGGCTGTGCTGTTGGCCAGGTGGTGCTGTTCCCAGGGGAATTGTGGTCTGATAGTTCTTGTGGTCAAGTTCCTCTGAGCCTGCCTGCCCTTGCTCACTTGCCATGAACTTGGCTTCACTAAAAATTTACCACAAATCAATTTTGTCAGTTTCCATTATTTCACTGTTCACCAAAGAGTAGCCCAGGCAGGTATTGAATAATTCATGATGGCAGTGGTGTTGATCCTATTTTCTGGGTAAGAAAAATCTAAAGCCCCAGAAGGCCTCAGTTGGTGAGTCGGTCCCCTGGCATTGGAGTACTGCTTGGCACATGTGATGGGCAGGGTAGGTGTACATGCCTGTGCCACTAGGAGACCCACCTCTCTCACGGATCCCTGTGTGAGCCACTTACATATCAGTAGATGTCAAGCAGGAGAGTTGCCAGGTTTGAACTTAATGTAATATATACAGATCTGGAAAGATAAGAATTATATGAAGAGTTTTAATTGACAAGTGGTAAGCAGAATCAGACTCTGAGTCTCCAAGTGTCAGGACATAGGTAAAAACAAGGATGTATGTGTCTGTATTAGATATAATGTTAGTTGGGCAATCCAGAATAAAAAAGAATTATAACTATGGCAAAGAATTTACAAATCATAAGTAGACAAGCCATGAGTTACTGTCTCAAAAGCAGATTTCTGTGTTTTTAGGATAAAAGATGTAGGCTGCAGGGCTCTCACAGAGCCAACATTCTACATTACTGTCTCGGTTAACGCCAAAAGGCCAGGAGAGAAAGGCTGAAAGCAAGGGTGGCCGGCCGCACAGGGAGAGTGTGAGAGCAGCACAGGGTTTAAGGCACCTGTGGTCCAAGCCTGGCCTTTAGCTGGCAACTCCAGACTCGTCTCTCAGGGCAATCAGAAGGGGCCGGGCACAGTAGGAATTCAGGCTCTACACCCAGGAGGCTGGCACATAACCAATGTGCCAGTATGTTCATTTACAGTGAGACTCATAACTGCCAGGGGGCCTTGACCGCTCAGGTCCACAGGCAGATTCTCTTCCCTGTGGAAAACTCACCTGAGGAGCCAGCTACAATCAGAAAGCTGCATGGTGAAAATCAACAAGTGGGACTACAGCAACCGGAAAGCTTCTGCACAGCAAGGAAACCATCAACGTACAAAATGAAAAGGCAACTACGGATGCGAGAAAGTATTTACAAAGAGAAGTGATAATGGGTTAATATCCAAAGTGTATAAGAAATGCATAAAACTAAGTAGCAAAAAAAACCCCAAGACAATCTGATTTTAAAAAGGGCAAAAGATCTGAGTAGACATTTTTTCAAAGAAGACATACAAATGATTGACAGGTATACAAGAAAGTTCTTAACATCACTAATCATCAGGGAACTGCAAAGCAAAACCATGAGCTAGCACCTCACACCTGTTAGGATGGCTATTAACAAAAAAAATAAATAAAAATTGAAGATAACAAGTGTCGATGAGGATGTAGGTGGAAGGGAACCCTTGGATGCTGTTGGAGGGAATGTAAATGGTACAGCTATTATAGAACACAGTATAAAAATTTTTCTAAAAAAATTAAAATAGAGGAGCATTTGAGATTTCATTCACCTGCATGTTGTCAGTTTGGCTCAAATAAACTCTAATAAAAACTAAAACAAACAAACAGCAACAATAACAACAAACTAAAATAGAACTACATATGGTCCAGCAATCCCTCTTCTGGGTATATACCTAAAGGGAATGAAATCAATATCTTCAAGAGATATCTGGACTGTCATTATCATTGCAATATTATTCACAATAACTGAGATATAGTAACAACTTAAGTGCTTGTTGATGGATGAATGGACAAAGAAATTGTGGTATAGTCTATGGCCATGCCACCCTGAACAAGCCCGATCCCGTCTGATCTCAGCAGCTAAGCAGGGTTGAGCCTGGTTAGTACTTGGATGAAGACCACCTAGGAAGACCAGGTGCTGTAAGCATAAAAAAAATAAAAAATAAGGGATTATAAGATGACAAGGTCCTTGCAATCTGTGAGGTCAACCAAGGGTTGCCTCACCTAAAAAAAAAAAAACAATTGTGGTATATATTGGATCTTATTCAGCAATTGGATCTTATTCAGCCTATTCAGCCTTAGAAAACAAGGAGATCCTGCCATTTGTGACAACACGGAAGAAGCTAGAAGATTTCATGCTAAGTGAAGTAGACCAGACACAGAAAGAAAAAATAACTGATCTGATATGTGGAATCTAAAAATGTTGAATTCATGGAAGAGTAGAACCGTGGTTACCAGGGGCAGGGAGGTGGAGGAAATGGGAAGTTGATAATTAAAGGGTACAAAGTTGCAGTTATGAATAGGATGACTAAACCTAGAGATCTAATGTACTGTATGATCATCATAGTTAATATATATTGAAAATCAGAGACTTATTATGAGAATAGGTTTCAGGTGCTCTCATCGCACACAAAAAATGAAAACTGTAGGAAGAGATACAATGTTGATTATCTTGACTCTAGTAATCATTTCACTGTATATGTATATCGAATTATCATGTACATTTTAAATATATACAATTTTTATTAAAAAGTAAAGAAGGCCCAGGTAGTGGGTTGGTGGGTGGGGGAGGAAGCTGTGTTGTGGTGAGCATAGTTTGAGAGCAAAAGGAGTGAGACAGTGTTGAGGGGCGGCTCACCCAAGCTCTGGAAAAGCCTGAAAATGTACCCCAGTTTCAATTAAGCACATTCAAGTACACTAGTGGAGTCTGTGACTTCCCTACTTTTTTTCAGGTTTTTTTTTTAATTGTGGTAAAATACACATAACATAAAATTTACCAGCTTAACCAGTTTTAAGTGTGCAGGTCAATAGTGTTAAGTACATTCATATTGTTGTACGATCCTCTCCAGAGCACTTCATCGTGCGAAACTGAAACTCTGTTCTCAAACAATAACTCCCTATTCCACCATAGCGTTTTGTAGTTTTCAGCATACAAATCCTGTATGTTTGATTTACACCTAAGTAACATTTTTTGAGTGATTGTAAATGGTATTATAGTTTCAGTTTTGTTGTTCAAATGCTCACTGCTAGTACACAGAAGTGCGATTGATTTTTGTATACTTATTTTGTATCCTGAAACTGCCGAACTTATTAGTTCTAGTAGGTTTTTATTTTTATTTTTTTAGATTTCTTGAGATTCCTCTAAAGACAATCATATCAGCTGCAAAAAGGACAGTTTTATTTCTTGCTTTCTGACATAATGCCTTTTCTTTCCTTTTCTTTCCTTTACTGCGCTGGTAAGAACTTCCAACACTATGTTGAACTAGAGCAGTGAGATAGACATTCATTCCTTGTTCCTAATCTCAGAGGAAAAGAATGCAGTCTTTCATCATTAGGAATAATATGAGCTATGGGTTTTTTTATTAGATGCTTTTCAAAAGTTGAGGGGGTTCTCCTGTATTCCTCCCCCCTCCCCAAGAATTTTTACCATTAAAGGGTGTTTAATTTCGTCAACTGCTTTTTCCACATCAGTCGATATTATCATGTAACTTTTTTAAAAGCCTGTTAATTTAGTAGATTATGCTGATTGATTTTCAAATATTGAACTAACCTTGCATCCCTAGAATAAGCTCCATTGGTCATGATTTATAATTATTTTTATATATTGCTAAATTTTATTTGCTAATATTTTGTTTAGAAATTTTTAGTCTACATTCATGAGGGATATTGGTCTGTAGTTTTCTTATTTTATACTATATTTTTCCGGTTTTGATGAGAGTAATTTTAGCTTTGTAAAATGATTTGGGAAGTATTTTGTCATCTTTTATTTTATGGAAAAGATTGTGTAGAATTGGTGTCAATCTTTCATGAAAGATTTCATATATTTCATATTGGGTGAGCTGTGTTTCTGTCTCTGTTCGTTTTAGGATGAGTTGGTCGACTTCACCTAAGTTGTCAAATTTATATCTGAATAATTTATTGTATAGCCTTATTGTCCTTTTGAAGTCTGCAGGGTCTGTAGTGATATCCCGTTGCATTCCTGATATTGGTAATGTGTGTCTTCAATCTCTTTTCTTCATCAGTCTTGTTAGAGATTTGTCAATTTCATCTTTTTAAAAGAAACAGCTCCCTGTTTCATTAATTTTCTTTACTTTTTATTTTAAATTTCACTGATTTCTGTCTTACCTGTATTATTTTCTTCCTCCTACTTGTTTGCATATATTTTATTCTTCTTTCTCTAGATACTTGAGGTAAGAGCTTAGATAACTGATTTGAGACTTTTCCTCTTTCTTGTGTATCTATTTTAATGCTATAAATTTCCGTCACCGCTACTATAGCTATGTCTCATAAATATTAATGTATTGTATTTTTATATATTTCAGTTTAATGTATGTTTATTTCCCTTGAGAGCTTCATCTTTAGCCCATGGATTATTTAGAAGTGTGTTATTCCATTTTAGAGTTTGAAATTTTTCTTATTATCTCTCATTATTTGTAGTTTATTTCATTATGTTAGAGATCATATTCCATCTAATTTCTAGTCTCTTAAAATTTGTTAATATTTTCTTTTTAAGTCCCAGAATATCATATATCTTTGTTCTGTTTCATGGGCACTTGAAAAGGAAATTTATTCTGTTGTTGTTAGATAGAGTGTTCCATAAATATAGATTAAATTCTTTGATAGGTGATGATATTGATTTTTTCTATATTCTTGCTGACTTTCTCTCTAGGTCTATCATTTTTGGAGAGAAGAGTTTTAAAGTCTCCAACTATAAGTTTAGATGTGTCTACATATCCTTTCATTTCTATGAGTTTTTCTTTATCTTACAGCTCTGTACATAAACATTTAGGATGTCTATGTCTTCTTGTGGAGTGACCCTTTTTTCATCATTCCTCTGTCTTTGGTAATTTGCTTTGTTTCAAAGTTCACTTTATTTTATATTACTATAGCTATTCCTGCTTTCCTTTGATTAACATTTCCAGAATATATTTTCTCTATCCTTGGATTTTCAATCTGCTTATACTGTTATACTCTATGTGCTTTTCTTGTCGAAAGCATATAGTTGAGTCATTTTTTTAAAAAATTCACTTTGTCAATGTTTGCCCTTTAATTACTATATTTAAATGATTTACATGAAATGTAATTATTGATATGTTAGGGCTTAAATCTAGCATTTTATTTTTTGTTTCCCTGTTTTCCTTTTCCTGCCTTCTGGTGAGTTTCTCGAATGTTATTTTTAGAATTCCATCTTGATACATCTATAGCATTTTTGAATACATCTTTTTGTATAGCTTTTTTTAGTAGTTGCTCTAAGTATTACATTATGTATACATAACTTAGCACAGCATAATGGTGTCATCTTTTTACTAGTTTCAGTAAAGCATAGGAAGTTTATCTCTCGATGTCGCTTTACCTCTCTCCCCCATTTATAATATAATCTTAAGTATAATTTTTGCTATTTTAAAGCTTGGTTAATATTTGTGCACATTGGCTGCCAAAGATCATAAACTTAAGGAGGATGGGGCAGGAAGGGTAGTAAGAGTATAATGTTGGAATGTAAATTGTTATTATTTGTTAATTTCCTGGGTGCTTCATTCATTCATTCATTCATTCTTTTATCAAGTATCAATGTATTAATACTTCTATTAAGTATTAACTATCAAGTATTAATTAGTGTCTATGCACTAGACACTGTTCTAAGGTATGAAGTGTCATAATTTGGTTCCTTTGGAACTCAATGATAGAGACTTGTATGTAGGCATTTGTTGGGAAGGATTCTCAGGAACAGCATCTATGAGGGAGTGGAGTGAATGGGGCTGAGAAGAAGAGAAGATGAACTTTGATGCATTTACAAATAAGGACGTGTCTAATAGCACAGAGATTAGAGGGGTGAGGCAGTTCTTAGAATTTTCCTGAATTGAGGCAATGAAGCCTCAATTGTATGTTCACATTGACCAATTACTGGATGAAGATGAATGCTAGTCAGCTCGGTGAAATTCCAGAAAACAGACTCAGCAATGGGCTGACAGCAGGCAGCAATCCTAGCAGCTGGGGATGGGAGCCTTGTCTTGAGAGGGAGCTAGGTAGCACAACATGACACCCACAACAAGAGGTTACAAAGAGATGGATAGGACGGAGTTTCTGTTTTCTTGGAGTTGGCAGTTGGAATAGGTGAGACAGACATGCAAACAAATAATCGTGATCAATCGTGGTAAGTTTAAGGAGAGCAATTAGCTGAAAGTGCCATAGGAACTCATAGCAGGGAGCAACCGACTCCTCTGGGTGAGTTAGAGAAGACTTCTCTTCAGCGATATAGTTGCTTCGCTCATTCAAGTTTTGAAGAGAAAACTCTGTTCCGTCACATCTCACAGAGTAGGTAATGAATCACAAAAGTTTGAATTTGCTTTGAAAGATGGGGTGTGTACTTTGCCTAGTAAAGAGAAGTAAATCATGCATCAATGGAGACGATATTTTCAGTGAGTTAGCGCCACAGGCACCCTGAGCGCAGATGCAGCAAAGAGATAGGAAAGGTGAGCATGCGGGTTATGTGTAATGTGGAAAATAACCTTTTAAACTTGTATGCTCCTCTCTAGGGCAAGAATGCTATTCTTTAAAAGGTTAGTCTACTACCAAAAAAAAAAAAAAAGGCTACTTCATGTTTCATTCTAGAATCAATTTTTCTATTAAAAATAAATTGCACTTTAAGTAACCTGTGATATGTTCAGCTGGAGCTAGTGGCTAGATGAAACTTTTATATCTGTAGTCCTGGTGATTTGGAAGGACTGTTGAACTACTCGGAACAGTATGTAAATATCTCTGATCTTCCGAAGCTTGGGCTGCCCTGTCTAACCTTAATCCTAGTGAAATTTCACTGCTGTTTGATGGGTCTCAGGCCCCCAGTGGTTGCTTTGTGCCCAATGTTTGTGATCATTAGAAAAATCCAGAGCTTGTCTCCTTTTTATCTCTTTTGGCAGAGGTTCACTGCCCTTTAGGAGTTTAGAGTTCAGTTGAAGAGTCACAGAAACATGAAACTGGAGAACGATTTGCAGGCGAGATGTTAGCAAGTGTGAGTGTACTACAGAGAGTGCTCGAGGAGTTTAGAAGAAAATGTGAAACTAGGAAGTTTTCTTAGAGGAGGCCAGCATGAAGCCAGATTTGAAGGAGGTGATGAATTGGTAAGAGACGGAGTGTTGAGGCATTCAAAAAGGCAAGGGTAGCTGAACACAAGCCTAGAGAGGAGATGATTAAGGTTTCTGTAGGGTCTAGAATAGCCAGGTCATACCTCCTTTTGGAAAGCAATTTTCTTTGAAAAAGATCCAAATAGGGTAATGAGAGTAGACAGACTCAAGAAAGCTTATTAAAATAACAAAACGAATATACATCTGTGACCTTGGACTCTTTTATCTATTAGCTCACTTCCTTGAGAAATTATAAAGAGACCAAATGCATGTTCTGATAAGAAAATTCTTGGCCCTGTGAGATGGTAAATAACTGGAAGGATGCTTCTTGTTGAAAGAGACCCTAATGGCATCTGGTTTAAATATCCATCTGAGACTTGAGTCTCTTTAGCAATGAATGCCTCAACCAAGTTTTCATTTAGCTGATGCTCTCACAACCCTAATGTTACAGAACTCACAATCTCCTTTCATTCTTGAAATAAGGATAAAAAGCTAAAATCTGTCGCTTTGTGCCATATCTGGTGGTCTGCCTGATCAAGGAACACTGACAGAAACATGCCCCTTATTAGAGGCTACAGGCCATGTGTCTACATATTATGTGAATTTATACCCATTTTTTTTGTAGGAAGTATCACAGTTTAAACTAAATTCAGTTTAGTTTCAAATAAAAAATCTGAGTTTTATTTTTTTTCTTTCTTTGAGTCTGATGCACGTGCAACTGGGATTTGTTTAGAATCAAAAGAAGGACCTTATATTTGTCTCTTAAATTCTATCACGTTAGATTATATTCATTTTGAAAACCTGTGGAGATTTCCTAGTCCAAAATTTTTCTTTGCGTTTGCCATTTCTCTTGGCTTGTTTTAATTTACATATTTAATGAACAGTTCCCATGAGTTAATTGATACAATAATCAGGATACAGTCAAGGAACAAACCTTCAAGGTAGAAGGGAGAGAGTGTTACCCTACTGGTTTACTTAATCCTAAGCTACAGGTGGACCAAAGGCTAATCCAATAGATGTGCCCCCAAAGAGGGTGGTGACTGGAAGGGGTGGGAGTTTTGTAGGGAGGTGGATTCTTTGCCACAGTTCAAACACTTCCCAGCAGGGATGTCAGCAGAATAGGTTGGCTGCCATTTACTGGGCAAGGGCTATGTGCCAGGACAGAGCTAAGTGTATTACATGTATAATGAAGCAGTGGTGTCACTACTATTTTACATGTGAGAAAATGATGACTTAGAGAGTTTAAATCACCTATTCATTGTCCCAAGGAGGAAGAGGTAAGAACAAGATTCATACTAAAGTTCATTTGACTCTAAAACATGCACTCATAATTACTGAATTACTGGAAGTTACAGCAGTCATATGGATCCATACCCAGAGAACTCCCAGGGGGTCCGTGAGGGCCCCTGGTTCAGTCATTGTGAGTGTTTTCTGGTGTGTGGATGGAGAAGAATCTTGGTCACTTTGTTTTGGTCTCTATTTGGCTTGTACTTTTACTAGTTAATTGTATTAGTAGAATGTCTCTGCCCCTTCCTGGAAGTCCTAATTGTGTGATTAGAAATAACTCCAAATCATCTAAATGTGATGATTCAAAGGATCATTTCACAGTAAGGGTCCCAATGACAACTAAATTAATCCCAAATATTCCAAGAAATTACAAAGAAACACGAACCACAGAGAAGTTGGCCACCTAACTTTTTTCCACCCAAGTAAAGAGTTTGAAAAGAACAGAGTGACCCAGTGACTCCAAGTGCTCATGTCTCCTTACTTGGTCGGCCCATGTCTCAGTATAGGTAGTGACCTTAGGAACACTTGGGGCTTCGTCTTGGCTTGACTTTCTTTTCTGGGTCTTATCAGGGTGTTTTTGCTTGGGGAGACAGATAGCATCTTTTCTAGTTCATAGCAACTCCAGATTTTAAGCTCACATTCCTTGGCTATATAGGAAAAAAATCTTGATTATATGTGGGCAATACCTACAGAACAGTGTGATGAAGAGTGGCCGGCCTCTTGCCACTTTCCCAACACACACACCCTCTAGGCAGGACTAACTTCCAGCTACCTTTTCCCCCTTCCTTCCTCTTTTATCTCAGCACTCCACCCTATAATTTTCTTAGCAGAGACAAATTGAAAAGATAAGAAAGCTTAGGTTTGAGTTCTACTTCCATGACTTATTGATTGTGTGACCTTGAATAAATTATTTAATCTCTCTGAGCCTGTTTCCTTATGTGTTAAAATAGGAACAACAATATCTAGCTCCGTGAGTGCATGGAACTAAATGAGATTAAGGTGGAGCACTGTCTAAGAGAAAAAGGATGAGTGGGATTGTGAAATCAGATGACTATTCAAAGCAAGTGAGTTTAGGAGTAGAGAAGGAAAAATGCTGCTCTGGCTGCTGCTGCTGATCATGACGATCACAATGAGGATGATGATGGCGATAATGATGAACGTTGACATTTACTGAATGTATGACTGTGTGCCAGACATTGGGCTAAGTGCTTTACATATACTGTCTATTTAATCTTCGCAAGTCATCTGAGATGAATATTAATTTCATACCAATTTGGTAGATGAGAAAATGGAAATTTGAAAGATATTTAGTGACTTTGACCAGGATCAATCAGCTATTAAATTGCTAAGCCCAAAACCAATTTGATTCTTGGCTTTTGTTCATTCAAAAGAAATTCTTGGTCTCTTCCTCAGCTGAAATCATCAGTGAACATCAGAAACTTCACCCCAAGAGCCTGTAGCTGTCCTCTGTGTCCCCCAAAACTTCCAACTGATTTCCAAGCCCTCTGACCTAGAAAAAGGAGTCTATAGTTATCACAATTTCTATACTTTATTTTTCTATCTTGAGAATATTATTTACATTCCTGAAAACGTATAATTTACATTTAGGAGACTTAGACCCTATTCCCAGCTTTTCCATTAACTAGTGGTGTGGCCTTAGGCAAGTCAACCTCCTTGAGACTCAGTTTCTCCTTTACGAAATGACAACCATATAGCCTCTAGGATCACTTCCCAGGAGACTTTAATTTTTTGATTCTTCTCCTGCAGTCAGGAACACTTAGCCTTACTTAGCATGTGAAATGACATAGAAACAACTGAACCAAAGCATGCCATCCTAGAAACAAATGTTTTATTTACAAACATAAATGACTGCTGCCGTGCCACTATTGTTTTCTATACCTTATTTGGGTGACTACATAATTTCTTATCCAAATCAGGACACTTTGGCGAGTGAAAGCAGATTCTGTTAAAAATTGCACCAGGACAGCAGGCATAATCAGGACCTTCAGTTTTCCCATAAACAACCTTGCCCTTGCTCCCTTTGTGACTGCTCCTCCCCTTCCTCCTCCTCCTCTTTCTCTTGCTTGAACTTCGACAAGAGTGAAAGTCACCACAGATAAAGGTGTGAGCTCCCTCAGCCCCTTAATGGAGTGTTAAGTTCAAAGCCAAGGTGTGACCATTTAAATGCTAACACTTTTGAGCAAGTTTGTCTGAAAAGAAACACCTTGCTTAAGGCTCACCCCTCCTCCGCCATCCTTTAGTCTTAGGAACCTTTTTGCATTGTTAATTTCCACTCCATTCCAGTATTTCTTTGCCTATTATTTCTTTCTGCATTGCTTTATTTTAAACAATTCTTTGACTTTATAATTGGTTTGGAAAACACAAAAAGGACCCTAGCCTTGCACCCCAGTGAGGGTTTTTCTGAATCCCACCTCAGTGTTTTCTGTATACTCTGGGAAATGCTGGAGTCAGCAAATGGGTTTTGTGGTAGTCAGTGAGCAACTTGAAGTGATTCCATTTACAAACATACTTTATATGAACATTTTGTTTTTTAGAGGAAATGTTGCTGAGCTCAGTGTACCTACCTACCTTGTACTCTGTTTGCTGATAATCAAAACAGCTCTCTTTTTGGAGCCACCAGAATTCATGGGCCTGATTTGTACTCCAAAACTATTTCTAAAAATAGAGAATGGAGCCAGTTAAATTCTTGAACTTCTTTTTTTTTTTTTAAATGCTATTATCAAATGCTAACCTAAGTACCTCACAGTAACTATAATATACTCTTGGTGAACTGAATTACCTTTTAAACCAATTCTATATAAAACTCGAACATTTTATTTTAGGTGATAAAAGACCAAAATTTTAGCACAGGAGTAAAAGATATGACTTTTTTTTTGTATTAAAAATTAATGAATATAGTACTTGGTGACCCATGTAAAAAAAATCTTCAAGAATCATTTTGCATTGCCCAATTAAAATCCTCTCATCTAATAACATTTCCTCTCATTAAAATCCCCTCTACAAGGTCATTATTTTTTAAACATTATTTATCATCAGTGTTTGAATGAACCATAAAACTGCCTCAGATCATTGATATTTCTGCAATTGTGAACAGATTGTTTTTTTCCATTGTCTACAAGCTGTTGGGTTTGTTTTACAATGTTTTCTCTGAAGTTGTTGGGAATGCTTACTTTTTAAAATGCAGTTTTAGTCAACTGCCAAAGGGCCGGATGGAAGAGGAGTTGATACTGTGTAAAATTAATAGCATTAAAAAGGCTTAACATTCAAATCTGCTTTTCATCTGTAAGTCGCTTCTATCTACTGTCCTGTCTGGGAGAGTTTGTGGGTGTGGTGGGCCCTGGGGAAGGTGGAGTTTGATTAGTGGTCTCGAGATCTCAGGCCCTAGTCTGTGTCCCTTGTCACCGTGCCAGCTGCCTGCATCACAGGACTCACTCTTTTCCCTTTTGCTCCTCACCTGTCTGACATATGGCTCTACTTCATCTTCAAAAGAGAGAGAGACTGAAATAAATAAGATTTTGAGAGGTTTGTTTTTTTAAAACACTGACTGAACATGTGAGAAATCAAGCATGAAAATCACACATGTTACATATGTGTGTGTGTATGTATGCACATTTTTTTTTTTAAACTGTGGACTGATTTCAAAAGTTGAGTGAAGGTTTCTCCATAAGAACAGATGTTCACTGACTTCCAAGGGAGGAGTAAGTATGAGTGGATTAACAAGGAAACCTGATCTGCAGTTTGGGCACAGAAATAATGGTAACTCAGGAGGCTGGGGACCACTAGAGTAGGGCACCTAGAGCTGGGTTAGGAGATGGTCATGAGATCCGGTCTTCAACTTTGTGTGTCCAGAAATTCTGAAGAATTATCATCCCTAGAGATAATTGGTCTCTTGGATCTGCTCCCTACCAACCAGACACCCCAGAAGTTGCTGTCCACATCGAAAAGCAAAATGAGAGGTTTACATTGCAAATTATAACTTGACTGGCAGGTCTATATAACATGCCAAATTAGGACCAGAGCTTGGGAAAGCAAGGGGATGTGAGATCTTAATAGCTAAGAAGTCAGAATTCAAATACCAAATTCATCTATGTCTAGGTGTGTGACCTTGAGAAGTGATTTGATCTCTTTGGGACCAGTCTGTCCATCTATAGAGTGAGTAAACACATAGGAATAAAGTGAGAATTAAGTATTTTTGTAAAAATGCCTGGGAAAATGATTGCAAAATTATAGGTAGTTAATAAACTGTTAACTGAAATATTTGATTCAATAAGAATCATTTTGGAATTTTATTCAGGACAGCAGCTTTAGAAATAAAAGATTAATTCATCCCTCTTACTGGATGTCATTAAATTTGGTGAATTCCAACCAACACAATTCACAAATTCCAAAAGAACACAAAGCATTCACAGTGTTAATTTATAAAATTTGGGCCCAAGTTTTCTGGCTCCAGCTGCCTCTACCAGGGACGGCATAACAGACAGAGAGCTAATGGTGTTGAGAGCAAATGGGGAATTGCCTGGTTCTGATGTTTCCTTCTAACCTATTCTAGTTTCTTAGCAGTTATCTTCACAAATTAGAGCCATGTAAGAAAGTCTTGGTTTCTTTTTCATGCTTGATTTCACACATGTTCACAGATCTGCCCCGAGAGTTAGGTTTTTTATTCGGTGGCTGTAAGACCTCAGACCCGGGCTCATTATCATGACATGCAAAGCCTGACATTATTCAGTGAGGACCAGGAGAGCTTGGGTACAAGCAAAAGTCAATGGAACGAACATTCATTGTGTGGTGCTACTAATCATTCACACTCTCATTTCATCAACAAATATTTATTGAACTCTTACTGTGTATCAGGTTTTGTTTTAGGAGATGAGGAATCAGCAGTTAATAAGGGGGTCTTGCATTCTAGAGATGGTGACAGACAAAGAAGCAAGAGATTGAGGAAAACAGAAAGAAAAGAGAGAGAATAGATCAGAGCAAATAAGAGCTACATGGAGTAAAATAAGGTGAGATGTAGAGTATCTACTTCAGATGAGGCAGTCAGGTGAGGCCTCTCTGTGTGGTGATATCTAAATTGAGCTCTGAATCAAAGAAGGACACGAACATGCAGTAATGAACAAGCAAAGGGTACCATTAATGCAGAGGCTCCAGATGGGCACCGTGAGGACAAAACCAAGGGCCGGGGCAGCTGGGAAGAATAGGAGAAGATACAGAAGTGGTAGTAGGGGTCAAGTAAGCAAGGGTTTATAACAAAGTAAATAGTTTAAAATATTTGCTAAATGTGATAGGAAATCACTGGTTGGTTTTAAGCAGAGGAGTGACATGATCAAATTATATAAATTTATTTTTTAAAAAGTCACTCTGGGCTCTATGTGCAGAATTACAGCAAACAAGAGTGGAGGCAGGTAGACTATTCTGGTATCGCAGGCAGGAGATGATGGTCAGTTGGATAAGCATAGTTAGGGAAGAGGGAGGTGGTCAGACTTGGGATCTATTTGGAGGCAGGGTCCTCTGGATTTGCCAATGGGCTGGATGTGGAGAGTAAGGGGAAAGAGATAAATCAAGGACGACTCCCATGTTCTTGGACTGACCAACTGCAGGAAGGTAACTTTTCTTGAGAGAAGGAAAACAAGAGGAAGACTGGGTTAATAGAGAAAAATGTCAAGTAACTGCTTTGGGAGCCCTCTCGTACATCACCCAAGCATCCCGTGGGTAAATACGCTATTGCCATCACCCCACATGTGTGCTATCGTTCACATGCAAGCTCTGTCTCATTATATCTTGAAGCTAAAATGAAACAGAAGGCACTCCTCAAATTAGAAACCCTCATCTGTATTTAGTCTTTAGATGACAGAAGAAATTGAAAAATACATAAATAAAATAAAATTTTGTTTTAAAAAGCCAATTTTGAATGTTGGCTCAGATATAGTTCAAGGTATGATTTGAATCAACTAACTCTAAAGTTGTATGAATATATATGTAAATGTATATATTTATGATCGAAAAAATATATATATATACGCACACACACACAGAAATACCTATCAACTGATACTATGTCACCTAGTTTCATTTCTAACTCTTATTAATATTATGTCACCTTCCTTTACCTTTTGATGAATTTGACAAAGCTATGAACAAGAAAAAGCAGAATTAGTGGGGCTGAGGCCTTTGCTTTCCTTAATTAATCTTTAAGTGGTGAGATTATGGGTGATTTTTACTTTATTTGTGTTTTTAAATATTTTTTAAATACATTTTCCTCAATCACATAAATAAAGCCATCTGTACAAAGATATAGATCACTAACAAAAGAACCGTAGAATTTAGGACTGGAAGGACTCTTAAGGAGGGCGGAACCTCTTCTCCCACATCCCTGCTGAAATTTAACAAAGGGACATTCACAACCTCCTCAGGACATCCATTCCACCTTAGGGCAGCTGTAATTGTTAGGAAGTCTTCTCTGAATGTCTAACAGAAAGCTACTCCAGAACAAGTAAGTTTCACTGTTAGTTTCCATTGTGCTTTTGGCAGAAACAAAAACAAGTCAACCTCCTCTACTAAGTGATAATTCTTCAACTATTTGAAGATCTATCTCTTCTTGTTCTTTTGTTTTGTTTTATTTTGTTTTGTTTTGTTTTGTTTTGTTTGTTTTTGGCCAAAGTAGATCCAGTTCTTTCAACAGTTCCCTCTGTGACATGATTTCTTGAGTTTTTACCACCTTAAAGTATGATCATGCTCAAGGCTTTGTGTTTAAATGAGGATTTTAGCCTAAGTTAGAAAGCCATGCTCCAGTGTGGGTAAATTGCAGAAATCACTCGATCGACGCTGCCCCTGGGAGGTGGGCGGTTGCAGTGGGGTCTTCTAAACATCTCTGCAGCCTCGCAAGGGAACTGCAAATCCTGGGTCCCAGCTTCTTGTTCTGGATCAATTGCTGTCTTTGGGTCTAGGTACCTATAAAGAGAATCACAACATCGGAAAACCTCAGTGTTAGAAGGAAACATGTTGCTCTCCTTCACTCCCTGAAGAATCGTTTCAACACAGAGGCAGAGGATTAAGTGGTTTAGCACACAGGCTCTGGACTCCCTGGATTTGACTTCAGGGCTTACCTAGGCCTCTGTTTCCTCATCTATAAAACAACAATGGTAGTAGTACCCTCTTCATAGAGTATTACACAGTACCTGGTATATAGTAAGAACTAACCATTGTTAGCCGCTCTGGTATTATTGTCACTATTGTTAAGATAGTAGCCCTGACAGGTGATTGACCGGCCAGCCTCTTAGTTCTGGGAAGCTCCTTACTTCTCAGGGTGATGCCTTCCCAGTGTTTAACGACCCCAGGACTAAAACGTCCTCTGTGTCCTGGTAACTGACACTTATGGAGCCCAATTCTGTCCTCCAAAATCAGTGTAGCTTCTCTCTTTATATATTTGAAAGTAACTATCGTATATCATATCATCTACTGACACTTACTATAAACTTATTAGATAAACTGGCCTCTACATTTCATGGGGCCAAATGTCCTGTAGGTTTGCTCATCACTGCAAAGCCAGCACCAAATGCGGTATCTGACATGAACTGGGTGTTCAAATTGAATAACTGAGAAATGACTAATTTCTTTGTTAGGACATTAGTGAGAATTGCCTCAAAGTTAAGACTGTGCTTTGCATTGAAGGAGGTTTGTGAACCTGTTAGTAGTAGAGCAAATAATTGAACCCGATTTAAAATTTACTAAGGCCTTTTATGTGCATCGTATTGCTACGTATTGGAGATAACAAAGAATAATGAATATGGTCTTTCATTCACTAATGCATCTCACAAACAGGCCATTCCAAGTGCTCCGGGAAACATCTGTCTGAGAAGATGCTCTATCTGGAAGGAGGAATGCTTAGTCAAAGTCCCAGAAAATAAAAATGGAACAAGAGCTCAGAAGTCTGCTCATTATGGGGGCAGAGCAGGAGAAAGTAAGAGAGAGTAGAAGGATTTAAAAGATGAGAGCTAGAACAAATAAGAGGTGGAATACATTTGAAAGCTGGCTTAGCAAAGAATTCAGTGATCCCAGTGTCTGCTAGGTTGTTGCTTGTGAATCTTTGATGGGACAAGGTCTGTGACATTTAAATTACCTCAGCCTGACTGGAAATGTGTACTACAGATTTGTAATTAGTAGTGTAACTTCACCAGTCTGAAAATGCAGATAAGAACACATAAACATCTCACTGATTTGTTAGTGACCTGCATAATGTCAGGATTTCAACTTTCGATATTTTTATCTGGAGGAGAGTCCCACAATGACGGACTTCTGCTCATAATCTACCTGGGCCGTCTTTATAGGTAGCATCTTCCACCGACCGAGGAACTTCACAGCCCTGGTTGCCTCCTGGACACAGCAGGCACTGTAGCCACATGTTCTGCCTATGTTCTCTTCCAAATGGATGAAGTCCCTCCAACTCTGAGTAACTCTATCAGGGGCCTGGAAGCAACATTGTTTGTGTCCAAAAGTTTCATAAAGTCCAGCTTCAGAGGGTCTCTCAGCTTTGGCCCATGGACTCTTCATTTCTAGAGAAAATCAGATATAACCTTTGGCCTAAACTGAGAAAAGACATCATAGTATCTTTCTGAATCCAGCAAAACACCCATACATACATACACCTTTTTGTCTCCTAACAAGGAGTTCACCAACAACGTTCCTCCTAGCTTGTGCCAAAATAACTAAAGGCCTCATGCATATTTATTAGTACAAATTGTTGTAGCCAGCCTCTAAGATGATCCCCAGTGAGTCCTCCTTGTGTAATCACCTCCCATGCCAGGTCAGTCTCTGATCAAGCACCTACAGCAGAGGTGATAGTGTACCTTAGTCAAGATTAGGCAATGAAAACATAACTGTTTTCTGCTGTGGGCTCTCTCCTACTCTCTTTCTTTAGATCACTTGCTCTGGGAGGAACTAGCTGCTACATTCTGAGCCTTGCCAAGATGAGGAACTCAGGCTTTCAGCCAATATCCGGTGAGGGACTGACTATAGCCAACAGCCGTGTGAGTGAGCCTTCTTGGAAGCACACCTCCAGCCCCAATCAAACCTTCATGTGATGCAGCCCTGGCTGACAGCTTGATCGCAATCTCATGAGAGACCATGTTCCAGAACCACCCTGCTAAGCCATTCTCAGATTCCTGACACTGAGAAACTGCAATAATAAATTGTTATTGTTTTAAGCTGCTACGTTTTGGGCCATTCTTACTTAGTGACAAATAATTGTTACAAAACTAGAGGAGAAGCAGTGGGGGACAGTTATAGACCCTAGACACCTATTCTTCTATGGTTTCAGTCAGGACTAGTCTGTTACGGTGGTATAAAGAATTTGTGGTTGTTTTTCTCATGGAAGATTGGTAATGTATTGGAAAGAAGAAAGGCAAAATGGCTAAAACACATCACTTTCAATAAGAAAGTCCTTGCTACTTAACTAATCGCGGTGATGACAAATCGCTCATCAGGACCTCAGAATGCCCCGTTGTATAACAGAGTAACTAATGCACGCTTCCCACTATTTCTAAAGGTTATATAAAAACTCATAGTATAGTGGGTGGTTGCCTCCAAGAGTCCTGTATAAATCCAGTGTGCTATTATTTTCCATTTTAATGTGAATTGACAAGGGCCACTTTAGCCTGTTAGCACTTCCTTTCTGAAGAAGAACCCCGACATCTTTTAGTGCCCTCAGCAGCAAATGACTTACGCCACAGCCTATTCTCCTCTTTAGACGGAAACCCGACTGACACCTGTGATGCTGTCTGTTAGATGAAGGTTTTCTAGAATGTGGGTGAAATGGGAGCTTTGCCAACTGGAAGGAATGCAGGCATAGCACTCCCTCTTGGCGGCTGAAGAAAAATCGCTGGTGGTCAGGAACAGTTTTGAACGCCTGTTTGCTCATAGAGAAAGGTGTCTGAGCCAGCTGAAATGCCAGGTTACCTTTTCCAAATTTTTCAGCCCTACAGCTACACTTCAATAGTACTGAGGCTATTTTATGAAGATTTTATATGCTACAGCTTGTCATTCTGACTTAATTACTAATCCTAGTCACATATTAAGGGTTTTGATTAAGCAATTTGCTTTTTTCCTTCCTTCCTTCCATCTCATTGAAAGATTACAGAGTTTGAGCATGAGGTTAAAGGATTAGGTCTGAATCCTGAGAGTCCCGACACTGCTCTAGCTGCCTGTCATTTCCTGGAGTGGTTACTTATCTGTCAATATTTTTTCCTTTTTTTCCCAAATCCCAGGCCTACTTGATCTTGTCCGTTTGGCTCGGCTGGTGGAGGAATAACAAGGGTCTTCCCATCATGCAACTTTCTGGGATACATCATGACAGAGAAATCTCAAAGCCCAGGTCAATTATAACAGAAGATGTGCACCACCTCTGCCCCAGAATGTCTTCTGGGGCTGCAGCTGTTTCAAACAAAGTCACCTGAAAAATGCAAGGAAATGTGTGTCGGTCCCTGCCTGGCTTGTTTAGCAGGATACAAATAGCAGAAGACTAATACTGCCTGTGTGTGGTTTGTAGTCAGGAAGAGGGAATAAAGTTGGCAGCTACCTCATTGTGCTGTAATTACTTTTTAATTAGAATTCATTGAATACAGATGGATTCTTCCTGTTCTTTCACCCACTGATGTTTTTAATATTCCCACATCAGGTATTATGAGGCAGTAGCCAGCAGTGAATTACATAAAATAACCCTGTAGCTGGTAGTGACTTACAGAAAGTAACCAACTTAACCATTTGTCTTAGATGAAAAATGATCTTCCACCTTTTTGTGGATTCTATTGCTGGTTTGTTGATATAGTGTTTGTTTACTCTCATTCCTGCAGGAAAAAAAATATCATAGTTCTTGTATCAAATTACTGTAACTGACTGGAACATTTTTATTTCAAATAATGTACCATCATTTTTTTTTTTCATGGTGACACTGATAAATTTGCAGGATTTCTCATTCTTTCTCCTCCTACCAATAAATAATTTGAACCCAAACGTGAATAGAATGTACAATTGCATGCTGTTATAAAGAAATCATTGCTCATCACATTCTAATTGTAACTAAGTTTGAACCTGAATAGCTATTTGCAGTATTTTGATAGAAATAAGAAGTAATTTCCATTTTTTTGCTCCAGGGTCTCTCTACATGAACTGACATATGATGCATTTTTGAAGTTACACTTAATAATTCTCTTTTCATTATAAACAACCGCACCCTTGTTGAATAGCAGATCTAAAATTAGGCTTACACAGGCCTATGTAATATACCTAAGAAACATGATTTATTCTAATGCAATAATGGCATAGATTTATAAAGCTTGACTACTCCAATGCTCCTCGTTATGGTTGTAAAATATTTGCCGCTGTGGGATTTTCTAGATCATTATTTTAAAAAAGGAAAAACCCATTTTGACAGATGAATGGGGCCATTCTGAGCAAATCACAGATACTTCATATTAACAAGGCCTCCGAAGAGGGGGAGCATACACTTATTACTATGGCAAACCGGAATCAAAAACACTATTTTAGTGGAGAGTTTCCAGTTTTACAATGCAATGATGATTGTTTATAGTACCATTGAAACTAGATTCAGCAAAGGTTTAAGAAATGAGCTGACAAGAGAAAATCATATAGATAAACGGGGATACCTGAATGGGATAGCATGGAATTCCATTATTGAAATCAATACTTGAAATTTATGCCCGGGACAATTGAAATAATGGAAGAAGATCCAGAAAGATGAGATACATTAAAGTTTCTTCGTTATTGGTTCAGATTAATAGGTTAGTCCCATTTTAATTAAAACTTCGAAAGTAAAGGGTTTTTGTTTGTTGTTTGTTTTAGTATATCTCTCATATCCCGCCCCCACCCCGCCCCAAAAGCTACTGTAACTTAAAGTTGTGGGCTAACAGTTCTTTTTCTGACATATTCCTTCTGACAGAGTGTGACTTGGCACAACACAAGAACTATGCCCATCACACAGGGCTTTGTGCTTACACACATCTACATGAAATGACAGCTGGTTGAAGCCTTGCTCAGTTTTTTTGATACAAATGGAATTTTTACACAGAAATAGAAAAGTGGTCTGGATCGTGAGTTGTCCATTTTACTGAATCTGTCTCAAAATATCTAAAAGACACTATCGGTGGACAAAGTGAATTAAAGTAAAGAGTTGAATAATCATTTATTTGTTTAGCAACTATTTGTTGAGCATCTCCTCTGTGCCAATAGGTATGTACAACGGGTGTGCATGTTGCTAGGTATACAATGGTGGAGTTTATGGTCTAGTCAGAGTCTGATGATGAGGGTAATAGAGAAATGCTGAAGGATGCAGAAATAGAAAATAACTGAATGGGGGCAGAGTTTGGATCTATTCCAATACTTTTAACCTGAATAGTCTTCCAGTCTTCGAAGAGACAAGGGAGAACCACATTTATTGAAGGTCTACTTTATGCAAAGCTCTGTGCTAGGTGCTCTACACATAATGATTTAATTTAATCTCCTGCAAAATTATAGACACTATTATATTTATTTTGCAGGTAAACTGAGACTTAAGAGGTTAAATAAAAACTCTTAAGTGTATTCAACAAATAGATATATACCAATTATTATATGCCAGGCATTGTTGTAAGCCCTTTACAAATACTAACTCATTAAATACTTGTAATGAGTGCATAGAGCAGTACTATTGTGTTCTCCATTTTATAGATAAAGACAATGAAGCTCAGAGAGGTTAAAAAGCTTGCTTCAGGTCACACAGCTAGTAAATGGCAGAGGCAAGATACGATCCCAGGAAGTGCCATTGCTACCACTATGGAGGCACGTGTTGCTCATAATCAGCAGCTGTAACCAGTTGTCTGTAATCAACAATCTATAACCCAGAAGTAATCAACAGCTGTAAACAAACAACATGGCTGCGATTTGAGCCAAGTTAGCAGACTTACCACATGCTTGCTAAGTTCTCAGCCTCTTTGCCTACATAGTCAGATAACATTATATCAAACATTTAAGTATCAAACATACACTGCATTTTTAACATTCATATATCTTAATTATTCCTTGTCAAGAGTAAAATAACGCCTCAAAATTGCTTCGAAGATTTCACTTACTCAGAGTAACAAAGAGGTCACAAAGTTACAATTTGGTTCTGAGCAAGTGATTAAATCCATAAATAAACTTTACGATGTCAGAAAGTTTGAAACACTTAAGTAGCCGTGTATTGTGTGAGGTAAATGATCTGGCTGTAAACTACACCAGCTTTTACTCAATTGAATGTGTGAATGTTTATAAATCAATTTGTGATTTCAAAGAGAGAAGCATCCATCTATGCCGATGTGGCGTTCTTGTAAATATGTAATAAATGGACACTGCTTTTCGGTCGCCACCTTCTGTTTTCCTCTTGCTTTGCTAGAGGTGCCCTGAATTTCTTCGGGAAAGACCTTCATCTCTCCCCTCTCACTCCCTGCCCAGCTATCACTTTCCATGTTGATGTATTAAGGATGGATCTAAGACTGTGAGGTATCTCCTGTGGAGAGAATCATTCTCTTTGTGGACTTGTTGATATGGAATGACTGACAGTCACCCTGCCATCATGGGGTGGCAGTTCTGAGAATGAAGCCAACAGGGAGGGAAGCAGAACCAAGAATTGGGAAAAGTGGTACCTGAATTCAAATGTATTTCTGGACTTTTCAGTGAAAAAAAGAACATACTTTTTTTTTTTTTTGTCTAAGCGAATTTGAGTTAGAATTTGTGTCCGTTGTAACCTAAAGAGTCCTGATTAATACAAGATGACAAAACTACTCTAATAATTTCTTGTTAATCCTTCATCCTCATCACCTTCTTTTCCACTCTCCACACCTAAGGCACCATGAAGCCTTCCCTATTTGCCCTCTTAAATATTTCTCAAACCCTTCCACTTCTCTCCTTCACTGTCATCTCCTCAGTCCAAGCAGCCATCATTGCTTAACTGGATAGTTGGAGGTAACCTTCTCCCTGTTCTTCTGGCACTGACTTTAGCCCTCTTGTAGTCCATTCCCCACACTAGCTAGAGCAATCTTTCTAAAATGTAAGCCTGAGTATGTTACTTCTCTCTCTCATCATTCTCTCCTTCCCCTAAAATCAGCAGTGGCTTCCTACTGATCTTAGTATACACTTTAAAATCCTTAATCCAACCCCCAGGTCCTGGATGATCTGCCCCTATCTATTTTCTAGCCCCAGATCCAGTCCATGGATCTTTGTCCCACACCCTAAACAGGTTTCAGTTTTAATTTTCAGCCTAAAAAATTCACCTTCAATTGATATATAATTCTCCACATTTCTTTTTACTTTTCTCTCACTCATGGTTTTGACTTTATTTTGGGGGGACATTATTCTCCTTTTTTTCCCCTGCTATTTTAATTTAACTCATTCACAACTTAGTGTTGAGCTTTACATAACCCAGGTGGTAAGTTATCTGCAGATTCTTTTTCAACTTAGGAGAGTCATTGGAAGGCAATTCCAATGACATTCTTCAAAGGAATTCTTCAAGGTGTGTCCCACTTCCTACCTCCACTCAGTGGTGTGTGCGGGAAACGCAACTGAACAATTAAGTACGTCTGGAGTGTCTATTAGCCCTCACAGAATTTCTTCTCCAAAGGAAAATTCCATGTCAAAGCAGGATACAAATGATTGGATCATCTTCTTTAAGAATTTTCTTCTCTTTTTGTGAATACCAATAATTGACTCCATATTTTACTATTTTTGAATCCTTTTCTCTGTTCACTTTTTTATTCTTTAGAATGATTCTGGTTTTTGTTCAACTCCTCTTTTGTTCTGGGATGTCTGCTCTTCACACCTACGTCCTCTGTTATGTCACTTGCTGCTATTTTGCTTGGATCACAGCCTTTTGGGGGCATTCTTCCTCAAACTGTTAATTCTACTCTCCATGCTTTTCTGTATTTTCCCTTGGAGTTCTCCTTCATTTCCCATTCTTCCTTCCTGTTCTAGCAGATCTGTTCATACTAGAGGGGAACACATGGTCTCGCAGCAACTCTGTTGAAGGGTTGGCCAAAGTACCAAGTAGAGCTTTTCGTGATATTAGATTTTAATCATAAATGGCAGGACACAGAAATGATGAGTTAAGTTTCTATTTCAGAATCAAGACCTCTTTCAGTCAACCCCTTACCCAGAAGAATGATATGTAGCTACGTTAAGAAAGTATTTAAATAGGTAAGGACTGATTACAAAAGTATGCTTTGTGCTATAAAAAATGATGAGAACTGGATAATATATTTTAACGCACAGGTAAATTATATAGATGTCTTGGCTTTTGCCTCCAATATTTAGGCACAAGCAGCACCATTTAATGGAAAGGGACTTGCCTGATACTTGGCATATCTGGCTTTGTTGCTTATTAATAGGGTTCTCTCTGACTATTTATTTGATTATTTATTTATTATTTTTTTCTTCCTTCTGACTTTTCAGTATAGGTATAGATCACGGGCTTTGGAGCCAGACAAACTTGAGTTCCAATCTCCACTTTGCCAATATTTGTTGTGTGGGGTCCATTTCTACCTGTAAAATGGGAAAAATGACACCTTTCTATAAAAAGGTATATGAAGCATAGCATACATTGCCTGGCACATAGTAGTGTTCATTGAATGTAATTTTCTTTTTGTCTTTTCTAATTCATATAACTTATCTAATTTCTCTGGTCCTCTGTGGTTACATCTGAGTCTTACCTAACACTTTAGAAATAACACTGGGTCATTTCTGAGACTCGATTACACCAAAATTCTTTCCAGTTTGATAAAATAAGTTAATGAATTTACTTATTTTCCTAAGCTGTTTCAAGTTGAGTTTCTGTCACCCACAATGAAAACAGAGCTGATTCTTCAAGGCATTGCTTGCCTTTACTTTTCTCAATATATCGGCTTCCTTCTCTACAAGTAGAGTTCACTATGAGATCAGAGAAAAAGTTTCCCTCTTTACTTAGTTCCCTTGGGAACAATCCTGAAGAAGAGTTCTGATTGGCCTGTCTTGGCTCATATGCCCTTCTGTGGCCAAGGGGATGGAGTTCTAAGGTTAGAACCTCCCCTAGACCCTCAAAATTAGAAACAAGGAATGTTCTATAACATAAGAGAGAAACTTTCCCCCCCCAAAGGGCAAAGACTGTTGGGCAGAGAATATAATCGGTTTCTACCACACCTATTCTTGCTTATCTACTTTTAAGTTCATTACAAAATAATACAAGTGAAATACTTGAAAAATATAGCAATGTAAAATTTAATTTGTTACAAATTGGGACTAGGTAGATGATAGATACCCAAATGTATCAACATAATGTTTTCTCCTGAATATATTTTTTCAGACCAGAATATTAGGCCCCAAATAATATTTGCATTAATGTTCCCATGGAAAAACTCTTTATTATAGCAGAAAACTGTGTATTACTGCAGTACTCGAATCGACCATAGAGCAATTTTCTTATTAATCATTTTTATCTGTGCTCTCTTATTAATTACAAATTAATGCTGAGCTCTTTCCCACTCGATCCACTTTCTCACGCCTCATCCAGTAGGAAATGAATGATTTCAAAGACCTTTTTTTTCCAGGGTTGTGCCCCCCACCCAGTAGCATTTACTTGGGCCAGAAGAAAGGAGCAAAACTCATTCTTCATTCAACAAATGTCCATGGAACATTTAATTCTTGATAGTTATGGGAGTGTTCAGAGAAAAAATACATAGTCCTTGCCTCTTTAGTGATCAGTGTGCTAGAGAACATTAGAAATAAGCACACAATTCAAACTTAATGTAATTGTTGCTATGGTAAAGCAGTATAAGTACCATGGAAGCTTGCAGATGGGGAAGTGTTGTAGTCAGCTCAGGCTGCCATAGCAAATACCCTAGACTAGGTGACTTAAACGCAGAAATTTTTTTTCTCAGAGTTCTGGGAGCTGGGAAGTCCAAGATCAGGGTGCAGGCCAGTTCAGTTTCTGGTGAGCCTCTCTACCTAACTTATGGACATCTGCCTTCTTCCTGTGTCCTTACATGGGAGGAGAAAAAAAGCAAGCTTTCTGGAGCCTCTTCTCATGAGGGCACTAATCCCATCATGAGAGCCCCACCCTCCTGATCTTATATAACTTTAATTATCTCCAAAGGCCTCATCTCCAAATACCATCACTTTGAGGGTTAAGGCTTCAACACACAAATTTAGAGGGGACATAATTCAATTATTACAAAATGCTTCTGCAGAAGAGGGTGGTTTAGGATAACACCTAATAAGCATTGTATAATAAAATCATAGGGCCAATCACTGCTAAAAATCTATTCAAGGCTGCTACTTCTAGCTGCACCATCCAGCCCAGGGGACACCATTAAACACATAGATTTATGTGTTTAATATAATTTTTTAAAAAAAACACAAGTAAATTGTTTTAAATAAGGAGTACTTGTTTTCAAATTTGTACATTAAGCTGGTGGCAGGACAAAACATACTCATATTCAAGGCTGTTAATAATTGTATTTCTCATAGTTGCCTACATTTAGTCCCTTACTGTGTGCCAGGGACTATGTGAGACACTTTACATATTTTATTGCGTATGTTCCACAGGACGTGAGATAGATGTATCCCCATTTTACAGTTGAAGAAATGGAGGACTAACAGAACCAGGCACACACAGCTACTGAGTGCTGGCAGGAGTTTGCATGCCATGGACCTGCCTCTAAGATGGAACTCTTAGCCACTCTGCTTTACTGTCAGTGACTCCCTCATTAGCTGACAAACCTTCCACCCATCCCTGGACTGGATGCCGAGTCAGAAATACAGACCTGGGTCCCTTACTTGCCACTGGCTCAAACGGTCTACTCCAAATAGAAAATCTCTTGTCATGTTGCCTCTGGCCTATTGTATTACTACCTTGATTCTGAGTATGGTTGGAGCTGTCAGTATGCCAGAAAACATTTAGCAGGGGGGAAAGAAAGGGAAAAAGTACAGTGCATGTGTGTTGGCAGTTATTTAAAATAGGCCAATTACCTCAAACTGTAAAAACATACTCAAGTTTAAATACCTACGAATCACTGTAACAAATTTAGAAACAGAAATTTCTCACTGCCTGCTTCATTCGTGCTGTATTAAATGCAGCTTGTTTGAGAAGCATATGGTTGACTAACTGTGGTTTATGTTAGCAGGCCTTTCTTTCTCTTACCCGTATATTCATAAGACCTGCAAACAGACAAAAACAGTTAAGTTTGTGCAACCTAAATGCTGCTATAGTGTGAAGACTGAAAATAAACTACATAATTTCCTTGTCTCCTTTTCTACATGTTTCAGGGATGGTATTTTTTTTATGAATTTTGGCCCTGAGTGACCTATGAGAGGCCAGTAGGTGCAGAGGGGAGATTGTCACTGAGTCCATAGTAGCTGCAATGTCATATAGGTCAGAGGAGTGGCCTGACAGCAGGCCACAATAACACTTAGGAGCTAGAAGCCAGTAGTGAAGAAAAATGAGGGACCACATGGCAAAGACCATGCAGAGGTCAAGGAGAAAGTGGCCAACCCACAGTAGACAGCTCCTCTTCTGTTGTGGCCCAAAGGGAGTTGGTGATAAGGAAAGGCGAGCTTCAAACAATTATGCTGTGTTCATTCTAGAGCAATTATTCCATTTGGGGGTTAATTGCTATAGTGTGAACCCAGACACTGTCTAATTAGGATTAAGCTTGTACTCGGGAACAATTATGCAGCTAATTGGTCTAGTGCATGTATAGCTCTGAAGACCAGGTGGGAAGAAACAATAGTGAGAGACAGAATCCTTTCAAGTTTGGGGTGTTTCACAGAAAGGGCACAGAATGTCAGAGCTGGAAGTGACCTGAGGGATCATTTGGGCCATGAGGTCATTTAGCAAATGAGGCAAAGGCTCACAGAAAGTTGGTGGCAGGGCAGTACTTGAATGTAGTTTCCTCCTATGTCTCAAGCCACTATTGGCTGGCTAACAGCCACACTGTGTTTGACTGACAGGATCCAAAGAATTGGAAAGAGTGGCATGACTGGGAGTTGGAAGCCAGGACCTGACCTCAGGGAGGGTTTCGAGGAGGGAGGGTGGGTTGTATGTTTGTGCATCACCCACCTTGTTCATTGGATTCCAAGTTCTCTGGAAGATTTGTAAATGAGAAGGGGCCAGGTCTTCCCAGCACTTGTACTTTTTCATTTATTTCAACATAACCATTTATGCTCTGAACAAACATTTACTGAGCCCTATTATGTGCCTTTATAAGTGCCAGGCACTAGGCTCAGTGCTAGGGACACAAACAAGTAAGACATAGATTCCTGTTATCATCTGCAGAGACAAAGGTTAGATTGGAAGCTTCTAGTACAACTGACTTCCATGATACGTGGTGTAAGGGACAGGATACCTAGACTATTTTCAGAGGAGAACTTGTTCTTCTGTTTATATGTCCTCTACTACTACTCAGAATCTTCAGCAAAATTCTTTGTAGGGGAATAAAGTGCTGACATATCCATCTATATAAGTTAGTAATAGTTTAAATATAGGAAAAAAGTTGGCTCAGAGAAAGCCAATGCATTTTCTTGTATTTTCAAAATATGTTCAGTAATATTGTCCCACAATGTGTATTTTTAGTTCAGCTTGCCTGAATGAAAAGCAAACAGACTCAAAGCTGTGGTAGGTCCTTTTAAGTCTCTTGACCAATCTGAGACAAGCTATTCTTTATTGGAAAGAAGATATTTAAGAGAATTCTTTGGGTTTTGTTGTTGTTGTTGTTTTTGGGTTTTTTTTTTCCCCATGGAAACTGAATAGTTGTAGAAGGACTTTTCTCCTAGGAATTAAACCTTATATAGCAGTTGAATACATATTAAAAGCAGTGTCAAAATTATGTGTCTGCTGGGAGATGGAATAAGGAAAGAGGTGTGGAGGGTGTCTAAGGTAGTGTACAATGGAGTGGAAAGTGAGAGTTGATTAGCCTTTACAAAGCTATTTGCTCAGTTTGATAAACAATGCACACCAAAAGGTAGCCTTTAAATGCTGGTTCAGGTGTCTATTTATTACATGCTTATTCATTCCACAAATCTTTTTGGGTCCTTAAATGTACCAGGCCCTTTACTAGATGCTTAGTAGAGAACATAAAATGAAACAGATACACCCTCTGATTTCATGAAAAGGGTAGTGTAGTGGGGAGATAAATGTCATGTATCACATATAGGGGTCGATCTGGACTGTTAATGCTGCAGTAACAGTTAACTTCCAATTCCAGTGACTTACTACAACAAGGCTTTATTTCTTGATTCTTTGCGACAGGGAAAAAGAGTGATGTCACATTACGGTGCTAGCATTTTTTTTCTCGTAGCACATTTCCTTGCCTAAAGCAAGTCACATGGCCAAACCTCATATCCATGGGTTGGGGACATTTAATACCCCCACAACAGAGAGGAAGAAGTCTGGTAGAAGGGCTGGTAAATATTTTTGAACAAGTAATAAAAATATATCAAAACAAATAAAAATTTGTGTTAATAAATGATAAGAAAAGCTATGGGGAAAAGCATGGAGGGCTGTGATGGAGAATAACAATAGTGAGTGATTTAGACTGAAGATAATAGTGTTGGCAGCTCTGGGAAGGTTTGTCTGAGGAAGCTCAGAAGATAAAGAAAAGTTATCCAGTGGAAGGGTTGGGAAAAGAGACAGAGGAACAGCATGTGCAAAAGGCGTGGAAAAAGTTGGCACGCTTGAGATATTGGAGAGAGGCAGCACTTTGTTATGGTCAAGAGTGGAGGACCAGGAGCTAGACATCCTAGATTTAAATCTTAGCTCTATCCCTTACTGGTCATATCTTACTTTCCTCTTTGTGCCTTAGTTTCCTCTTTTGTAAAACAGGAATAACAATTCTGACCTCGTAAGGTTGTTGTGAGGATTGAGTGTGCTCAGCTCATGACAGTTATTGTTAATAGAAAGAAGCCCCCAGTGGCTGAGATGTCATGAGCTCGACAAAGAAGGAAATAAATGAGGCTGGAGGGTAGCTGCATCAGCTGGGGCCTCGAAAGTCTTGGTAAGACTTTGGATTTTAATCCCGAATAAAATGTGTTTTAAACAGGGGAGTCGTTTAGTTAAATTTATACTTTATAAAACTCTCCTATCATTTTCTGGGGAGTGACATGGTCTCCCTCTACACCACTATACCTTGATGAACCAAAATAATATCTTACAGAGATCCTGAGACAAGACAGATGGAAGGAGAGAATAGAAGGGCAGAGGGAGAGAGAAATGATTTTCAGACTAGGACAAATAACTGGGAGCAGGGTGAGAGATGGCAGAAAAGAGCTGTCCCCTTCCTAGTTTGCCTAATACTAGAAAGAGGCATTTGTTTTACTAAGCATAGGGAGAACACAGAAGGGAGGCAAGGGCTGTTCTTGTTAAGGTCCCAGTAGCCAAGAGAGCACAATGGAAGTCAGGCGATTGAGTGGGCTGAGCTGCAGCCTGGCTCAAAGAGGGGTCCCCTGACCTCCAGAGCAGTGCATGGGAGGAGGGGGCTCACCACTGCTCTGATGACACCGATATGGAAATGGCTTTCACACCTAAGAAAGAGATTCTTATGGAAAGTGTCCCAGTCTGTTGGCTTCCTCTAAACTAGCACATCCTCACACAGTCACCCCTGGTCCTCCCTTGTCTCCCCCCACCTGGTGGATGAGGGGGCTGCTGGACACAGGGGTGAAGGGTTGGGCAAGGCTCCAAGAAGTCTTATGGTGTGATGCTTTTGGGGAGACGGCATTGTTTCATCAGCTGGATGACAAAACACTGTTAATGGCACCAATAAAGAAGTGTGAATGTAATTTTCTCCTCTTCGTTATTTCCTCAGTATTTGGCATATTGTTTAACAGATCACCTGGCCAGTCATGATCCCTCCTGAAGCCAAGTCTTTCTTTTTGTGCTGGAAGATTCTTAAAATGCAGTGTAGCTCAGATATAAACTCATCAGTTGGAAATAGGCCATACACATCTGAAGCATGTGAACGATACCAAATGAGAAGGTGATTGACTTTACTCCAAGTTTTGAAAGCTTTTGAGCAGGGTGGTTACAGCCTTTGAAGTATTGGTGCTTTGGAGGAAAGAGCAGCGAGGGAGAAAAAGTAAAACCTTACTTCTTTTGCCATATTAAAATATATATGTATGTTGAGTTGGAAGAGATATAAAGCTGGGAATATATGTGATCAGAATAAAGGCAATATTTTAGAGCTTTGGAGCGAGCAGATCTGGCTGTGATCACAGCTACCATTTATTGAGGGATTACTCTGAATCAGGCAGTGTTTGGACACTTTGCTATATTAACTCAATTCTCACAACTATCACAAGAGGTAGGGAATATTATCACTCCACTTTTTAGGTGACATTACTAAATTAGGTAATTTACCCAGGGTCATATAGCTTATAAACTTGACCAATCTGGTTTCATCATCGATCATGTTACCCTTGCATACATGGCCCGTCGATATACAAAACAATGAAGAGGAGCAATTCAGGCCCAGGCACTCACCCCTTAAATGCAAGAGGTTGGAAGGGTATACATATATAATCTTATGTAGGCATGGAGATTGTTAAAAAGGAAAAACAAAAACTTACCTCTGTTAAGTAGCACTGGGTGAGGATCACAGAGGTGGACTTTTTACCTTACACCGCTGTCCAGTTATTATTTTGATCTTGGTCATGTTTTACCACTGCAATTAAACATATTTTGGTTTTCGTTAGACAGATCTAATTTTTTTTTTTTACATTCACTAAGCCCTAAATAACTGGAGGGTTGTTGATTAATTTTCAACAGATAAAAACCCACACTTAAAAAGATATGCTGAGGCATCATTTCCATGTGCACTTGTTTTTAAACAACTAAGACGGAGGTTGTAATTCCCAGAGCAGGGTACTGCGGCTTTGAAGTTTCGGGGTTGTCTCTTCATTAATTTCTCAGGGAGAAAGAGAAAGAAGATACGCAAGCATGAGTTCTCAAAGTTTTAGGATATTTTCCCTCTTTGCTTTTTCCTACTTTCTATATCCAGCGCCTTTGGTTCCTGTCTTACCCAGTACGATATTTTTATTTAAAAAAAAATTCAGGATGATTTGAAGCAAATTTAGGGCTAAACCTAATAGAAAAAAAAAATTACGTTTGTCAACTTTATGAGTGCTACTAAAAATAACGATGCATCAAATACCCTGAAACACAAATCCATCCAGAACCACTTTCCAAAAACGCCAGGAAAAGTGATATAAAAATGGACTCTTTAAAAACATATTGTCATCTATGTTGCCGAAAATAATTTCATTCAGTGCATTCTTGGGTCTCTTTTATCCATATCTCCCTTTTACTTTTGTGATAGGTCCCGTCCTCCCCACCCGTGACCGACTAGATGGAAACCAGAACAATTAACCGATTTAATTTAATATTTATTTTAAAATTGGCTGTTAAATTATGAGACGATTCTGACTAGGCATGTGGTTCCTTCATGAGGGAATTTCCCCCAAGTGTTTACTTGTCTACGTGAATTCCTGCTATGGAACTAGTTGTTGCAATGTTGAGTTAAGACAAATAATGAGTCAGATTTGTTTTGTTTGAACAATATTACTGCTAGGTTTGGATTATCCTAAGCCAATCTAGGAGTTAAATGCACAAATTGCCACCTAATTGTTCCAATCTAAATAAAACTGACAAAATCATCCCTGTGTTCCCAATTAGGAAGACAGGTCCCTTGGTAGTATCAAATATTACAATGAATTCTTAAAACTAAACTCATTAAATTTTCCATCCCTGATCTATATATTCATTCATAGCCACAGATACTTATTGAGCTCCTGTAAAGTGGCAAACCCAGTTACAGATACTGGGAATTCAAGAAGGAGTAAGACATGAACTCTGTGCAAAAGTCTAAGAGTCTGTGTGCAGCCGACATGGGGCATAAAGGAATGGACCCGACAGTCACCTTCCATCAGGCCAGGTGCTCTGCTAGGAACTTCAAACAGACTTTCCCTAATTTAATCCTCCCCACAACTCTGTCAAATGGGTTTTACTTTCTCATTTTAGACACACTCAGAGAGTAAATAACTTTCACGAGAGCACACAACTGGAACAGGATTCGAACCCAGCACTGCCTGACTCCCAGCCCACTAGCTTCTCACTATTTCATGATCCCTCTAGACAGAAAAAGTTTCTTTTTCTTCTAGTAATTTTGAAACTTTTCAAGCTCATAGTGTCTTTTTATTTATAATATCTTTGTGAGATTGGCAAGTAAGCTATTATCCTTTCCATTTTACTTCTCATGAAGCGGGGCCTCCGAGAGGCTGAGTACCGACTTCCAGGTCCCGGTGGTTGGGAGAGAAGCTGAGACTAGAATGAGGAACTTATGCTCCTTCATGCAAGGCTTTCCTCAGCACACAGACCTGGATATTATCCTGAGCTGAGTATGGATTTCAGTTGCAAGAAAGCAAAAATAAAAACACACAACCCTGAATCGAGAAACACCCACAGGGAGTAAGAGTTAACAACATTCTTGTTAGCTAAAAGCCACTGTTCATAAGTGATACACTGAATTGCGGTGGCATTTCTGGTGTGCATTACACATTTATTCAGCTGAAAAGGAGGTGAGGTGTGGATGATCAGAGGTCAGGGAGAAGGACCAAGAGCCAAGAAGCACTGGGCTGAATGTTTTCTACCCCTGTGTAAATGACTTGACCTCCTGTCCCTCTGTGTGACCTTGAACAAGTCTCTTAACTTTCTTATCCGTCTCAGCTAGTGTGTGTGTGTGTGTGTGTGTGTGTGTGTGGTGTGTGTGTGTGTGTGTGTGTACCAGCGTGTGGGGGGAGATGTCACCATACATCAAATGCTGTGGCTGAAGTGAGCTCCTTGGGGAAAACGTATCGCAGTCTCCCTGCCCCCACCAGAATGCTTTTTCTCACAGTGTGGCGAAAGGTGCCACTTTTTAATAACATCATTGGAATATCAGCTTCTTGCAAGATACAGTGGGACAAACTGCGGTGTTCCATCTTGTGACATGATAAAAGAAGAGGCTCCTGTGTGAGCTCCCAGGCAAAGCCCCTTCAGGAAGGAGGACATGGCCCGTCTGGTGTCGTGTGAGGAGGTGCAGGGAAACTGGTAAAGGACTGGAGACAGGAACTTTGCCATATTGCAGAACACATGCACAGACCCCTTGCAGTATGGAACGCCTTCACTTTCCATACCTTGGGGTGAGTTTTGACTCTTTCTCTTTGAATTATCCCAGTGGTCATCAGAAAGGGGGGGGAGCACGCCTCTGAGCTTTTGGAGGCAGCCATCTCGTTTCTTAGCTCAGAGCGCTGCCACTGTAGTTCAGACAGAGAGGCATCCCCAAACGGAGGAGGGCAAGGGCTTTGTTTACTCATCCGCCTTCCCTTGGGCGACAGCAGTATCTGACATCTGGGTAGATAGGTGAGCGTTGTTACCCAGGTGATCATGCGCCGTTATAGCCTATGTGCCAGCTACTCACACAGGCCCAGAGGCCCGAGTAGGTTAGGGAGAAGGGAGTGGGTGGCACGGTCTCTGGGCGTCTGCCCCTGATGGCCCCAAAGGAAAATCCCACATTCTTGTAGGTAGCACGGCATGGGGGAAACCTAAATTAGAAGGCCTGGTTTTCCCTTTACCCTGCACCACCAGAGTCGGTTTGACTCAAGTGGCCAGTGGGTAAATGCCCCAGCCTTACTCTCATCAGTAACTGCCCTTCACAATGAGGCAAGCTGGCATAAGGGGAGGACTTTCCTAATCAAAGAGGACCACCCTGACATTCAGGAGCACCTCCCTTCTTAGAACCCTAGAACTCCTAACCCAGATCTTAGGCTCTATGTGTAGGAAGCCCAACTCAGCCACTGTGGGATCTTGGATGAGTCACTTAAAGCCTTTGAGCCTCAGTTTCCTCATTGTGAGATAAGGCCAAGGGCACTTGTCCTATCCAGTTGTAGTAAGAGGATCATTTGAAATAATGCATATAACAATGCTTGATATCTCTAAAATAGTGTGCAAATGTGAGGGATTCTTATTACATTTTTAATATTGAGGAGTTAAAAGGGGATGGAGGATGTTATCAACCAGTTACTCTTCCTGCCCTTGGCTGAGTGCCCAGGAGGCATTTCTGGCCTGTGCTGGAATCCTTAGGGCCCTGTACAGATCTCAGCACTTCCAGAGCTTCCCTCTCTGTCTATTGGATGGTCGGCGAGTGCCTTAGAATCACAGGCAATCCAACTTGCAAGAGACTTTAAAGGTCATCTGGAACAAGTCCTCCTTGATGCTTCAGTCTTCTGTACAAGTCAAAAAACATGTATATCTTTTACTCCCTACAGAAGCTAACATGGTGCTCAGCAACATGCCAATCATAGAATAGCTATTTCTTGAATAAATGAATAATTCAATGAATGAATTAATGAAATAGGGTAAAAAGTAATGCTGGCCAGAAATTCTTTACTTGTACTTCTAGGGCAGCTGGCTTATACACGAATATAGCTGTCTCAATAAATGATAGTGCTAACAATAATAATGGTGATCTTCATTTCAATTATTGAGTGCATATCATGTCCTAAAAACCATGCAAAAGCTTTATATAAAGTTCTCATCTAATTCTTAGCAGACCCCTGAGGCAAGCACTATTATTATTCTCAGCAGCTGAGGAAACTGAGGTATAAGCAAGCTAAGAAGTTTGTTCAAAACCACCCAACTGGTGAGTAGAGAAGCCAAGATTAAAATCTAAATCTAAAATCTTTCACTACCTTTACTTCCTTAATATCCCTCGAAGGTAATAGAATGCCTTTTTTTCTTGGTTCCTGTTTCATTTGAGTAAACTATGGCCTGTGCTTTGTTGCCTGAAGAGCAAAGGGGACAGGGGAGGACCCCACACAGTCAACTTCTGATTCAGCTCTTGAGAATTTTGGCTGTACTGATCCTTGGTCACGTAGTCAAGTAAGAATTTGAGAGAAAGGTCCAAATTGTCACAGCTTTGATTGTGCAGGTACAGACAAAGGTGGTAAGTCAGAGAAAGGCTGTCATAGTCAGGAGGAAATGAGAACTGGAGCTGAAGGAACTCATGCTCTTCAAAGTCACCTTTGCAGAAGCCTTTTTAACTCCCTTTATAGAATAGCACACTGTCTCCTTCACTCTTGATCTCCCTCTGCTGCTTTATTTTTTCTTCATAATGCCCATCACCACCTGAGGGAGATACGTTCTTTGGTTTGTGTGCTGTCTGTTGTTCCCCTTGAGAAGATGGAAGTCACTGGAGCAGGCGCTCTGTTTCATTTGCTGCTACATCCCTAATGTCTAGAACAGTATCTGGCCCATAGGAGACACTCAGTAAATGCTTGCTGAATAACTGTCTTCAGTTGTTTGCAAGAAATACATAAATACTTCGAGTAATGACCCTGCTCTTGATGGACTGGGCTGCGAAATGGTTGGAACAAAGGTTCTTTCAGCTCTTGGCATATACCAGGTGTCTAACAATTACAGTTCCTTTTTGCAGCACCTTCAAAAACAACCTTGCTCTGTTTCCTCACACTCTGGTTTGTCTCACCATGTGTAGTGCCTTCATGATACCCACAATTTGACATTTAGATTGTTTCTTGCAAACATTTGAAGTGGTATCACACATCATGGGGTGGCATGACTTCCCCCAGAGTACCTGGATTATGGGGGATACAGTAAGAAAATTCATTTGATCAGCTGCATATCCTCACCCCTTGAGATTCCATCATGTGCCCTGAAACTGACTGGTTGTACAAAGGTTTACTTCCCACTCGTAGGCACAAGGTTAGCTGAAGACAGGGCTGGTATTCACACATGCCTCCAATGCTTTAGGTTAAGTTAAGGGTTACACATGCTTTGCCTGAGGAGCTGGAAATGGGGATTTTACTGCCCACAGTGACATCTCCCCATAGATGAATTGTTGATGTTAATCTGAAGGCTCATTAATGAGATACAAATATAAAATAACTATAGCTGTTTTACCAGTTGCTGTCTCATACCACTTGGACCTAATTATAGAGAGTCTTGTTAAAACAACTTGAAAACTGTAGAAAGCTAAATAGTCAAGTAGTCAATTAAATAGATTACTTTAAGGCATAATAGACAATGCAATATGTTTCTTCCCAAAGTTGAATGAATCTCACATTCTGACGTTTTGGTCATCACTGACAACACATTTTTTTCAAAAACCAGTTTTTTAATCTCTTCAGATCCAATGGTATATAGAGAACAGTTTTTTTCTAAAATCAAACCAATATAAAAAAACCATTAAAGTATTATTTTCTATATTTCCCCATTATTATCTTGCCTTTTCTCCCCAACAATTAAAGATAGACAGCGAGTTTTCTTTTTACTGAAACTAATAGTGAGACTGTAGCATTTGCAGAAATCAGCATACCCTTTTGGACTGACATTTTTTACATCACCCCCATATAAATCTCTTAACTCTGCAAGCAGGCAGACCATTATAAAAGGTAAAGGCTCATGCCTTTGATCTGGATCAAAAACTCTATCCTAAGAAAATAGACTATTTTGCCCTAAATCAATCACTCAGTCAACAACTACTTAGGATATAGGATACAGAGGGAAGTATGACACATGGCTCCTGCTTTCAGTCTATTCAAGTGACTATCAGTCACTCTTCCAGAGCTAAACTGTGTGTTACTAACATACTATTAGTCAAAAGCTCATGTAACTACAGAACTGTGACCCAGGAGAAATTTAATGAGGACACTTTAAAAAACGAAAGAAGTTCTTGCAAATTGTAGTTCATGGTTGCCTGGTGCTTGCTTGAAAAATACCCATAAGCAAAAATTCATAAAACCTCAGTAAGGTTGTATGGTTCTCAGCTTTCCCATCAGCTTGAATATCCAGAGATCCCACAGAGGGTTGCGGAAGGAGCAGCCACAGAAATAAACAGAAACCTTTGCTATCACATGGCAAGTAAGTGTCGCATCTCTTGAGCATCCCAGGTATCTGGGGCAGCCCCCTGACAATGGATGAAACGATATTACATCCAGCCAGAAAACAATGCAGCAGAAACAGTGAGATGACACATAAACCCACAAGCTTGGCTTATAATGTGAAACAACGATACATGAACACATTGTACTTCTGCAGCCACTCTAGAGAAAGAAAGAGTAAAATGTGTGAGAAAGCCAGTTAAATTACTCACTATTAGCCCCTACAATGCACTTCCAACTTCTGTTGAGGTTATCTCTCTCTTTCTCTCTCTCTCTCTCTCTCTCTCTCTCTCTCTCTCTCTCTCTCTCTCTATCTATCATCTATCTATCTATCATCTATCTATCTATCTATCTATCTATCTATCTATCTATCTATCTATCTATCATCTATCTATCTACACACACACACACATATGCAGGGATAGAGAATGTTACAGTTAAATTTTTTGCTATTATAACGGGAAAAGAAATCAGCAGAAGGAGCTCCCTGGGCTAATTTTCTAACCAGCAGCCACTGCAATGTTCCCACTAGGAGAGTAGGAAGGAGTGAGAACAAAATATAATAAATAATGACTGACTCTGCTGGCCATAAGAAATTATCACTATGCTTGAGAAATCTAAGCATATGCTCATCCAGGAAACATATCAGAGGTGAAGACTGAGAAGAGGGAGAAAAGAGAACCCAGAATAGTTTGAACATATCTCTAGGACACATTCATTTAAAAGAAAATTTTAAAATAAGTAGCATCACCAAAAGTTACATATTACTAAAGCTAGAGGTCTAAACATTCTAGTTTCACCAAATTTAAATTACTTTTTAACGTGTGGTTTTGTATGGCTTTGTAAGGAGAAGCCAAGCTATTTCACATTTCTCATAGGCATCTGCTCCAATCCAGTATATTTCTTTTGAGTCAGCTTCTGTGTCTTAGCACAGCAAAAGACTCAGAATCCTTATTCTATGCTCACCTACAGAGATCTATTCTGTGTAGTAGAAAAATAAGACCTAGAAAATTCAGGAAAATGCAGGGCAAAACATACTCAGCTCAATAAAGTCATTTCCCCCATGTTTCAAGGCTAAAATTTACTTTGATGTGTCACAAGCAAATAATTCAGCATCAAAGCAGGGCGGGCTTGAAGGTTCATAGGATAAAAGGGAAAGCTAGGCATTATTCATCTTATATGACTTTCCTAGAACATGAAGGAAACAAAATCTATAAGTTGAAGGGTTTGGGGCTTTGTTTCTGCTTGTTTTTGTTTTTAACCTTATGGATACTCTGTGTCCAATCTGTGACTACATGTCTTGCGTATCAAGTGACTCAGACAGACGAGTAATATAGTCTACAATAGCTAGAGGAGTAATAGGGCCTGGATTTACTTTCCTGCCCAAAACAACTAAAAAATAAACCAAGAAAAATAAACAAAACAAGATATTAGACGTCAAGCAATGAAGGAAAGTAATATTTGACAGATGGGAAACGAGTGAGCCCTATGATTGACCCAGTTAGAGACTGAAAGAGTTTCCTAGCTGCAGAGTAGGGAAAGGAAGAAATCCCAGGTGAAGACTGATGATCTCTTTGAGAAGAAAATACAAAGCTGAAAGTGGGAGTTGTCCATGGAGGCCAATACAGCTATTGCTTACAAGGCAGAGGACCAGAGAGAAGAGAGCAGCAAAGACAGCAAGCCCAGGAAATCTTTAGAGGCTCTGTCTTGCATGTTCAACTGAGTAATGGCAATACATGCATGTCAGGAAACTACCAGGAAAAAAGCAACAGAAAATATTAGAAGAAATAATATCTGTAGTTCATACAGATGAATAAATTGTCTGTCACCAAGAACCAGAATGGAAAACTTCATCATCTGGGGCACTGGATAGAATAATCAGAAGGGTTTTATTTCATTAGAGGAAAAGAAAAACTTAGGTTGGTCCTACATAACAGGGCTAAAAAGCAAGACGTGAAAAGATCAAACTGTCTCCAAGTAACTTCATCACACTTTTTAAGACATTCAGAATTTAGAGGAATAGAAAATATCCAGCACCCAACAAGATAAAATTCACAATGTCTAATATCCAATCAAAAAAAGCAGGAAAATAAGAAAAAGTAACAAATCAAAACTGAGTCTGAAATGACACAAATAAAAAAAATAGTAAACAGAAGATTAAAATGATTACTATATCTGTATTTCACATGTTCGAAAAAAATAGATGATGATTGAACATAAGAACAGATGTGAAAGATAAAAAAAATCTTATATCAAACTTCTGATGATTGAAATGACCATGGCTAACATAAAAACTATACTGGATGAGATTAATAATGGCTTAGGCATTGTGTAAGATTAAAAAAATTGATAGCAGTAGAAACTATCTGAATGAAACACAAGAGATAAGAGAATAAACACTATAAAAGGTAAACAGAACATCAGTGAACTGTGGTAAGCCCCATTTTATTTGAGTGTCTAGAGAGTGAGTGAAAGGAGGGATAGACAAAATAATTAAAGATCAAGAGCCCAATTTGATGAAAACTATAAACCTACAGTTCCAAGAACTTAATAAATCCCAAGCACAAGAAACAAAAAAACCCACATGAAGCACATCTTAATCAAATTGCTTAAAACAAATGATAAAGAAAAAACCTTAAAAAAACCAGAGAAAAAAGGCTTCATGTATGGAAGAATAAAACTTATGATGACAGAACATTTTCATCAGAAACAATTCAAAATAGAGGATAGTGGAGGAACATCTTTAAAGTAATGAAAGAAAATAAAATCCTCAACCTATAAGTCTTTACTCACTATTTATATTTCAAGTACGAATGTGAAAATTGTTAGTATTTCTGGAAATCTGGAATTGTACAGATATGAACAATGAGTAAGCAAGGTTTGGTAGAGAAAAATTTGGTATGAAAAAAATGTTTTGAGATATACAAAAGCTGAAAGATTTCATCACCAGTAAGTCCAACTACAAAAATTGTTAAAGGGATACCTTCAAGTAGAACAACCATGACGCCAGATGCAAATTTCTATCTAACCAAAGGAATAATAAGCATCGAAAGAGATAGTACGTGGGCAAATATAAAGCTTATTATTAAATCTCCTTAAAATAAAATCAACTGTCTAAAGCAAAAACAAAGACAACTTACTGAGTGGTTTATAACATATGTAAAAGTAAAATATATAACAGCAATAGCATAAAAGGTCTGGAGGAGAGAAATGGAAGAATAATGTTGTACAGTTCTTAATTAAGCTTGCTTCTTGGAACTGTGGGTTTATACTTTTCATCAAATTTGGAAGATTTTGGCTCTTTATATTCTAATTATTACTCGAGAAAAATGTTTTAGATAGAGTTAGATAAAAATCAGTCCAACAGTAATGCAATTCCCTTCTTTTATGCTTTCCGAAGTCTGTGAGGAAACTAAATATCCCATTAATGAAGGTTATAAAAAACCTTAGCAGAAGAATGTTACAAGTAGTTTCTTCATTTTATGTTTTAAAATGGATATTGAGGACAAGTACTTTTAACTATTCACAAGCCATTCTCCACAACAGAATGGTAGAAAATTATCGAACAAGTATCATCATCATTATAACAACAACAACAACAACAACTGTTACAGCATAACCTGTTAAAAAAAGATCCTTTTCTAATTTAATAAAACTTGCTTAATTTTTGCCAAAATGCTTTATCTATGTTTAGGTGTACAGAAGACTTTAAACATTATTTTTTTAATTGCACTATTACTCTACTTAGCAAAAAAGACCTCAAAAGATATTATCAGAATGGAATTGGTTTGGCTGCAACAACCTAATGGAGGATTTATATACTTTAATTCCCCTTAATACAGGAGAAACTCTGGTACGAAATCAAAATCCTTTGAAGAGTTATTTTGCACGGCATGAAGAGTTCCTGCCAACAACCCTATCTGAATATATTAGTTAATTTCAGACTTCTGTTGATCTCAACTGAGTAGAATGAAGTTGTGTGAATTTATAATGAAAATACCTCTAGGCCCAAGTCTTCGTGCTCATAAATGCATGGCCTGGGTCCTACATATAATGCCAGTTTCCTGGGTCACATGAATGGCATTCTCAGGATCAGCTCTATCTCTATTTTGAGCCATTTAGTCACCAATGTGTTCTACTCTCCCTCTTGTATCAGCAAAAGGAACAAAGACAGGACAGTTTGCCAGAACATGGACATTGCTTCCCCTCCAATAGAAGAAATGGAGTAAAATGTGATTGGACTTAAGACGAGCAAAGTCTAGATTTATCATCAATTAGGCAAAAGCTTCATGCAGTAAAAATGACTGCATAAAGTGTCACCCACATGGAATGGCCTTATTTAAAATATTGACTGTGTGGCATATGCTTGAAATTCTCTCGAGCAAGTCAAAACAGAGGAACTGAGGCTCAATGGAAAGTGCATGTCATACAAATTAAGATGCTGTGACCATGGAGCAATCAATCATAGTACCCAAACGAAAAGTCAAAAGGAAAATATTTTAAGTAGAAGGATTCATGAGTGGTAGAGGAGATTTTTACATGAATAAATTTATAGGACCATGCTTCGGAGTAATTACTACCAAGGGTTTATTTACAAAACATGGTAATTGAGACTCCAGGACAATGCAGGGAAGGCCGCATTTTATCTGCGTCAATACTATATTTCTATATGGTGCTTCAGTAATTCCTTTTACAAATATTGATTAAGCATCCACTATATGGCATGAACCTGAGATGGAAGAGTGATTAACAGCAACACGAGATCTTGCCCTCAGAAGTTTTTGACCTAGGGAGGGAGACAGAGCTGCAAACACTTTCAGCATAGTGTGAACGGTGCAGTGGAGTCCGTACTTCATTCTAATACCATGCAAGCACATGAGAGGGCCAATTAACTTAGGCTGAAAGGATCACAAAAAGATATTCTGGAGGAATGGGTGCTGAGACCTAAAGAAAGAAATGAGGTTACCCAGGGAAAGGAGCAACATTTACAAAGACTGGAGGAGAGAGAAAGGATGACTCCTTGGAGAAATTGTAACTATTCCCCTGGGGTCTTAACCACAATTCTGGGAAGTAGGTCAGGCAAAGTACTGCTCATTCCACTAAGGAGGAAATTGAAGATTAGAGACAGAGGTTACAGACATGATGGGTAAAGGTGACAGAGTTGGCACTGGTAAACCTAGGTCCTCTGACATCCTATCTGATGTTCTTGCTCTTTGTACCTCACTACATTCATACTATATTTGTTGATTTGGCCACAGTGCTCTGATGAAACCAAATTATGTAACTGGAATACCCAAAATGCCCCAAAAAGCCTGGAAAGGAGTGAGAATAAGGTGGTAAATCTATTAGATCCCCAAACCAATTCTACAGGAAGATCCGGTAGTCTTCTCATTCAAGACCACTGACATCATGGTCAGAAATCTATCCACCAATAGTGACATTTGCTCTGGACAGACAAGGGTGAATACTTCTTTCAGAAATGTTACCATAGAGCCACTTAACCAGCAGCTGATTGCAGCATATTTCTGAGCAGTTCTTCAGTGACAGCCAATGTTTTCACCATTCCAAAAGTTTTCAATTCCTTTTTAGAAGGTCAGAAAAGTGATGGCTCTTTGTGGGTGTTTCCTTAGTGGAAACTTAGGTCTTAGATTTACAGATGTTTCTATTGGTACAAAACCAAAATTAATGCTTAGTTCAGTTTGCTAGAAGGGTGGTTTCCAAATTATCTACACAGGTGGTTTAAGGGGGAAAAAAAAAAAAAGACTCCTGAGTCTCACTTCAGACCTAATCAATCTTTGGGAGTTGGTCCCAGGAATTTGTATATTCAAAATTTTCTCTAGAAGGTTATGATTGTTACTCAAATGTGTAAACCTCTGAGCTAGAATAGGTTACTAATGAGGTTGAAAGGTTGTCTCTGATGCTGGCATAGACCAGGGAAATTGTCTCTCTTTCAAGGCCACAGATCCCAACTTCTTAATTCTAGAAGGAATGCAAGGAAGTAGTGATGGATTTATATAATCGTTTTACTCTAATAGTTCCAAAACTGATAACTTGGCAAAACTGTGGAGATAGTAATAAGATTGGTGGTTGCCAGGGGTTAAGGGAGAGAAGAAATGAGTCAGCAGAGCACAGAGGATTTTAGGGCAGTAAAAATACTCTGCATAATACTACAAGGATGAATACATGTCATTATAGATTTGTCAAAACCCATAGAATGTACAACACCAAGAGTGAACTCTTTTGTGAATTATGAGCTTTGAGTGAAAATAATATGTCAATGTAGGTTCATCAATTGTAATGAATGTACTGCCATGGTGAGAGATGTAGATAATAAGGGAGGCTATGCACGTGTGGGGACAGGAGGAAACTCCTTGTACCTTCCACTCAATTTTTCTGTGAACCTAAAACTGTTTTAAAGGATAGTTTATTAATTTTTTAAAAATGAGCAAAGGACTTGAATAGCTATTTCTCTAAAGATATGCAAAAGACCCCTCAGCTCAGGTGATCAACATTACTAATCATTAGGTAAATGTAAATCAAAACCACCACAAACTACCACCTCACATCATTAAGATGGCTACTATCAAAAATGAAACAAAAGAAAAAAGAAAAGAAAATATCAAGTGTTGGGAAAGATATGAGAAACTGGAACTCTGTGCACCATTGGTGGGAATGTAAAATGGTACAGCCACCATGGAAAACAGTATGGCAGCTCCTTAAAAAGTCAAAAATAGAATTACCATATAATCCAGTAATTGCACTTCCAGGTATTATACCTAAAAGAATTGAAAGCCAGGGTCCCAAGGAGATATTTGTACACTAATGTTTGTAACAGCATTATTCACAGTAGTCAAAGGTAGAAGCAACTCAAGGGTCGATGGACAAATGAATGGACAAATAAAATGTGGTATATGTACATACAATGAAATATTATCCAGTCTTAAAAAGGAAGGAACAGCTGACACATGTCGCAACACAGTTGAACATTGAGAATGCAATGCTAAGTGACAAGCCAGTCACAAAAGAACAAATACCGTATGAGTCCACTTATATGAGCTACCTCCAGTGGTCAAATTCATAAACAGAAAGTAGAAGGGTAGTTGTAGGGGCTAAAGGGAGGGGATAATGAGGAGTTGGTTTTTTTTTAATGGGTACAGAGTTTCAGTTTCGGAAGATGAAAAGAGTTCTGGAGATTGGTTGTACAGCTTAACACGTCTGAAGTATACACTTAAAAAAGATTAAGATGGTTTAAAAAAATATATATATATATAAGGAAATATATCCTGTAGATAAAAAGGCTGTCTTTTGGAATTCCTTAGACCCATTTAGTAGCTGCATAACTTGGATAAATTGCTAATTTCTCTAATTCTGGGTCTTCGTGTGCAAAATGTAGATAATATTTTTCATGGTTTTTGTGCAGATTAAATAAAAAATATATCTAAAACTCTTAGTCCAAAGTTTGAACACGATAAACATTCAATACGTGATGGTAGTGATGATGATGATCATCAAGCTATTACTGTATGCTAAGCAGAAAGAATGTAAAGAAAATACAGGCCTTACCTTTCAACAGTTTACAATTGCATCATCATGCAAAGGTCAACATGTTACCATCCTTTTATTCTATATTCTTAAGAGCTTTCAGGCATAATGTAATTTCTAAATTTCAAATTTGGAATCAAAGACAAAAAAACACAGTTCCCATCAGGTCAAGGAAAATGATCTTCACAGAACACTTATAAATTCTAATTCCAAGACTGATGGAAAATGGCATATCTTAACTCTTTAAAAGTTGTTGGAACAACCTTCCTGAACACTTTCAAAGCCAGCATCACCTGTCATACAGGACAGGCTGTCTTTTTTAGCTAATTCTATTGATATTCTCATTTGCAGGCTAGGCCTATCCCAAGTGCCAGATGAACTTTGAGACAAGAACTGCTTTAACAGTCCTCAAAATCTTTTCTCCCATTATATGACACCAGTCTGACTCCCCCAGATTCCCCTACATCATGGGCCAGTAGATTTGACTTATGCCCTCCTGACCTCTCTTCACTCATAGTCCACCACTTTTCACAGCAACCTGCACCCCGTGCTAGCACTGGGCTCCCCACTGCTTCCAGACTCATTCATGCAGCTGAACAGACGTGAGCCACAGTATAGGCCCACCATACAACCGCTATGATCCTTCCTAGCGTATGCTACATGTGCCTGGCGTATGCTACATGGACGTGGGCTTTTATATTGGTTCTGTCCTGAGGTGCTGTGCCAACAACTTCCCAGGCCAATCTGTCCATAAATCCTAATCCTGTAGTTGGGGTGTACTGTTGTATTAGTTTCCTATTGCTGTTGCAGGAAGTTACCATAAACTCAAAGGCTTAAAGCTGCACAAATTTATTCTCTTACAGTTCTGGAGGTCAGAAGTTGGAAATAAATTTTAAGGGTCTTAAATCGAGGTGTCAGCAGGGATAATTTCTTCTGTGTTGTGGAAAACAAGCAGCCAGCAGAAGCTGGAACAGACAAGGAACGGATCCTCCCTTAGAATCTCTGGAGGGAGGGAGCGTGGCCCCCACTGACACCTTGATTCCAGGCCAGTGATGTTAATTTTGGACTTCTGACCTCCAGAACTGTCAGAGAATAAATGTCTGTGTTTTTAAGCCACGAAGTTTGTGATTATTTGTTACAGCAGCCATAGAAAACTAATACAATTCCAGGTGGAAGAAATTCAAATGTGCAGTTGTGATGTGTGAGTCTTGATACTTTTCTGTGTGCTCTCTGAAGCAGCATATTGGCATACTGGAGGGCTTGTTAGTAACGTAGCAGCTTGGGTCCCATTCCCAGACCTACTGATTCTGAATCCTCATCTGGACAGGAATCTCAGGTGCACATTAATGTTTGAGACACATTCCCTGGAGAATGACAAAGCAACCAGACAGGAGGAACCTGGGTGTCTGGAAGGCACCATTGAGCCACCTGACCCTTGGAGCACATCCCAGCTCAGACCCTTACATGGGAAAAGTAAATGATATATTTTGTTTAACTTAGACTACCAAAATAGATAAACCAATATCCTAATACATCATCTGTATGCCAAGCAATGCATGAATGACTTGAACATCCTTAACATTCAAACGTGCACACAGAGGGAAGCAAATCTTTCATTTCGCATGCACGTAGAAAATCATATGACTCGCCACGAAATGTGGCTGCTGTTGAACCATAATTATGATTTGGCTGCTCAGAAGAGCTACGCTGATTCTCCCTTTGGAGAATCATGGTTAGTTATTTTCAGGCTTTACTACTTACTGTGGGCTAACCAAAGAGACCGCATCTTCAGTCACATAGCCACTATAAGCTTTTCATTATTCATACATTATAATAGGCCAACTAGATTTGGAGGCAACATTTAAAAATATTTTATTCATTCAGGCTGGGTTAATTAAAGGAAAAAATTTGTCTATGGGATCTGCAGTGCTAACTTTGTCATAAAACAGGTGTCCCTATATGTGTGAGTATTTTTGTGGATTTTTATTCCATTGGTCTATTTTTCACCAACACAATACTGTCTTGATACCCCATAATTTTATATGTCCTGATACATTGCAGTTTAAGTGCTCTAATTTTGTTCTTTTTGGAGATAATTTTGGCCAGGAGTTGGCAAACTATGCCCGTGGCATTAACAACTGACTTTGTAAATAAAGCTTTATTGTAAAGCAATCATTCTCCCTCATCTTCATGTGTTCTCTGGCTACAATGGAAGGTTGGGTAGTATCAGTAGGGACAGTCTATTCCACAAAGCTTAAGATAATTGCTACCTGACCTTTTCCAAAAAAAGTTTACTGACCTTTGGTCTTAATAGTTGATTCATTGCACTTCCATATAAATTTTAGAATTCAGTTTTCAAGGTGTAAGAAAGAAATACAGAGAGATTATGTGGGATTACATTGAATTTTAAGGTCAAGTTAGGGGAAATTTGACATGTTTTTCTTTTTATTGACTATTGCAGTCCATAAATATGGTATGTACCTCCTTTGTAATAAAAGATCTCTGACTTCTCTCATAAAATGTTATATTTTTCTTTATAGATGTTCTGTATATCTTTTGTGAGATTTTTTACTTGCTCTTTTGTTTGTACTACTACTGTTAATGTACTTTAAATTTTTTATTTTCTAATATTTTGTTGCTTGTACATAGAAATATAGTTGATTTGTGTATATAGATCTTATCTGCTGAGCATTTTTATTCAAACAGGTATTGACTTCACCAAGTGCTTTTTCTGCATTTATAGAGATAATCATATGGTTTTTCTCCCTTATTCAGTTAATGCAGTGAATCTATTAGTTAAATTTCTTAATATTAATTCAATCTTTAACTCCTGGAATAAATCCCACCTGGTCATGATGTATCATCTTTTCATATATTGCTGAATTTTATTTGCTAACGTTTAGTTTAGAATTTTTGGTTCTATGTTCATAAAACTATAATTTTGCTTTCTTCTAATGTCTTGGTCAGATTTTGTTTTCAGGATTAAGTTAACCTCATAAAGTGAGTTGAAAAGTGTTCTTTCATTTCTGTTCTCTGAAAGAGTTTGTGTAAGATTAGTATATCCTTATCCCTTAAATATGTGGGGGGAAAATCACAAATGAAACCATCTGGGCCTAGAAGTTCCTTTGTGTAATGGTTTTAAATTATAAATTCAATTTCTTCAACATATAGATAGAACTATTCAGAATTTCTGTTTCTTCTTGTGGGTGTTCTGGCCATTGTTTTTTCCCAAAGATTTTATTCCTTTCATTTATGTTTTCAAATGTATTGCCTTATAGATGTCTAAATATGTTTTTAATATCTTTCAATATTTGTAGAATTTGTAGTGTTATCTTTTTTTTTTATTCCTGATGTTGGCAAATCTATACCTTCTCTCTTATTTCCTTGAACAGGTTTTCCAGGTTTTAATAATTTTATTAGTCTTTTCAAAGATCCAACTTTTAGCCTCATAAATCCTTTCTATTGACTATTCTTTTCTATTTAATTATTATCTTTTTAAATTTTTATTATTTTATCCTTCCTACTTTTTTGGGGTTTAATTTTCTATTCTTTTCTAATGTCTTAATATGGATACTTTATATATTTTTTCCAGTCATGGCTTTACCTGCAGCCAGCACTTTCATATATTATATTTTTAACATTTATTTAATAGAATTTATTAATTGTGATTTCTTCTTCAAGTTGAACCCTTGGTTATTAAAATGTATTTTTCTTAATTTATAAACTTTGGGGCATTTCTTAATGATCTCTTTGTTCTTTTTTTTACTCAGAACAGTTTTTAATTTTGTTCATGTTTGCTTTCTTTTTTAAAAAAATTTTATATTATTATTGTCAAGTATACAGTACATTGGTTAGACATTTGCATAGTTTATAAAATGATCCCCCTAATCGCTTCTTCTCTCATCTGGCTCTCCACCTAGCCAATACATTTAATGCTAACTGCATTCCCTCTGCCATGCCCCCATCCCTGTGACCATCTGTCAACTACTAATTTGTACTTCTTTAACCCTTCACCCCATTCTCCTAGTCCCCCAACCACCCTCCCCTCTGTCTGTCACCAGATTGTCCTCTATATTTGTGAGTCTGTTTGAGTCTGTTTTTGATTAGTTTGGTGTTTTTTGTCCCTTAGATTCCACATATAAGTGAAATCATATGGTATTTATTTTTCTCTGTGTGACTTATTTCACTTAGCATAATAACCTCTAGGTTCATTTATGTAATTGCAAATGGTAGGATTTCAATTTTTTAATGGCTGAGTAATATTCCATTTTATATATGTTATTGATTTCTAGTTAACTCTACAGTGGTGAGAGATAATCCTTTGAAATTCATGAAACTTGGTTTATGGCCTGGAAAATAGGAAATTTTGGTAAATGTCACATGTCCATTTGAAAAAAATATGTATTTCTCATTTCTAGGTGTAATTTTCTATATATGTCAATGAGATGTTGTTGAGTTCAATTGCTTTTAGTCTTTACTAAATGTTTTGTCTGCTTGTTCTAAAAGATATTGAAATAAGTGTGTTAAACTCTCCCACTATAATTATAGATATGTCTATTTCTCCTTTTAGTTCAACCAATTTTGCCTTATATATTTTGATGCTATATTATTAGGTTTATATTAACCTATAACAATTATATATTTCTGATCGATAAACCCAGTATTTCACCTATGAAATGTTCTACTTTAATAAGGAATCTTGACTTAACACACACTTTGTTTAATATTAGTGTAACTATAGCACCTTTTTTATATTAGTGTCTGCATGGTATACCTTTTCCTATCCTGCTTTCAAACTTTCTTTATCCTTAGATTTAACATGTTTCTTTTAGGTTGCAGATAATCTTTGTTGTTTGAGTATTTTATCTTTTTACATTTCATTTAATTACTGATATACTTGTTTTTAAATCTATCATCTTCTTCTCTGTCTTCTATTTGACCTACTCTGTTCTATATTTCTTATTTTGCTTTTCTTACTTCCTTTTTGGATTAAAGAAGTAGTTTCATTATTCATTTACACCTCTTTATTAACTTGTTAGCTATGTATTCTTTTAGTGGTTACCTTAGAAATGATACTAGACATTTTTTTACTTAACTGTTTCTTTCTACCTTTTTAAAAAACTGCCATGTCTATCAATATTTAAATAACAAACATAGTTTAAACCCCATAAGACATTATTTAATATTTTAACCTCCTCATTACTTAAAGTTTCGGTTGCTTTTCATTCCTTTCTGTATTTCGTGCCTTCTTTATAGTGTTATGTATTTCTTTCTACCAAAAGCATTCTTGTAACATTTTTTTTTTCATGCAAATCTGATGACCAGCTACCTGTTTTTGTTTGTCTGGCTATATATTTATTTTGCCTTCATTTTGAAATACATTTTTGCTACGTACTGAACTCTAGGTAGATAGCTATTTTCTTTAAATACATCAAAGGTGTTTTATTGTCTTTGATTTCCATTTTCCTATTGATATGTCATTTATGAGCCTTGTGTGTGTGTGGAGGGGTTATTGTTTTTATTTTAGCAGATTTACCATAATTTTCTCTATATATCATGTTTGGGGTTTACAGAGATTCTTGAATCTGTTGCTTGATATCTTTTATCAGTTTTATAAAATTTGTCAGCTCTTTCTTTTAATATTGGTTCTAGTCTATATTGTCTCTTTTCTTGTCACTGGGACTCTAATAACACAACTGAGTCTCATTAGTTCTTTATGTCTTTTTTTGTAATTTTCAACCTTATTTTCTTTGTATTTTAGTTTAATTGACATATCTTTTAGTTCACTAATCCTTTTATCTCTCTTTAATTATCTATTAACCCCTATATTACTACCTTAATTTCGGTTTTTGTATTTTTTAGATATAAAATATCCATTTAATTTATTTTTATCTGCTGATTTTTACATTTCTCTTCACAACATATTAATGATAGCTATTTCAGTCTTTGTCTAATAACTCCAAGATCGAGATTTCCTGCGAATACTTTTATTTTCCATTTTATTTTTCTATTTGTTTTCAGTCATTTGTTTTTGTCTTCTAATATACCTTTTAAAAAAATTAAATCCCAGACATCGTATTTGAAACATAGAGAAAATTTTAGGCTCTTGATAATGTTGTTATCTTCCAGCATAAATGTACTTTTGCTTCTGGCAGGCAATTTGGCTTGGAAAAAAATCTTAATACAGTGAATGATTTGAAGCTAGGTTGCAGTCTTTATGAGAATGGTCTGTTTCAGGTTTGCCCTTGCTTGTAGATATAGGTCTTGAGGGGTCTTGAATGTTATATAAAGCCCTATATTTTGGCAGACCCCAAACTTAAAGTTTTGTTTCTCTAGCCCTATAAAACTGCAGTCTCTTGGTTGCCCCTTATAAAGAGAAAGCAAGCTGCATGTCGGTCTCACCACTTTGCACTTTCATTTTGTTGGCTTCTTGGCCCCTTAAATCTTGATCATCTTGGTAATTCTATTGTATCTTCAACTAGATCTTTCAAAAATGTTTATACAGCTTTGCTAGCTATTCTCAGAGAGGTAAAGCAATCAGCCAGAGCCAGGGACAAACACTCACCCTTAAACTTTTTAGACCTGTACTTCACCTTTTTCCTTTACTGGATGTTTTCCCTACAAGTTTTGAATTTTTCTAGAATAATTTATCTGGAAAATATTCCTTTGGTCTCTTGCATAGAAGGAAGTTGTCTGGTTAGGAGGGAAGAGAATCCAGGGGTTTCACTATTGCTGTTTAAGGAATTTTAACTAGTTGTCCTGAGGTCAGCACAACTTTTCAGACACTCTGCCCCCAACTCTCACACCACACACAAACTTTTGTGATAGCAGAAGTCTCCACGTCCGAGTCTTTCTAGAGCTTTGCATAGTGAATCAGCTTACTTCTCACTGTTCTCTCCTTCTGCAGAGGCTTTGGGCTGCCGTTTCCTCAACTCTGCTAAGGCAGTTACCACTTCTACATCAATTTTCATGATTATAAAAATGTGTTGAAATCTCTCATCCTTTTATATACATCCTTTTCCATTCTCTTTGCCCTTGTGGTTTGTATCTGCTTTTGTTTTCGTTTTATTGAGTTTTGGTGTAGAAAAGCGATAAGTGTGTGTGATTGGTTTGCCATGTCAAAGATGAGTCCTCTACATAGTATTTTATAAAACAATGTAACTAGGTAGGCATTATCCATGGTAGCAATATAAGCAGCTTAGCAAGACAGTGTTCTCTTACATCTGGGCCATTTCATGCATTTATTTTAAAAAGAAATTTCCCAGTTGATATTTAAATTTACAACCCCTGTTGCAGTAGGATTAGAAGTAGTGTATTTTCAGGTCTCTTCTTCTCTCTTTAAAAGATATATTTTATTTTTTCTTTTATAATCAGAAGAGCAGAAAGAGAGAGAAAATAGGTGAGAGAGAATGAATACTGGGTCTGAAATTTAAAAGTCAGAACACAGTTACTTTATACTTAAAAAGTGTTAGGGATTTATAGTTGGAGAATTTCTATTTCAGGGAAGAGTTCCAAACCTACTGCAATGTTTGATCAAAATTTTTCAGGCTCTGTTTACTAAGCAGATAATATAGGTAACATGGAATGTTTAAATCACAAAATGTTAAAGATAGAAGGAATATGGAGGTCATCTAACTTGAATTTCTTGTTTTAAGTATGAATAAACTAGACTATGAAAAGAGTAAGTGATTTGCCCAGCTAGTAGTGTGGCACAGTAGATACAAACCCTGTCCAAGAGTCACATACAACTGGATTTTAACCATGACCCTGCAACTTACTACCTCTAAGACCCTTGGTAAATGACATTCCTTCTCAGGGTGTGAACATTCTCATTTGTAAAATTGGAAAAATAATAGTACTTAGGATAGCTGCAAAATTTAAATGAGACAATACATTTTAAAACAGTTAATGTATTATTTGGTGTATTGTAATGACATCAATAAATATGAGTTATTATTGATAATAATAATTGACCAGTGATGTAACTAAGAGTTAAACGAAGATGACTCCTGACTCTTGTTTCAAAAACTTTTCTAATACCATTAGCACTTTCCTCAGGAGGTATCCCTGTGGTGCATGTTCTGTGTAATCTGGGTCACTTTTGCCACTTTCTGCATTTCTCTACTCCTGTTTTACTCTTATATAACAATGAGGTCAGTGTTTGGCACATACCAAGTACACGTTTAGTTTTCACTGGAATGATTAACAATTAACCACAGTGTTTTCTAGGTCCTAACAATTTCTTGTCCCTTCCACATAGAAAACACACTCCCTCTCAAAATCCCCCAAAGTCTCATCTAATCATGACACTAGGCTCTAAGTTCAGTATCTTGTGATCTACAATCTGGTCTTCTTGGATGCAGCTCTTCTTAATCCAGAGACCTATGAACTAAAAGGACACATTATTTGCCTTGCCCAACATACAGTGATGCCACTGTGATAAAACAGCTGTGCTAATTACTACTATTTGTAAAAGGAAAGAATGGAAGCACGTACATGTAGATCACAGACCAGGGGCCAGGAATGTTGCTCGAGTAAGTCCTGGTTCTACTTTCTGGGGGTGGTTCTCAGTCCACTGTTCCTGTGGGGGCCAAAGAAAATACTCTTTACTTCGACCTTTTAAGTTCTTCTAACTGGGCTAACAATTCAAACAACATATAGCAGGTTAACAGGGGGAAATCAAATTTTAATATGTGTGTATAGGGAATTCATGTAAGCATGAAAATTCCAAAGACAGTAAGGTAAAATTGGGTATATATGAAATTTTGGGCTAAGAAGAAAATTTTGAAATGACAGTCTCAGACTTCAAAAGTGAAAATGGGCATAAGTAATTGAGCAAGAACAGAATGCATATGGCAGGCAAAAGCTTGATTTAATGGGAGAGGGAGTGATCTAGCTACTAGTTCCCTGCTTGGAGCCTTTCTGTCTACCATACTTAATTCAAATTAGGCTAAGACAAATATCCTAAGTTTCCTTCTTGAAGCAGGGTTTTCCATCTGAATTACTTATATAGGAAGGGAGGAAGCTCAAAGGTTCTCTCTGAATCTTGTTTCTTAATGACCAGCTTAAAAATCAATGTCCCAAAATGCAGTTTTGAGGTGATGAAACTCTGGTCCCTTTCATCCCCTATGGCCCCTGACTCCACTCTCAGCTCCTGGTTACTCTATTGAGAGATTTTTCTTTTCCATAAGAAATGTCCTGTGTTTGCAGCTATGTTGATTTCCCAGCCTGCCTCCTGCCTCTAGAAAGTTGGAGGATCAGAAGTTCAGAGGCGGTTTAAACAACCTGTTTTTGTTTTTGTTTGTTTGTTTGTTTGTTTGTTTGTTTTAGTCTAAGGTGATTACCCTTTTGGTGGTACCATTTATTTGAAAACTTTGTAGACTTTTTCTATGTTGGGTTATAGTTCAAAATGCCACACTCGCAGTTCTTTCCTAGATATGCCCCTTTCTTTAGAGTTCTTTCATATCTTTTTTGGGGTAACCTTCTATGAGATCATGTTTTTAAGATTCTTAGAAGCTCTTTTGTCTAACTGAGGAGTATGCTATGTGTCAGCTTAATCTTTCACAAGTCTTAAAAAGGAGTTTGACAGCCACACCTTTGATTTGATTTTTGACCTCGAGCCTTATCCTCTTTAAGAACCTTTAAAGGATTGGGGAGATCAGGGATGATAAGTAGTTTTGTTTTCCAATCCAGCAGGTCCAATCTCCTCTACAGTCACTTTTAATTGTGCTTGCAAGCCAAATGGTTCTTTCTATACTTTTCTCTTTCTCTCTCTTCTTCACCTCCCCACCACCACACTCCCTCTTACCCTCTCCCTCAGCCTCTCTCTCTTCCTTGCCCTCCTTGCTCTCTCTCACCTTACCTTATCATAGGCCTCCAAAAGAAACCCAAACTAACTCACACTGTTAACATTCTCCCTGAAAATCAACTTACCAGGTCCATAAGTACATTTCTATCTTCCAAGTTACTGCAGGCAAGGAGACAGCTATGCCCACTGTTTCACGATTTTATACCGAGTTGCCATTTTTCCAGGTTTCTACAGCAGTTTTCTTGACATTTTTTCAGCCTCACCTACCACTCAATTCTAAAACCGGTGATGCCCATTTTGGGATTTTGTTATGGAAAATTCCCACTCCTTAGAACCAGTATCAGTTTTTTTCATTATGTAACAAACACCCAAACATTTGTGCTTAAAATATGTATTGAGTTCATGAATCTTAGGGAGGGCTGGGTGGTATTCATGGCCTGGGATGGCCGATCTCTGCTAGACTTTCTCAAGTGTCTACAATGAGTTGGCAGGGAGGCTAACAGCCGGTGATCTAAGACGGTTTCGCTCCAATGTCTGACGGTTGGCAGGTTTTTCAGTTGGTGGCTGTGCCACTCATCTCTTACCATCTGGCAGGCTAACCCAGGATCTTTCACATGGTGGCAGAGACCTAAGAACAACAAGAGAGGGCAACCTCCAGTGTACAAACTGTTTTCAAGTCTGCTTATTTTACTTTAGCCATTGCCCTTTGGCCAAAGCAAGTCACAGTTACAAGCCAAGCCCAGAACCCATGCAAGAGGGGACAACCCAAGGGCATGAATACAAGAATGTATGAACAAAGTGGGGTCACTTACTAAAATCTACAACATTTAGTTTCCTAATGTTATGAATTGTCACCGTACATTCATTGAGCAGGCATTGTTTCCAAGAAGTGACTGCTAGGCTGGGAGCTGAGTCAAATGAAATTTCTCATTTTAGTCAGGCATTGTGTAGAAACCAGACCTTTTCTTTTCCCTCCTGCCCTGTCCTAATGGGCCTGACTTTGAACAAAGTCATCAGTATAGACTTCCTTCATGAAGAGAATACTCTCTGGGGACCTGAGTATATTTTTCCACTGGAAAGCTTTAGTCTGGGTCAACTTATCTATCAGAAGAGTGCTACTAATGCTGAACCTCAAAAAGAAAAAGGCCTGGAATTTAATTTCTCTCTTTCAAGGAATTTTAAGTTCTACTTCATTGGGCACCTTGAAGTAAATACGTACACACACACACTCCCCCCACCACACACACAAAATACGCACACTCTAATTATATAAACATGAATATGACCAGTGGTCATCACTCTACCTCAACACCAAGACTCACAAGAACTCAAGTAAAATACAGTTTGAAATTTCAGAGCAGTCACACATATTTACCTATAAAAGGCAGTATAGCCTAATGATTAGTAATGTGTGATCGCTCTACCCTTTACTGGCTCTATGACCTGGGGCAAATGAAATAACTATTCTGTGCCTTAGTTTCCTCATTTGTCAAATGGTGATAATAATAGTACCCTCCTTATGGGGTTGTTCCGAGGATGAGGAGATGTTTGTAGAGCACTTGCAACAAGTAGGTTCCCCAAAAGCGAGCGCTAATATCCTCAGTCATCAAACTGGGGACTGGGAAGGACCCAGGGCTTCCGTAGGGCAGTTGAGAGGTGACACCAGCTTCTCCTGCTGAGTAAATGGCTGAGAGGCTCCTATTCTTCTCAATGCTGAGAAAAATTTCCCAATAGTTGCTTTGTTTTTCAGGATTTGGAGAATCCATGCTGAGCCCTGAGGCTTGATCCGGAAACGCAGCCCCTGCAGTTCTTTTCCTTCTATCACAGACACCTAAGAGGCTTCAGAAGCAATGACAGGGGGTTCTCCTAGCTTCTTTCCGAAATACAGTTCATTTGCCTCACAGACTTATAACAGTTTCAACACCCCTTTTCACAAAAGTCTCCCATGGCAGGCAGAGCTAATGTTTATTTTATTTTATTTCACTAATATCTTATTTGCTTACTAAGTGCCATGCCCAGTTCCAACCATTTTACAAATATCAACTCTTTCAATCTTCATAATAATCCTATGGAATAGGCTCCATTATTGTCTCCATTTTATTTATTTATTCATTCATTCATTCATTCATTTTTAGGCATGGCAACCCTTGGTTGACCTCACAGATGCAAAGACCTTGTCCGCTTACAATCCCTTATTATGCATTTTTTACACATACAGCACCTGTCTTCCTAGGTGGTCTCCCATCCAAGTCCTAACCAGGTCTAATCCTGCTTAGCTTCCCCGATCAGCCAGGATGGGACTTGTTCTGGGTAGCATGGCTATAGACTTATTGTCTCCATTTTAGAGATAGGAAAACTGAGACACAGGCAGTTCAAACCTGTACCAAGGTCAGCTAGTACAGTGGCAGAGCCAGGACTCAAATGCAGGCAGTCTGGGTCAGAATCTATGCTTTTAACTACTAACCTATGCTGACATTCTCGATGAAAGGTTATTATTTATTAAGCAATTCCTAGGTGTCTGCACCAAGCAAAGGTCTTGGCTTCACTGTCTTATTTAATTCTTCCAAAAAAGGATTCTTATCCCCATTTTATAAATGTGGAAGCTGAAGTTGATTGAGTTTCAGTGATTCAGCCAAGCTACCATAGGTGAGTAGGACCAGAGCAATGCCTATTCTTTTGAGGCCCACACTATCTCACCTCCCGAAGAAATATTTGATAACTAAAAACTGATCTTGCTCTAAGTACTAAACCACTCTTCTCCTTACTTTTTCATGGTTTTGCTAAACTTAAATTCCAGGGAAATAATTTAATGACAACATTAAGGTATTAGAATAAGCATATCATTTTATATTTATTATGCACTCATTCATTCATTTATTTCAAATATTTGCTTAGAGCTTACTCTATGCCAGGCATGCCAAAAATACACAAATTACAGAGCTCTTTTGTTTAATGGTGATTACAAATGTGGTTTCTAAAACACATGCCTCTAGGTATCACAGCCCTAGTTAATTCTTTCCTGACACATCTGTTTGCAGTGGTGCACTTATCCAGGACAGTCACTAGCTTCAGACTCCTACAGGACACACATCAGATGGGGTAAATAAAGTTCTCATTGGATTTAAAAGAGCTTTGATTGTTACTTGCTAGGAAGATTTACCTTGCTCGCTCTAGCCACTATAGAATAAATTCCTATTCTGTAGCCAATTGCAAATTGCATTGGCATTTAAATTTGCTGCCCACTTCTGGAGAATAATTACAGCTATTTAATTGTATTCATAATTTAGCATATACCTGAAAAATATGCTGTGAAATATCGAAGGAATCCTTTAATACTGGTGTTCCATTTACAAACTGTCACATTTATAAAGCATCTTTAATCTTCTAGGGTCTGCTAGAATTTTTTATTACAGTCTGCTTTGTGCTTTAAATATTAAAGATTCGGCAATACTTCAAAAGGTGATAATGCCTGATGCTCTGATGGAGCTTAAACCTCACCAGCTAAATATATTGAAGAATGTTCAGTGGCTCTGGCTTAATTACACATGCATGTGTATTTTCAAATGCAATATTTTTCTGCTTGTTAGGTTTCTGACAAACCTCCAAATAGGTCCAGGTGGAACAAAGCATGTAAACAACCTTGTGAATGGAGCTTAAAACACTCGAATTAGCACCTTTCCTCAATTAATATGCAAACCTTGGAATCTCTGCAATTGATAATGTCATTGAATAATATGTGCACCTTTATAGTGCATATTTGTCATTTCATTTTTCTAAAACATGTCCAGTTTAATTATGTGAAATGACATTGTTGACAGCTGTTTAGCCAATGAGATGATATTTGTTCTCAGTAACTTATTCTTCTCGCAGAATATGGCATACATTACAAGGCAGTGGCAGGCTTTAAATGTACCATTTGTTTTCATTATATAGCACTTAAAAGGTAGCCTTCTTCTAATTCAGCATGCCATGTTAAAGCAGCGAGAGTTCTTACAAGTCCTGAGATCAAATTACCTATGGCTATGGATACTTGAAAATTACTTAAGCAGTTTTTACAATTAAAAAAAAAATTGCATTAATGCAAAATCTGTATATATTATTCTGAAAAAAATCTCCATTTGGCACTCTGGATTTCTCTGAGAAATATGTTTCAAAGAAACCGTATTTTGTTTTAGAACATCTAAATTTTTGTCACAGGAAATGAAATATTAAGCTCAGATTTTCAACTCAAAACTTTGAGATATTTTTTCATACAGTCACATAGTATTGCTGAATATTAAAATCTCCAAATAAATGATACTTTGAATAGCTGCTCATCTATTTGGAAATATGACTTACTAAAACTACCCAAATAGAGATTGGCAGTAGTTTGAAAAAGGAACAAGGTGTTTTACAGATGAGCAAAAAAAGGCTGGCTTTGAATGATTCGATCTGCTATAGAATCAATGTGTAACTATTGCTGGACTAGAAAAGATATATTATAAAAATGTATGTGGAGGCTTTCAATAAAAGTTCAATTATTATGCTGTAATAGGTAAGCTTGTGAAAAAAAATTTTTTAAAAAAAATAAAGTTCTGTGAGCTCCGAGGCAGTATTAGAGCAATTTTCTAGGTGAGGCAGTGCTAGCGGGATATGACAGATGCAGTATTGTTATTATAATACCTAAGGCCAAGCAGCAACCACACAAAATGATAGAAAAATCTGAATTAATATGATATGATCAGCAAGGTGGCATTTGAATATAATCTTTCTGTATTGTGGAGAAGGCTGTATGCGTATTATACAGTGAAGGAATCGTGTGGAAAGCTGTAGACAGAAGACTGGATGGGAGGCAAGATTTCAGAAGAGATCTGTGCTTTGCTGGGTAAGGAGTACACTTGGAAATTGGATTTGCAAACATATTAAAAGCCGGATTTCTTTTCTTAAAGCAGCCTTTAGCGGGTATTACAATAAACGCTTAACCTTGGCAATTGGAGGCCTTTGAAACAAATAATTAGGGGAAATTGGGGAATGTGGAGCACACTTCAATTTTGCTTCCTGTTTTGATAACTCCTAGTTTTTCTATCCTGGATCTGTGAGCCAAGTAGCCATTTTAGATCCCCGGATGGGAAAACGTTACCTTCTCTGAGAATTTCAGCCATCTTTTTTGTTGTCTTGATCTATGATCACCACCTCTAATTAAAAGCTTTAATAGTATCCAGGCCCTAATAGCACAAAGGAGACCACAGCCTGCTGAAAGGGTGCATTTTATTAAGCGACAGAAACTCTCAGAAATTTGAGCCTGCAGAAACTGCCTGCGTGATCTTTAATGGATTTTTAAAGATGACAAGAAAGGAAATGGGAAAGTAAAGCAATGGAAGGCAGAAATTCCCTGAAGGAGCATTCTGAAGTAAATCAGAGCAACTGAAAAAGTGAATTCCTAGGGCCTGGGGATATCTCCCAGGTTTTTCAGCTGGACACTTATGGCCTGTTGGGTCCCTGAACACCTCTGCTCTGGGCAGACTTTGACAGAGCAAGTCACAGAAAGACGAACGACAGCACCTGAAGTGCTGTTTGCGGGGCAGAAAATTGCTCCCTTTGCACGCTGGGCTGCCTTGCTCTCTGTCACATGACTTATTACAGTCTGCCCATATAACAGTGCCATTTATGTATGTTAACTTGGCGAGCAGTAATGCTATTCTTTGCCTCCTTTTTCATTGCTGCTCAGGCAATTAAAAACAAAGGAAGCAAATGAGGTCAGCTCTCGTAAAATCTGAGTCTATAGGTGACAGACTCTCCGAGACCAAATAGCCTTGGATGCTGCTACAGCGTAAGGAAACTGTGGGCAAGAAAACATCCCTGCTTCCCAGCGCTTTTACTAGATATTTATTTTTTCAGGTGAGAAACTGATTTCAGGTTTTGTTTTGTTTTGTTTTTAAATCAACCTAAATAAGGTACATCTTTTAAGGAGTTTGATGATACTGCTTGCTAATATAGTTATATACCCCATGTGGAAAAGAGACATAAATGAGAGAGTATTCTCTTTAATTTAGCACAAAGACCAACATTTAACCACACGGTAGAATTTTATTTCCAGGAGCTCTTAAAAAAGCAGTTCTATTGATGTTGCACAATAGTGTTTTGAAATGTTCCACGCACAGGTATACAAAGATACCTCATCTTATTTTCTGATCCCAGCCTTGTGATCAGAGTGATTTTTGAAAAGATAATTAGGAGAACTTCTTGCTTCCCCCAGGCATGATTTAAATAACGCACTGGTTCTTATTCCACGTCCCTCGGCTTCTACGGTATGCATCCTATACATCTTGGCATGTGAGACAATCCCTTAAGGAGAGAAACAGCTCTCAAAATCAGAGGTGACTTATACGATGCCCTGGCTTGACTGCTGTAGTTTAGCTACTATCCCTGAAGCTGGCAATAACCCCCAAGCCCTTTCCATCATTGAGGCCTCTGCAGCATGCTGTAAGAGGCTCTGGGAAGGAGCTGGCATGGAGGGAGGTGGTCAGCACATACTGTCCTCCATCAGCTGCTGCAGGGGATGCAGCAAGGAAGACTTCAAGTTGACCTACTTATATTTCCTTCATAGACCTTAAATTTGAAGCTACAGATAGCACCTCTTCTAAACTTGACTCCACTTGCACAAATATCTCTAAAATACCCCTGAAACATATGATGTCAAACCTCTTTTGAGCAGAATATCTCACAGGACCACTACAGGACTCAGCGCCAGGAAGAAATGGGATCCTAACATAATGTCTGGGCGCTGCTTTCTACCTCAAGACTGAAGTCGTGCTTGCTCTTTTGATCACTCACACTCAAGGAAAAGTGAGAAATAGCCTTGCTTTTTATGTATCAGGAGAGGAATATCTCTAGTATTAAGTTTCTGGGTTGTACTTTTTTAACGTAATTATCGCTTAGTGACAGATTCCCATCTTCCTGTTGTTTTATTCTATAATGATTTAGTGTCCAACTAGATTATAAGATCTTTGAGGGGAGGACTAAATCCTACATTGCTCTTGAATTCTCACTTTAATCATGCTTTACTTATTGGGCATACAGAATACTCTTCATGCATGACCTATGGATCTGTGGGCACCTTCACATATCATACTCGCAAAAATAAAAATATGCACAACCTCTGCTCTGGGGTTACTACGTATATTTGCAAATAGCAGAAACTCGGGAGTACTCTCACATTTTAAGTGACAGATTCATAATTCAAAAAATATCTTAGGCATCTCAAATTTGCAGTCATTTTTTCAGCAAGCATTTAAGGAGCATCTACTATATCTTGGGGATTGTTCTATAGGCTAGAATTACAACATGGAACAAGACAGATGTGATTCCTACTCTCATGGAGCTTACATTCTATGGCCCAAACATTTTCACTATATCCTCAGGACAGTCCCCAGAACATGGTGTGATGCTCAGTAAATGTTTTCCCCAGTGCCTCTCTTCTGGGTAAACTCTTTGAGTTTTTTGAAGTTCCCTCAACATCCTGCCCACTCTCAAAATACCAGCCTAAATACAAATGTTTATCTTTGCTTTAGGCTGAGATAAGGTGATTGGGATTTCAGGCCATTAAACAAAGGCATAGCCCTGTAAAAGCTCATGGGTATTAAAATAAGAAGAAGTGACCCAGTTCTTGTAGACTAGTAATCCTAACCCTGGCTGTGCATTCAACTCACCTGGGGAACTTTCAAAAGGAATATACTCGTGTTTGTTTCCTGTGCCCCCAGATTCCCAGTTGATTCAGGTTAGCCTCAAGTTTGGTATTTGCTAAAAGCTCCACCTACACATGGGTGTAACATGCCACCAGAGTGAGGACTACTACTACTCTAGACTAGAGCATGGTTGCCTGGAGATGAGCCTGAAAATGGTTTATTAGAGTCATATTGGGAGAGCCTTGAAAAGCATTGTTAGTGAGCTTGGAATTAATTCTGTAATAAATGAGGAGCTGAAAAGTCTTTTAAAAACACACAGGTGACATAATCAGATCTGTCTTAGAAAGAAACTCTGGTGACAGGATGTAGGGTAAATTGGAGGAAGAAGTGATCGTAGGCAGGGAAACTTGTTGGGGAGTAATTGAAACAGCCCTAGTGGGAGATAATTAAGCCTGAACAGAGGCTGTGGCAACACAGCCAGGAGGCCACGCTGTTTTGAGAAACAGTGGTAGATAGAACTTGCAGCACATGGTGATCCTGAGTGCATGGATTTGAGAGACAATGAATCAAAGTTGGCTTTAGGTTTCTAACGTGAGTGGTCGGCCAAGTAGAAGCCACTATTAACTGAAGGTGGGGATTCTCATCGAGCATGTGAAATCTGGTTGACTACCCAATGGGAATGTCATAGAAAATATTAAAGTCCTAAAGAGGAGAACTGGGCTAAATATCTTTAAGAATCTTTTCAAGTTTGAAATTCTATAACCCTATCGCATAAGGTTGTTGACTCATTCAAGGTATGGTTTGTATTTTCATCTTTATCTCTCTACAATGCTTAGCATTTCGTAGGACCTCTAACATATCTGATGTATGAAGAAAAACAAAATTAAAAGAACACTTCTAACAGTATTCTTGACATGCAGAACTATTTAAGTTTCCATCTTACTGTCCTTCTTAAACTTGTTTCACATTAATCTGAACAATGTTCATATTTCCATATAAAACTATTGCTTTTATGGTCCAGTGCACAAACCCGAACTCTTTTCTCCATCTATAAAACTGAGCTGTTAATAATAATAATAATAATAATAATAATAATAACAATAACAATAATACCTTCTTTCTAGGGTACTGTGAGTACATTGTCATCACCCAAAGGGTATAAAGGTGAGAGGATACCAGAGAGCCACATTTCATCCAAACTACTGTGGATGATGTGAGCATGGCCACCGAGAGATTCTGTTCCATCCTGTGTGGCCAGATAACTCAGATGTTTGGATTTGCTGCTCTGATTGTACTGTCAGTAACCTAGTGGGCCAAGTTAATATTAGCTCGCACTGGGTATATGAGGGTATTTTGTTGCCATTTGGAGAAATGACCAGTTTACTTGGTTATATTGACAGCTCTACTGTAAAATTTGCTGGCATTAAAGGTCAAAAAGACCCAGTTTTCCTCTGTTTGCTTCTACTCAAAAGAGAATAAATCTGGGAGCTGAATCACTTCTCTGACAATAATTTATGAATCATGCATTGACTGTGTTTGAATTGAGAAAGGCTTTCATATCCTTTCCATTAGCTCAGATTAAGTTTTCATATAGATGCTGGGAAGCATGCTAGCAATATCCTTAGCTCATTTTTATGAAAATTTTATCAGTGCTTTTTTCTGTACTACACTCCAATTGGGATGTCTCAGAATCTAAAGCTCAGCTTTGGACATGAACTTCTCTCAACCTGGCTGGCTGCTGCTCTAAAGGTTTCAATATTTTATGGGCTCTGGCTAAATCAGCCGTGAGATTCAAGCTGCAGAGATTTAACTCTAATGTAAAATCATGAACGGATGAAAACTGGGATGTCATAAGTAATACATCTACAAGAGCAGGATGCAGTTACCATTTTTAAAAGGGCTTTAAAAAGAAAACAACATTCTCTGTTCTGTCTTTATGCCCCAAAATGAAAAGCCCCTGAGCTATTGTACTAACATAGGGCCATCTTTTCTTGTCTGCTTTTCTTCAATTGCTGCTTAATTGTTGTGGTGGCCTGGGTTCCTCTGCCTCCCCCTTAAAGTCCCCCATCCACATGAAAGGTCCTAATGTCTGCATTCCAGAGAAATGGGCGCCGCATGGTCAGATGTGTATAGGCCAAATCCATTTCCTAGCATCTTCCTCTTTTTGTCTCAAAACTGATTTAAAACATTTGGAAAATCTGTCTATTAGCTGAAGTGTTCTCGTGCATTCTTTCCTAGAAACAGTGGGGTCACATGTGATCTTCTGATGGACTTTTCTGCTGCAATCTATAGCCATTTCCCTCGAGCCCCGCAGAGCCTGGTGAAGCAAAGGAGCTCTGTAATGGCTCCAATAACAATGTGTTCTTTGTGTGAAAGAATCCAGGGGGAAGAGCTGGGGTGGACTGGTCAGTAACAAACAAAACCTAGCATTTTTGCACTATTTATTTCTTCATTATGTACTCTGCCATTAAACACATTTTTAACAGTAAATACCCTTTGGCTTAAAACACTGCCTAAGCATGAAAAGAACAAATACAGAAAGTTTTATTTTCAATAATGACTGTGGTCATTATTGCTAGTTATTAACCTGCTTCTAATAAGACGGCTGATGGGCAGGACTGCATTGCATGTGTCTGAACTTGTAAAGGGAGAGATGGTTCTAAATAGAGCTTAATTTATCTGTTCAAAAATGTCACCTGATATATACATTGAAATAAAATCATCTCTCTCTAGTTCCAAAAATATCACAAAATCAACACCCCACTAAAGTCCAGATTTGCAGATAGGAAGAGACCAAAGAGATCAGGTAGTATGCCTCTTTCCTTAGGGCACTGGACTGCTAGCCACCCAAGGCAAAAAGGTGACTATACTGGTCTTAAAAGCTTTAGGGACCCATGATTCCCTCGGGAGCCTTCCCAGTGTTTCAATGTTCTGCCCTTGTATTCAAGAGAAATCTCTCTATTTTAATTGAAGCCCAGTTCCTTTTTTTAGTATATAACACACGACATGGGAAATAATTCTTCACATAGACCCTTTATATCCATTGAAGAGAATAATGAAGTTTACCCTTTGATCTTATCTTCTGTAGAATAATACCGGTTTCTTTAACATAGCATATAAAGGTCACATCTCATCTGTATACCCACCAATATTATTATTAATTGTCCCAGAGAAACATGACTTCAAATAATACTTCAATATTTAAATATTAAAATTGGGAAGAGTTTTTTACCTACTAAATTGGAAAGATTTAAATATTATGTACATGTGTATAATAGACCCTCCTTTACCTGCGGTTTCACTTTGAGCTTTCAGTTACCTGTGGTCAACCATGGTCCAAAAATATTAAATGAATAATTCCAGAAATAACAATTCATAAGTTTTAAATTGTGATCATCCTGAGTAGCATAATGAAATTTCACACCTTCTCATTCTGCTCTGTCTAAGGCATGAATCATCTGTCTGTCCAGAGTATGCACGCAGTGCTAAGTTAGTCAGTTGGTAGCCCACTCAGTTATCATATTGACTGTCATGGGATCACAGTGCTTGTGTTCAAGCAACCCCCTTGGTTTACTTAATAATGGCCCCAGAGTGCAAGAGTAGTGATGCTGGCAATTTGGATATGTCAAAAGAAGCATTGAGTGCTTCTTTTGAGTGAAAAGGTGAAAGTTCTCAACTTAATAAGGAAAGAAAAAAATTGTCTGGTGAGGTTGCTAAGATCTATGGTGAGGAAAATCTATCCATGAAATTGTGAAGGAGGAAAAATAAACTCATACTAGTTTTACTGTTGCACATCAAACTGCAAGTTACAGTCAATGCGTGATAAGTGCTTAGTTAAGATGAAAAAAGCATTAAACTTGTGGATGGAAGACATGAACAGAAAATGAGTTCCAACTGATGGCAATGTGTTACACAAGAAAGCACTGAGCCTGTACAAAGACTCCAGCAAGGGATTCCCAAAACAAGTGGCACCAAGCCATTTACTGCATGTAAGGGGTGGTTACAGATGCAGTAATAGATTTGGACTGAAAAATAAAAATTACTGGAGAGAAGTGACCACATTCACATAACTTTGATTACAGTATATTGTTATAATTGTTCTATTTTCTTATAAGTGATTATTGTAATCTCTTACTGTGCCTAATTTATAAATTAAACTTTATCATAAGTATGTATGTATAGGAAAAAACATAGTATAGATAGAGTTTGGTGCTATCCATGGTTTCAGAGATCCATGGGGGTCTTGGAATGGGTCCTCCACAGATAAGGAGACTACTGAATGAATATGAACACGTAGGCTGAGAAATGAGACTTTCATCCTAGGGAGGATGAGTTGGTGTAGGTCATCTAGAGGACAATTTGGCACTAGGTATCAAAAATCTCTGAATATTCATGCCCTTTAACCTAGTAATTCCACTGTCAGCAAATCATCCTTAGAAAATAATCAGGAATATAGCAGAGATTAAGCTAAAGAGTGTCAGTCACGGTTTTATCCATAACAGTTAAAAGCTGAAAACAAACTAGCTTTCTAATCACATTAGAATGGTAAAATAAATTACCATGCAGTCATATAATAGAATATTTTGAAAGAATTAGAAAGTATTAGAAAGAAAAAGTATGATACAAAATTACATACATATATACAGTATAAAATCCATTTGTTAATAAAATAATATTCATTTTGTTAAAAAATAATTTGTGTACTTAATACGTGTGCTACTGTACTAGACTTCATGTATGCTATTTATTTAATCTTCAAAATAAAACTTATGTGTAACACATTATTATTATCTTTATTTTGTGGAAAAGGAAATTGAGGTTTAGACAGCTTACTTACTTTCCAAGGCCAAGAAGGCAGTAAGTGGCAGAACTGGGACTTGTAACCATGTCGATTTGGCGCCAGAGGCTGTGGTCCTTAACAGTATGTTATACCGTTTATATAAATGTATGAAAGAGCAGAAGTTAATAATCCAAACAGTTATTATTCCTGATGTTGAGATTAATATTGATTTTTTCTTCTTTAAATGTATTTTCCAAGATATCAAAAAAAAAATCACTATCCTAATTAGAGAAAAAAGATACTTCTCTTACCCTTTCTCCATTTACACACACATGCTCACACACATATACATAATATATAATCTGTCTTTCTTCAAGCACAAATTTTCTTCAAAATTTTTGTCATCACCATCCTTTCTAGGTTTCTGCTGCTCTAGAAGGGCTTGAAGGGTCCCACTAAATGTAGTAGAGTTCCAATTCTTGCCTTTGAGGCCATGTCAATTTTTCATTTCTCACCCAGTTGCCAATTAACAAAGCTGCATTAGAGACCATTAACACCAAAACAATGACTTCGCCTTCGATCTTCGTTCACTAAAACCAAAGGAGTACTCTTACGTACTCCTTCCTATTTTCAAGCCTTATTTATAACTGCCCAGGATGTGAGTGAACCTTCTCTTTGAAAATGAGCTACATTTTTTCCCTGTTCTATAGTACATCATCCATCATCAGCACGAAGAGCTCAACACTGAATGTTCGCTGCAATTCTGGGGATGATGATGAGGAGGATGATACTGGCAGCTGGCAAAGCCATAGTTCATTCTGCCACAGTCCTGTTGCCCACAGCAAAATTCAGCATGGACTGTTTTAACTTGAAAGGATGTAGATGTATATGGTGAGAAGGTGTCACATTTATATCCCCAATCTTTCAGCAAACATTTGTTGAGCAAATACTATGTCATGTGCTATATTACACATTCAGTCCATAAAGATGAATAAGGCCTAGTCTCTGCTCTGGTGGAGTTAATAGTCAAGTGGGGTTGAGAGACTAAAAATATAATTTGGGGCCTGACTGGGAAAGACCTGTTAAGGCATTTCAAACTTATTATTTGGGTATGGAGATTCCTCAGAAATGTTTAAGTCAAGTTGTGACATTACCTGATTTGCTTATAGATGAAGTACTCTGACGAGAATGTAAAAATGGAGTGGCGTCCAAGAGGCCATTATGAGATCATGAATTAGTCAGGGAGGAAATTATGCCAGTCTGAAATAGGGCAATGGTGATACTGATACATTTTGAATACACCTGACAAGTCTTAACCAGCTGGATTGGGAAGGTGAGTGTGCAATGAGGGAGTAGAAGGAGAAGTCATGGCTGACTTTGAGATTTGAGCTTGAATGATCTCTAGGTGGTGAAACCACCCAACTAGATAGGGACATAGAAGAAGGATTCTTAAGTTGTTTTTGAAGGCTGACATTTTAAAAGCACATTGTGTCAAGGTTTTTAGAAAGCAATTGAGAATGTGGGTACAGAATTCGTGAGAGAGGTCAACAATATGTTTGTTGTGATTCAGTCATACACACTTGAATTCAACCACCAGGAGAGTTCCAGTTAGCATTGACATATTTTTTTCTTCCCCTTCTGAGTGAGAGAGGAAACCAAAGTAGGTTTTTAAGCAGGCAAACCCTTGAGAGTCTTTATGTGCCTACCCTGACATGCTGATGCAACCTGGCATGGCGTTCTAGTTATTTACTTAATTGTCTGCAAGTTCCTGGAGGGCATCACTATATATAACAAATTTGATGAATTGATTAATAGAGTGAGAAAATTTGCATGGAGTGAGGGAATAAGAAACATTCAGAGATTATATAGTCTGTTTTTCCAGGAGTTGTTAACTCCCTAAGTAGCAAACAAAGGAAGTGTGGCCCGCAGAATACCCTCACAACAGTGGTAACAGTCAATTCTTTTTACAGAGTTCCTCCTCCACTATATTACAATTCTTCCTCGACTCTTGGCTTCCCCTTCTTTCAAAATGCTCCCAAACCAAGTCATTGTATTAGGTTAGGCCAGCATCTCCTCACATCTGTTTTACTACAGTGAGATCCCCATGGGACCTCTCCAGTCTTGCATCCTCTAGTCATTATCCACACTTCAGCCAGTGCAGTATTTATACACTATAAATCCAAGCATGGCATTCCCTTGTTGAAAACATTTTAATGGCTCATATTGTAATTAATGTAAAAGCCAAAGTCCTTAGGCTTATAGTAGGGCCAGTTGTCCAAATCCCTTCTGCTTATCTCTACAGCCTTACTTCTCTTACCACCTTACCTCTTTCTTCCTTCCATCACACTCCCACTCTCTCATCACATCAAACTACAGCTGTCCACAGCTGCCTTCTCTTTTCTAGCCTCAGGACATTTATACATGCTGCCCCCACAGCCTGGAGCCCTGTGCCTCTTCTCTTGCCCTCTTGGCCTGACTAACCCATTTAGCCTTTAGGGCTCTGCTTAGTTATCCACCCCCTGCATGCAGGATACTTGCCCTAATATTTCAGGTCTTGGTTTCATGCTCCCTATATGTTTATTGATGGCACTCTGTTTATTCCCCTGGCAGTACTTATCACACTGTGTTGCTACAGCCGTGGACCTTTCCTCCTCAGTGGATCGTGAGCTCTTTTTCTTGGTTGTTTCCTAGCATCTAACTCAGTGTCTGGCCCATAATAAGCCTTCCGCAAATATCTGATGGATGAACAAATGTCCCGCAGGGTTGGAGGAAGCATGAGCATGTAGCTGGGCAAAACAGGCTTCATGCTTTCTCTATATCCTGTCGGGTTGAGCCTGCAAATGAGGTCAATGTTTAATCAATTGGTCCACTAAGTGCCGTTAAACTATAGCTTCTCATGCAGAGTCAGAGATGAAAGAAAACTGAAGTTGGAATTTTCCTCAGAAAAAGAGCATGCACTGATATTTCAAAGAGACGATGCTTAGATGAAACATACGCACCTCCTGCTTGTACTGGCAGGTGGGATGTTATTAGCATCCCTGATAAGCAATGAGATGGAGCCCAAGGCACTTCCCCTCCCCTCCTTCCCTCTCTTCCTCCCTCTCCTCTCCTCCTCCTCTTTTCCTCCCTCCCTCTTTCTCTCCCTCCCTCTTGTTCTCCTCTAGCTCTAGTCTTACTTTCTCTCTCCTCCCCCTTGCCCAAGCAACAATCTTCAGACAGGTGCAATAATGCAGTGCCTGTTTAAAATTTAAGAGGACAAAAATGAGTTGAGGGTTTTTTTTCTTCTTCTTGCAGGAAACAAATTAGCCCACAGTAGACTTGTGCCTGCAAGCAGCCCACTTAATTTGGTTATTTCCTATGCCTTGAGGCCAGCTTCTTCCCACTAATTCTGCCAGCTTCTTTCCATGCTAGGGTTTATCTCCTTGTTCTATCCAGAATCATATGACAAGTGAGAGTCCTATCTGTATTTTGTCTATTTAATCATCCCATCACCTTATTCCAAAAAGAATCTAAGGTGATGAGTCAATTTTATAAGCACAATCTCTCCCCTAAATTGATATCCACTGGTTTCAACCAGAGCTCACTAAAATTTCAAACCCACACCATTAAGTATATAGTTAAAAATCAATTCGTAAAGTTCATGTTTTCCATGGGTTTGGAATATTGAGGACATAGGCCCGCAAAATGACCACACAGGGGTGCCAGCTCCTGATTGTCTAGTTGCAGACGATCCCTGCGCACTGCTTCGAGTTCGAGCTGGCAGAGGAATTTGGATCTTCATCTTGAGCTACAGACTCATGTGCCCAACTTCCTCTAGGGATGGTTCTACAGTCATCTCAAAATTGAGATGCCCCTAAAATGAGTTTACCATCTTACTCCTAGCATAGCATAGTGGCCAAGAGCACAGAATCTGCTGCCAGACTGCCTGAGTTCAAACTCTGGCTCTACCACTCGGCAGCTGTGAATGGGCAATTACTTAACCCCTGTACACTTCCGCATACTACCAGTGCCTTCACCACAGGGCTGGTGTGAGGGATAAACTGGTTGATACACATCAGATGCTCAGAACAAAGAGCAGCACGCTTGTTTAGCATCTACTGGTCCATGTGGTTGCAGTTGTTTTAATTCCCTTCCCCTCCATTCCCTGTTTGGTGAATGTCATCAGCATTTACCGTGTCTCCAGAAAGTAAGTCAGTTTAGGTGCTTCTCAGTCCTGCACTTCACCCGTAATTGGTCTCTCAGCTTTACCGACTTTACCTTTTAAAAAATCTCCAAGTTCACCTCCTTCTCTCTATCTCCAGGAATGCTGTTTTGGTTCAGTCTTTCTTTGTTTTTGTTTTCCACCTAAATTAAGGGAGTTAAATTCTAAACCATCTCAGTGCTTCCAGTCTTGTCCCTTCAACAAAACCCTCCACACAAATTCAGCTGTGTCACTTCCTTCCCCAATCCTTATAGTGCTTCTCTGTGTAGAGTCGCCTTCCTCAAGCTACTATTCCAGTACCTGTAATATCAACTTCCATCTCCCTCATCTGCTCTCTCACCCTCCCAAAGGCCACCTTGGTCTCCAGCCACATGGAATTATTGGTAAGTGCCAAAGGTATCATGCTCTTTTGCTTCTGGCCTTTGCACAAGCCACTCTCTCCTGCCTAATAATCCATTCTCTGCATTCTTCACTGGGCAATTCACCACATTTTCTCCCTAGTTACACTAAGATATCTACTCTTCTCCATATTTCCTTGATGAAGAGCCGATGTGGTATGCTTAAAAAAAGACCTCTAAAGTTTGCAAGGTTTGAACGCTGGCTCTATCACTTCTTTGCAGTGTGGGTATGGGCAGGTTACCTAACCTCTGAATGTCCATTTTTTAATCTATAAAGGTAATAAAAATACCTACCTCATAGGACTGTTGTGGGAATTAAAAGAATTATTTCAGATAAAGTCTTTGGAACCACTTCCAGTACATCGCAAAATGTAAATAAATGAAAGCTATTATTATTCCCGTGATCATCATTATTATTAGTTGGGACCTCAAACAGTGCCTAGCAAAAATTTAGCTACTTAAATAGGTTTTACGATAAAAGGACATAATGCTCCTTCTTGAGGCTGGTTCTGTGGCTCCTCACTGGGCAGCAGATGTCTGTAGAGCACTCAGACCTCACCGGTCATACTGCCCTGTGAGCGCAGCCTCCTTGGGTGGCTTGGTACAGAGGAAGAGGGCGTACTTTGTAGCTGGAAGTTCTGAGTCTGACATCAAAAAACCTGTGTTACTCCAGGTAAATTCCTTTTAATTCCTCTAAGTTTCCTCATCTGTAAAATGGAAAATCATACATGCTTTACAATAAAATGTCTAAAACAATTAGCTCTGTGCTAGCATGTGATAAAGAGCACCTATTAAATTTTAAAAAGAACTTTTCTCAGCACTATTGCAAATACATTCTAACTAATCAAAACTCAAACAAAACTCTTACAGAAGAAGATATTTAAAAGTGAATATTGGTATAATATGAATAGTGAGGGAAATAAGGTCATTATAAAGAACCCCAGGTATATAATGGAGATGAGAAAATAAACCCTTCTTGATATTTTTTTTGATCCCCTGAAAGTGACATCCTGGCAAGTACAATCTTGAACAAGAAGTGTCAAATGGTAGAGTATTGGTTATTTAAAACCTATTCTAGTGTCTGTCTTTGATTCATGCTAGGTCTTCCTCATACAACTGTTGACCACATATCACAACACGTATAACCCTGATTCCTATACCTACCATTACTCTGTGTCCCATACTGGCCAAAGGGGTGAGATCCCTGCTATACCAATGCCTAGTCCAGTACCTGGCACACAAATATTCAATAAATATTTGTAGCATTAAATGAATAAATGATCTCTTAGTTCAACGAGTAGGGTTGTTTAGTCTCCGCTGGAAGCCACAGTTCTGTTCCCCTATCTTTCCTGAGAAACTACTTCCTATTCATTTTCTGCTCAAATAGGTCACTCACTAGTAGAGAATTATATGCCAAATTGTTAGCTACAAACTTTTTGATTAAGAATTCCAACTTAGTCTTCTAGAGCATAAAGATCTGGCCACAGGAGACAAAGTTTGTCTCTTTCTCTCTCTTTCAGTTAAAAAAAAAAAAAGCTATTAATAAACAAACAAACAAAAATCCAGTGGCTCCAGAAATAAAATTGTAATAAAGAAGATTATGTGAAGAGATAGATAAAGGTGGCAACAGTCTTTTTAATATTACTTAAAGAGAAATGCCATTAGGCTTCTGGAAGATCTCTCTCTCTCTCTCTTCTCCTCTCTCTCTCTCTCTCTCTCTCTCCCCTCTCTCTCTCTCGTTCTCTCTTTCTCTCATCTTTCTCTAATAACTATCTGTTATCAAGAAAAAAAGTAATCCTTAGGAAGAAAAAACAAAAACAACCATCACTGAGCATTTTCAGAGCACAAACGCGTGGTAAAAATTCCAGAAGACAGATGCCACTCTATTCTAAGCAAGCCCTTTTCTCCGAAGTCTCCAGGACAGTTCTGCCACACTTCCATATGGCCAAGGGCTGAGAACATAAGTTGTTCTTCCCTCCAGTGGCATCAATCAGCTAACTATTTGTGAGCTCTAGGCAGCACAACTACGTCCCTTCTGGACTTGAATCTCATTTTGAAGTTATCTTGTTGAACACCTTTTTTTTTTTTTAATTGTTTCAACATGGCACATTGAACATGGAATAAAATCAAATACTTTTAATACATGGTTGTTTTGACTTCAGGGTGAGGCAATCCAGCACAGAGCATAAAGCCCTGCCTTTGGAGTCAGGAGTCTTGGGTTCTATTCTACCAACTAGTTATGAGAGCTTAGGTAGGTAATTTAGCTCTCTGAAACTCAGCCTTTTCATTTGTAACATGAGGTGAGTTGGTTCAGAGGATCTCCAAGTCTCCTTCTATGCATATGGAGTACATAAATTTCATTACATATTATTGCTTTTGACTTGCTAACATAATATATCCTAACAGTTCAATTGCGGAAACGAAATTAAAAGGCACTTCTTTAGCTTCAAGATCTTTTTCTAGATTACTTTTCCAAATTATTATGTAGACTAAACCAAAAGTCCCTGTTCATCTATATTTAAAATGGCCACAAATTTGTGTGTACCTTAACAAATAAATAAGATAAGAACTGTAAATGACATCTACAAGCAACTGGGGGATATTTTCAACATTTATTGTGACATAAAGAATAAGAATTATGCTAATATTTGTGTGTGGAGATTCACTGATAACTCATCTTGCATGATAGATGCATTGTGACGCTGGGCAGAGTTTGCATGTAAAAGTAAAACATTAGTTACTTAGACTTTCCCAGAAATTAATATAGGAAACCAACTACTCATGAATGTAAAGGCACTTATTTTTGCAATTGTGATTTCAACTAACACTTGAAATAGGGAGAAAGAAAAGATGTTAATAAACAAAGTCTTCTTAATTTCCTCTAGGCTCTGCTGCCTTATTAACACTTACTCCAGAATCCAACTACATCTTATCATCTTACTAGATGCTTATCTCAGTACAATCTCTGATTCCCAAACCTGTCTGCGGCCATTGTCCTCCATCACCTCTAGTCCGGGTTCTACCTCTTTCAAAACTGTGCTTGAGTGGGGCCCATCTCCATCATGCACCATCGCTAGAAGGACTCCCCAGACTCAATACCTCTCTGAGTGTTAGGAAAGCCACCTCCGGGTAAGTTTACTCACTCTGTCTCATGCCCAGAACATAAAACTCTCTTCCTCTGCCCTCTGAAAGCTCAGCCCACCCACATGGTGAGCTTCTACCTTGAAAGCTCAGGGACTTTCTTCTGGTGTATCCCAGGCAAATTCTGCTTGATAACACAAAAGCACATGCAAAAATATGGGATATAGCCTTATTGCTTTTTCTGTATATATAAGTAATGCATTCTTGTTTTAGAAAGTCAAGCAATCGCAAAGATTATAATGAAGAAAGAAAAAAAAGATTGTTTAAGTCCTATCACCAAGAAACATTCATTATTAATGTTTATGTGACTATAACATCATACATGTTTTTTAGCCACAAACATATATATATAACTTTATATTAACGGGTTCATATTACACATTCCTTTTATAATTCAAAATACCTTTTCTTGATCTTCGATTTTTCTGTTTATTCACCTTTCCCTCCCCATTCACCTGACCCCTATATCTTACTTTATCCCTGACCCAGGAACCGTCGTTAACATTTTGGTATATAACCTCTATACTTGTCATGCTCATAGGTCATGTGTGATTATTTAAGCACATATGTTGGTCTTTGGGGTAATTTATAGTAAAAACAAATTACATAATATTTTCTTATCTATATCTCATAAGAAAATCCTTATGAGTTACTTAGTATACATATAACTTTTTTCAATAGCTGCATAATGATATGAATGCACTACAATTTATTCAACCAATCTGCTATTAATGAACATTCAGGGTGTTTCTGATTTAGTCATTGAAAATATGTAAATTTTTTTTCAAACTGGCATATTTATTTCAAAAGGAAAATTCTCCCAGTGCAGGCTAATATTAAATTATATGTACATATTTAAATTATTATAGATAAATTACCAAATTGTAAGACTCTAATGTTGTAACTTTAGGTTCAATTTATAATATTAATGATACTCACTAAGTAAAATAAAAAAATACACCATGTTTTGGACAAATTAACAGTTCACAGAGGGTAATTCCCAATAGCTCATAAATGTAAATGGTCTCACTGAATGTCAGAGAAATGCAAACTAAAGTAACAAAGATCATACAGCACTCATCAAGTTGGTGAAAAAAATAAGAAAAAAAGAGTAAAAAGAACACAAACACACTGATGGTGTACATGAGGTAAAAGGGATTCTTTTCATGTTAGAGATATTAATCACTCTCTGTTCTATGTGCTTCAAATATTTTCCAATCTCTAGTTTATCTTTTTATAAACCTTTTATAGTAAGTTTAAAAATGCAATTATTATGCATTCATGTGTTTCCCCATTAAGGCTTCCAGTGTCCTGTCTTACTTCAAAAATTGTTGCTTATTTGTATCCTCTCCTAATTTTTTCTTCTAAAATTTGTACTGCCTTCTACTTTATATTTACATTTGTAATATCTTTGGGATTTACTTTGATATGGGATGAGAGGTAAGAGTACAATTTGAATTTTTTACCAGATGGAAAGCAAGTTATGCTAACATTGTTTATTAAGTCAATTATTTTTTTTCCTCTGAAATTGTAATATCTCCTTTGGCAGGTGTTAACTACCAATAGTTATTGGAATCTATTTCTTTACTTCCTATTCAATTTCACTGCATCCTATGTCAATACAATAGTGCTTTAATTACAGTGGCTCTGTAGTATAATTTAATCTCTAGTAAACATCACTGCTTCTATTTTTAATATTTTTTTGATTATTCTCAGACATTTAATCTGGCTTGTGTTCTTTTTCAAAATTTACTTTATTTTGAGATAGCTGTATATTTACATGCAGTTGTAAGCAATAATACAGAAATCCCAGAATTCCCCCAATGGCAACATACTGAAAAACTATAGTACCAATATCACAATCAGGATATTGACACTGACAGTCACAATAGAGAATATTTCTATCACCACATGAATCCCACGTTTTGCCCTTTTATAGCCACACCCACTTCTCTCCTGACCCCATTCACTTCTTAACATCTAGCAACCACTCATGTGTTCTATATTTCTATAATTTTGTAACTTCAATAATGTTATACAAATAGAATCATACCACATAAAACCTTTTGAGATTGACTCTTTCACTCAGCATCATTTCCTTGAGATTCCTCCAAGTTGTTGCCTGCACCAATAGTTTTTTTATTTTTTATTTTTTTATTTTTATTTTTTATCATTGAGTTGTATTCCATGGTATCAATATAGCACAAACCATTCACTCTGAAAAACATCTGGATCATTTCCAGTTTGGGACTATTTGAAATTAAGTTGATTTATATATTCACATACAGGCTTCCATGTGACTGTAAGTTTTCATTTCTTTAGAATAAATGACCAAGAGAATAATTGCTAAGTTGAAGTCATATGCTAGTTACATGTTTAGCTTTATTAGAAATGGCCAAACTGTTTTCAGAGTGACTATATCATTTTATATGCCCACCGGCAATATAAAAGTGATTCCCCTTCTCTTATTCTCACCAGCATGTGGTGTTGTTGTTATTTATTATTGTAGCCATTTGGATAGGTGTGTAGTAATATCTCATTATGGTTTTAATTTGCATTTCCCAAATGGCTTACAATGCGCTTATTTGCCATGTGTATATCCTCTTCAGCAAAATGTCTGTGAATATTTTTGCTCATTTTCTAATTGGATTTTTTTCTGTTAAGTTTTGAGAGGTTTTTATGTATTCAAGATACTGTCTGTTTCTTTGTCAGATATGTGGTTTGGAAACTTTTTATCCAAGTGTAGAGCTTGTTTTTCATTCTCTTAAAAGGGTAGCTTGCAAAACAAAAGTTTTTAATTTTGATGAAGTGAAATTTATCAATTTTTTCTTTATGGACTGTGTTTTTGGCATCAAACATAAGAACTGTTTGCCTAGCTTTAAGTCCTGCCTGAAGATTTTCTCCTATTTTTAAGTTTTAAAATATTTTTGTATTTTGTGTTTAAGTCCGTAATCTATTTTGAGTTCATTTTTTAAAGGTGTGAGACTTAGGTTGAGGTTTACTTTTTTGACTATGGATGTTCGCTTGTTCAGCACCACTGTCGAAAAGCCATTTTCCTTCAACAAATTACTACTGCATCTCTGTCAAAATAAGCTAGACATATTAGTGTGGGAACATATCTAGCTTCTCTATTCTCTGTCCATTGCTCTCTGTCTCTAGGCCTCTACCAATACCACAAGGCCTTGATTACATACTGATGTAATATTTTTGAAATCAAGAAGCTGATTTCTCCTACTTTTCATTTCTAAAATTGTTTTACTTATTCTAATTTCTTTCCCTGACCACATGCATTTTAGAATAACAGTGCCTGTATCTAGGAAAATATATTGTATTAAACCTGTTTATCAATTTTGGGAGACCTGACATCTTGGATTTTCCAATCCATGAATATATATCTTTCCATATATTTGGATTTTTTTGGTATCTTTTATCAGTATTTTATAGTTTTTATCACACATGTTCTACACAGTTGACTTTGTTGTGTTTATTTTATATCCTGTGACCTTGCTAAATTCACTTTTTGGTTCTTTTTTTTTTTTTTTAGATTATTCGGGATTTTCTATGAAAACAATCATGTCATCTGCAAATAGGGAAAATATTATTTCTTCCTTTCTGATATATATCTTTCATTTCTTTATCTTGTCTTACTTTCCTAACTAGAAGTTCCTGTACTATGGGTGAGAGGGACGAGAGTAGACATTCTTTCCTTGTTATGAGTATGTTAGGTGTAGGGTTTTTTGGTGTAGATGCTCTTGGTCAAGTTAGAAAGTTCTCCTTTATTCCTATTTTTCCAAGAGGTGGTTATTTATTTATTTATTTATTTATTCATTCATTCATTCATCTATTTTTTCTGGACAGTGTTAGACTTTGTTAGATGCTTTTTGTTTTGTTTTGTTTTGTTGCTATCAATTGATATGTTTGTGTGAGTTTTCTTCTTTAACCTTTTATTTTGATAGATTATATTAGTTGGTTTTCAAATATTAAACCAGCCTGTATCTCTAGAATAAGCTCCACTTGGAATATACTTCATTTTATCTATTGCTGAACTCTGCTAATTTTTGTTCAAGATTTTTATGTCTGTATTCATGAGAGATATTGGTCTGTGTTTCCTTTTTTGTACTTTGTTTTGGGTATAAAGGTAATAAATACTAGCTTTATAAAATGAATTGGGAAATGCTCTCTCCTCTTCTGTTGTTTTGAAAGAGATTTTGTAGAATTGTGTTATTTCTTCTTTAAACATTTGGTAGAATTCTCCAGTGAAACTACCCGGGCTTGGAGGTCTCATTTCTGGGAGTTTTAAAATTGTGAATTCAATTTCTTTAGTAGTTATAGCACTATTCAAATGACCTATTTAATACTAAGTGTAGGTTTTTCTTTCAAAATATTTATCTATTTCATTTAAATTGTGTGTACTCATACTATTCCCTTCTTGCTCCTTTGATGTCTGCCGGGTCTATTATGAATGTCCCATTTCTTTCCTGATAGTGGTAATTTGTGTGCCTTCTCTCCCTTTTTCTTTGTCAATTTTAGTCTTGCTAGTGGTTTTTCAGTTTTATTGATTTTTTTCAAAGAACTAATTTTTTGTTTCAATGATTTTTGCTATTGTTTTTCTGTTTTCAATTTCATCGATTTTTGCTCCTATCTTTATTTTTACGAGTTTCTGCCTTCTGCTCACTTTCTATTTATTTTGTTCTTCTTTTTTTAGTTTCTTGAGGTGAAAGCTTAGATTATTGATTTGACACTTTCTTTTCTAATATAAGCATTTAGTGCTATAAAGTTCCTTCTCAGCATTATTTTAGTTGTGTCCTACAAATTTTTATATGTCATATTTTTCTTGTCATTATTTAAAAATATTTTTATTTCTTATTAGATTTCCTATTAACCCATAGATATTTCGAAGTATATTGTTTACTTTTAAGTAATTTGGAGATTCTCTTGTTATCATTGTTATGGATTTCTAGTTTGCTTCTGCTGTGCTTGGAAAACATACTCTGCATGATTTCAAATCTTTTAAAATTGTTGAGGCTTGTTTTATGGCCCCTTATTTTATGGTCTCTCCCCTGGTACATGTCCTGTGAGTAAACAGAATGTGTATTCTTTAGTTTGGAGGTGGAGAGTTCTATAAATATTGATTAGATCCCATGTTTGATGGTATTAATTTCTTCTATATCACCACTGATTTTCTGTCTAGGTGTTCTATGGATTGATGGGAGAGGGCTGTTGAAGCTTCCAACTATAATTTTTGATTTGTCTATTTCTTCTTACAATTCATATCTGTTTCACATATTTCCATAGTTTTTTTCCTTTTTTCTTTTTTTGTGTGCATACATATTTAATATTCTATGTTTTATTTGGTCTATTAACCTTATATTATGTAATACCCTCTGACTGTAATTTTTTTGCTCTTAAGCCTATTTTATCTGATATTAATATAGTCACTCTTGCTTTTATTTTATTAATTTTGCATGCTATATCTTTTTTCAATCTTTACCTTCAACCTACCTATATTGTTATGGTTGAAGTGAGCTTGTTGCTGGTAGCATATAATTAGGTAACACTTTTTAATCCACTCTGCTAATTTCTATCTTTAAATTGGTTCTTTTATACCATTTACATTTAATGTAATTATTGATACGTTATGACTTCAGTCTGCCATTCATTTTTGGTTTTCTGGTTGTTCTTTGTTTTTTAATTTTCTGTTTTATTTTTCATGTTTTTCTGTGAAATACTTGAACTTTTTTTTAGAATTCTATTTTCATTAGTAATATTGTTTTTGAGTGTATCTCATTGTATAGTTTTTTAAAATGGACACTCTAGGTATTATTTTATATATACATAACTTATTGCAGTCTACTAGGGCCATCATTTTTACCAGTTCAAGTAAAATGTAGAAACCTACCTCCTTTTGTATTCCTTTACCCTCTCTCATTTATAACTTTTACATATTTCTTCATACATTTTAGAACCACTTCTTAACAGTATTACAATCTTCACTTTAACAGTTAAATATAATTTAGTAAACTCAAGAGGAAAAAAAATATAACATATTTACCTATGTCTTTACTTTTTGTATTTTCTTCCTTCCTGATATTTTAGATTTCTTCTTTTATTATTTCTTTTCTGATTAGGGAACTTTTTAAGCCATCTCTTGGTTGTCGTACTATGAGACTCTGTATCTTGTTTATACCTTTTATTTTTAAACTGCTTCCTCTACATTTTTCTACTTATCTATCTACCTATCTATCTATCTCTCAGCTATCTATCATCTAGCAATCTATCTTATTGATTCTGTTTCTCTGGAAAGCCCTGGCTAATACAGCAAATATCTAAACATTTTCTGTCTTGCTAGTCTGCTCCTTTCGTGGTCCTTTAGCTAAAGAGAAAAGGCTTTGGTCAGGCTTTTTTTTTTTTTTTTTTTCTTGTCTGAGTCTATTAGGACTTCTTTAGTTACAAGTCTGAGATACATGAGGCAAAAAGAAACCCCAGGAAACTCACCACTATGTTGTTCCTTGGGTCACAAGTTTCCTAGATGGTCTGCCTTCTTCTCTCCACTTTTCAGAACCTTCTTATGTGTGTTTTATATATATCATCCAAGACTTTTAGTTGTACTTAATGGAAGGACGAGGGAGAAGTAAGTCTACTCCATTTTCCAGGAAATGGGATTCTCCCATGTGTTCTAAGTCATATTATCCAATTTTAAAAGTTGGGACATAAATTAAAATTGTATTTGACTAATATATTTAACTTTGAGAAATCCAGATGCTATTAGGAAGAAGAAATGAATGCTATGTGACCACAAAACACCACAAGCATCCTGTACGCCCCAACAGTGTCTACCACAGTGTTGAGAGCATACTAGGCACCCGTGAAAACTTGTAGTTTAATGGGTTCATTCCTGACTGTTTAATTATCATTCTGGTCATGCTTCTTTGATCACTTGTCTACATTAATATTTACTGACGTAATTATTTGGAAACAATTGGGTTTTACACAGAATCTTTCAATCCATACTCAGACTGAAAAATTACAATTAAAACTATAGTACCAAAAAAAGAAAACCCCATGAAAATGGTCTACAGACACTTGCAACATACTAGCCACCCATCCAGTGAGGCTTGATAGTCTAGCTACCTCTATTCAACTTCCAAGCAATGTCCCCAGCGTCCCAAGTCACACAAAGATGTAAAAATGTTGGCTAGAAAGAAGTGACATAATTTGGAGACAATTGCTACAATGTGAAAGTCAGTTAATAGACTTTACTCTGATTTTTATAAGTATTTCTATAATAACATTTTACTCTCTTATTTCTTCTCAAAGGCAGGGTTCTAGCTTATTCTTCTTTTTCACATTTTCTGTGTGTCTTTCAATAAAGTGATCAGAAGCATGTGGTTTGGGTTCCTGAGAAAAGACCCTTTGCAGAAGCCTAACATGTATGGCATCTAGTTTGATACTCTCTTCCAGATATAGAATATGAAACCTTCATGTATCTCATGAAATGTAAAAATTACCAGTTCCCTGATAATTCTGTCACTTAGAAAGTGTTAATTGGTATTGGGTAAAGCCAGATCATATTGGCCTTCATTAATTTGTGTCCCTGTTCCTTTATACCACAGAGAAAGCACTGTTATAATTGAAAGACAGTTTCACAGCTTCCCAGGTAGGATAAGAGAAGTAATGCTAATTTGCTCAGAGTCACACTTGTGTTATTCTATATTAGACCAAAGGAGAAAGTCCAAACTCCCAGGTAGCCTGCAGGGGAGAAAGTGTGCCTGGTTCCAGCTGTTGCCTAGGAACCCAGGCAATCCCAGAAGGCAAAGGACAGTCCTTACCAAAAACCTCCCTGTCAAGTGTAACCATTTCTTCTTCGCAATAAGAAGCTACTATTCCAAATTCCTTCCTTCCTTCCTTCCTTCCTTCCTTCCTTCCTTCCTTCCTTCCTTCCTTCCTTCCTTCCTCCTTCCCTTCCTTCCACCCTTCTTTCTTTCACTCTTAAATATATTATTGTGCATCTAAGATGTAGCAGGCATTACTCTACATACACATGAAAAAGAGAGGGCTCTTCTCTTCAGGTAACTTACAGGCTGTAAGAAAGACAGATGTAAATGTAATTTCAGTTATTAATAAGAGTTACAAGGAAATGCAAAGTAAGGAAGGTGGTAATGATGGGGCAGGTATGCTATTTTAGGTAGAATGGCCAGGGTGGCCTCTTGAAGGGGTGACATTTGAGCAGGGACCTGAATGAAGTGAGGAGCAGACAATACAAAGTTATAGGGACAGAGATTCCTTGATGTAGTACAAGGGTCCAGAGACAGGTGATTGCTGAATGTGTTTGGAAATAAGCAAGGCCAGTGCAGTACTCCCCTTACACCAAGCAAGGGAGGCCCCTATTCTCCACCTGTTTCAGAAAGCCTTGCATATCACAAACACACACATGCACAAATGACAAACACACAGGTGCCTCCATCACACAGAAGTCTGTGATCATTCTGGTTACAGTACCTGTAAACAGTTAAACCTGTAGTTTAAATAACTGCCCTCATGGCTCACTTTATCCAGGTTTCGAACAATTTTTATTCCATCTCTCTCCCCCTGTGCCATCAAAACAAAAGGTAACTGTGTCTAACTGTAAAGGTTTGTTGAGCTGACTCATAGCTTCAGAATGCAGAGTGTCAGAATTTGAGAAATGGAAACACTTTGGCTTTAAAAAAGACAAATTAACATGTCAAATCCTTTAAAAAAACACACACACACATGAATACAATTGATTCTTCCATAATGAAGTTTGCTTCTTAGTGGCGACAAGCATCCATTTTCTTGCTTCTCTTTCCAGTCCATTTCTTGGCTCTAGTAGTGTGCAGAAATTAAGATGGTATATGTAACTTTTACATATGGAAGCTGAGAAATATTTTGCAATATTATACATTACATATTTCTACTAAGTTTCTATATATGTAGGTCCAGATGTAACAGATATGAAGTATGATACTGAGATAACTAGATAAATATTAAACCCTAGAATTGTGCATATTTTACATTATAAAAATATCAAGTAACATTTCATTAAATTTTGAAAAAAATAAAATTTCTGCTTTACTAATTTCATTTAAAATTTTGATAGTCATAATTTATATGTCTTTTAATCTTAGTAATTTCACTATTTTAGAGAATTAACCTTTGAAAACAGAAAACTATTTTAATCTTTTAATTTTATTGTTATTAAACACCCAGATATTTACAATGATGATTAAATTCAGATGTCTGATAGTCTGTTGACCTTCAGTTATATAAATCCATAAACCATAGCTTCACACACATACACACACATCTCTTTGCTTTCATCATTAGATGAAATATTTGCCAAAATTGGTGAATATAATGTCTTTCATTTTAACAGTTTACTAGCTTGATTTATAATTTTTAATAGATTGATAGATGGTGTGTGAAACTCAACTTTTACCTCTTGCCTGGGTCCAACAACTGTGAGGGGTGCTCCTGGTTCAACGAATCTAGAGCCTTGGCTGGTTCATGTGAAGCACAGTAGGCCATGGTAAGGAGTTGAGATTTGATTCCAAGTTTGATGGAAAGGCATTAGATGGTTCTGAACTGGGTAGTGGCCAACCGGAAGCTCATACATATTGTACAAGATCAATTCAACTTTGATTTTTTTTGGAAACCAAGTGATCAGAGAGTTGAAGGATTTCTCTATACCTGACCACTCTCCAATACAAATGCTAAAATTGATAGATGTGTCACAGGGATACCAGAACCATCTCAGATCACACCACCACATTCAGGGAGTACCCTGGTTCACCCAACACATAAGGCACAGCTGACATGCAGCAGAGCCTTTTTTGGTAAAGAAAAAATTTCCCTGGAACAATTTCCTTTTGAGAGGTCTTGACTTTGCTCATGTAAATAATGGATTGAACAAATTGATTTTCCAGGATTATCTATGTTATATTCAGACAGTATATTCTCCATAATCAGACTGTCTGCTTTGACTCTTGGCTTCTCCACTTTCTAGCTATATGACTTTGAACAATTTATTTGACTTCTCTGTTCCTCAGGAGGTTAATGATAGTATCTGCCTCATAGGATTACTGTAAAGATCAAACGAAATAAAGTAAATGCAAAATTTAGAACAGGCCCAGCATATAGTAAGCATTTAAAATTGTACCAATTGTGAAAAAAAACCGGATGAGCCCAAATTGTTATGGAGACCCTCAGAAGTCACCTAAGTTCCCTATAGCCCTCAGGAGTGCTCTTTGTAGGACTTGAAAAGATATTTCTCTCTCTTTCTTTCTTTCTTTCTTTCTTTCTTTCTTTCTTTCTTTCTGTCTGTCTGTCTGTCTCTCTCTTTTTTTCTTTCTTTCAGAATTTTTATGAGTTTATTTAAACCAAACTAAGGAAAATATCAGGAAGCAAGACTAGATATTTTTCTGATGTGTAAATTAGGGATATTAAAATATCTATCTCAAGAAGTTGTTAAACACACACACATGCACACACACAAAATAAAACAAAATACTTCAAGTCTTTCTAGTGTTGAAGAAACTGAGCATTATTGTTGGTTCTACCTGGAATGGTCTTCCCCAGATACCCATCTGACTCACGATGGTAGTCCTTCAGCTGTCTGCTCAAACATCATCTCATCCTGGTCAGGCTTTTCCTAACTTCCCCACATAAAATAGCAACAAGTGCCACCACCATCATCACCACTTTTTATCTGTGTACTTTGATTTTTATTTTTCTTCATAGCATTTGTCATTGCCTGACATTTCAGATATTTATTTGATAACTGTCCCCTTCAACTCAAAGTTAGGGTCTACAAGAAACTGTTTTTCTTTTCACTATTACATCCCCCATTGCTAGAACAATGCCAAGCAAGCATACGGTTAGCATCAGTAAATAGTTATTGGATGATTGAATTAACAAATGCACTTTAATGCTAATATTCCTTGAGTCTTCAATTATTTCTGAGTAAAAGCTAATGGGTCCCTTTATTAGCCTACTCATATATTATCTTCTATGTGAAGTTTTCCTGAAAAACTACTGAACCAGGGAGAACTAATGATCCCCTCCTTTGTGCTTCCTTGGTTTTTTACATATTCTTTCCTACTATTATTCATTAGTCAGTATATCTTTTTCAACTTCTCTATAGACTATGAGCTCCTCAGGAACAAGAGCTGACAGGGTAGGTAGATTAGCCAAAGGGAGAGGGACAATGAAGGATTGACATGACTACTATACCAGCTCAGCAAAAAAACGCATACAGTAAGTTATCTGTCAGGCTTCAGGAGCCTCCCTCGTTCCCCCAAGGTCAGAAGCCAGAGGCGCAGGCAGGATATCTGGCAGCACTTGGAGCTTTCCTCACTACCCCTCGCCCCTACACTACCCCATCAGTTAACTGCAGATGACAATTATATGACCTTACTCTGGGGGCAATCCACTAGTACAGGTGAGATTAACTAAACATGCACCTACCCTCAAAATCCCCTGGCGCAGGCACATGACTTCTCATCTATAGACACATACTGTGCATGCCCCTGCCAGAAGGAGGCGATGCAAAGAGAGGAGCTGGAAATTCGTGTCACTCAAAGTAGGAGGGCCAGAAGGAAAACAAAGAAACTCTATGATCCATAAAAACTCACCTTTCCCCCTACCCCCCATTTCTCAGTGCACTCTATTTTTATCGAGCTGCCTGCTAGGACTTTCTACCAAATGTACTTTGCCAGCTTCACTTAATAAAATCACTTCTGTTTGCTGCTTTTTCTCTGCCCTGTCTTTCTCCCAGCATTGGACCTCCATGCAAATTTCCATGGGGGATCCAAGGACCAAGCCCCAGACTCTTATACAGTGCACACATCTATGCACCGGTAACAGAACCATTTTTAACTCATCTTTGTCTCTGTCATTGTAGTGTTTGCTGAATGAAAAATGATTGAATTCTCCCATCACAAAAGATGCATATATATATATATATATATATATATATATATATATATATATATATTTAACAAAAAGGTTTTTCCGATTCCACAGTTGTAGCTGAGGGAGACAGAGAAAGAAAGAAAGAAAGAAAGAAAGAAAGAAAGAAAGAAGAAGAAAGAAAGAAAGAAAGAAAGAAAGAAAGAAAAGAAAGAAGAAAGAAAGAAAGAAAGAAAGAAGAAGAAAGAGAAAGAGAAGGAAGAAAGAAAAAGAAAGAAAGAGAAGGAAGAAAGAAAAAGAAAGAAAGAGAAAGAGAAGGAAGGAAGGAAGGAAGGTAGGAAGGAAGGAAGGAAAGAAGGAAGGAAGGAAGAAAAAGAAGGAAAGAAGAAAGAAAGAAAGAAAGAAAGAAAGAAAGAAAGAAAGAAAAGGAGAAGGAAGGAAGGAAGAAAGGAAGGAAGGAAGAAAAAAGAAGGAAAGAAAGAGAGAAAGAAAAAGAGGAAGGAAGAAAGAAAAAGAAAGAAAGAAGAGAGAAAGAGAAGGAAGGAAAAGGAAGGAAGGAAGGAAGGAAGGAAGGAAGGAAGAAAGAAGGAAGGAAAGAAGGAAGGAAAGAAAGAAGGAAGTAAGGAAGAAAAAAGAAGGAAGGAAGGAAAGAAAGAAAGAAAGAAAGAAAAGAAAGAAAGAAAGAAAGAAAGAACGAACGAACGAACAGATCTTCGTAAAGAGCTGTTGTCTTCCACTCCTGAATTCACAGTCTAGCTCACATATCTCTATGGAGATCAAAGTAAAAGCCCATTGCCTTAATCATGAAGAGTGATACCAGTAAGCTCAGAGCAGGACAGGGGAGACCTGATGCTGCCAAGAGAACAGCGGAGTCCAGAATCAAAGAGAAGCCAGCGCAATGGTTCCCCAAGCAATATTGAGGCTTCCAAGTCTCCAGTATAAGAGAGCCAACTGCATCAATCTTTCAGGAGACCTACTGCTCAATCTGTTAAGAGAAGAGTGCAAAGCACATTTCCAAGGACCCAAGCTGCTGTGCTGAATAAAAAGAAAAGAGGGAGAAAGGAGACAGAGAATGCAATTTTTCTTTGGCTACAAAGCTCTTTAGCCCTCACACTGAAGGTCGCTAAGGCTGTTCTTCCTGGGCCTGTTCTCAGGCCCAGGAAGACTGCTTTCCAGAGGGGTAGCAGGTTGGCAAGATGGCATGTGTACCTTCACCTTCAAACATTCTTTATCATAAAAACGTCAACATTCAGAAGGATTGATGAAAATCTACAAATGCTGTTGTAAAATTTAACTTTACCAAATATTTTTATTTAAAAAAAAATAGGGCTTTCTTTCTTTAATTTTTTTTTGCTTTATGTTGAAAAAGTCCTATGTATTTTTACTAGAAGATTTGTATTTAAATAGATTGTTTTTGTTTCACATAAGATGAAGCTAGTTTCTTCAGTATTTATCATACAGTCAATATTTGCTGAGTACCCAGGTGCTAGACACCTTTATAAACACAGAGTGGGGTTTCTTTTTAGTGTGAGTAATTCAGGGAGTAAAAATTTGCCAGTACAGCTGTGATGGAGAATCTAATGTTGATAAAAATTAAGGAAAGAAATGAATATCATCTAGTCATTAATTCCAAAATGCACCCAATTACTGGGCTTTTGCTATTTATATACTTGCCACATATAAACATTTCCTATCTCATCATCACTAAACATGTCCCAAGTGCAAAGTCACGAAACAAACCAGCTTCAGTCCTGAGTAGGGAGATATGCCCTCTGCCCCAATTTCTTGCGAACGAGCTGATGAACATTCAGTTGCTGTTCCCCATTTAATTAATTCTGATGGGCTATTGATTTACCACAACTGTTTGTCCTAATAATGAGCTCCAAAATTAGAATGACTGCAACCCACTTAGACAGCTGCCACAGAAAATAAGTATTTGAAAATGCTCTTGGTCAAGGCAATGGGATAGAAATGGCTGTAGTTCAGCAGCAAATTTACATAATTATGTCGCATGAGTTTTACTTTTCCATTTCAAGCGTAGTTAACATACCAGCAGTGATGACCATGAGAACTGTTACTAGCTATAGAGTTAAGACTGCTACTTCATATCAGGGTAGCAAAGATAAACATGCAGCCTGAAGTGTGCTAATCGTGGAGTCAATATAGCAACAGGCATTGAACAATTTAGGTCAGTTCCTTGCACTATTTAATTAGACTAATATATCTGTTTGCAATTAATAGCAGATGTGACAAGTTAATGTGTCCATGTACAGACAAATTAACCTCTGCCCATCAGCTGCTAGGATCTGTGAGAAAGCTGCCATGTTTTGCTTCTATCCATCCGAGTCTAAATGAAAGTGTAGGATAAGTGTAAACATAGATTTAATGAATACACACTTCACATGAAGCACACTGTCCATAGGAAATCATTTTTCAGGCAGGCCATCAGACTCGAACAACAACAAAAATGAACATCCATGTTACCCTTGACATTTTATGGAATATGGCTACATAGATTATGCTTTTATTTCTCTAGTAATAGAAATAATTCTGTAATTTTTCAACTATTGTAAAACACACCTATCTGCTCCTAATGCAGTCAAGGCTTAAGTCACTGAAATATTTTTATTACCTCAAAATAGAAATTTCTATACAGTAGCTGGAAGCAATGCCCACTTCCCTAGGTCAATTAATTGCCATTCCCCAATTCTGAAGGGAGAACTCAGGGAACAAGACAAATTTTCACAGGGCAGGATTTTTGAAAGACAGGAATTCTGGGTGTTAATTTTGTTTGGTTGGAAAAAAAGTCGGGGGCAGGACACGACTGCTCGTCATCTCTACTCCTCCCAGCCTTCCCTCAGCAAAGCCATAGACCTGCCTGAAGCCATAGAAGAAAGAGCCAGCTTTCCCCAGAGCTGAGGCATCTTACCTTTTGGAATAGGAGAAAAATTTGGTCTTGATTTTTTGTCTCCAAATATTTGGCAAGGAGCTCAAAATGGTTGCAGGGCTTGCAAATTACCATCTCTCTGAGATTGTAGAGGCTCTTAAAGAAGCGACATCAAGAAGTCAAACTTCCCTTCCCACCCTCTGAGTTGAAACCTGTTCCCACAATTCTCGTGGCAGCTCTCATGCTCCTGGCCTGCTTTCACTGTGCCAGTCATCCTGGAATTTAGTAGGAAAGTGCCAATGGCGTGGAAAATGCCCTGTTACCTGTCCACAGAATCCAATGGTGTGCTCCCACTCCATTGTATAGTATTTATGTGAACAGGTCTTGAAAATCAACCATGTAGAAGTAGTACACAGAAAGTGATTTTGACATTGGAAACCCCCACAAGCTAAAACTCCTGCCAAGAAGCCCAGCTTGAGACATCAAAAACTTCAGTGGTATATGGGAAATGGGTGAATGCAAAAAGGATAAAGCCCCTGGGATGATTTAGTCTCAAGAAGAGAAAGAAATGAGTCACTTAATGTCTCTTTAAAAATAGGAAGGATTATTATTCAGAAGCTGTATCCAGATATATGAACATTTCTCTACTGAGGATAAAACAGGAAACAATGGGCTTTAGCTAGAGAAGGAAAGGATATATATGTATAAAGAGGGGCTTCCTGACACTTGTGGTTATAAAGCATTGTAATGGGATACTAGAAAGGCTGTCAAATCCACTTCCCCACAGAATTTTAAGAACACGACAGACACCTCTAGGTAAAAATGGTTTAGATAAAACCTCCCTGGAGATTGAGGGATGGATCAGATGACTTCTCAGGGGCCCTTTCAGCCCTATGTGTTTATCATTTTAAAACTGGACGACAACGCTTTCTCAGATAAGCCTTATCTGGTAAACTAGGAGCTATATCATTTCTTCTCCCATCCCTCTCCACCCCCAAGCCCTGTCCAATCTTATTTTCTCTGTTTACACCTTGCTTTGTTGATGTCTCCGTGACAGTTGCTCTTTGGATATTGTGCTTACACTGTTGTGGCAAGCTATAATGTACACAGACACTATTGAAGATGAATGGGAAATTTGCAAGGACAGAGAAAAGATGGTTTCATGCATAAAGGAATCTATGTAGGCTCCCCACACCATGAAATAATCTCAAATTAAGCAAGCCCTGTTTACAAAAATTTTATAGTGACTTAAATCCCAGTTCAATATATCAAAATATTTTGCTTTCATGGGGTAAATTTAGATGATATCATGTATGGTTTTGTTTTCCTCAGACTTGGTGTTCCCTTGAAGTCACACATCTCATTTGCTTACAGTGCCATATTGAGTGGCTTGCACTGGAGGAGACCGGAGGTGGCTGTCAGAGTCCTCTGTAGCACGAGGCAAGCTTGAGAGCACGTGAATGATGCTTCACAGTGTGAAGGGCTCTTCTGAAACCCGCTGTTTTCCAGTTCCAGATGGTTGCTTGTCTTCTCTAATTCAGAGTTTAACAAACGCACGTTGGCTTTCCAGGACAAAGCTAACAAGAGAAGGTTGAAAATTAAGAGTCTGTGATTTACAAAGCCAAGAAATTAGTTTAGGTCACTTGAGATTTACTCAAAGTCATTTTTAAAATAATTCAATATCTAAACTGATTTTGCCAGCAGGAGAAACTCTGCTATATTAAGTAGAATCAACAAAATCATCAGCTTTAAATTTAAATAAAACCACCATACATGGATAGCAATAAATGCATAAATAAATAAACAAATTCATAAAATAAGTCATACTTTCACTTATGGGGTAGTAAGTAAAATCTTCAGTCCATATATTCATGCATGCAAGAAATGTCATAGTTTTTTAAATTTTGATGAAATTTATTTTGAGCCTTCATTTGGTGGGGTGTGGGAAACAAAATCTCAGGTTATACCAGGTTTCCCTTGGATCTTCTTGGGAGACCATGAGTTCCAGGATATTTATGGGAAGTCTAAGCATCAGGGGCATCAGTTCCTCAGTAACATCTAGTGTCTATGTTGGCATCCACTGACATGTCTGCTATCCCATTGGTGTTTGGTCATCAGTTGATGCATGTCACTACTGCATCTTCCTTGTCCCTGCTATAAAACTTCTTCAGGTATTAGTTGTCTCCCTACTACTTCTCACCCCGTCAGCGGGTGGAGGACATCATTATACTCCTCCCATTTATACTGGAGACTCAAGATTATTTCAGGGCCCTTTGTGTAGATAGGACCAACTACATAATTTGTGGGGCTCAGTGTAGAATGAAAATGCTGGCCCCTTGTTCAAAAATCATTAAAAATTTCAAGAAAACAACAGGAAAACATTAAATCAAGCATGTGTTACTGCACAGGTCACTCACTCAATGAGCCAGCCCTGTGTGCAGACACCCTACTCCTTCTGCTACACACCATGCTGGATGTCATCAATAACAAGATACTTCTTAAGCAAAGCACAGAGCCATTTGTTCTCAGTAACTCAAAACTTTCTGACCACTAGAACTCAACCTGAAATGGAAGTGGTTGGTACACAGGACAAAGGATCCCTTCTCTCAGGCCAATGAAACCTAGGCCACCTTCTTTTTCTTTCTCATTTTTTCCCTCCACACAAACAAACCTGTGGACTCCATCATGTCTGGGAGTGTGACAGCCTTGGTGCTTTCCTATTCTTCCTAACATATTTTTATGGGGCTGGGGGGAATTTCCTTATGTCCTGAGACCTCTAGGGCTTAGTCTTTTGAAACTAAATAAAGTAAATAAACTAAAAGAGCCCTTTTCTTCAATAATATTATACCTGCCTTTTGCTATCGAATATATTTTGAAATACAAAAGCTCTGTTTTGACTCCATTTTCTCTTTCTGCTTTGATATCCCTTTCTGGAATGAATAAGTATCTAAATACTCCAGATGAATGGGGAAAGAGCCAATAGGTAACAGAAATTGGGGAGAAAAACAACTATTGGTCTTCAGTTTACCTATAAGGGAGGTTGCATACATTGACCAAGGTCACAGAACTCATTAAATGGTAGAGCTGGGATTTCAGCCTTTGTGGTTTGGCTCCTCGGTCTGATATCTTAATTGTAATGCTATGTTTCCTCTTATAGTAAGCACTATACAGCACAGCTTCAGTATTTACAATGGTAAAGTAGCGATAATTGGTTTATTACCTTCCCAAGAAACAAAAGTATATACAGACCATCCAAACAAATATTTTAAGTCATAAAAAAAGAAATTTTGTTTAGCTTGGCATTTATTAGCTTGTTACTGATCTTTAACAAGATGTTAAATCTATAATGGAAAGTAGTGACTAACAGGTGTTACAAGTATTGTTCATTTCTTTTTCAGCAGAGGCACACAGATCACAGAATAATGTGGATAATAGATGTAAGCCATTACATTTGAAGTCCTGAAGCATATTTTTTTCAGTTGTATTTATAGATGTCTAGCAGCAATATTCAGGCTCCATGATCTTTCAAGCTGCAAACCTTCATGTAGAATCTTCCAATAGGAAAGTAAGTGACAGTCAGAGAGTGACTTCCAAGTGTAAACCTATGCCTAGGCCAGGGGCATAGTGCTAGAACATAAGCTGCCCTGGCTTACTTGCTTTCTACCTGTGTGATTATACATGAGACACTTAGCTTCTCTGAGCTTCAGTGGTAGTATCTACAGCATAAGACACTGAATAAAAGCACCCGTATCAATGTCAGAAATTGTAAGTGTTCAAAACATAATACGCAGTTGTATTTCTTTTTTCCCACTTCTTAGATTCAGGTAGCAACACCAACAAAGTACATTTTTTTAGCTAACACTTATACATTGATTTTTATGCTTCAAGCACTACTCAAAGCCTTTAACATCTATTAACTCATTTAATCCTCACACAAACCCATGAAGTAGATATTATTATTGGCCTCATTTTACAGATGGAGAAACTGAAGAACAGAAAGGCTAAAAAACATGCCCAAAGTCACAGAGTTAGAAAAGAACCCAGGCAGCCTGATTTCAGAATCTACTCTCTTAAAGCATCTAATAAATCATTTTATTTGTTTGATGTGTGACCTTTATTTTTAGATGACTTTTTATCCTCTTGATCTTTAAAGCAATGCATACTACAGGGTAAAGTTACAGAGAATATTTCAGAAATCTTAGTGTGGGTTGGCCTTCCTAAACAAGACAAGGAAGCCATAACCCATAAAGTAAAAGATAGACAATTAAAAACTTCCAGGTAATCATAAGCCAACTTATAAGACAAAGGACAAACTGGGAGATAATACTTGCATTAAAAATAATAGCCAAAGGGTTATAATTCTTGATATATAATATCTTCTATAAATTAATAAGAAAAAGAAAGACAATTCAATAAAAAATTGGTAAATAATATAAAAATGTGGTCATGGAAAAAGGAAAAAATAACTAGTGCATATGAAAATATACTCGATCTCATTAACAACCAAGAAATAATAATTAGAACAATCATGAGATACCAATTTTGCCAATTGCATTGTAAAAAAGAGAAAAAATTATACTACCCAAAGTAGCAAGTGTGGGAAAAGAATATTCTATGATACTGTAGAAGTATCAATTGTAATAACATTTTTTTAAAGAAACTTGGCAATACCTATAAAAATTTTCAATGTATACACTCTTTGATTTAGCAGTTCTCTTCTAGGAATCCAATCTACAAGAATATTGTGATTGTGCCCAAAGTTTTATGTACAGGATATTCACTGAAACATTATTGGTAATACTAAAAAAAGGTAAATCAAAATTCAACAAAAAAGGATGTCAAAATGAAGATGAATGAAATAATAGCGCATACAGAAAAATTTTTGTACCCCACATAAGTATCCATTTGATTCAACATCATTTGTCAAAAGACTTTCCTTTCCCCCATTAAATTGCTCTGCTACAATATCAATTTACCATATACACTAGTCCATTTATGAATTCTCTACTCTCTTTCAATGATCTTTATGTCTATCTTTTTGTCGGTATCAATTTATCTTGATAAGTGTAGCTTTGTAATAAGTCTTAAAATTAGGAAGGCTAAAATTAGGAAGTCCACCATCTGTTCTTTTTAAGATTTAGTTTTATATTTCCATATACCTTTTGGAATCAGCTTGTCAATTTCTACCCAAAAACTTGCTGGAATTTTGATTGGGGTTGTATTGTGTCTATAGATCTATTTGGAGAAAATTGCCTTAATATTAAGATTCAATATTTAATATTGAATCTTAATATTAAGTTTTCTAATCCATGAACCACAAAACTTTTTAAACAACATTGTTTATATTTGTAACTCAAGTTTCCTCAAACCTAACTAACTTGTATAACCTATACATGTAAATGCATTCATTCATTTATTCATTTATTCATTTATTCATTCACTTACTCCTTTAACCAAAGTTTAAAGTGTCTATAAGCTTCCCTCCCTTCTAGGTGCTTGGGATTCAGCATTAAACAAAGTGATGTGTGTGTGTGTGTGTGTGTGTGTGTGTGTGTGTGTGTGGGTGCATGTGTGTATAAAGAAAGATAAATTGTTTGTTCTCTTGGAGTTTACAGGGTTACTTCAATGGTTACAATCCCAATTTCTTTCCCTCTACCTGCTAATGAAGGCCTTTGTACCTCATGTACCCTTAGGGAATGTCTTATCTGTGATCAGAAACAAAACCTATCTACCACAGAAGAACATCCTCAAGGTACCACTGTCCAGTATTACCTTGCTTCTCAGCATGTTCTGCCACTATCAAGCCTGCCAACCCCAAGAACTCCAGCCTAGGAATTGCGTTCAAGTCCCCTTTTGTCCAGGAGGAGAATGAGAGAGAACTAAGTGTTTTTGCATCTCTGTCTGAAGTAGATGTTAACTCCATCCCTAGGTGTAAAATAAGGAAACTAAGGCCCAACGATGTTAAGTGGTTTGGCTAAAGGCACACAGTCAGTAAGTAACAGAGCCTGGATTCAAATTCAGATTCAATTAGTATAAGTTCAGCTGATCTCTTCACTCTGTATTGTTGCCTCACAACCTTGTAGATACAATATTCAGATCCAACTGCATAACCTCAGAGCCTAATAGAAAATATGCATTTGTAAATTAAGCTGTTACCTGCCTGCTGGTAGATGCCTTCTACCTTGATTCCATGAGTTCTAGAAGGACTCACACAGAATAGGTCCTGTTATAGGAAGATTCTTCATCAAGTTTCCTTGGATGGCCTTCAGGGGGAGTCAGGAAACCTCTGAAACTATATGTAAAGGTTTTTGTGTATGTATATATGTATATATTTTTTGGGTATAGCTATGAAATTTGTATCTATTTTCTAATGTGGCACTGCCCCTGCCCCAAAGTTACAAACTACTGACAAAGCCTACCTTTAGGCTACTCTGCCTGAGATAAACAATCTAATTCATTAACACGTATTTACTTACTGAGTACAGACAGGAAAAGCCATGGCCAGCATTTATTACCAACTAAGGAAGCAGCGGCAGAAAATACTAAATAGTGACTGTGTGTTAAGGGTTGGGGGAGAGAACTACAGTTATTGAGGGGAGAGAGGGAACATCTTGGGGTCCTTAGGGAAGACTTTAAAGAGGCAGGATGGAAATTGAAATTTGAAGGATGAATGTTCTAGGATTTGCTCTCAGGTATAAACAAAAATGAAAACCCTTTGTTCCCAGGGCCTGGTTCAGGTTCAGCGGGTAACCAGGCAGCTATGACCACCAGGTATTGTTAAATGCAACATGGCTATTGTCCTCTTGGTTCATTGGCATTCAGCTAATATCATAGCATAAATGAGGAAAGGAATGCTACATTGAAAAGAAGATAAAAAGAACACAGTAAAGAGAAAATAAAACGCCTTGAGTCTATTTGCTGACTCACACCCACTAATCGATCTTTCCAACTCTAAGCTAAGCTAACATAGAATATAATATACACCCAGATCAGTAGTGTTACACACATTTTGACATTATCTGGCTATGGAAAAGAAAGTCATTTTAAAGAAGTCATTAAGTTATTTGGCTAAAGGAGCTGCCCACTAGTCTGCATCTCAACTGCCAAATCTGAGTCACCCTCTGGTCTTTAATCTGAATTCCATTCTGTACACATGACACACACATTGTTTCACTCCAGAATCAAGCAGGACACTTGATATTTAAAGCAGGTTATCTATTTTTAGTTGGTTGCTGAACATCCGTCGGCCTTTCTTCTTAATAGCCTGCTCAGTAGACGAGAAGGAGAAAAGCAGTATAAAATCATTTTGTTGTTCAATACTATGATTAGTTTTCTCAAGTTGACAGCCAGTCTTAACAAGATTCTCTCTTCAGGAAAGGTTCTTTTGATGGATGGTGTCCCTGTGGCTCTAAACCGAATAGCAGAAACAAGAAGGAGGTGAATTCTATAGTTGGAGAGAGTCTTTTTCCTGCTAACTCAGGTGTATTTGATAAAACTCTGTACCTTGCATAGCCCCAAAGTGCAAGTCCAAGAAAAAGGACAGCCTTTGTTTCACTTTGTTTTAAATGAATTATTTTTGGTTCTGCCCCTTGTGAGCCTGCACTTGGTTACAAATAATAACCTGGGGCCAGCAATCAAGTTTAATATTTCTCAGCACATTTTGGAAGAAAAAAAATTCTCCAAATCTCAATTAAAAACAAAAATGAAATGTCATGCTGCCTACCAAAACAAAGAGATGTAGCACTGGCTGAGAAATCCAGAGATTCAGGAAGGTAGATGGTTGACAAATTGTAAAAATCTCATTACCCAACAAATAGTCACAGGAAATGTCCTATTTTTCCTCATGCACAAACCTGGATAAACCTAGATAAAACTCAAGTTTCTTTATAAAACTATGCCATGCTCTTGCCAGTGGGCAAAGCATTTTTTCTTTGTAAACTGGTCTGTTAGCCTTCAGTGGTTCCCAACATTTTGGCACCAGGGACCGGTGCTCCTATGAGAATTTAATGCCTGATGATCTGAGGTGGAGCTGAGGTGGTGATGCTAGTGCTGGGCAGCTGCCTGCCCACAACCCACCTCCTGCTGTGCAGCTCATTTCCTAACAGGCCACCACTGGTCAGGTAATAGTTACCTGACCAAGATCAGTGACAACCTCCCTTTGGGGGCTGTTAAAGGCAGGCTGAGTGGATATGTCTTTGAGAGGAAATGTGGGAGACAGTAAGAAAGCCCACCTAAGATGTCAGCCTGACAAGATTTCATTTAGGAGTCTAGTGATGGGAATGACCCATAGGCTGGAAACAAAGCTTTAAAAATAGGAAGCAGAAAAAACCCTCTTTATTTACATTCCTGTATTTATACTTATGTATAAATACATTCAAAAATTTATGTATTTTATATGTAAATTTTATATTTATTTATATTCACTTATATCCATTAGAACTACAGTTGTATCTGTGAAACAGTCCAGGTATAACATCCGAACGGCTCTCATCATGAGCACTAGGGAATAGAAATGTTTCCCATATTTTTCTGTTTGGAAAAAAACATGAATTTAAAGACATAGCTTTAACAAAACTAATTACAAAAAGATTTTAAAAACCTAAAATTTGAAAAAAAATAAACCACACTTAAGTATTATAATAATTACAGCACATTTAGTTATGAGGCCTAATTGAGCATGGGTTGGTTGTAAACAGTTATAAAAAGGTATTTGTAACTAGGTTATCCTACGTAAGAATGCCTCATACCATGGTTTCTGGGGGGAAAAGTTAATGAGATGGCTACGCACATCTGACAATCCCACTCCATCACTTATCATTTTATTCGGCATTTACAGAATTTCTGCTATGCGCCAGAGAGTACTGTATCTATTGGAATACTCTTTGGCGTGTAGTAAAGGTGTGTGATGGGCACACTCTGAGAGCGGGACAAGCCCCTTCCTTCTCTAACCTCCGAAGCTCATAATCAGAACACATCTTTTGGTAAGATGCGAAACACCAATAGCAAGCACACTTTATCTTCATCGAAACCTATTTAATTAAATAAGTTTAGAGTAGCAAGTGAGGTCACCAATACAGAAAGGAATACTATTAGAATAAACTGTGCTTACTCTGACATCCTATGTGTGGTATCCATTCAGACTATCTTTCAATTTCAACCCTCTTGTGCTTCTTTATAAAATGTTTTTACACTTTGACACACACCTTGATGAAAACTAGCATTGTTTACAAAATGTCTTCATTGTTCATTTTTTTGTAAAATGTTTTTATGTGTTGACATATACCTTAAAGATAACTACCATTGTTTATAAAATGTTTTCATTGTTAAATTTTTTTGTAAAATGTTTGCAGATGTTGATATATACCTTAATGATAACTACCATGGTTTGCCACTTTCAGGGCTCTGGACCGAGCACATAAATATGTTGTCTTGTTTAACCTCACGACCACCACTTACAGTAAGTAGTATCATAACCTTTTGCTTTAAAAACAAGTGACACTGAGGCCATGAGAGGATGAGTACTGCGGAAAGTTCACAGCACCAGGGAGTGGCAGTGCTGGAACTCAAACACTGCTCTAAGTGATTCCAAAACCCTGGTCTTTTCTCTCTATGCTGTAGTTAGTATATGTCTCATCTTAATCTTATCTTTCCAAAAGATCCAGATGACTCAGGCATTAGTATCCTCTTCTGTTATTCATGCCACTGCTTCCCTCTTAGCCATTTCAGACAGTCTTTCCTGCCATTAGTCATCCCCTACCATGTCGGCTATTCTCAAGCTAATCCAGAGTCCACACAAATAGAAACACTGGCCAGGTAAAGCATTTACAAAGGTTAATGGGGGAAAGATGTTTAATGGGTTGAAATAAAGTTCTTGAATAAGTTTATTTACAGTTGCAGTGAGTAAAAAGCAAGAAACAAACTTTAAATGTTATATGACTTGTTTCACTGCTCTCAGCCTGCACTTCCAAGAAAGCTTTAGAATTATTAAGTGTTGTACCCTGACAAAGACATAATAAATAGAATTTCCACTAAATAAAACATTTATGTGCTGGCTGACAAAAAGCCTTTGTAGTAAGTTAGATCATTGAAAACAGAAAATGTAAGTTGTTTGTGGAGCTCACTACATACACCCTGACAAAAAAGATTTTTTTTTCGTGATTAATTATGAATTCTGTAACATCTCATTATGGCACACATTCAGTTAGTATTGATACAATTGGTTATCAATTTTAACTTAAAAATATACCTGGGTGTGTCTGTGACACAATTGTTTAGCACATTCAGCTGTTAACGTAAAGGTTGGTGGTTTAAGCCCAATGTAAGGTGTAATGAAACCATTCAAGGATTTAGGATTTCCCAGCTATTTATCACCTGCAGATTTCCTCATGTAGAATTTACCTTCCAGCATTCAGAGTCCTAGCCACCTCACGGGCCACCCCACATCCCCAGTTCAATCTTTACGGGCCACTCCAGTTCCCCGATCCAATTCTTATGAAATATTCACTGGGATATCAGATTTACACCTGTGTAACAGGAATTCCTAAAACAGAGACCCAAGAATTCAAGTTGTGGTGAGAGAATTTTTAATGGCAATGAAATATCACTTCACACCTATTAGAATGGCCAGAATCCAGAACACTGACAACACCAAATGCTGGTGAGCACGTGGAACAGGAACTCTCATGCACTGCTGGTGGGAACGCAAAATGGTACAACCACATTGGAAGACAGTTTGGTGGCTTCTTACAAAACTAAACATGCTCTTATATGATTCAGCAATCATGGTCCTTGGCACTTGTCCACATAAAAACATGCACACAGATGTTTATAGCAGCTTTATTCCAAATTGCTGAAATTTGGAAGCAACCAAGATGCCCTTCAGTGGGTGAATAAATAAACCAACTGTGGCACATCCAGATAATGGAATATTATTTAGTGCTAAAAAGAAATGAGCTATCAAGCTTTGAAAAAACATATAGTAATTTTAAATACATTTGCAATGAATGCATTTTGAATAAAATTTGTTAAACTTCTAAGTGAAAGTAGCCAGTCTGAAGAAGCTACATATGGTATGATTCAAACTATATGACGTCTGCTAAAGGCAAAATTATGGAGTTAAAAGATCAGTGGTTAGAAGCGGGGAAATGAATAGGTAGGACAAAAGGATTTTTATTCTCTCCTTTAAATTGTATGTATTTCAAATGGTAGATACATTACATCATACATTTGTCAAAACCCATAGCATGTACACCATCAAAAGTCAACCTCAAGGTATATGTGAACTTTAGGTGAAAATAATCCTTCAATACAAGTTCATCAAGTGCAATAAACAAACCATTCTGATGGGGGGTGTTGATAATGCGGGAGGCTGTGTATATATAGGTGCAAGGGAGTATGTTGAAAATCTCTACCTTCTTCTCAATTTTCCTATGAATCTAAAACTGCTCTAAAAGTACAACCTTTTAAATACACATACTCACACACATGTATACATATATACACAAAAAACTGAGTTATAGACAACTGTAGATAGAGGAAAATGTTCCATTTAGATAAAAGGCAACAAACAGATCATATTTGATTCCTTTAATTTACTTCTCAGTGGGTATAAATAACAAACCAACTTAAAGATAGTTAAGTATTGATGAAATACTCATTTTCTTATAAAAAAACGATAGCTATTTTAAATGGAAATGTCATTATTATTTGAATGTACTCAACCCACAGTGCTATTGAGGGTGGGGAGGAAGGGACAGGGAGTGAAGTTCCTTAAGAAAAAGAACAATTGGTACTGAGCAGACATGAATAATTGAAGGTATACCAATTGTGTTGGCTACATGTTTCTATAACCAGTAAACATAAACTTCTGGATGGTATAATTTCTTACATACAGGCTGAATTACAAAACAAAGAGATTAATGAGAGGGAGTTCATTAACATTCATTTTAAACCAAATACATATTATTTAAAAGAAAGAATAAAATGCTAGCCTGTTAAGGCTTACTATCTTACTATACAAAAGGAAGGATGGATGGATGGATGGAAGGAAGGAAGGAAGGAAGGAAGGAAGGAAGGAAGGAAGGAAGGAAGAAGGAAGGAAAAAGAAAAGAGAAAGAAAGAAAGAAAGAAAGAAAGAAAAAAGAAAGAAAGAAAGAAAGAAAGAAAGAAAGAAAGAAAGAAGGTTTAAATTGTTTCTTTTTATGCCCTCAAATTTCACATCTTGCATTGAAAAAGTTCCCCTCCCCATTTTCTATCTGGTGATATAATCAAAGGAGAAATATATGAGGAGCCTGATAATTTCAGAGTCTTCATTTCAAACCATTAAAGATGAATTGCATTATTTTCTTTCTAAAGATTGAAGCTCTCCAAAATGAACAGATGAAAGGTCTCAGCTTCCTAGGATACTTGTTCACCCACTTATACAAATAACATATAATAACATGCGTTCTAAGAGTAGTTATTTTTCTTTTAGTATCTCAAAACAGTATGAATTGATGCAGTCTAGATCAGCTATTAAGCCCCTCCATTGCCTGTCCATCAAGAGCAGGTCAGCACCAGAGGTTTAGAAAGCTGCATTACTGAGCCACAGCATTACCAAACAATGATCATCATGTGAAATTAGATTCTCCATCAAAAACAAAATTTTTTTTTGTGGCTGAAATTATGATTCTGGGTGCAGGCCTCCAGCTCGAGCATCAACATTGATGCAAAATTGATGAAACTTCCAAGTGAAATTGCATTGTTTGATCTTCACAGCCCTGGAATAACATAGCCTAAAGCTACAGTTTCTGTAAACTTACTTTGCACAAAACGACTTAGCCAGTACGGATGTATTGACATAGAGTGCCTATGAATGACATTAGGGCTACTTAGAAAAGAGACAAAATAACAGCAAAAGAATGCAGCAATTGGTTCTGAAAATTACCTTTTCCAGTGAACCTCTCTGAAAAATTACCTTTTTCTGCTGAATCTCACTCAAAAATTACCTTTTCCAACTGAAGCTCTCTCAAAGTGCCTTGATGTTAAGCAATATAGTTTTAAGTTGAAAATGTCAGAAGGCCATGAAAAGAAATTGATAGAAAATTTCAGGGTTCCTTGTTGATATTTGAAGCAGCCTGTGGATTTTTGTTCTTTAACACAGATCTGCTCTGCTGTGCTACCACTTTGATTTCTGTATTGCCAAAAACAGCATGTTTCTAGGCTTAATGGCTTCACAGAGAAGAGTATGAAGGTGATTTAGTTATTGCTGCTGAGGTTCTGTTACCAGTAGGAAATTGGTAAACAGATATTTTCAAAATCCTCACCATTCAATTTTAAAAAGTATAGTAAATAAAAATTTGAAATTTCTTTATCTTTTTAAAAAAGAAGTATAATTCTAGTCTCTACACTATCCTTTTAGAAATTATGCACTTTAGGTGAGATTTTTTTTTTTTTTTCGCTAACAGAAGGAATTTTATTTCTTCTTTTCTTATTAAGAAGGCAAGAAAGGCATCATGCATCTTGGAAGAAAGATCATTGGATTGCACATCCAAGGACCTGGATTCTAGCCTTTAGTCTACTTCTCACAGCAGCATGACCTTGGGCAAGTCCTTGTGGAATAAGGGAAGGGACAGGATAATGTCAGAGGTTCCTCCCAGCTCCAACATTCTACAGTTTCCTCTGAGTCCATATTTAAAGAAGAAACATATATCAATGGTTTCTGTTTGTTATTACAGGTATTGTTAAAAGAGAGTTGTAGATGTTTTTTGCTTTGGTGTGTGTGTGTGTGTGTGTGTGTGTGTGTGTGTGTGTGTGTGTCCTTTAAAAAACAAAGAAATGCTGCCCAGATTTGAGGTGCTTTGGGTATGATCTCTTATAAAGACAGAGGGATGACCTAGGTGAGTAGAGCCAATTAAAATTTCTGGGGAAATTATCAAAGTAATTGACCCCCCCCCCCCCCGTCACATAGATAAATTTTCTTCCTTACCTTTCTTCTTTCTCCTCCTTCTTTTTCAGTCTCTTTGACTATCTGCCTCTTCTCAACCTCCAATTTCCCCACTCTGTGCTGTTTCTTCTCTTTCCCTCTCCTTTCTTTTTTATCTTCACCTATAAGCCTTTTATTTTCTCCTTAGTACCTGCCAAAAATGCCCTGCTGGTAGAGTTCAAAACTATGATATGAATCTTCATAGTAGATGAATCTTTCATTTTTTCAAGTTCATGGAAAAATTAAGATTAGAGGGGCACCACATAACCATTTTGGCTAAGTGCTTAATAATCGTCAATACTGACTAAAATCAATATGCTGCCAAAGATGAGGTTAAACAAATTTTGGAATGTGATAATAAGTTTTAAATATGAATGTCATATTTAAAAATTGATCAGAATTAAAATTTATTATCAACATTTTTGTGTTCATTTAAAAATTTTGACACTATAATGCAGAAATAATAATTTCTTCATTTTCCCATTGCTAAATTGTCCTTGTAGTCTTTATCCTGCATATTTATGATACAAAGAGATTCTCACTTTCAAGTAGCATGTCTAATATTTGATTAACTATTTGGTGCAAAACAAAATAAATTTTAAAAAATACTTTTCAGTACATATTCTAGAAAACTGTACCTGTGTTTCATATCTTGGGCAGATACATTAAAAAAATTTCATTTTTAATTGCAGAATATACTTGGCAATCAGAAGTAATGATTACAAAAGATTTTTATTAAATATTTGGCTTTCATAGATCCAAAATTATAAGAAAGTATCTTACTAATGCATTGTTGTAAACTCATTTTTCTGGACTTGATTAATGAGAATAAAATGGGTTTTAGTGACCTCATTTTCTCTATTTTCTGCTTTTTTCATGCACTTCATAGTCTTGATTTTATGTTTTTCCTCACAAAATTTTGATATTAAAATGATGATATTATGCCTTTTTTTTTTTTTTCTATGATAGCTATAAGGATGCTGTATTAGAAGTGGTCAGTGAGCTGTGGCCCAAATTTTGAGTCAGAAAATCCTGAATTTGAATCTTGGCTCTGTTACCTGGTACCTGTGGGCAAAATGTCAAACCTCATTAAGACTCAATATTATTATTATTTTTATTTCAGCAACTTCACATTTATACTGTCTATCTCAATAGCAGCCGAATGTCAGTCCTGCCTCTAGAAGGGCATGGGTTCTCTTTTAGCAGGGCTTTGTGCTTTTGTATTTGAGAAGGAAATATCTCCCCAGAGACTAATCCAAATTTCACTGGGTAAAAGCAAATCATATGACACTTCTAACTGCAAGGGGCAAGCCAAACCTCTATAGTCAAGGCTGGCAATGGAAAAAAGAGCAGTAAGTGGCTTTTGGAAAACTAATTCTCAGTTTCTGCCACAGCTTATCATTACAGTTTGGGAAGGACACAATAAAAGACCAATTCACATATCCTAGAGATGAACAAATCGAGAATGAGGATATACATACATGCACACATATTATACATAGACATTATATGTATATATTTTTTTCTTATTAAACTTTCCCCATATCTACCTGGTAAATATCCTCTCTTTGAGTGGACTAGGTGAAGAAAGAAATAAACTTTTTTTTTTAAATGAGATGTCTTCCTGTCAAGAACTATAAAACAAAGACCATGATATGACAATTTGCAGAGAAATATAAACATTTGCCAAAGTTCAACTTAATAACAAACAGAAAATTAAGATACTCATGACATAACTATTTTTATTCCATCCGCTGCATTTTAATACCTTGCTGATATTTATAAATTGGAACAGAAAAGTCTTTAAAACTTCTACCAATTGAACTAGGGATTCCATTTCCAGAATTTTATTCTAAGAAAATAAGAATATGTGGGAGAAATGTATCCATAAATGTGTTCGTCACTGCATTGCTTATAATAACAAATCATAAAAAACAACCTGTATTTCCACCACCAGAAAATTATTTAAATAAATTGTAGAATGGATTCAAAGTTAAATAAACTTTGATTGGATGAACAACATTCTACTTTTAATTCATTCCCCCAAGAGGTGATGAATTCTAAATAATATTTTTACTTGAAATACTCATGGACTAAATAAAATTAAATATCTAAAATTTAAATATAGCTCTAAGTGGGATGTGGAAGAACGCCCTTGTGTACAGAACTATTGGAATACAAACTGTATGAAGGAATATGGAATATCTAACAATATCTCAAATGCATTTGCACTTTGTTCCATCAACCTACTTCTAGAAACTTACATAGAAAAATATATAGGCATAAGGTTATTCATTGCAATATTCTTTGTAATTGAAAATACTGCAAATTTAAAATGTCCAAACATTGAATATTTGGTGAATAAATTATACTATGTATAGATAATGGAGTACTATGCAACTATAAAAAGGATTGAAGAAGATTTCTATAAACCGATAGGGAATGATTTCCAGGAGATAATTTTGAATGAAAAAAAAGTAAAGTGCCAAATAGCTTATACATAAGCTATCTTTTATGTAAAAAAGAAGGTAAGATAGAAAAAAATGTAATCTCTGCTTATTTTTACAATAAAAAAATAAAAAGTAAGGGTAAACTACAAAACAATGAAATTGGTTACCTGCAATGGGTGGTGAATACAGATGAAATGAGATGAAAGGATACAGGAAGGAGTGGCATTTCTCTGAATATACATTTTGCAAGATTTGACTTCTAGAAATATGCTAATATTTTACGTATTCAACATATTAAAATGAAATCAGTAAGCATGGGAAAAGACAGGCCCTAACACTGAAAGCAAGCTGAAACAAATGAATCCAACTGCATTTCAAAAAAAAATATAATCACACTAAAGGTGAGAGAGAGAGAGCTGAGAAGAGAGAGGTGTCACAGGAACATAGAAGTCAGGTTGGAGGAGGACCAACTGGGACGATTTGAATGCCAAAATAATTAGATTCAGTAATGAATTATAAATTTTGAGAAAATAGGAATTTCTAAGTCCACATAAATATAAATAGATAAATAAAAAATTGGAGAAATGGAGGGCTCTTGTTTATGAAAGAAGACCAAATATCAGCTAGCAAATGTAAAGGTGGTGCTAGAGTTAGAGACGTCACCATTCGGCAACAATCATAGTAAGACTGCATCAGGGAATAATCATTAATTGATAATTCTAAATCTAGGGAGAAATTTTGATGAGGAACAAGTTATTTTCATGCCCTTAAAGCAACATCAGAAATAACTTGACCAGATATTAAACTTCATTTCACATCACCAGTGAAAGCCAGATGGTTTCTTGAGTTTCCAGAGGTGATAGTCTAAGAAGGAAATATCACCTGCACAGTATGCCAGTGGAGAATGGATAAGGTGAATCTGCTTATGACAAAGTGTCAAACTCAAAATGAAGAATATTCTATTTAAAGGAGGGGAGGGGAAATACATTCTTCAAAAAGTCAACATCAGTTCTTTCTGGTTAGCTGGAGCTCCCCTTTTCAGTCCTCCAGCTGTTTTAGTCACCCCATTAGTTACCCCAACTGTGACTGTGTCTGCATCTGAGGTCAAATAGCAGGAGCCAGCAGGGAGGAAGAGGAGAGGAGGAGGAGGAGGGGAGAGAGAGAGAGAGAGAGAGAGGAGAGAGAAGCATCATGTGTTTTCCCCACTTTATTGGGATTACAACTACACTTATGAGAAAGGAGGTTTTTCCACTGTCAGTTTAGGCTCCTGTGGGTTCTCTTTGTAGTCTTTGCTATCACTGCCATAAGATTGCTTGTGGGAGAGGGAGTGAGAGAAGTGAGAAAAAATAAGGAAAGGAAATTTCTGCACTCTATCCTCATTAGGAATCCCTTTTCCTGCTCTTTGATCCAGAACTAGGGGACTTCTGAGGCTCTCTCTTGTTCTGCTGATGACCATCTCTGGTTTTCAGGCTGTGTTGAGATCAGAAAGAGAGATAGCAAAGGTGGAAAAAATGGTAAAATCACCACAGATTGGGTGGTATTTCAGATTCTGGTCTTTTTCTCCAATCTATCTGCTACTGTTTACTTTTCAGAATCCCGAGACAGATGATCCAAGCATTCTGTCCAGGTTTTATAGTTGTATTCAGAGGGATCGACACACCGGGGTATGCTTATCTCATTTACCCAGTACTAGAAGTGCTTTAGATATCTTTTTATATTGATTTTTAATTTAATTCAGTTGTGATCAGACAACATACTCTGTAATAGTTCAGCATTTTAAAGTCGATCGATTACTTTTGTGGCCCATCATATGGTCTCTCTTGGTTAATATTTAATATGCACTTGAAAAGAAAATGTATTCCAAATTGTTGGCCATGACGTTTTATAATTGTCAATTAGTTCAAATTGATTGATAGTGTTACTTATACTTTTCTATAGCTTTGCTGGTTTTTGTTTGTTTTTTTTTTTACTTGTCCTATCAGTTACTGGAAGAAGGGTAGTAAATCTTCAACTAGGATAGGGAATTTTTCTATTACTCCCTTTAATTCTTTCATTTTTTGCTTTAAGTGTTTTGAAGCTCTGTTATTAGGTGAACACATTTATAATTTTTCTGTCTCCTTGGTGTGCTGACTCTATTATTACTATAAAATATTCTTCTTTATCTTTAATGACATTTCTTGTCTTGAAATCTGTTTTTCTAATATTTTTATTATTTGCTTGATATATCTATTTCTGTTCTTGTACTTGTTTATTTTTCTTCTTGTTTAAAGTCTCTTGTAGACCACATGTTTTTGGGTCTTGGCTTTTTATGTAGTTTGACAATATTCTTTTATTTGAAGTGTTTAGACCATTTACATTTAAAATAGTCATTCCTATGGTTGGATTTAGTTCAGCCATCATATCGTATGTCTTCTATTTGTTTCATCTGCTTTGTTCTTTATTCCTCCATTCCTACTTTTTTTGGTTAATCAATATATTTTAGGATCTCATGTTAAGATACTGCTTTGCATTTTTAGAGCACAAATTGATTGTCACAAGATTTAGGCCCCTTCAATAACCTATCTATTTGTCTTTAACTATTTGTCTAGCCTCATGTTCTAGCAGCCTTCCCCAGTTCTCCTCTGTCCACCATCCTTTGTCCACTTTAAACTTCCTCATTATACCATGTTATAGCTTTCTTTGGTTATTCCATGCCTTCTAGGTACACTAAAATGCTCATAAACACAAATAAAATTATTAAAAGTAAAACTCTAGCCACTGCAGCTGGCATGATGCATTTGATACTATAACAAAGGAAGCAAATAGAGGGTAAGGGTTTTAAATACTTTACCCTCTTCCAGCCTCATTTCATTTACTCCTAAATATTAATGGGAAAGTATTCTTGGTTTACACAATTTTTGTAGTGTACACAAAGGTAAAGCATATATCCAGTAGTACATGGATTAGAGTAATGACAAATAAAAACAGAAATAACTAATTAAGACTTTTGAAATTCAGTTGATTAAAGCTTTATACCTTCAAGTGCAAATTTTGATCATAAAGAGAACTTGAATTTCTCTATTGTTAGTATATTAGCCATAATACAAGAAAGTAGTCAATCTGAGGTAAATTCGTGTGGATCAACAAGGGACACAGAAGATTGCCCAGGATGGGACAGCTAAAGGAAGACAGTAATCTAGACACATGCAACATAGAGCCATTTCTCACAGCTGCCTATGAATGCAACTTACATCAGTTCTCTAAGGAAAGGATTAAGGGAAGAAGCAAAGTGTAGTTATAGAATTCCTAAACTGTAGATTGGTGTCTGCATCGCTATATATCACTTAACCACATCTTAAATTGTGTATAATCATTCCCATCATACCTATTGTGATATTCTCAACTAATATTTTACAAAAGAGGCATGGAGATATAAAATATAGCATAAGAAATAGAGCCAATAATATTGTAATAACTATGTACAGTATCAGAGGGGCACTAAATTTATTGGAGAGATCTCTAATCATGATGTTGTACACCTGGAACTAATAAAATATTGCATACCAACTATAACTGAAAAGTAAAAATATTGTTATAAATAATAATGATATTTTAATTTTCTAAAGTCTCAAGTTAAAAGGAGCTCTCAAGTATTGCTAAAATGAAACATCTAAGTTAAGTGGTCTTAATTATTAATGCATTCAAGATTATATTACTCAATCTGAACAGATCAGTTTACTGCATCCATTAAAGAATAATAAATAGAAAAGACCTATTCTTATTTAAGCATATTGTGCTTTATATTTTTTTATGGTATTTTCCCTGTCTAGCCAGACTTTTCTCCATGTTTATGCTTGGATAGCCTCTATTCATTTCCAAGGCCCACCTTTATATTGCTGTCTATGTAAGGCCATTCACAGATAGCATTAAGGAATTCTTCTTCTTTTTTTTTATACTAAGCACTGTGTTCTTACCTCTATCAAAATTATTAACATTAATATTAAATTTATCTATTTCTGGTCTGTCTATTTTTACCTCAATCTATAAACACCCTCATAGCATTTACTGCAGTGTAGGAGGAAAGGAGAAAAAGAAGAGAGAAAAGGCAGGTAAAGGGGAGAGAGGAAGAATACAATATTCTGCTCAATTAAAAATAATTTTTTTCACTTTTTTCACATTTTAACATTTCTGAGAAAGGGCTATATCTTATAATCTTTTGTCTCTTGCAGTCAAAATCAAGATGTCTAAATGACAGCAAACCCATTTGAAGCCCATTTTGGAAAGAATGCAAGTCATGTTGTGGTCTGAAAACTTCTGTTGTTACTTTCTGATAAGTTTGAGAAAGGTTCAGCATCAGAACTTGTGCTAGTAGCTTGGAAAAAAATCCCAGAGACTACTAAAGAAACTTATTTTTTAAAATGCTGTGTCACCAATGCGCTTGATAGAATATTATAATTTTTTAAGTTAAAAGGAATTTAGATAAGTCTAACTCATATATACAGCTTTGTAAAAAAAACTTCAAGATATCTTAGTCAATTTCACTGATATTTTCTTCTTTGTTACTCACATGAATAATATGTGATTTAAAAAAATATACTGTATGTTCAAATAAGGCTTTAAAAGCTCTTTCAGGAAGTATAAATAAATAAATATTCTATACATCAGAAGACATTTGTTTAGTTGACATAATTTTTACATTTTGCCATCAACGTCACGATAGATTTAATGAAATGTGTAAATAGTACAGCTAATTAGTGTTGGTTAACAGAGTTAATACTAACAGGATTTTGTAAAATTATTTATAATGTCATGGATTCCTCCATGCTTCAGAGCCAATTTAGACAATTTTTGTTAACTAGGGAAAATCTCCTAAATAAAATAATTTGTTATTAATTTCAATATCAAATTTTATGAAACCAAGTAGGGAGTCAGAAACCATCTAATTTTCCAAAGAATGGGTAAATGCTCTGAAGAGTTCCTGTGAATGAAAAACATCTCAGGATCAGCTAACATTACTGAATTCTCAAGAGAACAGCATGACAGCTAAGAAAATAATACTTTTATTTCAAAGATTAGATACCCTGAGCTGTTCTTATTTAATGTTAAAGTCATATTATCATTATAGCACCTGTTTTGCAGAATGGCTTCCACCTTAATTTAGTGAGAAAAACACATGGCAAACACCTTTCCATAGTAAAGACTCAAATTAGTTGAATGGACGAATATTCTGGTTGAGTCTGTTACATTCATAAATATAACAGCTCCAAATGATAATAGAAAGAAATGTATTTAGATGGTAAATTAAAGAGTCTTTCAAACAAGAATAAAAATTTAGACACCACTTATATTCAGTACTTGGCACTATTTTAAGGTAAGACATATGCACCCAGGTGCTCAGACAAGATCTTTCTTAGAGTAATTAATTATATTTTCTAAAGTTGTTTCCTCTGCAACCTTCACTAGCCACAAGCCTCTAAAAGCCCAAATGTCGACCTCTACTTCTTTCCATGGTGGACTGAGAAAAGCCTTGAGTTAACTTCATACCATTAACAATTAGAAAGCTGTACAAAACTATTGTCAGACATTGGAGAGGAGATAGTTTAAAATGGTGATCCCCAAGAGAAAAACAAACAAGACAAGCTACCTCATCTCTCTGGCTGACTACTCAGAGCTAATTTTCAAAACAGTACCGGTTAGGAGAAGGAACTCAACTGGAGCCCAGTGGCTTCCCTAAGTTGAAGAAGTTGGAATTCAGGAAAACTGAAGTGGCTTGATGTTTTTGAGGTAGAGTTCTAGAAAGGAGGGTACTACATAGAAAAACAGCTCCAGAAATCAGCATAAAGGTCTCTTCGAGTCTTGGTGATTATCTAATGACTATTAGGCCATGTGAAACTCCACAAGGCTAGCTAAGGCATGAGTAGAGAGTTGTAAGCTGAACAATTTCTAGAATCCACACAAGGTAGTGAGATGATCAAACTTCAATCAGACAACGAGTCCTCAGTGATCACTTGTGGTATTTACAGGTGACTCTGTTAGTGTCACAATTTAGTAGTAGTAATGAACTATCCCTGAGGGGAAGAATATCCTGTTAACCAAATGTTATTGAAGTTAAGATGATATAAATTCAAATTAGGGTATTATAACTTTAAGATGTTAAATGTAATCCCTGTGGTAACCACAAAGAAAATAGTTATAGAATATACAAAAAAGGAAATGAGAAAGGAATGCAGTTAATTTCAAAAAGTCAACTAAACACAGGAGATGGTAATGCAGGAAATGAGGAACCAAAAAGCTATAAGGCCTATAAAAAATAAATAGCAGTGACAGGAATAAGTCTCTTCCCATCACAAATTACTGTAAATGGATTAAACTTCAATTTAGCAGAATAGATAAAAGAATATATGATCTAGCTACAGTTAATACTTCAACAACAGTGTTTTTAACTATGCAGGTCCACTTACAGGTGGATTTTTTATATATATAATAAATATATAGTCAGCCCTTTGTATCCCTAGGTTTCCCATCCTCAGATTCAACCAACAGTATTTTCGATCCACACTTGGGAATTTGCATATGCAGAGGGCCAACTTAAGTTATACTCAGATTTTCTACTACACAGGAGGTCTGTGCCCCAACCATCACATTGTTCAAGGATCAACTGTATGTGTTTTCTACAAAAGACTCACTGGAGATACAAAGACACAAATAGGCTAAAAGAAAAGATATTCCATGCAAATAATAACCAAAAAAAAAAAAAAAAAGAAGAAAGAAACAGGTGGCTATGCTAATATCAGACAAAATAAAGTTTAAATAAAATAGTTTACAAGAGACAATATTATATATTAATAAAAGGTTCGATACAGCAAAAAAACATAATAACTATAAACTTTACAAACCTAATGGCAGAATATAAAAACTACAAGAAGTAAATACTGACAGAACTGAAGGGCGAGATGGAATTTACAATAATAATTAAAGACTTCAATACTACCACTCAGAATAATAGAACAACCAGGCAGAAGACAATTAAGCAGTAGAGGACTTCACCAATACAATAAACTGACTAGATCTAACAGACATATATAGAACACTTTACCCAACAGAATACACATTGTCAAGTACACATGAGATATTTTCCAGGATAGCCCGTAGGTTAAGCCGCAAATTAAATCCCAATAGATTTTAAGACAGACATCAAACAAAGTATTTTCTCTGACTACTATGGGATAAAGTTAGAAATCAATAAGAAAAGGAAAACTGAAATATTTGCAAAATTGTGGAAATTAAACAACACTTTTTTAAACAGCTAAAAATCAAATACTTAGGGATCAATGAAAAAAAAACACACATACCAACACATATGGGACACGGTTAAGATTGGTGCAAAGTGGAAAATCTATGCTTACATTAAAAAAAATCTCAAATTAACAAACCTAATTTTACAACAGGAACTAGAAAAAGAAGAACTAACTAAACACAAAGTTATCAAAAGGAAAGAAGTAATAAACATTAGAGCAGTGAAAAAAAAATAGAAAAGCAATAAAGAAGGTCAACTAAACCAAAAGTTGCAACAAAAGACATTAACAATAGAGTAGAAAGACAATCTACATCAAAGCAGCCATAGACAACATGGGAGTGGATTGATGTGTCTGGGTTCCAATAAAACTTTATATACAAAAAAAAAAAACCCTACGGAATGGGAGAAAACATTTGAAAATTATGTATCTCATAAGGCATTAATATCTAGAATAAACTGATAACTCCTAAAACTCAACAACAAAAATTAAAACCAGATTCAAAAATGAGGAAAGAACTTGAATAAACAATTCTCCAAAGAAGATACACAAATGGCCAACATGCACATGAAAATATGCTCAACGTTAATCATTGGTAAATGCATATCAAACCCACAATGAGATACCACCTCATACCTATTAGGAGGGCTACTATTTTTAAAAAAGAAACAGAAAACACCAAGTGTTGGTGAGATTGTGACGAAGTTGGAACCCTTGTATACTTTTGGTAGAGAAGTAAAATGGTAGAGTCACTATGGAAAACAGGATAGTGGTAACTCAAAAAATTAAAAAATAGAATTACTGTAAGATCTAGCAATTCTATTTCTGGGTAAATACACACACACACATTCAAAACAGGATCTCAAATAGATATTTGTTCAGCCTGTTTATAGCAACATTATCCACAATAGCTAAAACATGAGCAATACAAATGTCCACTGTTGGATAAAATGTAAGCTAAATGTGGTTTGTACATACACTGAAATATTATATAGCCTTTAAAAAGAAAGGAAATTCTGCAATATGCTACAACATGGATGGAGTACTGAGAGCATTATGCTAAGTGAAAGAAGCCAATTGCAAAAAAGATAAATACTGTATGATTCCACTTCTATGATGTACTTAGGGTAGTAAAATCATAAAGACAGAAAGTATAATTAATAGTGCTTGCCAGGGACTGGGAAGAAGGGAGAATAAGGAGTTGTTATATAATGAGTATAGAGTTTCAGTTTTAGCAGATGAAAAGAGTTATTAAAATATTTTTAACTAAATTAAGATAGAATGCAATGTATCAAGATTTGTGTAATGCAGTTTTAACATTATAGAGTGGGAATTTTATAGCTTTAAACTTTTATTTTAAAGTAATAAAGAACTAAAATCATTAATTTAAGAATCCATCTTAAGAAGCTAGGAAAAGAACAAATTAAACTCAATGTAAGTAGAAAGAAAGAATAGAAATAGCAGAAATCAATAAAATAAAAAATAGACAAAGTATAGGAAACTAATAAATACAAAACCTGTTTCTTTGGAAAAAAAATCAAGAAAACTGATGAACTTCTGGAAAACATCTAATAAAAACTCATAACTAAATTTTTTTGGCGTGTTTATTCTGGTTTGACTAGGGTCATAAATAATGCCCACTCCTACCACTTCTATTCAACATTGTACTGGAGGTACTAGTCAGTTCAATAGGGAAGAAAAAGAAATAGAAGGCATTCATTTTGAAAAAGTAGTAAAACTTTTTGTTCATCGATGACATGATCAGGTGTACAGGAAATCCTAAAGAATCAAAACTTAATAAGTAAGCTACTAGCACTAAAAAGTGAACTTAGCAAAGTCGTAAAGTATTTAATCTACAAAAGTGAAAAAATTTTGATTTAGCCCCAAATTTCTATTTATGGGCATCAATTAGAACATGAAATTTTAAAACACCATTTATAATAGCATCAAAACTATGAAATACACAGGGATAAATTTAACAAAATATATGTAGGACCTGTATACTGAAAACTACAATACATTGTTGAGAGCTATTAAAGAATAGATAAGTAAATGGAGAGATATACTCGTGGATTGGAAGATTCAATATTCTTAAGATATCAATTCTCTCCAAATTTATCTATAAATCAAATGCAATCTCAATCATAATGGCAGTAAGCCTCTTTTGTAGAAACTAACAAGCTTTTACTTAAAATTTATATATAAATGCAATGAAACTAGACTAGCCAAATATTTTTCAAGAATGAGAAAAAAATAAATAACATAAATTACCTGAGTTCAAGACTTAAAATAAAGTTACAATAGGACCCTATAGTATTGGCAAACAAATAGACAAAGATATTAAGAGAGCAGAATAGAAGAGAATGTCAAGATTAAATCTCACATTTATAGTTATTTGACTTTCTAACAAAGGCACCAAGATAACTGGATGGGAAAAGGATAGTCTTTTCAACAAAATGTGATTAAAAAAAAAATTAGATGTCTATGTAGAAAAAATATATGCCTCCACCTTAACTTCACACATGTATTGACATGAAATGGCTCATAGGCCTAAATATAGAAGCTAAGACTGTGTAAAACTTCTGGGGAAAAAAATCAATGGACAAATATACATTACCTTATGATGGGCAAAGATTTCTTAAATCACAAACATACACAAATGAACCATAGAAGAAAAAAATTGGTAAGTTCAACATCAAAATTTAAAACTTTTGCTCTTTAGAAAATATTGTTAAGAAAGTTAAGAGCTAGGCCAACAAATGAGTGAAAATATTCATAATATGGTTTTCTAACAAAGATTTTATATCCAGAATATTATATAATAATATTGTACAATAAAAAGATAACCAAAAAATATAAAAACTGGAGATGTGTTTGCTGCATTGTATTGCTTTTGCTCCTCTGCCAAAGATCAGTTGACAAATCAGTTATTTTATGGGGTTCTATTTATGGGCTCTCTGTTCTCTTCCATCAATCTGTCTATTCTTTCACCAATACCACACTGTTTCAATTACTATGGCTTTACAGGAAATCTTAAAGTTGGGTAGTGTCAGTCCTCCAACTTGGTTCTACTCCTTTAATATTGTGTTGGTTATTCTGGGTCTTTTGCCTCTTCATATAAACTTTAGAATCAGTTTGTTAATTTCTGCAAAGCAACTAGCTGGGGTTTTTAATGGATTGCATTAATTCTATAAACCAAGGTGGGATGAACCAACCTCTTAACAACACTGAGTCTCCTTGTACATGAACATGGAATACCTTTACATTCATTTGGTTCTTTGATATCTTTCATCAGAGTTTTGCAGTTTTGCAGTCTTCATATAGATGGTATACATATTTTCTTAGATTTATACCTAAGTATATTAATTGGGAGGGGTATTAATGTACATGGTATTGTGTTTTCATTTTTAAAATCCACTAGTTCATTGTTAGTGTATAGAAAAGTAATCAACTATTGTATATTAACCTTGTGCACCTTTATTTTAATAGCTCCAACTGGAAGCATCCCAAATATTCATTAATGAGTGAATGGCTACATACATTGCATTTATCCACACAACAGAATGCTACTCACAACATAGAGAAATTAATAGTAGATATACTTCACAACATGGGCAAATGTCAGAAACATTGTGCTGAGCAAAAGAAGATCCAAAAGAATTTATACCATATGACTATGCACATATGAAACCTCAGAAACAACAAACCTAATTTGTAGTGACAGAAAGTAGATCTATCATCTCAGGCGGATGGTGACGGAGTGATTAGGAGAGGACACAAAGGAATTTCTTAAAGTGGTGAAAGCATACATCTTATTGTGGTGGGGATTACAGATGTCTAAATTTGTCAAATTCCTTTCTACTTAAACTAACGTGTGTGGTTTCTATTATTAAAACTGGACATTAACTGAGAGAAAGAACAGAAAGGCTGCAGTAGAGAAGTAAGTGCTTTAGGAGAAAGAAAGTATGCACAAAGTTATTTAAGGATGAGGAAGTGTAACACATGTGACAGTCCTTATGAATCAGTGTTACAGATTTCATGAGTCACAAAAAATGTATGTTTTTACATAAAGACTATTTTCTTTAAAGTGTGTTTAGTATGGCTTTACATTTTCTAATTTTATAGGGAAAAGGTGACATTTTCTAAAAGTTCTCCCTACTTTAACATGAGGAAAACTATGCTTAAACAAAACCAATGGGAAAATAGAATTTGCTTTCTAGAACATCTATCTATCTATCTATCTATCTATCTATCTATCTATCTATTTTACCAACTTTAGGTCAAAAAATTAAAATTGTTGTCAATCACTTCCTACCATTACCAATGACACATCAATGTTTGGATACAGAAGAAACCAGCAGGTCACTCCATGGTAGCAAAGGTTCACCTAGAAAACTAGAAACACGTCTATGGCCATGTCACCCTGAACAAGCCCGATCGTGTCTGATCATGGAAGCTAAGCAGGGTTGGGCCTGGTTAGTACTTGGATGGGAGACTACCTAGGAAGACTAGGTGCTATAGGCATAAAAAATAAAAAATAAAGAATTATAAGCTGACAAGGTCCTTGCAGTCTTTGGGGTCAACCAAGAGTTGCCTCACCTAAAACACACACACACACATACACACCCAGAAACACATGCATTAGAAACCCCTGCTTCATTCAGGTATCCCCACGGGAATTTCTACAACCTAGCAGATAATTGGAGACACTTCTAATGTGAATTTGAGAATGTATTTTAAAAGATAATAACCTATACCCTATAAGTGCCCATCCCTTTAGAGAGTATGGCTGTGCAAAATTCAGGACATAATGAATTATCTCGGGAATCAGAAATTAAAAGATGCAGAATTCTATTATTAAACCAAATACAACTAGTAAACAACTAGGAGAAAATGTTTAACTTGATAGTAATTAGAAAAGCATACATGAAAACATCGAGGAGGCTTTTCTTTTTTCTTAAACTAATAACAAAAAGTAGAAGATAATTCTAAAAATCAACAAGGGCAAATGAAAGATATGCTCTAACCTTGCTAGTTGCAGTAGAATTTTACATAATATTTTTAGAAAGAAATTTGACAATGTGAAATAAGACCCTTAGCTTTTTTTACCAAGGAACTCACTTCTAGAAGTTTATCCTAAAAAATGTTTAGATGAAAGAATAATTTTATGATGAAAGATTTTCACTATAATCTTATATAAAATAGTGCAAAGTTGTAAGCCACTTGGAGTCTAACAACATAAAGTAAATTGAAGTTTATTTCACTGGTTCAGTGAATGTACGGTAGTACAGGAATACATTTATGCTCTCATATGAAGTAAAATGAATACAAAATTAAATTACATTGTGATTGCAACTATGTTTAAAAACCTGGGTTTATGGGGGAAAAAAGACTGGAAGGTGATAAAGAAAATGCTAAATTATATTAGGTGAAAGACATAAATATTTTACTTTTTGCTAAGCTTTTGTACTATTTTATTATTTTATAATAAACTAAATAAATGGAAGTACTGAAGCTTCTGAATTGTGGAAATTTTTTTAAAGACCTAAACAAATCGCTAACAGTTAAAACTGCAGAAGAAAACTTCCATCTCATCGTGAGGAAAGTGATTATAACTTAAGCATCAGAAGAACATCTAAACTGATCAACAGAGTTGAAATTTTAAAATGTATTCTATATTTCTGGACATCACATTCAACCCTAGGAAGGAGAAAAAGTTCATGACTTTCATCCATAAGACCTGGATTGGCATACTGGCTCTATCATTGAATATGTGTGTAAAATCATGCAGATCACTTAAAGATATGTCTACCTATGTGTACAAGAAGGTTAATGGTAGTGCTTCCCTGACTTGCCACTCAATATAGTTGTAAGAATTATACGAGATAACACAAAGCAGTCTTTTGTAGACAAAGTATTGACTATGGGCATTTGTCAGCATTCATCATTTGGACTAAGCTTCTACTACCCCGACCTCCTTGGGAGGGTGAGTCTTATACAAAGTCACAGTAGACATTCTGTGGCCTTAGAAGAATATCTATGGAAAGTGGTTCACTATCAGCATACTTCAAATTGGTCAGTCACCCATACATAGGACATTGGGGTGGTGGGAAAGGCCTGGACAGAGCTCTCTGTTTTCTTTGAGGAAAAAGATGAAGAAAGAAGGCAACAGAAAGATTTAGAAGAGAGGAGAAGCTATAATCTTAAAAACCAAACATCTCCCTGAGATGGATACTACTGGCAGTGATCTAGAGGCAGAGTCTAACATAGCTTCCTAAGGAAAAGAGAGATCCTTGGCGATGCCAATGAATTCCCAGATTAATGGTGCAGACAGAACACACAGATATATGTTAGCAGCTGAACAGAGGCAAGGTAACCAACAGTGTGTGGCTGACAGTAAACTTCTAACAAATGTTTAAAATTTAACAGAGATAGAGGGGGCTGGACATTCCAGAAGCTCTAGCAGTAATAATAATACTCTTTTAGAAAAGAAAACTTGTGAAATTTTGTATGGTCTTCTTCCTAAAACTTTTTGCTCTGCCTGGTAGCTGAAATATGTTTGGGGTGGGGGTTATCAAAAACTGACCTCCAGTTTCAGTAATATTGTTATGTCATGGCACAGCAACCACACTGCTTCCAAAATCATTTTTTCGGCTTGGTTTTATAATGATTGCCTTCTCAGTTGGCAAGTACATCTGCTCATCCCTGAAGCAAGACTAATGATTTCCGATTTGGTTGCCAAATATTTTCAGAAATTCTAAATTTATTTTTTAAACAAACATTTGCATCAGGCTTAATTAGTGCCAAGCACTACTATAAAGAGTATGCAAATATTAACTCTTAATCCGACAGGCCCTTCTTTCTATGGAGTCACATTGGCATCGCCACACAGAGAGGGCTGCGATTTTGAATGGTTCCACACTAACTGGAAACATTACCTTGCCTAGTTCCTACCCCACAGTGTGTCCTCTGGGGCTTTGTCCTGACAAATGTAAAAGGCTACCCTCTCTCGTCCCCAGGGAGGCTGGTCAGTAGAAATATTCCCCTTTACTTGAATTGATCCTACTACACAGGGGCAGAAGGAACATTTGCCCCACACTCTTTTATCTCATCTCCCGCCTCCACGTTTTTAGCTTCCCCAACTGCAAGCCTGGCAAGCATATTGGAAGGCAGAGCTGCTACTCCGTGATGTAGATCTCTCATTTTCAAAAATCTTCAATCAAATTTTAGTCCCTCGAGCCCTTTTTTTCTGCTTTCCATTCTTTCTTATTGGTTAACACCTTTCTAATAATCAGGTGTCCAGCACTGTATCATCTTATCACTTTACAGGTTCGGTTTCCAGGTGCTGTTTACTGTGACTCTAGGGATTTTGAGGCACTTCTGCCTTTCACTGGATTTCTGTTGCCAATCATTTATCTCCAGGCACTTAGCTCTTTCCTACTTTAAACTTCAGTTATTTTCTGCCTCATATGTCTAGTCTTACTGGGTTTCTTTCTATTTTTGTTTGTCTATCTATAATGCATACAACATGTCCAGGTTTATAATGACACAATAATGTAATTCCTATGTTACTTAATTCTTCAACATCAGTTTATAAAGTTGATAAATGCCAACAACAGCTTAAAGTATGATATTAGTAATGATAAAAGAGCTAACACTCATTGAACATTTCCACATGCCAGGCACCATGCTAAGCACTTTTATGTATACTTTTATAATACATCATAATCTGTCGGTGCTGTATTGTCACCTTTTTTCTTTGTTTTACAGATAATGAGACCTGAGGTTTAGAAAAATCAAGTAACACTCAAAGTCACAAAGTTAGTCCATGAAAAGACCAGGATATGAACCCAAGTTGCAGACTTAATCATTAACCTACATTGTTTTCAACTGTATTTAATAAGCATCACGTGTAAAGAGGCTTATTAGTTTTGTTTACTATTTTGAATAATATGAAATAGCTCATTTCATTGTTTTCAACGATGAAAAGGCTTTGATAATTAGCTTACTCCTTCAAAAGAGTACTTTAATTACATTGTAGAGTATTAAAACGTGGTTACATTCCAGAGACACTATAAATACTAAAGGAGACTAAAGAGATTATCTGCTCCAAATACAGTGGTCTCCCCTTATGCACGGTTCCACTTTCCACAGTTTCCATTACCCATGGTCAACAGTGGTCCAAAAACATTAAATGCAAAATTCCAGAAATAAACAATTCATAAATTTTAAATTGCACATCGTTCTGAGTAGCATGATGTAATCTCGCTCCATTCCACTATGTCCCACCTGAGACACGAATTTTGTCCAACGTATCCATGCAGTATATCCTACCTGCCTGTTAGTCACTTAGTGGCTGTCTCTGTTACCACATTCATTGTCACAGTATCATAGTGCTTGTGTTCAAGTAACCCTTATATTACTTAATAATGGCCCCAAAGCGCAAGAAGAGTGATGCTGGAAATTCGAATATGCCAAAGAGAAACCATAAAGTACTTCCTTTAAGTGAAAAGGTGACAGTTTTTGACTTAAATAAAAAGAAAAAAAAAATCGTATGCTGAGGTTGCTAAGATCTACAGTAAGAAAGAACCTTCTATCCGGGAAATCGTGAAAAAGGAAAAGGATATTCACAATAGTTTTGCTGTCACGCCTCAAACTGCAAAAGTTATGGCCGCAGTACATGAGAAGTGCTTAGTTAAGGTGGAAAAGGCATTAAATTTGTGGGTGGAAGACATGAACAGAGAGTACGTTCCAATTGATGGCAATGTCTTTTTGCTAGAAAGCACTTAGTCTATGCGAGGACTTCTGCAAGGGATCCCCTGAAACGAGTGACACTAAGCCATTTACTGCAAGCAAGAGATGGTTACATAGGTTTGGAAATAGGTTTGGACTGAAAATATAAAAATTTCTGGAGAGAGATTGAGAGAAAGAGAGACGGGTGAAAGGTAGAGAGAGAGCAGATTCATATAACTTTTAATATAGTATATGGTTACAATAATTATCTTATTATTAGTGATTATTAGTTATTGCTATTAATCTCTTACTGTGCCTAATTTATAAATTAAACTTTATCATAGGTATGTATGTATAGGGGAAAACATAGTATATAGAGAGAGTTCAGTACTAACTGTGGTTTCAGGCATCCATTGGAGGGTCTTAGAGCAGACAAGGGGGAACTACTCTATGCTATTTGAAAAGGGAGGACCTTAAGACACAGTTATATGAATGACTTGATGAAGTTCACAGATTCGTTCACGGCAGAGCACGGATTCCAGTACTCTGTCCACCCCAAGGTCCTGCTCCTGTGGATGGGAAAGAGCTTCCCAGGAGCCACCCACATGCCCATCTCTGAGCCAGAGGACCAGAGCCACTGTTGCTCTAGTTCACTTGCCAATGAAGCCCTGCATTTTGCCCTCCCAGTGCTGCCTCTTCTGTCATACGTATGCCTAGGCCAGCTTTGTGCCCTGTGCATGACCTGACGTTGATAACAATGTCAGAGGCTGCTTACTCACTTCCCTGGTCACATGCCCACACAGTTCTATCACTCTTCACTCCATTTCCTCTGCCTGTCATTCTGTCCCCTTCTCTACTTATTTGGCTTAAGCCATCAGTCCTCCAAGGTCCAGGTCATCTCCCACACACTCCCTGAAGCCCTCCCTAACCACCTCAGGCCAAAACAATATTAAAACAATAGAACTCATATTTCCCATGCCACTCATTTTCCACTTATCATATGCTGCCCTGTATTGTCTGTTCGGTATCTTTTTATCTAAGAACTTCGCTTGCCTTGAGGGCAGAGATCATCTCTTATTCATCACTGTATCCACCACATTGCTTAGCCTAAGGCCCAGAACAAAATATGTGTTCTATAAATGTTCATTGATTTATTGTGCGAGGAAATGAAAATGACTTCCTCACTTCTATGGTGACCCAAGAAAAGAAAGGAACTTTTCTGAGACTGGTGGGATCAACTAAGAAAATACTTTTAGAGTTCTCAAAAGGAAAATAATTTGAAGTATTTATAATTGTATAAATAAGACTGTGTCGAATAATTAAAATAGCTAAAAATGTTCAAGTTATTATCAGGTACTAGGCAGACAAAAACAAACAAATGATCACTCTACAGATTTGGATGCTTAAAGATATTTTTTTATTGACTTTTTCAAAACAGTTACACATATAAACATGGCTTGGAAATTAGACTGGCTGCTCAACATCAGATTATTAAAACTAGGGAAAATAAAAAATTGCAATCCTGAAATTCTCAATAAGTAGCGCTCTTATTTTGTTGGGTTTTAATATTCTCTTGGGATGAGTTGACATATTTTGATGACTTTCTTCATTATAATAACATCTTAAATACTGAGAAGCCAAAATGATCTGAATTGTACCTCTATAAAAACTAATCTAATCTTTATAGATAAGACTTTAATTCCGAAAGAGAACCTTCCATTGTTTTCTTCCAAGGACTTTACTTGACTTATTTTTATCTTCATAAGACTGATGAAAAACTTTTAACTATCTTTTTCTGATATCTTCATATCATTTATTAACAGATAAATCATTTGGACTGGGACCGATTTGGTCAACATACTGTACCATATTTGGATTGGCAGCTATTGAAAAAATTGGATCTTGGCACTGTCTAACATGTTTTTCACTCTATGTCTTAGAAGAGTAGAAATCTAGAACTAGAAGGACTTTAAAAATCAACTCATCCTTTTTTTTTTTTAATGTTACAGGGTATGTGAAAGCCAAGGAAAAATAAGGTAACTTATTCAAGTCATACATCTTTTAAAATTTATTTTTAGTTGACATTCAATATTATTTTATATTTTATATTAGTTTCAGGTGTATAACATGGTGGTTAGACATTTATATAATTTACAAAGTGATTCCTCCAATTATTTTAATACCCACTTGTTTCTACACAGTTATTATAATACTATTGACTATATTCCCTATGCCGTACTTCACATTCCCATGACTATTTCGTAACTCCCAATTTGAACTTCTTAATCCCTTCAACCTTGTTCATCCATCCCTCCAAACCCCCAGCAACTATCAGTTTGTTCTCTATATCTGTGAGTCTGTTTCTGTTTTGTTTGCTCATTTTTTTTGTTCTTTAGATTGCACATAGTATTTGTCTTTCTCTGTTTGACCTATTTCACTTAGCACAGTACTTTCCAGGTCCATTCTTATTGTCGCAAATAATTAGTCTTCTTTCTTTTTTTTTTAAAGGCACACATTTTACTGACAATGAAGCATTTTAAATATAGGATAGACTGTGTCATCTAAGAATGAGCCTGATTGGTAATAAACTTTACAGATGTTTTTAAAATTATTCTCTGGTAGAATTGCACCCTGGATGGAATACAGAAATAATAATATGGAAATAATGACAGAAATAATCTCGATCCATGGATATAAAACTCTTTAATAATAAAGACAGGTTTTAAAAGGTGTAGTTGGAAGGAGTGGCAGGGTCATGAGATAGCAGCAGGGTTCCCACCTTGCAGAGAAAGAACCAACCTGTGAAATCAGTTCAATTTGCCTTCAGTATTCCCAATTGCCCTTTTCTGTGGCTTTTCCCCTCTTCACCCACTATTTCAGATGTTCTATCCCCAACCACCCTCTTCTCTATCAGAGTAAGAGTTAAGTATTCATTTATTTAGTGTAGATGAATTTCAACCTATTATTTTAACCATACTTTTCCATCTTAAGTCTTTGACAATTCTTACATCATCAAGCTAGCGGGGAAATATCTTCGAACCCTCTAAAATCACACTATTCATAAGGCCAGCATGGAATCTAAAGCTGATTTAGTTATATGTAAATAGTAAGCAAGGACCTGTCAGAGGAATGACCTATCCTTTCCCTACTCCTGCCTTTTAGATGCCAATTGTCTAGTGACAATTCCTAACAGCTGATTGAGACAGAATTTATGTCCTATTGTCATAAGCATCTCCTGGCTATGAATTTAGTCTTTTCTTGATCTAGGTCTTCTTGGCAGGTGGATTTTCTCCTAACACCTTCTAACCAATTAAGCTAGCTGATTATAAGTCAGTTTTCTACCGATCCTCATTATCAACTTCTCATCTATTTCCCAAATCACATTTTGTACTTTCTAGCACATATTGCAATGCTTATATTAATAGTTTCATGACATGATCATCATACTTTTTCCATATTCTGGAATAAAATACATGGTACTTTGATTATTTCCACCTTGGTAACAATTCTGACAATAAGATATGACATTAGAGAATACGTCTTTACTCATAGATATTATTGAACTGTCTTATAATTAAGAGCATAAAATTCACATGACTACTATATAATGTGGTATAATCATAATAAGCTACATTTCTCTAGTACTTTATAATTTATACTGATTACAATTTCACATTATTTTATAACTGCCTATATCTCCTCTTTGAGATATAGAAGGGAAAGTGATTGTTATTATCATGCCCATTTTACGCTTAAAGAAACTGAGACTCTGAATATGCCCGTTGCTTGGTGGTACTGGTCTCTACCTTTTCTACTTCTCTTAAAAGGTAAAAAAAAAAAAAAAGAGGAAATTAACATTCGGTAAACATCTATTATGTGTTAGGCAGCACGTTAGAAACTTTTCACATATAATATCTTTGGCAGCTTGCCCAGATTTCACCTGCTAGAAAGTGTTGAATCAGACTCTCTTCTCCTCTTTCTTTTTCCACCCTCAACCTAATGACTGATTATCAGAACAACTGTCCCATTCAAAACCTTCGATTCTCCTTGCATTTCAGAATTTTCACATCATATCCACTTAGCAAAAACCCAGCTCACAGCACTGTTATAATGTAACTTTCTCTGCCTTTAATACCTGGGCATCAGGTTTTGTTGCTTAAGAAAAACCGTGCAACCACAAATTCATGTTCTCAAAATGCAGCTCTGCCCTGCATCTTTAATTTATTTTTGGCCAGTTCCTTCTCAGTTCTTTTCTAGTTATTCCACTATTCATGACTCACATTGTTTTTATTCTTAGCAGATGATCAGAGTCCCTTTATATCACAAAAATTAAGCCATCAGTCATGATCTTCCTCAGCTTCCAGAATGCCTAACTATAAATTTAAAATATAACCACATATGCTTCTCTCCTTCCTTTCTTCCTTCTAGTCTCATAGGATATCTCCCTCCTCCTATTCTAGAATAAGTTCATTTGTTCTTTTGATCCATTCTTATTCTCAGAATTCTTGGTATTCCTTGTTTTATCCCATCATGCACTCTAACCCCCTTGTTCCCCAAACAAGCTAAAATTTCATATTTTGAGAAAAAAAATATGCTACTCTTAGCCTTAAGACTTCTCTGTTAAACATAAAGCTCCCCCTTTCCCTCTTGCCAACCAAACTCATAAAAAAATCTAGTCTACAGTCATTATATCTTGAATTTACACTCAACTCACTGAAATATCATTGTTTTTCCCTCACTTCAATTCTGAAAATTCTTTCCCTAGAGCAACTACATGTATTGGCGGTATTATTCTCAGCCCACTGCTTTTCTGACTTTATGCAATTCTCTGAAGCAAAGAGGTCCAGAATTAGAACTATAATGGGCTCCCACTTAAGCAGGAAAGTTTATGCAAATATCTTGTTCTCTTGTTCTCTAGGACCAGGCAATTTCAGAGTCCTTTATGTCCCTTTCCCCTTCTCCCAGGAATTTTCCCTCACTTTTACCCTACTTAATATGTAGGATTTATAACCCTCCTCCTTCCTCTCCAACAAATCAATCATTGAGAGCTGCAATATTATCTCCTAAATTCTCTAGAGTTTGTCATCTATTTTCTAGTCCTATTACCAGTTCCCAAGTGCTAAAGTGACACTTCACAACTTTTACCCAGACCAAGGGTTCTCCACCGGAATAACTGAGCCCCAGGGAGTTTTTGGAAACTCTGAAGACATATCTGTTTTGTCACATTGAGGATGGAGAGTGGGTACTTCTAGAATCTAGTGAGTAGAAGCAAGGAATGCTGCAAAACACTCTATAGACACAGACCAGCCCCCTACACTCCAGAGAACTATCTGGACCCAACTGTTAATAGTGCCAAAGCTTAGAAAACTTTACCTTGTCTATGGCAATGGCCTCTTGGCAGGACTCTCTTCTTTCAGTTTTATCACCCTTAAGTCCATCATATATAAAACACCCCTAGAGTGAGTTATCTAAAACAAGGGTCCCCAAACTCCAAGCTGAGGACCAGTACCAGACGGTGGCCTGTTAGGAAGCTGGCCATATAGCAGAAGATAAGTGGCAAGCAAGGCTTCATCTGTATTTGCAGCCACTCCCCAGCACTAGCATCACCACCTCAGCTCCACCTCAGATCATCAAGCATTAGATTCTCATAGGAGCACCGGTCCCTGGTGCCAAAAGGTTGGGGACTGCTATTCTAAAACAGAAGTCTGTCCATACAAAATCCTTTCCATTCAACTCTAGAATGAATCTCACCCTGAGAAGTCCCTTACTTAAATCTCACCATTTTCTGATTTCCCTTACTTTTTACTATCCAACAATAAAGAAATGTTTTTTAATTTCTCACAGTTGCGGCTTTCCTGTGTGTTTCCGTGCTGTTTCTGTTTGGAATGCCTTTCGTTTCCTACTCTCCCTTATCCCTTTAACTCTTTCTTACTCTTTAAGACTGAGCCCTGCAACATTTCCTTCAAGAAACCTTCTTCTAGTCCTTCTTCTCCCCACACACTGAGCTATAAGCCCCTTCTCTGTATTTTCAAAAATAATATACCAAAGGGAGTTTAACATCAGACTTTTAACACTGCAAATAAATTTTGTTTTTGATCCATCTCCATTTAGATTAAGTTACCTGAGGGAGAGTCTGTGAGGACTATATATTATAAATATTTTTAGTATGGCACATCGTAGTTGTTTGAAAAAATAAATCTATTTTTTGAATATTTGAATAAATCAATATTTGAATATTAACACATTGACGTAAGTGTCTCTATGCCTTACAAAGTTCTTCCACATGCAAAATCTTAATTGATTCTTACAATTCTGTCACAGACTGTACCTAGGATAAACACAACAATACTAGTTTTCAATATTATTAAATGGACTCAGAGCTTTCATTACCCAGAATGACTGGTTTATAAGTGGCGGAAGTCACATTGGAATCCAGATCTTCTGGTATCACATCCAGTGTTTTTCCAGCATTGCAGACTAGGTGGCCTGCCTACACACACACACACACACACACACACACACACACACACACACACACACACACACCTTCATACATATGCATATTTGTGCATGCATATATGTATGTGTGAAGGGATATGTGTATACAATTATTTTCTTGTTCATAGCATTCATTGTGTTCACAGCTTCTCCTAAAACACTCTGGAAAACAACTTGTCACATATTCAGAAGAGAAGAGATACAGAGAATAACAAATGATAAAAATTGGTAAGTCGTCTATATTTAGCTTGGCTTACTCAGAGACACATTCTCATATTTCACTTACTTACCCTCCTGCAAACAGTATAACCGCATGACCTGAGACAAATAAACAAGAGGGACTCCTGAACCTCACGAACATTGTCCAAGCCTCTCGGAGATACCTAAACACGGCTTATATGCAAGTTCTGTATCTTTAACATAGTACGATTTTTGCGAATCACTGATTTAATAGGTTAAACCTTCATTCAAATATCAAGCAAGAATATAACATCTAGTTCCTAAACAAAAAAGGCCTTTTATTCTATGACAAGATGTATTCAATAGATTTTTTTTCCTTGTATGAACTCACCATTGGTACTCATTGGATTCAAAAGTACAACTACGCAAAGGCACGATGCTGGAGAGGAATTGTCAGATCTTTCTGGTTGGAAATAGACCTGCGTACAATATTTGAAGAGGATAATTTGATTTTTAAACCCTGGTTAGGTCAGTAAACCTGCAAAAAGAAGCTTTATAAGTTTACTCTAATGAATACATTAAAGCATGATCATTTGCTGAAAGCTTCAGCAATATTAACTGAACACAGACTTCCTGAAAAAAATATTTTTAGACATAATTTTAATAACACATGTAATAATAAAAGCATCAAGTACTTGAAACAAATATTAATTAGTGGAAAACATTTTATTTTAAAATAAATTTATTTGATTATTATATTTACCAGAGGTGCCAAAAGCTCTTTAGTATCTTATGTGTTATGTTATTATTTCTCATGGAGACTAAGAAATAAAAGTCACTGGTTTTAAAGAAAAATAGATAAATTAATCAAGAACAAAATGTTTTTCTGTAGGCAGAGATGGTGCATTCCTGGTTTTTAAGGATGTGTCTCAAATCCTAAATTTATCTCATTGAGATAGTTTGAAACTTAACTTTGCCAATTATCCAACGTTTTAAAAATTCCATTGATTATTCCTATTAGAATTCTTCTACATTATAATTTAGACTTCTAGAAACATATCAAATAAAATTTTTAATTTAAGCAAGACCATTTTAAGAAAATCTAGCATATTAAGTCTTATACATAAAACTCAGATATGCTAAAGGATATTTGAATTAGAAAAGGATTCTCACTTGGTAAAATAAAACCACTTAAAGTCAATTCCAAAAGCATTTAAGTTTGCAATTACAAAAATTTAATGTTAGACATTTTTAGGGTACAAATGTTTTACAAAAAAAAAAAAATGCCCATATCTGTTAACTTCTTCCTTTGCTCAGAGGTTGAAGTATTAAATACAGCAATAGATTTGATACAATCCAAAATGACTTGAAAAAGACAGTAATCCATTTTTAGCATTCTGAATATGCTAAGAGTCCGTGGCCTATGCCAAGTCTTATGACATTGAGAAGTGGTGGCTAAGCGAATATTTAATTCAACCATTTCCAGAACTAACGTCCATAAGCAGGAATAAATCTCCTCAATGATATAAGTTGGTGGGCTAAGACAAAGCATCTAATACTGAAAAGTAACGTGTGATGTTGGCAATTCAGGGAAATATGTTGAAATATTGTCTTAGAAACAAAGGAATTGGTATTCTAGTAACATTTTTCATATATTCACTCGTTCAACAAGCTTTTACCAAGTACTTGCTCTCTTTCAGACACTGTTCTAGTTAGATGTTAACCCATTTCCCATTTAGAAAAAAAAAGGGTAACTCGTTGCCTGCATTAATTTAATTTTACGTAAACACACTCTTTGAGGCTGAAGCAAATCTGACTGCTTTTCAATGTGAGAATAAAATATAAAAACTGTTCTTGGAGTTAGTTCTAAACAGAACTTGCCTCTAATCCTAATGTAACAAATGTATACATAAATCCAATTCATCAAATGTATCTTCGTCTAACAACTGTTCGAGAATGATGTTAACATCATGTGTAGGAATGTTAAATTTTCTAGGATTTGACATTTTCAGTGATTGAGAATTACTATATTTTGTAAGTGGAAATACCACTACTAAAAACAGAATGCTATACGTAGAATGATGTCATTTGTTTCCAAAGACTATTGACATACCAGAGCAATGTGAAAATAATAATAAAAGCGAGATATTTCATGGCAAACTAAGGGGGTAAGGTTAGGACTGTAATCAGCGAGTTATCTCGGGATAAACGCTGCAGCTGCAAGTGTTCCCAGTGAGTATTCTCAGGGCAAATGAGAAACGAGTTAGGCATAATACTGCGTAAGACAGAACCACTCCCTCAGTGAGGTCTCAGTGCAGGGGAGGAGGCAGATAAATTGCAACTCCATAGTAAGGCCTAAAACAGATGCATGAATAAAGAACCATGGGACCACTGGGAGAGAAAACTATGCATCAAGGAGTTGAAGTTTCTTTCCAAGAGGTGGCAATTTCTGAGCTGAGTTTCAAAGAATGAGAATAAATTTTCCAAAGATATAACGAACGGTAATTTGGATTATAGAAATAGCATGTACAGAGGCACGGAAATATGTTAAGTCTGGAAAATTAGGTTCCATGTGCCTGGAATGAGATGATGGCGTGGATTAAAAGGAAGAAAATAAAAAATAGGGCCAAAGAGGAAGCTCAAGTTAGATTATGTGATTTTATATGTCAAATTAATTGAATTTATTGTATTTTTACACATGAATAAAAGCTCAACACTCACCCATGTGCAAAAATGGTGAGTGGAGAGAAGACGTGAGGAAGGGTATATATACATATGTACATATATATACACACACACACACATATATGTACATATTTATATGTATATGTATACATATATTTTTTAAAGAAAATATGGTATTTTTTTTATAATTTCTTCCAGGTCAATGTAACATGAAACAGGCCTATGCAAAACAGGCCATTGGTGGTCAATTTTATCATTTAGTACATTAATATTTACTACCTCATTTCACAATCGAACATAGATTGTCTCTTGCTCTCTCTTCTATTGTTGTCTTGAGCTCTAATGGAAACACAATATTTTATCTTTTGGACTGTCTTTCTTTCTCTGTAATTATTATGCTAACTCTTTGAAAGCACAGATTACCATACACCATTTTTATTTTTTACAACTAACACACTTACATCAGAATACTGGCCTCATCATTCCAAGTCTAAGTGTAATATTAACTAGTTCTAGAAGAGTAATTTTCTTGACATAAAACTTATATGTTTAAAACTATCTAATGATTTGAAAAAAGAGCCCTTGCAACAAAATAAATAGTACTGAATTGCAACAAAAGATTAAAAACAAATCCATGAGTCTATTTAAATTCATGATATAAATAAATAAGGGAGAAGGGGCAACTCCTAATTGTAGAACTCAATTAAAAATTGAAAGCAATCATGGAAATAGAAAATTACCATTAGGCAATCATCACAGAAATAATTGTTGCAAGGAAGAATCATTAATGGATGCTAAAAACAGTGGGCAAAGGTATGATGAATAATGGAATGTTTGCATAGTCTCAGAGTATCTCCCCACTTACTAATTACAAAGGGGAAAATAGTAACTTTACAATGGTGAAACTTGGAAGACAAATACTTTTACCAAGTGATCCAAGTTTCCATTACCAATAATGTTACATCGACATCACACCTCCTGTGAGCATAGACTGCTCTCAAAGCATCGTATTATTTGTGGCATTCTAGTAAAAAATGTATAGCCTCAGTACAATTATGAGAAAGCCTCAAACAGAAATTGATTGACCATACTCTTCAAAAGCATATAGGTCATAAAAGACAAAGTTGAACAACGTTCATGATTGGAGGAAATTAAGAACAGCTAAGTGCAATATGGTGGTTGTCCAGAAGAAGGGCACTAGTGGAACAATTGGCAAAATCCTGATGAGGTCCATAGTTTCATTGTTAGTTTGCATCAATATTAATTTCCCAGTTTCTATAATTGCACTACAGCTACATAATATGTTAACATTAGGGGAATCTGGGTGAAGGCAATGTGGGAACTGTCTAGACTATTTTTGTAACTTTTTTTAAGTCTAAAATATTTCAAAATAAAATGTTCTTTAAAATATGTAAATGGGCTCTTGTCATAGATCGAATACAAACCCTCAAGCAACTATATTTTTTTGGCAACTGCAATGAGATTATCTAACTTTCACTTTGCAATTATTTAAATGAAAACTTCACTTTCATCAGGATGATATATATAAATGCATTGATAATTAACATCCTCCCATAGAAGCAGAATTTTCTAGTTGGAGATTGACTCTCTTATACTACTAATGAAGATGGTCACAGTTAGCATAATACATAGAATTTAGGGGAAATGGAAAATAATAAAACTTAAAAGGCAGAAAAATCTGTAATCAATAAAAAGTATTATTAATTTATAAATATTTATTGAGCCCTGTGTGCTATTATTTTACCAAGATAAAGAAGAAGAATACATAGTCTTGTATAGTCAAGACCTTTATTTCTAGTCCTGGAGACAGGATGAGCATGAGCAAAAACAACAGCTCATGTTACAGTGAATCTTTTTTCCCACTCCTAGCATTTCCACAGGAAGTCACCTCCCCTGGAGTAACACTCTTGGCTACTATATTAGTCACCACAGACTATCATAACAAAATACCACAGACTGAGTATTTTGTATTTGCTCACAATTCAGGAGGTTGGAAGTCCAAGATCAAAGTATCAGCAGGGTTGTTTCTTTTAAGGCCTCTGTCCTTGGCTTGCAGAAGACAGCTTTCTCTTTGTGTCCTCACATGGCCTTTCTTCCATGTATTTGCATCCTTGGTGTCACTCTCTCATTTCTTAGAAGGACATCAGCCCTATTGGATTAGGGCCCCATTCTTATGGCCTCATTTGACTTTAATTACTTCTTTAAAGGTCTTACCTCTAATTACAGTCACATCAGGGGTTAAGGCTTCAATATATGAATTGGGGGGGACAAAATTCTGTCCATAAAAGCCACCCTGGAAGAAGACTGACTTCTTTTTTAATTTCAGAGAAGTACTGAGCAAGTACAGCTCAGCTCAGCCCTACCTTTCTCTGTTTTTCAGTTCTGCCTATCTGCAAGGAAGGTGCGTTCTCATCTGCTCTGCTGCCCAAGTAGTACACTTACAAAGACAGTCTCTGCCCCTTTAAACAGAGTTACACATGTGGGGAAGTAGGATCTTTGTGACCAGGTAAATAAGCCCATTAATTCAGGGTAAAATATTAGCAAACCCACTATGCCAAAAGCTCTCCTCAATAAAGTTTTATCAGCTAAAGAAAACAAAAAAAAAAAGTCATTATCAAACTCTTCCCAAAAAATGGAAGAGAGGAGAGAACACTTCCAAACTCATTTTATGAGGCCAACATTACTCTGATACCAAAAGCAGACAAGGACACCACAAGTAAAGAAAATTACAGGTCAATATCCCTGATGAACATAGATACAAAAATCCTCCACAAAACTTTAACAAACTGAATTTGACAATACATTAAAAAATCATACACCATTATCAAGTGGGATTCATTCCAGGGATGCAGGGATGGTTCAACACTTACAAATCAATCAGCATGATATGTATTAACAAAATGAAAGGTAAAAATCATATGATCATCTCAATAGATACAGGAAAAAAATTTAACAAAATTCATAATAAAAACTCTCAACAAAATGGGCATCAAAGGAATGTACCTCAACATAAAAAGGCCATATATGACAAGCCCACAGCTCACTTCAAACTCAATGGTAGAAAGCTAAAAGCATTTCCTCTAAGAACAGGAACAAGATAAGGAGGCTCACTTTTACCATTTTTACTCAGCATAATACTGGAAGTCTTAACCAGAGCAATTACACAAGAAAAAAGTAATAAAAAGCATCCAAATAAGAAAGGAAGAAGTAAAACTGTCTCTATTTGAAGATCACAAGATACAATATTTATAAAACCCTAAAAATGCACCACAAACTATTAGAAATAAGTGAATTTAGTAAAATTGAGAATACAAAATTAAAATACAAAAATCTGCTGCATTTCTAATCCTAACAACAAATATCAGAAAGAGAAATTAATTTACAATTCCATTTACAATTGCATCAAAAAGAATAAAATACCTTGGAATAAATTTAACCAAGGATATAAAAGATCCATACACTGAAAACTGTAAGACATTAATGAAAGAAATGGAAGAAAACACCAATAAATGAAAATCCATTCCATTTTCATGCGTCAGAGAATTAATATTAGTAAAATGTTAACATTACTCAAAGCAATCTAGAGATTCAATGCAATCCCTATTCAAATTACATAGGCACTTTTCAAAAATAGAAAAAAATCTTAAAATTTGTACAAAACCACAAAAGACCTCAAACAGCCAAAGCAAAACTGAGAAAGAAGAATAAAACTACAGGCGCTAGACTTTCTTGTTTCAAACTATAATACAAAGCTGCAGTAATCAAAACAATATCATATTGGCATAAAAACAGACACATAGATCAATGGAACAGAATAGAAGGCTGAGAAATAAACTCACACAGGAACAGTCAATTAATTTATGACAAAGGGGCCAAGAATATACAATGGGGGAAGTGAGAGTCTCTTTAATAAATGGAGGAAAAGCTGGACAGCCACAGCAAAAGAATGAACCCAGATTCCTATTTTACACTACACACGAAAATCAACTCAAATTGGATTAAAGACTTGAATGTAAGATTTGAAACCATAAAATTTCTAAGAGTAAACATAGGACATAATCCCCTTAACATTGGTCTTGGCAATAATTTTTTGGATTTGACACCAAAAGCAAAGGTGACAAAAGCAAAAATTAAACAAGTGGGACTACATCAAACTGAAAAGCTTCTGCACAGCAAAGGAAGCCATCAACAAAATGAAAAGGCAACCTACAGAGTGAAAGAAAATCTTTGCAAACCATATACCTGATAAGGGGTTAATAGGCAAAATAAATAAAGAACTCTACAACTAAATAGCAAAAATTCCAAACAATCTGATTTAAAAAAAAAAAAAAAAAAAACCAAAACTGGTCAGAGGAAACAGACATTTTTTCTGAAGAAGAGATACCAGTGCCCAACAGGCAGAAGAAAAAGTGCTCAATATCACTAATCATCAGGTAAATACAATTCAAAACCACAATGAAGTATTACCTCACATCTGTTAAAATGCCTATTATAAAATAAGACAAGAGGTAACGAACTCTAGTGAGGATATGGAGAAAGGGGAATCCTTGTTCACGTTGGTGGGACTGTAAGTTGGTGCAGCCACTGTGGAACATAGTAAGGAGATTCCTCAAAAAATTTAAAACGGACCTACCATATGACCCAGCAATTCTACTCCTGGGTATATATCTAAAAGAAATGAAATCGCTATCTTGAAAAGATATTTCATCCTCTCCCCCACCCCCGTTCACTGTGGCATTGTTTACAATAGCAAAGACATTGTATACAATGGAATACTATTTAGCCATAAAAAGAAGGAAATCCTGCCATTTGTGACAATATGGATGGTCCTTGAGGGCATTATGCTGAGTAGAATAAGTCAGACAGAGAAAGACGCTGTATGATCTCACTTATACGTGGAATTTAAAAACAACAAATCATAGATACAGAGAACATGGAGGGGAACCAAAGCTAAGATCTTGAGCTCTGCCTGCTCCCTGTGCCTATCTTTCAATCCATTCTCTATTTGAGTAGGGAAATGAAGTACTGTTTGGTAGGCCTCCTAGTGTCATATGTCACATTTACATATCTCATCTCTTATTCAAGACTGTGTGATTTAATAGTTCTTACAAACCATTTTGCTACAAAACATTTAAATACCCTTTCAGCAAGATAGCATTCTGCAACTCAGTGTTTTATTTCATAAAACGGACAAGTAAGTAATTATTTAATCTCAATGAAACACTTACTTCACATGTGGCTATTAATTTCAAACTAGAGTCACAAATAATGAAGTAGACAATCAAACTCATTTTTACCACAATTTTCGTTTCATAGATGTGGATGATATCAAAATGTCATGAAATTTAGATGCTATTTCAGCAATTTTATTTGCACACCTCTTTTTTTTAATATTTCATATGTTTAGCACTATTTCTGTAAACCAAACTCACTAGCTTAATCAGAGCTACTGATATCAAATACAAATGAGTCTTTCCTTCAATGGTGATAAAATAGGAATTGAGAAGACAACAATATGCTTTTACACATGGTAAGTACATATATCCTTTTACACACAGATTTGAATGTTTTTTTACTTTAAAATAAATGTCAAGAAACCGAAAAATAATCCTTACCTCATTTATTTAAGACACCAACGTCCCACACTACAACAGTTACAACTGATTTGTTAGGTCATCAGTATTCATGGTATCGTGCTACATAGTTTTCACATGTCTTGTGAACTTTGTCAAACTAATCTGCATGGATAGCTATGAAACATAATCTATTTCTGAACTACCCATTTGTTAGTGTTGAGACATAGGAAGAATCTTTTGGCGATAATTAACAAGGTATGCCCATGCATATTAGCACATAAAGATTAAATTTTTAACACTCAACTTCATTTCATGCTGCAACAAATCCTATTGTGCTAACTCTATGCTAACCTATGGCATCTCATTCATTATTACCTAATTAACCTCCTAATAGCCACATCATAGGAGTTTGTGTCTATAATTATTTTAGATATTGGTTTTAAAGGCTATTAAAGAAATGCAATCATATTTATTTCTAAAATCTATTTGACAAGCCAAAATTCTTGTGATTTACACAGAAGAAAATACCCTGACTGTTGGATATTGTGTTGGAGCATGTCATTCATTTATTAAAGTTTCCATTTTTATCTATATATTAAATATCTAAATTGCATATTGGAAAGAAAAGTAGTAAGACAATATTCATGGATATTTGAAAGAAAAAGTTCAATAACTAGTAATAACTACCTAAAATTTATTTGTTGTTTTATATTATCTTTTTTAAAAATGCCCAAATAGGAGTAAAAGTTTTGGAAACAAAACTCTGAGAACAATTTAAAAGATGAGATCATTTATAAATTTCAACACAATGTCCAGAAAGAGAGATTATCCATGAGAATCATACATTATCAAAATTCAAAACTCATTATATTCATGATGATCTGCTGTTTATGTGTATATGTCTTTTGACAGCCTCTTTCTACTCAAATTATACAGATGCCATTTGAATTTTTAAATCTGACTGATGAGCCTGTGCTTGTTTTCCAGAGTAAAAAAAACTTTGCAGCTAGAACAAATGGCCAGTTTTCTGTTTCCCCACAAGTGCAATACAGAAGCCTGGCATCCCTATAGAAAAGTATTGGTATTGGAAAACGCTAACCAGGCCTCAGTGAGTCGCTGCTACTGCACAGCTCACCACTAGATGTCCTGTGGACTAAGCAAGAAGAACACTGGTGCATGTATTTGCATTCTTAGCCTAGCAGTGGGTGCTTCTGATTTTAATAATGTAGCTCTGGATTTCTAAAATAGCTGGTCAACCTTTTCTTGCTACATTTTCTATTGACAGAGACAAAAAAATACAGTGATATAGGTTATGCATTGAAACCCAGCATGCCATTTGTCATGCTTGCAAATAATTACAAAAGTATGACTAAAATATTTAACTCAGAATCTGTTGTAATGAGGAAAGAACACACACACACACACACACACACACACACACACACAAATACTGTAAAGATAGATCTTTTCATTAAGCTCCATTTTTCTCATTTAGCAGCTTCAACGGGCTATCTTGTTATAGATTCCTTTTTTTCTGAGAAGGGTAATACATTGGGTATCACAAAACAAAGTTTATTCAGAGAAACCGTTCACATGTGTTGTCTTCCATGACTGCTAAGCAAATTAAAGTTGAAATTTTACTGTCTGTCAATTTGGGCGATTACAATGATAAATTTGTGAAGCACAGAAGGTATTTAAAAGCAGTGTGATGCCTTTCTAAAATTTCACCTCCTAACAAGGCATTAAAGTACCTGCAGATACCAATAATGTGTGCCAAAGTATAATGTGAAAGGGTGTCTTTAGCTCCAATTTGAGTATAGCACTCAGTATGGGAAAACCTGGCAATGCACCCACTCAAATCCCCAATGTTGTCAGAAAAGGAAATGAAGAAAGAAGCTGTTCTCAATGGTGCTTTGAGAGAACCCCACAGAGATAAGGGCAAACAGCAAATGCTTTCCCTGGCAGCACTGTGACATGCTGGCTAGGAATAAACACCAAGGTCTATAATTTTTCAAATCCCCTCTTTGTGGAATTCGATTAAATGTGAAAGCCATTTTTGAGTGGAAAAATAAAAGCAAATGAAAATGATTTAAAGTTTTTAGAAACATTGCAATTCTGTATTCAAAAAATAAATTTTAAGTGTCATTGGCCTCCCTGGGCATGTGTCTGCTCTATTAGGGTGGTGCAAAATTATTTTATCAGACATATGGAGGCCACGAATCCAAGCTGACTAAATGAGATTGCAGGAGAAAGTCACCCTGCAATCTCAGGAAGCAAGAGGTCTCCTTTTTCCTAAATGAGTGATATGGAACTCTTCCAAACAATTGCCTTTGTTTTCCCTGTAGCATCCTTAAACTATTTCCACAGTAGCTACAGGCAGTGTCAAAGGAAAGAGACAGGATGAACTGCAAACTTTCTCAGCTTCACTGAGAAGTACCTCAGGAGCAAGGCAGTCAGTGATCCTGCTTTAGCACAACCTGCAGCTGCCACAAATGAGGCACCTTTCACTGGCACTGAGAGCCAAGAGGTCTTGCTTTAGAGTAACTTTTTTGAATCACTTTCCTGCTTCTAAGATCTTTGAGCTGCTGATTTCTTAGGGCCAAAGAGAAGAAACTGGAAGGCAGCAAAGGAAGGGGTGGGGAATAGAGATTCATTCTTTTATTAGACAAATATTTATTGCATATCTAAGTGTGGTATGTATTATCAAAGTTGATCCTATACTCCCTTGCATGGTGCAGGACAATCAGAATTAGAGGAGAACCCAAAAAACAATTTCTGAACTTAATAACACAAGGACAAAAAGGAATACTGAAATACTAGGGTAGAAGAGATGTTAAAAATTTTGTATTCTGCTATGTGTACAGGTCCAAGTCACTGAAGTTGACACACACTTTCCTGCCTCCATTCCTTTGCTATCTCCCAGGAAACCACCATTTCATCTTTGCTTGTTGAACTTTTATCTACTTTCAAGGCCCATTTTGCATGCTAGCTCTTATGTGGAACTTTTTTGTATTTACTCATCTCCTTATGATTTATATATCATTTTAACAATGATAATCCCTAGTTGACACTTCTTTATGATTGATTTCATTTCATCATATATTAATGAAATTGTTTTGCCTCATAAATAAATGGTAATGTCCTTAATGGTAGGTCAATTTTATAAAGATTTGTACTAAATAAACTCTTGCTGGGTATTTGTTGGGTAAATTTGCTTGCTTATGGTTTTACAGAGTTGTAGTGGTGCCTACAAACATGCAGTCACATAGTGGGTCACTCCATCACTGCGTTCCTCAGTTGATATGCAAACTAACTATGTCACATGATGACCAAAGCACTTTTGGTGATATATAAATATATATATAAATAAAAATATATAGTGTGTGTGTGTGTGTGTGTATATATATATATATATATATATATATATTAGATTAAATCTAGATTATTTATAGATAGTACTTCTGTATTTGGGGAAGAACTAGAAGACAAAAGGTAGTAATCATTATTACTTTAAAGTGATTTCCAAGGTTCATTTCTAAATGGTGACTCGTTCAGGTTCTAATTTTTAAGTAACAAGAATTTTAGTTAAAGTCGATTTGTTTAAAATGGTGACACTTTAAAATATCAAGAAATACTGAGTCCAGCAAAAAAACAAAAACAAAAACAAAAACAAAACAGTCACAAATCTGTTGGAAAAAAAAAAATTAAACCTGACCAACAGTTCTTAGATCATCAAATAATAAATTAGTCAGACTGCACCATGGTTGATTTTATTTGATATGTTAAGAAGACTGAAATTATCAGACTCATGGAAATTACTTGTGTTATTTAGTCAAATATAATTGTGTGATGATGTACTTTATTGTTCAATTAACAGCCCTCATAAATATAACCCGAGTCACCCTATTTCAGTTGATCTGAAGGACTTCCAAATTATTATAACACTTTGTTTCTTTCATAGAAATTAGAGCAACTTTTAATTGTTTCTGTTTTTGTTGTCTCCTTAATTAGACTTAAATTCCATGAGGGTAGGGACCATATCTGTTTTTCTCATTGCTATTTTCCCAGAGCTCTCTATAAGACATATAGAATAGCTATTCAGTTAATGTTTGGTGAATGAATGAATAAATGGATGCATGGGTGGACGAATGGAAGGATAGATAGATGTATTTATGTATTTGATGGATGGATTAAATAGCAAAACTAAAACAATATAGATTCCCGATGCAGTTTATATCTATTAAATATTGGAGAGCACAGTTAAAAAGTAAAAAATTCAGCCAATCAACCAATTGTTAGGTCATCCCTCTCCCAAATAAATCAGTTAATTATTTTATTGAATGATATACTTTGAGTTTATATCGACCAAGTCCATGGAGAAATGAACCTCTAGAAAGCCAGGCTATATCTGAAAACATAAATGCCAAGACCTTTTAGAAATTGGAATGTAAACAAGATGTTCATAGAGTCATACTGGAATTTTATGCTTATACCAAAATCAATATTTCTGTATTTTCAAAATTTCATCTTCACTTTGTCTATAAATCTCTATTACAAGGATTAAGTAAATCAGAATTAATAAACATAAGCAATCACTTGAGATTGCAAAGCCATTAAATAGTTTAGAGGAGAGAGAGAGACATGGAGGGAGGAAGGGAGGGAAGTAAAATATATGGCGAGAGGAGAGTAATATGTATAATCCAATCATGTAATGAAAGTAACTGCTCTGTACACACACGCGTGCGTGCACACACACACACACACACACAGATAACACACACGAAATGGACATTAGCTTGGGACATAAAGGCAGTGAGTTAAGCAATATAAAACATTCTTTTCTGAAGATTCTATAGTGGGAAAAACAGAATCTATTTTAAAAACACAAAATTTCAGACATCCTTATGGTTGTTTGTCTTATTGTTTCATATTTATGAACTGAGGAAAGTTCATTAGAGCAATATTTAAATAGAACACCATAAAAGAGATGCAGCCCATTTAATTCTGCACTTCAAATTTGTCACCTAGTTTTAGATGGACAGTGAAGTATTTTGCATACTAAAAATAGAAAATCCAATAGAGAAGCTATTAGTAAGCAATTCTCTGTTTTTGCATATTCTCTGTTTTCTGCAATAGAGTTGTTTTTCCTTCTATCTTATGGAGAAGGAAAAAAAAACCCAAAGCATAAAACTGAAGCATATCCTTTGTTAACATAGTAGGTACTTCTCAGTATTCCCTTTATGTTGTCTGGATTTCCAAATGTGACCTTATTATTTTTAGCAAGTGAAGTTGGGAAGAAACATAGAAAATATAATATGAATTATTATATTTTAATGCAATGTTCTACTTCTCCTTTTGTGGTTATTGAAGTTTTTGTCTTCCTTCATTAAACATTTAATAAATCACCACCAGTTTTGTGACAGATTTTAACCATAACACAAACAGCAGGAGGTTTAAACCAGCTCAGTTCATATAGGCATATAATATCAGTGTCTACATCATCATGCCCTGTAGGCATATTGGCAGAACAACCAATGGAAGGTAAGCTTCTTCCGACAAAGCTTCGAAAATAAAATTTTCTTCTTTTATCTTACTACAAATCAATTGGAGCCCTTACAGCAAAATCCTATAAAATAACTTCAAACACTACTTCTTAGTCTAAAAATTTGTATTATGGCTATAACTCTTTGAAGTATTATGACTGAAGTTTGGAGAAAAATGATTTAAGTGCTATCTGCTAGACATCAGAGCTTCGAAAATTCTCTCAGCTTTTTTTTGACACATAAACTACTACCCACTGTATGTTTTTAGAATTTTTTCTTGCTTTTAACCACCTAACCCAGTTTGCTTGATAAAAGTTCTTTAACTGCAGTTTATCTGATTGAATTAATACCCTTTAAAGGTTCACCAACTTGCAATTGATTATTTTACTTTGTCGAGTGCTTTTTTTTCCCACTCTGCTAGAGTTTGGGGTTCTTTGTTTTTGTTTTCTGTTTTTGTTTTGTTTTGTTTTGTTTTTAAGAACTTCTGGAATCTCAAGTATGTTGACTTTAAATTTTAAAAATCACTGGAGAAATTCTAAAACATGGACTAAGGGCACCTATGATTCCTGCTTGGAAGTTAAATGTTAGAACTGCAAAGTTTTCTAATTGAAAAGTCTCTTTTACACTGAGGATGATGAGGACAAAGAGGCCTCTGCAGAAGGCATGAGACCCACCAGGCACACCCCCCAGCAATGGGTGAGAAGGTGTTGTCAGGGATTTAAGTTGCTGCATGCTTCCCAGCAGTCTAGAAACTAGAGCAGAGACTTTGCAAGTTAAAATGTCTTCAAACAAGATACAGAAAAAGTTTAGTTTGAAAAAGAAAGAATTCTATTCAATAAGTTCTTAGTAAGTATCCACCTTATGCAAATACCTCTATGAGATGTTATGTTGGGTGAGGTATGCAAAAATTCTATAAAAGTCAAAAAGAGTCCCTGACCGCAACAGACTGCTTTTGACTCTATGTCTTAGCTGAAAACATTGAGATTCCTTTGGCTTTTTATCCCAGTCAATCCAAAGAGTATTTCTGGGTTGAGTCTGTTTTAAAAGGAAACGATGCTTTGCAGAGTCCAAAGTAATTAATATAGTAATATAACATACATTTATAAATTGTCATTTCATATTCACAGTGACCTAACATTTACGAAAAATTCTGGGACAAAAAACAAATTTACATTGTATCAGTGCTACTCAAATGCAGATTTGCCACAAGACAAGGAACTTGCAACAAAAAAGTACATCAATCCTTCATGGAAAAAGTTTTGTTACCAAAAATAATAAATTAAAGTCAGCTGAGCTAAACAGTGTGCTAGTGATGTAGTTGATTTGTATACATTCTAGAGCCAACTCTTATCCCATTTAAGATCAGTAACAGTTTAAGGACTAGTAGCTTGCCCACAAATCTTTTTTTAAGTAACTTTACTCTTCATAACCCAGCTTAGATTTATAATCATCTAGAGCAAAAGAAATGGCAAAATCAGAGACAGAAACAAAAGAAAAATTACTGAGTAGATGTGGGGGGGGGCAGAAAGTCATGAAATATAGGAAAGTGAGAAGGAATGAAGGGGCTCTGTTTTACATATTCAGGGAATGAAATCGAACATAGTACCCATCTTCAATGGAATGCTTCTTAAGAAGTATACCTTTTGTGATTTACGTGAAGAATAGGCCAGAACGAAACAAAGAAAACTGAATAATAAACACAAACATCTCCAAGAGCAGTGAACCCAAAACCACAGAGCTACATTCAAGGGGAGTGTGTGAGAAACACCCATCACATATTACTATTACATTTCTTAACTGCTGGAGAACTCCTTCCCTACAGAATTAAGCAATTTGATCAGTTTTTAGAGAGGATAGGTAGCATAGATGCTTCTGAGAAATTTAAAAGGACTGCATTGCCCCAGACTTTTCTCACTGTTCCTTATGGGCCAAATACACCTTTGCTGCAACCCTCAGCTACAGCTTCTGAGAATTTTTCTCAGTTGTACTTGTTATATGCTCCATTCTTTCACATACCCTTCATCTTCTCCAGCATGCTCGTCCCTTAGCCAAAATTTTCTAACATTTCATTGCCTTCATAGATTTTTCTTTCAGAATTACTCCAAAAAATCAAAACTTCCAATTCTGTCTCTAAACATATTTTCTAATGTGCTTAATATTTGAAATGTTAGATCATCTATCAGCAGTCTATATTTGTCTTGCTTATATGGCTTCTCTATGAACTTATCTGTATCAGTGTTTATACATCTTGATTTAAAGTGCCAAGGCAGCAAAGTTAGTGCTTGTTTTATTCAGGTAAGATTATTTATGTATTTGATATTATGATGATAATGATAAACAAAGAATTCCAAATCTAGATGTGACAGATAGTTAGATTGCTTTAATTAAAAACATTCCATTCCCCTTTCTGTTTTCATTCTTCTGTTCGAAGGCTGGAAAACTAAAACTGAACTTCCCCAGCTATGGTACAAGACAGTGATTGAGATTTCGCCAATGTGATAAACCCGAATGCAGAAATAAGCAATATGAAGAGACAGTTATGCATGCGACGATACGATCATCCATAAAGTACTGTGAAAAAAAAGTGTTGATTCTTATTTGGTGGCTGGAGAAGAATTTCTGGTATTCATTTTCAGACACCATGGCATTTGCTAGAACTGTTTCACAATGTGTTTTGGCGCTTTCCCAGACTACACAGCTCTATGCCCCTCTCAGAAATTTTGTGAATTACATTATATATTTTAATAAATCCTTTTTTTTTTTTTTTTTTTTTTTTTTTGCCAGAGTGAATTATGTGGCTTACAACTAACAACCCTTACTAATGTGTTTGGCTACCGTTTTTTTGTTTTGTTTTGTTTTGTTTTGTTTTGTTTGTTGTTGTTTTTTCTTAAATAGACAACCTATGTAGCCCCGTGTCACAAGTATATATTTGCTAAAAAAAGAAAAAAAAAGAAAAGAAAAAGAAAAAGAATTGGAGTGTCCAGGTACAGGGAAATAGTTTGTGACTCTAGGCCCCAGACCAAACTCAGCATCAAAACTTTTATCTAAAGGATTTGGTAGGAAGAAGGAGTGGAGCAGAACGGGGTCTTTGAGGGGATCACTCTCCAGGACACAGAAAAGCTGGTAGCCATGACTTTGGTCAGGGATGCTTGGGCTCAGACTCTGCTTTCTCCAGTTAATTAGAAATATTCTTTTAATGCAGAGTTTACTCAAGAAGCAGGATAGTTCTGTGCTTATAAACATTGCCTTTTACAGAAACACATTGGTTGTAAATTTTGTTATTTCAGAAAAGTAACATAGGCCCTGCATATAAAAGGGTAATGTTGCAGCAAGATTTCAGCAATTTTCTCAAATCTTGGAAATGCAGAGTCCTCAGGATCAGCATGGTCCTTTAGGGCAAGAGACATCCCCTAAGGCATCAGAATCTGCTCCATATACCCCCTCACTTCTGTTAAGTTCTATTTCCACTGGTTAAATAAATCATAGGATGAGCAGGTAGGGCTCCTGTTATCTGTAATCTACCTAAAATGCTACACAAGGCCCTTGAACAAAACAAGATACAAACTATGGTTTAATACAGGATAGGTAAACTTTTTCTTTAAAGGGCCAGAGAAAAAATACTTTAGGTTTTGTAAGCCAGTCTCTATCCCAATTGCTCAACGATGCTCTTGTAACATGAAAGCAGCCACAGGCAATACAATAATGAACGAACACAGCTTGTTCCAATAAACTTTATTTATGGACTTGGAAATTGAATTTTGTATAATATTTATGTATCACAAAACATTATTCTTCTTTTGATTTTCGACCATTTAAAATGTACACAGGCGACAAAAGTAAAAATAGATAAAATGACTACATCAAAATCAGAAACAGGAGTGCATAAAAGGACACACTCAATAGAGTGAAAGGCAACCTATAGAGTAGGAGAAAATATCAGCAAATCATATATCTTACAAGGGATTAATATCCAAAATATATAAAGAACTCCAACAACTCAACAACAACAACAAAGATTTCTAAAAATGGGCAAAATACTTGAATAGACATTTCTACAGAGAAGAAATAGAAATGGCCAACAAGCACATGAAAAGATGTTCAGTGTCACTAATCATTCTGAATATGCAAATCAAAACTACAATATGATACTACCTCATACTCATAATAATATCTGTTATTTTAAAAAAGGAACAGAAGTAGCAAGTGTTGGTGAGGATGAAAAAAATCGGAATCCTTTGTACTGTTGATAGGAGTGTGAGATGGTGCAGTTTCTATGGAACACAGTATGGTGATTCCTCAAAAAATTAAAAATAGAATTCCCATGTGACTTAGCAATCTCACCTCTGAAAGAATTAAAAACAAGTTCTCAAAAAGATACACCCATGTTCATAACAGCATTATTTGTAATAAGCAAAGGACAGAAGCAACCCAAGCATTCGTCTATGGATGAATGGAAAAACAAAATTGGTGTATACATAAAATGGAATATTATTCTGCCTTTAAAAAATGGAAATCCTGCCTTTTGCAACAGCGCAAATGAATCTTGAGGACATTATGCTAAGTGAAATAAGTCCGTCACAAAAATAAATATTGTATGAGGTACACTTATATAAGGTACCTAAAATATTAAATTTATAGATTTGGAAAGTAGAATTGTGCTTGCTAGGGCTGAAGGGGAGGGGAGAGAAATGGGGAGTTGTTTAATAGGTACAGAGTTTCAGTTTTGCTGGATGAAGAGTCCCAGAGATCTGTTACACAGCAATGCAAGAGCACTCGACGCTGTTGAAGTGCACACTTAAAATGGTTAAGATGGTAAATTTTATGGTATATGAAATTTACCATAATTTTACAAAAATGTTTAATGTAAAACCCATTCTTAGTTCAGAGTCATACAAAAACAGGTGGTGGGCCAAATTAACCCTCAGAGTTTGCCAGCTCCTGGCCTACCGTGTAGATAGGTAGAAATCAAGTCCCTAGTATCTCAACCGCCACACCAGCAACTTAATCTATGCAAATTCTTTCATTGGTTCTCCATGGATGACACATAAACTGTCATAAAAGACACAGAGAAAGTACCGTAGGAGCTTAGAAGAGGAAAAGATTACATTGAATTGTGGGAATCAGTAAAGCCATTGTTGACATTCGTGATCTCCCAAGTGGATGGTCCATCTGAGCTAAGCTTTTGAACAAGTAGTGTTTACATATATACGGGTGGAGATGGAAGGGCAACACAGGCCAAAGAGTCCGCCAAAAGAGAAAGAGGACATGGGGAAAGTAAGTAGTTCAGTTTAAATGGAACAATACAAGAAGTTGGAGATAAGTTTGCACACATGAGTTGGGCTGAGAACGAGAACGTCATTAAATAAAGAATCTGGACTCCTTAAGCAATGAAGAACAAGGAAAGGTTTTGCATGGAGGGACGGATGGCAAGCACATGACTTATAGTAAATACAACTTGTTTTACGTGTGCAAGTTGAATGGAGTGGGAAAATAGTGAGAGCAGGGAAACTAGTAAGTGCCTACTACAGTAGCAATGATGAGGCCTATAGCAGGATAATGACAGGAGAGCTAAAAAGAATTTAAGAGATTGGAGAGATGTTGTAGAGTTGAAATCTATGGAATTCAACTCCTGATTGGAGAGACAAAAGTAGAAGGAAGATCAAAGATTTTTAATGTGGGGGTTGGGAAGATTGTAGTGTTATTAACAAAAAGAGACATGGGAGAAAGGCAAGTGTTGGAAGAAAGGTGAGAATTCATTTGGGCACACTAACTGTGAGGTGACCATGGGATATTCACGTGAAGGTATGTAATAAGCAGCAAAAGAGAAGTTAAGAGCATATACATTGTGGGGGAGGGGCCAATCATAGAAGTAATACTTAGAGCAATGAGTATCAGTGAGCTGTCCAAGGAAAGGAACATAGAGAAGAAGGCCTAGAATTGAAACTTGTAGGATAACAACATCAAGGAGTAGGAAGTACAGGATTCAGAGAATAAGTTAGAGAAGAAGTTCAGTGGCAGACCTGGGATTCCCACTCAAGTCCTTAGAAGGAAAACCAGATGCATATTACCACTAAAACAAAGGTTTAGAGTGTTTCAAGAATACTGTAATATCGGTGGTACTAGACACATAGAAAGAATAAAGGGAATAAATACTGGGGGAGTGGACTAAATGTTAATGCTGACTAGGAAGTCATTGAGGATCTTTGAGAATAGTTTCTCATGGTGCTGGAACTAAAACTATATTGTAAATGTTTAGAGAATGTGTGGTTGGTTTGAAAGTGATGAGCAGTGAACAAAAACTTGTTTTAGCAAGAGATGAAAGAAAGAGAAGAGTATATGGGAACGCAAGGGTTCTTGGATCAGAGAAAGATTTTCTTAATGTTTTTACTTTATTTTTGTTTGTTTGTTTGTTTGTTTGTTTTCATTTCTCCCCAATGAAGGAGCACTGGGTACATTTTTAAGCAGAGGAAAGAGATCAAATAGAGAGTTTGGAGATAAGAGAGAATGAGGATAAATCGGCTATGTATAACCAAAAGGGCTACGATAAAGTCAAATAGTAGATTTGGATATTTATAAGCATTAAGCATAAGGAAATTTTTTACGTAGAATGTCATAGCTTAGTTTAGCCCACAAAATAGGAACCTGTACTTTCCAAGTGTGTGTTGCTCACCAAAGACTCTCTTTTTACAGTTTAATATATGCTGCATAAATGGGTTATACAAAGCAAGGCACGAGGCTGGAGGGCTCCCACTCCAATTTGACAACACCATCTTGTCTTCACACCACCTGTCACATCTATCAACATTTTAACTAATGTCAGAGTTCTTCTTTTGCTAATGAGCTGCTACACAGAGAAGAATTTCTCCTCTCAATCCACCAGCTACAGTATAATGAGGGAGAATGAAAGGGGTGATCCTCCTCTCAAAAGCCCCTCATTGCTTGAGACCATCACTGTTCTTTTTCTCTTGTGTTGCAGACCCAAATTTAGTTATTTGAGGCCTTGTTAGATGTGTTTTTCTTTGATATAATAAAAAAAACTGTCCTCTACCTAAAAGTCACCCTCAAGGTTGACGTTGGTCTTGGCCTGAGAGTTCATCTACATGATCGAGTGAAATTGCTGTGCTGTATTACAAGCACTTAACCATTCCTCCCTTCTCCAAAATATTAGGGTTTCTTTTCAGAGACACCCTTTTGATATGTTTCTCTCTATAAATAGCAAGAATCAAATGCTCGTAGTTCCCCAATTTCCTTCATCTATGCTTATGGTCATGTTGTTCTACCTGGAAGCTGCCTATCCCACCCTGACACTTAACTCCTACTTTTTTTTTAAGAATCAGCTATGGCATCACCTCCTCCAGGGAGTCTTTCTTGAATGCCCAGGCTAGGCTAAGTGTCCCTTCTCTGGGCTTCCGTTGTATCTTGTGTGTGCCACATCACAAGATACATCATTATGTTGAAATGATTGATTTTTGCACTTTTTCCAAAACTAAACCATAGTCTTTTTACATATGAAGAGTCTTGTTTATTTTTAATCCCCAGTGCTTAGCACAGTGAACTGGAGGGGTCTCAGGGCCAACTCTAAGTGATAAACACAACACTATACATTTACTTGCAAAACTGGTGCCTGGCATTCCCTTCATTAGCTAGCATTTCCTTCCTGTAAGTCTCCAACTAGACTAAGTTCAGATGAAACAGAAGAAATGAAAAAGAACTACTACATTAGTTTTGCTAAAATAAGTTCTTTAGAACACTGGTCCTTGTCACAGGAGCCCATGTTCTTATGTGTTTGGAACACACTTTATACTATCCAAACACTTGGAGATTCCCAAAGCATATTAGATTTGAAAGGCTCTAAAAATTCAAATTTGTTTTACTGTAACTCAGTGTTTCTAAAAGTAATTCATTTGACCAATGAATCCTTATTTGGGGTGGGGGATAGAAGGAGACATAGTACTTATTAATATCCCACAGACTTAGTTTTGTGTTTCTCAGAAAAAACTATGAGAAACACTACAGTATTTATCAAAATCATCTTAAAAGAGTCATTCATATGGAAAAATCAGAAATAGATTCTTCTTGAGAGACTATTTGAATTCCTCTAATTTATTTCTTGAGCTCATCTCTTATTACAGAGATTATTTCTGAAATAGACTTGTGGACTTGCCTAGGGATATATGAAAGAATAGTTGCTCTAAAAGACAAAAACTTCAATTTCAGGGGGAAAAAAATGTGTGGTCAATGTTCCTTACTACTACATTCCAGCCATTGTTCAAGTGTTTTGAGAACCCATGGGTAAAAATTTTATTCTTAATGGAATCTCCTCACTACTCATGGTAAGATATTAGAAACATATTCATTCTTGATGAAAGCTTATGAATTTGGAGTACTGAGATAAACCCAATAAAAATGTCCATACTTTCCACAAAGAAATGATCTGCATGATACCAATCCCTGCTTCATGTACACAGGAGAGTGCACAGGTATGCATACATATGCATGCCTCTACTAGCCTATAAATTAGTTATCAAAATTAAAATAAGCACCTAAGGGTATTGAATTTGGCATGTTCAAACATTTGCTCTCTTTTTCTCTAAAATTAGCATTTTCTGTCAAAATTATTCTTGAGATTATTTCAGCAGTTTCTGTGATAGCACCTGAGAAGTAGAAGAGAGATTTTCAATTTCATGACACTGGAGGGATATTTCAATTAAGAATGAATTGAAATTAACATTTACTGAGGACCTACTACTGGCAAGACTGGATGACACTATGAGAAATCTAAGGATTTGTTTGTTTGTTTGTTTACTAACAATGCATATAGGCTAAGGCCATTCAATGTATACATTTAAAATGTGATGTTGGCTCAAATGGGATTGTTCAGTATGAAGATCGAGTGATAGCTATGCTAATAAACATATTTACTTTTTGAGTTAGAAAGAGATGACATCAAAGCTTTATGGACTTTGTAACCCTTTTATCCTGTGCAGATAGTCTCAAAGAGCTTTTTAAGACAACAGGGCAAATTTATAAGTTAGGAGACAGGTATATGTATACCTGACTACCTTAAGTTAAACTCATTTTGCAGCCCTAGAATAATTTCCTAGAATTCTTAATGAGATCTCAATAAAGGCAATAAATAAATGCATCCTAAATAATTTCTTAATGGAATCTCAATAAAAGCAAATTTAACAGCATTTTAAAGTATTATTTCAACCCCTAAACTAGATTAGATCTTTTATTAGACCCTAAACTTTCCATTTCATAAAACTCACCACTCGTAATTGTTGTCACTTCTTTTCTTTGCTAGCATTTCAGTTGTGTGGGAACATGGATTTTTCTTATTCTCTAGTATATGCTCACTGCCCACCCCTGCGACTAATGGATTGAACATGTGTGATAAATCTTTGTGGAATAAATGAATTACTATTTTCTAAGCGCCAATCATTGCACTCTATCTTGAATTAAACTGTAAGCCCCTTCAGGAGAGAGATTTTTGCCTACTTTATCAACCCTCAGTGTATATTTCATTCAATTGACATTTAAAATTCAACATGTTTATATTCTATCTGCCCACTTAGAATAACTTTTCTTGAGGCCAATGATCATGATTTACTTATCCTTTTATATCATTTAATATATCCTCTAGTGCTTAAGAGATGAATGAATAGTTTTGAATGAATAAAGAATGAATGAATGGAGTGAAATTTACAATCTAGTATGGTAGACAGATACACAAATAAATCGAATAAAGAAAAGACTACAATACCATTATAGTGTTAACAGAGGACACTATTGAATCCTATAATAGAAGTAAAATCTAAGCGAGTATTGGGATAAGTGAGATTTAGTTAGATTAGTCAGATCTGCAAAGATTTTATGGAGGTGGCAGGTGAGCAAGACCTTCATGGATGAGTAAAGCTTCAATAAGGAAAGATGGGGCAAAGAAACTGAGAGAGGAAAAAAAAGCATTTGCATTTGGAAGGACAAGAGAAAGAAGGAAGAGGAGTTATGGCTAAATCATTTCAGAGGGGAATATGGAAAGAGGGAGAGGAGCTGTGTTCATAGATGTGGTGGAAAAACAATGTACTGATGAAATTATTAAGGGTTTTAAATACCAGTGGATGGAAAGTGGAATTGAACTTTTCCTTTTGTCTTCGCATTTCAGCTAAGGTCTTAAAGCTAAAAATGATGCAATAGACATGCCACATTTTAAAGTGTGGGTGCCGGATACATTGATGTAAGACTCATTTAGAGTGGGCCAAACTTTGTCACCATCAATGGCCTATATAATAGCTAGAAATTTATTGAGAAGCTCCTTTTAAGTGAGGGAATTACTAAGAATATGGAGTTCTGTGACATTTTCTTTTCCCATCTACACCAACCTCAAGCCAAGTGACGGAGATCCCAAAAGAACAGTTGCAAGACTGGGAACTACCTATAAGAGAACAGATTTTATTCTCAAATTCAAGTCAGGTGCTCATTTAGAGAGGATAGGTAGGCCTTCTCAGGGCTACTATCAGAGAAGACTCAAAAACATTTTGGGTAAGCCCTAGGCATGTATCCACAATGAGGACAGAGGCTGGTGTGTGCTTGAGGCTAGCTAGAGCTGTCCATGAAGGCAAGGCAAGAAGCAAGGAACAAAAGGCGAATGAAGTGCTCCCATTTGGTAAAGTAATGACATGAAACTTTTCCCATGGGGCACATGGATGGTCAAGAAGGCAAACTGGCTCCAGTCATCCCTAATGGACCCTGCCCAAGAGGGATCCCTACTCAGGAGAGAAGATCCCAGCAAAAAGAGGTAGAGGGTCCTACCATGGGAAGGCAGGAACCAAGGTGGGTAAGCATCTCCTGAACCAGGGAACAGTGCGATGCGGGGGGCCACACAGTCTTCTAAGGAGAACAGAAGGTGCCTCCGGAGATGGAGCTAACGTTGAAATGCTGCTGTGACAGAGCATCACCATTCCACGGAAGCTGCAAATAGCACCCTTTTCTTCCTCCCTTCCTCTCCTCCTGGACCATGGAGGATCTAAATGGGAAAGGGAAAATCTGGATTCAGAAAAATAAAAGGCTAGGACCCCCTCCTCCAAAAGTCCCAGACTTTAGCTAAATAGAGGACAGGTGCTTTGAACTAAATCGAAAACATGTTTTGTTGTATATAGAACTAGAATTATTAATACTAAAAAGGGAGCCTTTCTAATGCTCAAAAGTGGGGGGAAAAAAGTAGTGGAATCTGCCCCAAATATCATCAAGGATGATGGCAATAGAAGAAAATTAAGCTATTTTCTCATAGTTCCAATCCATCCAAAAAATTGGTTTAAACTTTTTCTGCTTGGGATGGGCAGTCAATAGACTGTTTTTAAGGAAAGAAATACTATAATTCAATCTGTGCTTTAAAGATATCACTTGTAACCATGTGTAGATTATTGAGAGAACAGGAACTTGCTACTCTGCCAGAGCTTTGTAAACTTCAACTACACTTAAATTTCCCCACTTGGTAAAAATGGAATGGCTTTGTGAAAAAGGAATATATTTCTTTCCCTTCATACTCATTCTCAAAACAGGACTCGATGAAAAGTTCTTAAGAAACCATCAAAAATACCTAGAAAGAAATTTTTAAAAATATTAAATCTTAATGGATCTGCTTCAAGATATGGAAATCCTACCTTTCAGATTTCAGTCTCTTTTTTTTTGGTATTATTTGTTTGTACATCCTGATAGTACTTTGTACTTTAAAGTATCTCTTGAGGAAATGGTTTAACTGACGCACCTTGACAAAGACCAGGTGAATCCAGAGATTTACCTATAAAACTACTCCCTTCACCACAGGGTCTCTATCCTCTGCTGTAGGAATCTAATGTGCAGGACAGAGTAATGCGAATAGTAAGTAGACTCTCTGGTCCTCTTCACCAGTGTTATAAAGATATAAAAATAAGACTTAGACAATGCAATAGGGAATTTGATATATTTAGATGGTCACAAGCTGAATTTTGCTCGTCACTGCTATAAGAAGGTGAGGAAAAGCTTTTTTAAAAACTGTTTTTAAGATGCAAGGTGTAGGGAGTTAAGATCATCCCTATAACTTGCTAAAACTGATTCTAACAATACACAGTGCCACTTTCAATCTGTTGGACTCTTATGCAACCCTACCATTACTGGCAATGAGAGCTGGGTCAGGACCGGTAAACTTTCTCCTCAAACCTCTATTTGTGAGGCCTGTACAAGCCCTCCAGGGTCCATCACCCCCAGGTCTCTTCTTTCAAATTAGAGCCATGTTGGCCCGGTGGTTATGACCCACACTTGGTGGTCTCTAACTCTCTTTTTTTCTTTTCTCCATCAGTCCTCTTTGGTTTGAATCATAGAATCTCTGCTTTCATCTTGCAGCCCAATGCCAAAAGAGGAAGATTATCTGAATAACATTGTTAAACTACAATAGAACCACTCTAAATAGTACATTTCAGTAAGTGCAGCCAGCTCTAGCAGTGTGAGCACCATACCTTACATTTCTGGGGCTCTGGAAATCATGCTGCTGTTTATAACTCCCAGTGGACAGTGCAGCTGAAACTTACAGTTTAAATGACTCAAAACCAGGCCAACATGAAAGCAGGATTCTGGATTTTATTCCATTATCCTGAATTCTTTCCTATATCGATAAAACAAAACAAAACAAAACAAAAACAAAACAAAAACAAAAAAACACTGCAATATGGAGAGAGAACATGGTAAGCAGCATTGGTCTTATTTTTGTCTGAATATCTGCCTGGTTTTTAGTTTGCTGCCTTGCTTCTAGCAATGGCATGGGGCTGCATCAGGCTTTTTCAAGTCAGAAGCAAGGCAAAAGGAGGAATTAGTAGTAACCACACACAGTCCAGAAGAACAGTTACAAGGCAACAGAAAGTCCTGGATACCAAGTTAACCTTTTACTTAAGCTTCATAACACTTCCTGCTGGCATAACTAACACAAACAGGCGCCAGTCCACCATGGAACAAGCCACCTCATCTGGTAATTCCTGACACAAGTCTGCTGCAGAACCTCAACTTGTCACATCCGGTCTATGCTGAAATGGCATAACAATAAAGAGTCACTTATCGCAGGTACATCATAATTTTCTGATTAATAAAAAAAGGCATTTATTATAAAAGTCTGCCTTTAATCTCCTTGATGGTGTACTTTGAGGGTAAGTAAATTAATACCTGTGAACTGTGTTAGAGCATGAGATATAAAAAGAGGGACCGTGCACATTTCATTCTAGCATGAGGTCAAATAAAAATAACAACCAGTTATCAGCATCATTTCCTGTGGTTGTGACCTTAAATTCTGCATTATAGCTGTTTAATCAATGAATCAGAAATTTAGGCTTTGATAATGTCTTGATCACGGATCACACAAATACATTTTTATAAAGCAAATCATACAACTCCAACAAAGTCAGTAAGTCCTTTTAATGTACCAAACACACAGAAGTGTGATTTTAAAAGCTAGCATAGCAGTGTGGCTGCAGAATGTGGCCACTCTGGCCTTCAATGAAGATTGGCAGTTCTTAAAGAACAGTCGACACTTAGTAAATGTTATTTACCTTCCCACACTTTACATAAGCTGCTGTCTAATCTGTAACCTGTTTTGTTAATTTTTACCCTGTGTATTTGAGCATTCAGAAGTGTGCCAGGCACTCTTCTAGGTCCTAGAGGTGCAGTGATGCCCTCTTAGGAGAAAAATATACAACAAACATGTAACAAATAAGTATGCAACTTTGGAATGTGAAACCTGCTATAAAGCAACAAAAGAGGCCAACGTAATAGGAAGAACTATTCCTCTGAGGAGGTATCCTCAGAACTGACAATGAAAGAAGGGATTTTGACTTGTATCCTGATAAATCCATGGTGCCTAGAACTGGTAACTATGAAATAATAAGTATTTGTTGAATGAATGAGTAAAAGAATGAATAGAGAGAAGGGTTCACAGTTGTTTAAATGTACCTTAGAGCAGAGAGGCTGGCAAAGGCAGGAACACCGAGTCTGGTATCAGAGAATGAGAAGGAAGATCAATTTGGCTTCAGCGTAGTGAGCAAAGTAGTAGGAGGTGCGATGTGGGAGAGGGAGGCAGGAGCCAGACACTGTTTCTTGTTAGATAGACACTCACTTTAAACTCACCAGCAACGTGTATGTATAAACGATTTGTCAAGAGGCCTACCTCTGCAGATGGCTGACCTGAACCCGGTTCCAAATTCTGAGTATCCACCCTTTTGTGCAGTATCTGCACACAATGAGATTAATTCGCATGTCAGAGTCTTCACATAAGCTCCAGCATCTGTCTGTGACACCTTACCCCAGATTTGCCTGGCTGCCTCTTAGCCTCCTGAGCACCTCTCCTAGAGAGGTCATATCTTATCCCCTCTGTGATAACCCCCCATTGTACCCATTATTTTCCCTTCATCACACTTACCCTCCATTCTTCTTTTGTAAGATATTATCTGACCCCACTAGACCGTAAGCACAACGTGGAAAGGAACTATGTTCGTCACCGTTTCGGTGGGAACTCAGTAAATATTTTCTGAATGAGTAAACTAACTTCAAGCCTTACTTAAAATAAAAGGACTGGAGGAAACATGCTTCAGTTTTTCCTATTTTTGAATTCAGGAACAGTTACCTCCATAGCCTCTGACCTTGCAATAACATTTTCTGGATTAAGACAAAAGAAGGCAAACATACTTGGCTCTATCTCGGACACAGGACAGTGCATGACTTGAGCCATTCGTTTAACCTTGCCTATGCCTGGGGGTGGGAGCGGAGGAGGAGAGGCCCATCACCACAGGATAGGCTGTGAGTGAGGGAGGGAAGGGAATAAGGAGACAGGCAGCAAGAAAAAGGGCCTGACGTTCTCTAGGATTTTAAAGTATAATTTGTAAGTCCAAAATTACACCTCAAACTTATAACTACAATTCACAAGGCTTATTAGTATCTATAGCCTATTTTTAAAAAAATCGGTTTTATTTTCTGTTTGAGAGAAAAACTAAAGAGCAAACGTATGTGAAAGACAGTGTCCTTAGTTGAGATAAAGGTCAGCCACATATAGAAAATGCATTGACAACTTAATCATTGCTTATTAGGATAACGGTTTTTAATTAAATATTTAAAATTGAGAGAGAGTCATGGGGAAGAAGTTTACATGTGTATTTTTTTTCCCCCGACATCAATACTGCCATTGATGAGCAGATCCAATTTAGTTTCACTCTGAGCAAGCACACAATGGTCAGTTTTCCTCCAGCTGGCTTATTTTACAAGCATTAATGAACAATTAACCAACACTGGCACTCTTTCCGTCTGTAATCCTGTAGTAGGATCACTAATCTCTACCACTAGCAGCTAATGATGAAGGTCTCTTAAGCTTTACTTCTTATCTCAGCCAGTTCTTAATACTTGCATAAGTATGCTTTCTGAGGAGGGGGCCCCCCTACTGCTATGCAACCTGAGAACAAAAGCCCAGAGACATTTTTGAAGGGGTTTCTGTTCAATAACACTTCTATGCTTATGTTTGCCTTCCTCCTACAACAAACACCAGTGATCAACAGAGGGCTCCGGGGGTCACAGAGGGCTCTGTGTTTCCATACTTCTAATACTTATAAGAATGTATTCAGACCGTATTATACACAACCCCACCCCCAATTGCACAGGCAGACACCCTAAAGTGGGGAGGGAAACATGGATTAAATAGAATCAAACAGTATTTTTCTCCATGAGTCAGCTTTGATTTGGTGTTGAATAACACTGAGTTTGAAACCACATTGTCATTAAAAATATATAGGAGAGAGGCAGATTGATCTAGAAAACCCCACACAGGATAGGTCTTCGTTTCTCTGAATTTAATACAACTTATATTCAATTGTCTCTCTCTAGTGGGGCAGAAACCAATTCACCATTTCATTAGAATTCCTCTATAGGGTCAAGATTTTTAAAAAATGCAGGGTTAAGATTAAAAAAAAAAAAATCCAACTGTAGAGTGCCCCAACTGTAGGATAATAGCATAGGCTGAAATGACAGTTTTCATTTGTAACTATTTCTGAGACTCTTACAACTTGCTGGGAAAGTTATTATTTCAATAGGGAAAACTGTGCTCGAGATTTAATTCCAGCAGTATCGTGAGAAAAGTTTTTGCGAACACAGATCTCGCTGGGTTTTGAGGGCTGGGAGAGACAGCATAAGAGAAGCAGCAGCAAAGACAGCAGGAGGACCTGCAGATGTCACTTTTGCAACCAAACAAAAAGACAACGCAAACAACAGCACATTCCCACTAGGACTAAAGCTTTAAACTTGGCATTTTCTACAGGTTGTTTTGTTTGTTTGTTTGTTTGTTGTTTTTTGTCCTCAGAAAGTTGTAGCATATTATGAACAAGCATTGATCTAGAAGCAGCAAAACTACCAGGATAATGTGGAAGGTGACATGGGTACTGAGAGACAAAGCGCTACAACGTGTCTGGATAGAATGGTCCTGAAGATACCTGTTCTCCAGAAGAGCAGGGAGGAATAGCAATCAGAAGACAGGTATGGCAACGTGATACAATTCACTCATTTCTTGAGCCTCAAATTTCCAAACGCTCTAACTACTTACATCACCTATAAAGTACTGCAAATTCGGGCGCTTGAAGACGTATGATGTTCTAAAATAGATAAGTAAGTAAATAAACAGCTAAACTATTCTGCAACAATCACCCCAAATGAAATGAATCTTTTTTCATAAATCATCTCACTTTTTTTTATAGCTCCATTAGGAATGATGGAACACTACTTCTTTTACCCTCTACTGTTCAGAGCTGTCGGCAATGGAAAGGGGGCTTAGTGGACAGAGCCCTGGGCTAAAAGTTTGGAGGCTGAGTCCTATTCACACACAGCCCCTGACCCCTGTGTGATTTATACAAGTCACTTAACCTCTCTGCCCTTCTGCTTCCTCATTCATTCCACAGACACAATGCTACCTGCCCCTCCCCACCTCTGTGGAGCTCTGAGAGTGAATGAGCTATGTCTGCAAAGCGTTTGAAAACAGTATTCGTCAGTGCCAGGCCCCGACAGTGTAAAACATCATAGAAGGCCTGCAGTGTTGTAACACACACAATGAAAATAAGGGTAGACTCGAAGACAGGGAAACACAGAGGTCGGGAACACTCACCATTGAAAATTTAGTAGTCATGTACTCTGAAAGTGCGTCACAGTGACGGGATATTTATTTACTTTATTTGCTCTTTATGAATCACTGGGATGATCTAATTAATTTAGGGAGTGGACAAGAGCAGTAAACTTTAAAAGGGAGTGAATGAAGTTGTGGTATCCCGTGACTCTAAGATGATTGCTTATTAATCCTCAATTGGGAAAAAGTAATTCAAGATTAATTACTATTCTCACTCTCAGAAACACATTTTCTTTATTGCCCCACATATACACCGTATTCATTTCTACTCTTCATCTTTCCAGATATTGCTTTCCACCTCTTCCTCTCTACTCATTAAAATCCCACTTGTTTTTGCATTCCAATTTTAGTTCCATCCACTTCCTCTATCGAATATTCTCTAACAATCCAGCCTATATATGTATTTATTCCACACGATTCCTAGGACGATACTAGACACAGGATAAAAGATCAATAAATTCTTATGGAATAATGTGGTAAAAGATCCTTGCCTAGAAAATCAGGTCCTTGAATACAGCATTTCCTGCCTCAGGACCATTGCCTATGCTGTGCCTCACTCTGTCTTATTGCCTCTTTTGGAATTCTTTCTGGCCTCAACTTGAGTGCAATCTATTCACAAAGGTCTACATTGACCATGCATTGTAAGGCAGCCCCTTCGCCCCACTATCCTTTCTCATGTACTATTCTTCATCCTTAACAGCAGTTATCAAAATTTGCAATACACATTTCCTTATTTCTTTTCTTACTTCATTATTATTATTATGTCTTCACTATTAGAGTATTTTTCCCTTCCACTCTGAAGACTAAAGGCATATCTGTTTTGTTCACCACTGTTCAATAAATGTTTGTTGAATTAATTAATTAATGTCACTTAATCTTTCAGCCACCAATTTGCCCAGTGCCTATTTGGCTGCCCTCATTGTTCTCCCTGAGGTAAAGAAGGTCTCCCTTTCTACCAATGTTGAAACACTTCTGTCAAGACCCTCCCCCTGAAAGAAGCCCAGTACATCTGATATTTTATAGTACTTTCTGTGGTAAGACTCTTTTATCAAACACACTCAGTGTCTTGCCTCCTAAAGGGTCCCACCCCATAGAAAAGCAATCAGTCTTCTAGGACTGAGCCCATTTCACTGTCTTGAGTCAGGGTTAGTACCTCCCTGAGAAACTGAGAATGGCCTTTCCTCTCATCTTCTTTGCTCCCATGGCTTGGCATGAAGGACCAATCATTAGTTCAATCCAACTCTTCCTTGACAAGTAGGAGATCTATCAGGTTTTCAATAAATAGCACACTCTCCATCTCAGATTCCCCAAGATGAACATGAGATTAGTACCTCTTCTGGGACCTTTGACATTTGGTAATACGTTAATACTCCACCTCACAAGGTTATTGTAAGAACCAAATGAAATAAGGCATTGTGCAAATTGATGACTGCTATAGAAATGTTAGGATTTATTACTGTGACAACAAGACTGCAAGTACTGTGGAAGCATTGGACATGCATGGCTTGCAGGTGCTGAGGACTGTCAATCTTGTACAAGATTTATAAACAAATAAGGCGATGGTATCAGATAGGATGAATTTGCCTATAGATAACACAAAACTCACTAAAGGATGCTTAAATATAACAGAAGTTATGAGGTGCGGGAGGTGGGGGCCTCCAGAATTAATTCAGAGGATATATTTTGTTCTCAAGGACCTGGGTTTTTCTTTCTGTCCTTCCATCTTAGCATGTTGGCAAGAAACCCTCAAGGCCACATGTTTGCAAGTATCAAATCTTTGTGCATCAATATCCGGAGGTCTCCATCAGATTTCTTTCATATTCATTTTCATGGTTAAGAACTAGGTTAAAAAGGCAACCCTAAATAAATCACTTGGTTAGGAATGGATTTCTCATGACTGGCCTGCATCTATCAAGATAAACCCCACTAGAGCTGGAGGCAAAGGCCGCTTTAGCCAGTGCAGATGGTAAATGGGTGCATTTTGGGTAGGGAGCCAACACTGTTTGCTACAATGATGTAACAAAGACCAATGAGCCCTTAATTGTTCCCCAAGGCAAACATTATTTATATACATTGATTTACATTATTGAAACATTTGCTTAGGAATTAGTCTGTTTTGAAATTATACATCCTTCCTTCAGACACTACTCTTTCCATAAAATTAGGAAAAAGTTTTTGCTTTTTCTATGGACCTGGAAAATTGTTCTATCTCTGGTTAAGAAAATGATCTCCCAACTGCTAAGTCATGGTGTGGCCAGACTATGCAGAGAAGATTCAACCGCAGACAGCCATAAAAAACTACAATGAGTCACTTCCATGTTATTATAGTGCCAGGTGGTTAAAGGCCCTGTGATTTTTCCATCATTTCACCTGATTTGCTCATTAACCAGCCAAAATACACATCTTCGCATAATATCTATAGGCAATGAGACTGCTTTAGAAAAATCGAAACATTTTTAGATGCAAATTTAAACTTATCAATCTACTGCATAAAAACTCTTCAATGGCTCCTGGTCATGCTTGAGATAAAGTTCAACTCTTAAAAATAGGCCTGCTCACCTCTATAATCCCCTTTCTTGCCATCCCTCTCCTGTTCCAGCTCCCCTCCCCTGCCCAACCCCATGCCCCATACTTTGGCTTCATTGAACTATTTATAATTCCAAAAGCCTGCCTTGCTTCATCTAGCTTCAAGGCCTTTCAGTACTTCCATTGAAAAACTTCTCTCTTCATCTGTAGAACTTCTAGCCATTTTCTATTACGTTACCAAACTCAACTAATAACCACGCTGAGAACTTTCACATATGTTCTTACTTACTTCTTCCCATGACTTTGTGAACTGAAGAGGCATTCGCTACTCTCATTTACAGATGAGGAAGCTGAAGCTCACAAAAGTAAGAAACAGAGCTGTAATTTCAAAATAGGTCTGTTTCCCGATTTAGATATCACTTCCATTATTCTAAAATTGCAACAAATTTATAGAAACAGAAAACATTAAGCATGTCCATCCTAGAAATTAGTTATGATATCTAAGGAAAAAAGTTTAAATGAAATAAATAAAATGTCCAATAGTAAATAAATTATAATATATTATTATTTTATATTATCATATAAAATATATTATATATTATTTTATTACTCATTGTTATTATGCTATATTTATAATAAATTATAATACTAAGCAGATATTTAAATTATGCTGTAGAATATTTAATGATATGGAGACATGTTCATAATATCACAAGAAATTTGTAAGTGAAGGAAATTATCAAAATCTAGGTACAAGCACAGCTTTAATTTATAATATGTATAAACATGTATAAAAAAGAACTAGACTATTATACACAAAAATGTTAACAACGACTACTTATAGAGAGTAAGAGGACGAAATATTTTAAACTTGCTCTTCATACTGTCTTCTAGTTTCCAGATTGTATACAATGAATGCATATTACTTTGACAATCAGAAAGAAATAACTTGAAAAAGAAGTTAAAGCACAAAATATGTAAATCACCACTCTTGGAAAACACTGCAACTAAGTGTTTTTGTATCTTTTTTTCAAACAGTCTCAAAGTCGGCTTCAATCCACCCAGTTCGCTGGCTACACTTACATTCAAACACTCACATTCAAGGGTACAGTTAGAAGCAGCTCTTCACCTCTACCCAGCTGTCAGTTTACTGCGGTGTCAATACCAGCATGGGAAAATTCAGAGCCTGGCATTTAATCAGAGTCCACGTATTTCCAAATTTGATAGAGAAAAATTGTGGGCCAATGGCCCCCTCGTTGCACCTTTCTTATGGTAAACATCATACTATTTGAATTACAGCTGCTAGATTGCTACTGGATTGCAGCTACTCTTAAAGTCAGAGTTCACAACTTAGCCATCTTTGTATTTGCTGAGGCATGTAGCACAGTGCCTTGAACTTAGTAGGTGCTGAATAACTCCTTAATTGAATACAAATGATCCACCAATTAATAATTTGTAAATCAATTAACAGATCGACTGATTTTTGGGTGTCCACATGCCCCAGGAACTGCGCTAGGTCCTGTTTTAACAACAAAAACAACAAAATAAAGGTAAAGTGTCCTGCTTTCAGGAAACTTCCAACCTGATAAGAAGGCAAAGCTATTGCCCATGAGCCAAATAAGTGCTAAATTGTGTCATATTGATGTAACTGAAACAGAAATTCAAAGAAGAAAAAGATAAGCATAGGCTGGAATACAAAGCAGCTCTAAAATAGGATCTGCTCTCTAACCAGCAATCATGTCCTCAAGGTCCAACCCTACTCTTCTCCCCACTCCTGCCCACCCAATTTGACAAGTACTGCTCCAGTTCAGTCTACTTAAGTCAACCAACCTAGTGAGCTCGTATATATAATTGTTCCTGCACAAGGGAAATTAAAATTATAAAGTAAGAAAAAAATGTGAAGCACATCCTATATTCATACTTATCTAAAGCTACTGAATTTAGGGGTGTTTCTAGGGTGAACACTAATAGATTCCAAGTTATTTGAGAAATTCAAATCTACTGTGATATAGACCTTAGGCAAAACCCCCCTCCCTTTTGTTTGAGAATTTCTCCTTATCCCATCCTTCCACTGATTCAGCTAACCAGCTATCAATTCCACAGATAGGAGATTTCAGTCTAGAAGGAGAAATAGAACATGCATGTGCATAATTAAAATAAAGTAAAAAGGTGTTAATTGCTTTAAGAGAAGTGTAGATTCTATGAGATAGCTTTTAGCCAGGAGAAGTCAGTCAAAACTCCATCAACAGGAAAGGATATGATCTGGCCTTGAGAGACAGAGTGGAATGAAACAGGTAGAAATGATAGGGAAACAGCATTATCAAAGAAGACAAAAAATGCTATACACACACAGTGATGAGGGGAGAGACAGAGAGAGAGAGGAGCCAGAATAGCTCAATTTGGTAGGCGGACAGGGAGTTGGAGAGAAAGATACAAATGTAAACTTAGAACACAGTGCAGAGGGAATGGGATTTAATTGTTGGGATAGAAGGTAGCCAATGAAAGTTGCTAAGGAGGGAAAATGACATGCTACTACCCAATTCCAGCTGCATGTGCTGCATAAGAGGAACGTCTACAAGATGTATCTCTTACCTCACAGTGTCTTTGATTTTGACTATTCAAAATAGGCATATCCTCTAAGTATATCTACCAGGGGTACCTTTAAATTTCATTTCCATAGTCTATCTTCCCTTTAGAAAGGAGTTTCATTGCTTGTGCTATGGTAGTACTGGAATGTTCCCACTCTGTCTTGGCTGTGTCATGTCATCAACCTAAAAATAGATGCTAATTAACAAGGTTATTTCTAACTTACATTGTTAAAAGAGAGGAAAGCAGTGATGAAACACATATAGAGTATCAAATTAACCAAGGATGGAACCAAATTCAAGTTCAAAATTCCCACCTCATAGATATTCAATTCACTAAATAGTCTCTTTTTTTTTCTAAATCAGATAGTCATTATCCAAATTTCCTATCCCTGATGTGATAATATAGTGTGATGAGACATGCCCCAACAGGACACAAATTGACTTTTGGAGCCCAGATACTAGATGGTGTGTGTGGATGGTAAAGCAAATATCTCACTCTATTATCTGTTGTCTCTGAACCAACAGATTACATGGTTCACTGACTAGCTGAATAACTTTTAGACAGTTTGCTCATGTCTATTTACACTATTCCACAGAAATATATTAACTTAGGAACAGCTGTAAAAATTATATGGCAAGATGGATAGATGAGAGCAACAATCTCTCTGTGTACGTTTCTATAAAAAGGATGAAAATTTTACATGGTAAAGGAAATGAGGGAAAACACACATATGCACAATTGTACATTGCTGCCACTATGAAGTGTGAATTCTATGTAGTAATAGAGGCAGTCAAAGAAAGCACATCATAAAATCTCCTGGAGACTCCTTACATCTACCTGGGATGTTACTAGAATATATATTTTTACAACACTGGGTTTAAGATTCATGATTGTGCTCTAAAATATTTTACTGAGCAATTGTACCTCTTAAAAAGAAAGCCACTATTCATAGTCATTCGACAGCCACTGATGAAAGTTTCCTGCTTTACACTTTTACTCAAATAGCAAAATACTCTCAAATCAGAACTCAGTTTTAATCTCCTCTCCAAGTCACATATATCTCACATCAAAAGATATTACCATATGTAAGAAGAGTCTTATAGCTACTACAATAACAATGGTCACTAAGTATTTTGCTTTAAAAATTAGAAGTAATGTTATATAAAACTTTCTTCAGATAAATATTGCTTATTGTTTCATAAAATTCTCAATTGAATGCATGTAGGGAAATGGATGGTTGGGTAGCATTGAGATTGTGTTGCCCTAATATTCAGTGGAGAAGTCTCCGAGGCATTCTGTATCTCCTTTCAAAGATTCAAACACACCACTCCGTTCTTCTAGAAGACTGTTTTCCTCTAATTCCTAGGATGCTCCAGATTCCCTTAGTTTTGATCCTTTCCAGCAACCCTTTATCAATCTCCTTTGCAAATCCATCCTCACTAAAGGCCATAAAATACTGGAGATCTCCAAGTTTATAAAGTAATTGCATCTTTGCTTGCTACATTGTCTCACTAGCAATGATATCCAATTCCCTTGTTTTAATTGCATCTGATGACTCCTACAAAGTAGCATATTTGCTTGAAGCTACAGACACATATACACATTCTCCCACTTAACAGTTCCACTTGAATATCTCCTCCAATTCAACAAGTGTAAAATCCCCAAAGTCCCAGTTCCAACCCTGACCTTCCTTCAGTTCCCTATCCCAGGGATAGCGGCATCATCCTTCCAGCTGGACAAGCCAGAAGAAGCCTAGCAGATGTCTTTGACATCTCAATTTTCCTTGCCTCAACATCTAATCTATCTCAAACTGTGATACTTTACTCTTTGATATCAGTCTGCTACTGGCTATTTCCACCACCATTCCCACAGTGAGCTCATCTATCACTGGATTTCTACAGTAGCCTCTTAACTAGCTCCCCCAATATATTCCCTATAGTGCAGTAAAAATAATATTTTACAATGCAAATCTCATTTGTTAATCTCCATTTAAAACTCTTCAAAGGCTTCCTATTGCTTTTAGGATGAAGACTAATTCCTTAACAAGATCGTGCTTGATCTTGCCCCTGCTTCTCTCACCAGTCTCTCATCTAGTGTTTCTTTCTGTCCCATTTGCAGCTTGCTCTCCAGCCAAGGCTTCTTTCAGTTATTTACAGCTGTGATGCTCTCCCCATCCAGCTTAGAAGGTTTGTACACCCTGTTCTCTCTGCCTAGAATTTTTCCCACTCTGCCCTTTTCTTTCTTTATTTCTATCTATTGTTTAGATTTCAATTCAAGCATCACTTCCATGAGGAAAATTTACCTGACCCTCTTCCTCTCCCCCAATCCACCCCATGCCACTACAGACTGAGTCAGGGTTCCATATACATTCTGAGAATTCCTTGTGTCAGAAATGATATGTTTTTGTGTATTCTTATTTGATTAATTTCTAACCCCTCCTTTATTTTTCCATGAGGTCCATGAGTCAAAGACGGAATCCTTTTTCTGACCAGTGCATCTTCAGTGTCTAACACAGCTCAAAGCAAATATGTGATAAATATTTAGTGAATAAATAAATGAAGCAGTAGGAGATGAGCCCAGAGAGATAGCATGGACTAGTTTATAAATAAAAACAGATTCCTAGTTGGCTTTCTTGTTTGCCATCTCTTCTCATTCTTCATTTTGTTTCTAAAATTATCATCCTAAAGCACAAGAATGTGGAAGAATTTTACAAGTTGTAAAGCACGCACATTAAAAAAAAATCACTATTATTGTTACTGAGAAATCTTTGATTTTCACACCCAGGTTCTCCATGATCTGACTTCAACCTATTCTTCCAACTTCTAATACTACATCTCACCATAAACACAATTTCCTGGCTATACCATGTCATGGCAAGTAAGACAGAGTACTACACTGTGATATAGCAGGTAAGATAGGGCACTATACAACTTACACAATTCCTCACACATGGCTAGCCTCCATACCTTTGTTTCTGCTGTTCATGGGCCATAATTTGATATTTGCCAAGGCACAACCCAAAATTCCTGTACTGTTTTCTATTTTGTGTTAACTATAATTAGTTACATAGATTTTCTTTTTCCTCTGCCATATTATAAACTCCTTAAAGGATATCTTGTTCATCTTTGTATTCCCATAGTGTCTAATACACTTCTGGGCACAGAAGTGACTCTCTTAAGATGAGCCACTGAATGAACTAAGTCCTGGGTAATTGTGACTAGGAACAGAAAAGGCAGCTAGCAGAATGGTGAAAACCCAGATCCCAAGAAGATAAACCTGGGGACCCTTTCATTTTACTAAGGTTCCCAAGATTAACAGTTTATTCATTAAACTAGCCTCAACATTATAAAGTTTAGGTCAAATGGTATGTCTCTCTGTTGATTTTAGATTCTATAGTCAATATATCTCAAACCATTCCTAAAGTTCAAATATCTTTTGTGCCAGGAGCGTGTTCTCAAAAATATTTGTGAGGACCCAGTGAAACTTCACTAATATTATAACTGAAAGGTTACTGTACTGTTTTACCAAACAAACTAATAAACAACAAAAGTCACAGAATTGTCATTTTAATGTTAATGTTTAGAAAGTTTTAGAACTTGAACATCCAACTCATCCAGTGTCTCTCAGTGAGTCATGATATCAAGAATTCTTTATCATCTGAATCAGACTTTCTTAAGCTCACTAAGACTGTTAAAGATCCAGATTGTAATCAGCTTCTGGGTGCTTTATTAAAATCCATGAGCTGAGATGTCTGGACTACTGTTTAAATGCCTCAAGTCAAGTTATGGTAAGAAAGAAATAGGATAACTATAATGAACTGTAGATATCTCAGTGTTCCTTTCAAGGTCTAGCTAAATTTAACCTCCAGAATGAAGCAACAATTTTTTTACTTCATTTTCTTTCACCAGCCAGCTCTTTCCTCATATTGCCCATAAGTTAGATCATTTAGAGTATAGTCAATAAAAATCACCATTGTTTATAAATCTATTGCCTTAAGTTGTTGTTTGTTCAAAGGGACACAAAAACATTACTAACAGGAAGAAATAAATGATTCTACTTTAGGCAAAAATACCTGATTTGTCCAAACTCATATCCACCCTAACTTCATGTCTATTTCATTTGGTAACCAGTACAGAAATCTCTCTAGTGTTCATAGCTACTTTTCTCTTTGGGCTGAATACTAGTGAAATTTTTCTTCCTGTAAACAGAAATTATATGAAGAAAACATTCTGTATTTCAATTGAAAATTAAAATGATTTCCAAGCTTTATTTCAATACATAAAGATATTGTTATCTCCTGATTGTCTAATTACTTAAAGCCAAGTGTTAAAAGCAAAGTTCCAGGACTGATTATTTTTCATTTTTGCTGCTCTGCTGCCAAAGATGCAGTCACTGAGGATAATCTTCAGAAGCTTGGCTTTGTTGCTAGAGCAACCAGCCCAACTTTAAGCATTTTTCAATATCTTTCTTTGGAGAATTTTAAATAGCAATAAGATAGAACTTAAGCTAGTCCATCGTAATAAGTGTTAAGTTTATTTCTATAATTCTGATCTAGTTATAAGAAAATTCAAAACCTAGTCTAGTAGGGATCTGAAACAACAAACACTCTTTGTGTGGAAACTGCATGGCATGTGCCACCTTCAGGCCTGTATCCATTTCCCCAGGGTGAGTGGTCACAATCAAAAGGAAAAGGCTGACAAGAAAATTTCTGCTTCTTCTAGCTCAGACCTTCCAGCCATCTCAGAATTTAAATGCATCACAGACCAATTTTACAATGTTCTGTATTTCAGTTTACTTGTACAGATCAAGAGATAAGCAGATTTTTAATTTCTCATTGAATATTAAGAAATGAGAGCATCTGTATCAAATACCATAGCTAACTAGACATATCAAGTTCTCTGCTATCATCACCTCATTTAAAATTTATTTTCATTGAATTGTTCTATATTATATAAGAAGCCTGACATACTTTTTGGAAGTAGGATAGGTATTAATTTTAAATATTAACACATCATATATAAAACCAGAGCCCTGACATAAGTACACAATTTCAGTAACAGGCAGCCCATATTTGCTGCCTATCCACTTTCTACAAAAAGTACATATTATTCTAACACAATGTCCAGAAGAATAGGTATTTACATGTAGCTGTGGCTTCCACTGAGTACGAGTAGAAGAAAGTAGGATTTTTTGTCAATCAATCTGTCAGGTGCATTTTTCAGGTAATTAAACAATACTAGGAACATATAAGCATATAACACATTTCTGCCTTAGGTAGCCAATAACAATCTAATGGTTTGGGGTCAGACTACTTAATAGGAAGAAAATGATTATTGAGCTTTAGAGAAACCAAGGAACAGAGGACTGTATTAATAGGAGACCATTATAAAGATAAGGAAATAAGCTCAGAAGTTAAATAACTTGATGGCTACTGCTTGACACACTCCTCAAAATGATTTTCTTTACTTAAGCCACTTCTCCGACACTGGTGTACATATGTGCCAACTTTCGATCCCTAGAATATGAGATAAAGTGTCTTAGTATAATTAATAATGCATTATAATTTCAGAAAACTATTTATTTGTTTTAACTGAGTTAGCTTTCAGTTACTTGAAACCCAGTGGGTGAGTTGAATATTCCCTTCCAAGAGGCTTCTAAAAATTTCGATGATTCTTCCTTCAAGGATGTCCTGTTTTCTTGAGATTTTGAGTGTAGGTGCCATTTGGGTGCTCCTCAGTAATTTACATAGCGATTTTAAATGTACTATGAATCATTAAAGACAACACACACTTATTTTTTAACGGTAGTATTTAAATGTATAGTTCTCAAGTAGTTCTCGCTATGGTGATTTTGTCTCTCTGAAGGTAAAATGTGGACTCTACCACTTTTCCTCTTCTTACTTCCTGTGGATGTTTGCTCAGATGTTCCTTCACCTGAAAGACCTTTTTACTTTACTCTAAAATAAAATAGAAAAATCTGTACTTAATTCCAAACCCAGTTTAATTAAAAATGTAACAATTCCACCTTTTTACAAAATCTTTTCGAAGCAACCATCCACAATTCTCTTTCCCTTTGAGATTGTTCAGTATGTAGCACAATTGGTTCTGCTTTGTCATGTAGCAGCTTCACGTAAAGATGTGTCTTGCCTCTCTAAATGCCATGCTTCGAAGGGAAAGGGAGGTTTTTTATTTCATTTTAATCTGAATTGCCTATGATATGTTTGTGACTAGATTAGGTACGTTATGACTGTTATTTGAGAAGATAAAAATAAAGATGAAAATCTTTGTGAGTGTGACATCTGTATTTAAATTGCTTTTATATTTGTGGTTTGTTAAAAGATATTTTCAGATATGACTTTTACAGAATTAAAGAGGTGACTTTGGTCATTCAATAAATATTTATTAAACATCTACTATGGGTCTGATGCCATGCTAGGTGCTACAAATAATAATACATTATAAATGATACATGGCTGGTATCATCAAGGTGCTTGTAACCTAGTAGTATCTAATGGCAGGTTTTGCTACAGGTACAGTTTGTGATTAGGTACAGTTGGGATGGTTTAACATCTTAGCTACCTCAGAAATGTATAATCCAGATTTTAAAATAGAACAATTCAGGATGCTGGATACATAATTATTCAAATATAAAATTAAGTTTTAAATATTATGAAAAAGCCAAGTAATTAAGTAGTAAGTACTTCTTAGAGTAAAACCAACAAAACAAAGTAAAATAAACATCTATGAAATTAAGATATTATTTTTCTGTTTTTATCTTTCATATCAAAACAACAGTCCTATTGCCTATACCAAAACAAACAAACAAAAACAAATAAAACTCTCTGTAACCTAGTTCCTTGCTTTCAATCTTGCTGCCTACATTCTTAATTTAGACCCTTAGCTTTTCTCACCTGAATTTATATTTTCTTAATTGCTCTTCTTATCTCCAATCTCAGCATTACTACAAAAGTTTCAAAAACACCAGATGTAATCATGTTATTCTCTTACTTTAAAGTCTTCAGGTCACTGCCTCACCTTATCCACAGCACAGCACACAAAGACCATCCATACTCTGGCCCCTAGTTGTTGCATTTTCTTCCACTACTAATCCCGACATTCCCCCGCCAGTCCAGACACAGGAAACTTGTGAATGTACTCACTTCTTAATTCATTCTGTCAAAAAACACACATTAAACAATTGTGCAAAACTTTTCGCTTATCACTAGGAATATAGATTTGTTCATAATCGAGTGGTAAGAACAAAGAAGTTATCAAATGGGCAAGCAGTAAGGAGCAGCAGTGATGGATGCTGCTGTTGTTTGGATTGCTCACTTCCCTAGATTCATACAATAAGGAGATAACAAGACCAGATGGATTTAGACAGTTTATTACGTAGACAGACAACCAAAGCAAGAACAGCATGGTTCTTGCTGAGAATGGCTATCATCAAGAAGACAAGAGACAACAGGTGCTGGCAAGGCTATGGTGAAAAGATTATGCACTGTTGGTGAGAATGTAAATTAGTCCAACCACTACAGAAGTCAATATGGATGTTTCTCAAAAAATTACAAATAGATCTATCATGCAATCCAGCAATTCTAGGAATATGCCCAAAGGGAATGAAAACAGGAATTTGACAAGATACATGCTCCCTGCCCCTGCCAATGTTTATTATAGCACTATTCACAATAGCCACGATATGGAAATAACCCAAATGCCCATCAACAGATGAATGAATAAAGAAGATTTGGTATATATACACAGTGGAATAGTATTCGGCCATGAGAAGGAAGATATCCTCTCATTTGCAACAACATGGATGGACTTTAAACACATTACGTTAAGTGAGATAAGCCAGAAAGAAATAGACAATATGATATCACTTATATGTTGAATCTAAAACACTAAATCAAACATGATTTAAAAGAAGGAGAGTAACAAAAAATAAGAACAAAGATAGAGTAGAAAAGGCTAGAGATAGGGAAGAGGATTTAACCACAACAAGGGAGCTGTCAGAGCTACTGAGACAGGAGCTCCCGAGGTGTAGACCTCTGCCCCGATCATCTGAAATCAGCACAGACTCATTCCCAGAAAGTAGAGTTTCTGGCAGTAACATCGGCAGAGCAAAGGTGAAGAGCTCAAATTAAGATTGAGAATATACAGCCGGCTGGAATTTTCCATTATTCATAATTATGATGGTAAAGGTGGTGGTGATAAGTTGCCGTTTATTATTGAGTGCTGATTCTGTGACAAGCAGTGATCCTTCAAAGTTCCTTACCAACATCACACTATTTAACTCTTACATCAACCATAAATAGTAGGCCTTAATTGCTTCCTCTATAAAATGAAAATGATAACTCACAGAAGTGAAATAAGTTTCCCAGGGTCATTCAACAAGCAACTGGAAGAGATGGAATTCAAACTCAGGTCCATCCAACTCTCACACCATTGCTCTTACCCAGTATACAGATTGTGCTACTCCACAAATATTTTCAGTGTACCTACTGTCTACAAACCAGTGGACTTCAGTATACCATTTTAGCCATGATCCCTGCCCTTATTACAGAAAACATAAGATAGGCACACAATCTGCTGTTTGGGACAATTCTCAGGACTCCTCACGTTTTGTGCATGAATACCCAAGTATCTAGCTTCCTTTCTTACTCCATGACTACCAGAAACCTTCACTTCAGAATTAAATCCCTCTTCTCCCTAAGAAGACAAGAGGTTTCCAAGAAGTCCAATCAATTCTAGCACTCAAAGAGGAAAATTTGTCACAGAAATGATATCAAAGGAGCAGAGGGGTGGCTGAACTTAGGTGTTCTTAACTACTTCTTAAACAATGTTAAGGCAAGGAAAAGTGGGGCTTGAGTTGGCAAATCTAACAGAGAGAGCAAAATGTGGGCATATTAAAGCTCATAACATTAAAACTCACAACCTTGACTACATAAGCAGGATAAGCAACAAATCCAACAGGCTCTGATTACTAGGAGATGATACTGCAATAGTCTCGTGTGCATTCTGATTGAAAATTCAGCTGCATAACCTTCCATGAACTGTTTATCTTATGTACTTATTTAACTAACATTCAAACTGACAGGACTCCTATTTCTGGGCCTTCTTTTTATACTTTCATGTACGAATGATCAGATGAAGCTCAGATACCACAAACTTTGCATGTTTTTGATTTTGCACATAAACTGAAGGTTAGAATTCTAGTCTGTGTCCTCAGTCACTCAATGCTTTTAGATCTTTGAACGTGACTTCAAACCCTGCCAAAACACAACCCAAATACAGACTTGCTTCTATGTCTGTACAAATACGTAAAAGAAATGGGTATGTCAACTTGCAGTGGATACCAGACTAATTGAAGCTTTAACTACTGTCAGTGAACAAAGGCAGCCAGTGCTAACTACATCTGCTTTGTTCAAGGGTAAAAAGACATTCAGAAAGATGAGGAATGAATAAATGCAGATAACACAATAGAAATAAACCCGAAACTTCACTGGCTGCTGCAATCCACACCAACTTCTCCCTATTTTGACCTCCTACTGCACTTACAACTACATTAAATATTTAATTATACACACTGTATAAAAAGTATTTGCTTCTTTTTTATGTACATCAGTCTTAAAAGTAAAATTATATAAAGTTGTATGAGATTTCAGTACTTTCATACATGCTATCTCATTTTATCTTCATGGTGGCCCACCGAGGTAAATATACTATGCAGATATGTAAAATAACTTGATATCACAGATGAGGACATCGAGGCTGAAGACATCATTGGCATACAGTATTTATTAAGTGGAAAGCTGAAAATCAAGGCCAATCTCCAGACTCTATCTCTTTCTCTTTCCCTAATAACACACCATCTTAATTTGAAAGTAGTGAGACTTCTGGTTTTCTTCATAACACAGAGCTGAAGAGATTGTTCCATAAGGAGTTGCTCTCATGATTCCTTCCTCAGCTCCTTCAGAGGTAAAGCAATCTGTGACAGAGAAAGTATACACTTTCAATGTTATAAGTCCATCAGAAAAATCTGCAGCAATGTGTGGTAAGGGTTGATAACTAGACTTATTGTGGTGATAATTTTGCAATATATACATATATTGAATCATTATGTTGTTCATCTGAAACTAATATAATGTTATATGTCAATCAAATCTCAATTAAAAAAAGAATTCATTAGATCTAAGGAGTAGGAGGAGCTGGCAGAAAACATGAACTTTCAGCTTTGAGGCACTATAACGAATATTCAGAATTCTCTAAAAATCTATGTTCTTAGCTGTTCATTGTCTGGTTCAAATGATATCCACCCCTGCTGCCTGCTCACAGAGGTTGATGGACCACTAATCGCTGATAATCCATCAAGGGTGGAAAATCCAAAATCTAGTACAGGCACCATGATTTTCATGTAATTGCTACATTTAGCTCCTTTCTCCCTATTTTTCCACAGCCTTCTTTAGACCTGGTTATTTTGTCTCTACATTCCAGTATCTCTCTACCGAATGTTTTTTCTCCTGCTGGGTCACTCTGGAAATATTGTAATAGGTGTTATAACAGCTTTTTTTTCCATGGCATTTCACCAAAACAACAAGACATATAGTCACTGAGAACAAGGCACAATAAACCTAACTGGAATAGCGTTGGCTGACCATTGGTCTGACTCATCCCCCCTTACTAGGTCATCAGAAAGTCAAAACTATTGAATTTAACACAAACAAGATAATAAGTGGCAGAGCATGTTTAAGGACAACTGTATTATGTTCTTAGAATTCATGTTACAAGGCCAATGACACAATTATGCAGCCTCAAAAAGAGAAGACAAAATCCAAGGTATATAGCATCTGAAGCATACCACTTGTGCTGTCCAGTTCAGCACAAGTGGTATCCTGGTTGTCTAATGCAGTGGCTTTCAAGATGGATGGTACCAAACCTTTTACATCTCCTTTCCTCACTCATAGCCTGCAATCAAAACCTGTCTGTTCTGTGTTCTGCTTAATCAAGAAATTGTTCTGAGTTGCTTATTCTGAAAAATGCTAAGGCATTTTTATGTACAGGGTATTCACAGGTTAATTTATTCTGCATCCCAGGCAACACAGGTGTATTTTAACAAAAGCTTTCTAAAATCTATGCCTTAATTCAAAGGCATGTATTTAATAGTGAGAATTTTCAAACAATTAGAGCAGAGAGCCTCACATCACATCATGTCTTCAAGGCTTCTTCTACCCTCACTGTCCAAAATTTCTAGATTATTCAAAAGCTAATAAGTTCACCAAAAGAAGTTACTTTAGGTCAGATGGGTAGTCATATCATTTTTCCTCTGGGTATTTTTCTGTTAACTTCAAGGTGGACAAATTTAATGTAAATCATTGAGTATTTATTGAGCATCTTCTTCATGCCAAGCTAGTGCTACAAAAATGGATGAGGGTCAGCTTCTGCCCACAGAGATTAGTGTTTTGAACTAATCACTCACCCATTCTTCTTCTATACCTGTCTTTCAAAAGTTAGCATATTGTTTGGGTTTTCTATTAAAAATTAAAGAACATACAACATCACCACCATCAATTTACTTTAGGCTCCTTTATTTTAATCAAATTAATAAATTTACCCAAATTTTCTGTGAGAAATTTAATTCCAAGGGGTCTGTGTGGCAAAGGCACAACTGACTACGTATATGGGTCTATAGCATCTCTGCCCAGAGCAGTTCCCAAATGCCAGTTTCTACACTACCCAAACTAGATAAGTAGCAATTGCTCGTCAACTATCACAGGGTATCGTTTTCATCCTGCTGACTTTCATTTCCTTTTAATAGTATCCAAAATTCCTGTGGGCCAGTCTGCATTGCTTGTAGTTCAAGAACAAGCAATCCTACAGTGACAATGAAGACATTTTACATTCTTCGTTACCTGAATCAATGAGTCTATGAAGGTCCTTAACTAAGTGCTCTCTCAATACTCTTTTTTTCAGTATCATTTATTTTCTTTTCTTTAACCCACTGCTTACCTGTGCCTTTCATTCTTGACCAAACATCATCCTGCTGTCTTATGTGGACCTCAAGTCTGCTTTCCACTCACCCTGCCACAAGTCTCTGAAGCCAGGCCTGGGACCGCGGAGCGTCTCCTAGGGGCCCCCTCGCAACTTGCCACAGTTCTCGGACCAGCCAGGGAAACTGGAAGCAGTTGTGCTAGATAAAGTTGACCCCTGAACAACACAGTTTTCAGCTGTATGAATCCACTTATACACGAATTTTTATCAATAAATACAGTCTGCCTTTCCTACCCCCAGGTTCTGCATCGCAGATTCAAGCAACCAGGGATAGGAAAAGTATTTCTGTATTCCCAACCACAATTTCCAACTGCCGATTCCCAACCTCAGATGAAAATATTGTTTTCCATCTGCAGTTTGTTGAGTTCACAGTTCGTTGCCAAGGGCCAACTGTAGTTAAGTTTTGGAGGAGTCAAAAGTTAGAGTTAAAAGTTAGAAATGTATTTTCCATTGCATAAGGGTCGGCGTTCCTAACCCTCCAACAAGGTTGTTCAAGGGGCAGCTGTATTCATTCACAAAACAATGTTCACTGTTTCAGACTTGAGCAACCATTATTTAGCATCGATGTTAACATTTACTCCTAGCAACTTAGAACTTTTTAGAAAATAAAATCTGATAGACACAAGACAACAGAAATGAAAACAGAAATACAAAGATAAACATTTTTACATTACAGAAATAACAAAGGCTGGGAGGGAGCCAACTTTGCTATAGCAGAGCAGTAGCACTCAAAGAAAAGCATCCACTGAGTTCTAAGTGAACAGCCACCACAGGCCACTGACTGGCGTGAGTTGTTTATATTAGCCATTTCCTGCCTGCCACTCTGCTTTAGGTTTGTCATATAAAGTAACCTACGAAGTAAATAAAGTATAATAAAAGCTATCTCAACCAGCATTCCAAAAAATTCCAGAAGATATTATGCCACTAGTATACCAACCCAGCAACTTCCCATTCCATCCATAAAAGAGATTTTGAAAAGAAGAGCATAGCGTGGCCAGTTGTTTATGCTAATGCCATAGCATGTTTCCAGGAAAAAAAGAATCAGACACAATACCAAACTTTTCAAGCTATGGCAATGTCATTAGTTTAATATTCCCAAAAAAATGTTCAGGAAGAAATTATTAAATGACTCGTTTTATTATTTAAAAAAAAAACAAACATGTATTAAGTTTCTAAGTGCACCCAACACCGAGCTCATGTTATCACATGTAAATTGCACAGCCCAGTGACTTCCAGGAGCTTAGAAGAATCAGCAATCAACACATTGCACAGAGAGCTCAAGATGGACACATTAGTTCACTACAGAAATATCTACTTAGTAAGGCAAATCAATGCTCAGGTGTTTTAGAGATGGAGAAAAGGTAGATTATTGCAGTTGAGATGGAGAATAATAACCTCGGAAATTTTTTGAGAAAAAGAAAACAGAAAAAGGCAGCAAAAGTAGTTTCCTCTGTACTTTCTATGAGAAGTAAAAAGGAAAGTGAAAAGGGGATGTGAGCACTTTCCTGACCAAAAGACAAATGTTTTACTGAGAAAGTGGGATTTAAAAAGGTGTAAAAATGGCGTGGGCATGGCATTTGGTTAGGCTGCGTATAGAAAGATGTTTCAGGTGTGTTCATTTAAAAGTCAAGTACTTACTCATTCAAAGCTCCTGGGTATATTGAAGAATACAGAGGTGAACCAGAATAATGGTTTGAGGGCATACAAATGAAAATACAGTCTCTAGTATCCCTGTATACACATCACTAAGTCACCCCTCTAATCTATATTCATTCATTGAATAAATATTATTTCAGTTCCTACTCTGTGCATGGCATGTACTGAGTATTATGGAAGATAAAAAAAATGAACACGATAAGAACCTGCTCTCAGGTAGCTTACAAGGAGCAGTAATAATGGTAATATTAATTATAATAAATATACAGTAGACAGAACTAGTGCCTTAAGGAGGTAAAATCAGGCTTTATGAGAGTTCAAAGGATTCTCATACTTAGCCAATTCAAATCCCATCTTCTCTGAAAATTATGGCTATCTCCTTTGAATTTATTCTGCATTTTTTTCATTTGCACTTATCTTTTACTGCCTTGTATTAGTAGGTAGGGAAGTTCGTGTGTGTATGTCTTACCTCCCCAAGTAGACTATAAGGTTTATGACTACTTCATACTTCTCAGCAATTCCTCACCACTGCCAAAATACTCAGCACAGTGCAGCATACATAGTAAGTTGTCAACAACAAATACTTGTTGAAAGGGATAGAGTTTCTTAAATTTATAATAGACCCTGGTGCCTGCCTCCTGCTAGATTTTGACTTCCTTAAGGGCAGGAACTGTGTTTTATGGGTCCTCGTAATCCCCCTATGACCAGACAGGTATATAGTTGGCATTCAATAAACGTGTGCTGCATGAATCATTGTTTAATGGGAAACTTTCTAAAGGTATCATAATGATACCTTTTGTAGGTATAGGGATTCGCAGTTTACAAATTGCTCCAAAATGCATGATTTTCTTTAATCTTCTCAACAAATTGTGGAGTCGCCACTGAGATGACCATTGCACCAACAATGGAACAATATTCACAGAAGTTCATACATACATCAAGCAGCTAAGAGGCAAAGCTGGAACCCGCGGGTGTGTCAGGTTCTTCCACTTTACCACAGAAATCATCAAATCTCATGGTAGAGTGACTTGGTTTGGCCTTTGGCGCTAAGTCATAGTTTAATATCATGGCACAATAATACTCAGGTGACATGTAAAGTCCCTTTCTTCTTCAACATCGTACCATAGACATGGTGACCTCAGACTAGTGATCAAGTTCACTTGGCTGCAACAAGTGGCTGGTGTGGGTTTGGATTACAGACTAGGTGAAATGAGCTACCTCAATGAAAGATCTATTCACGTGAATCATATGAGGAAAGATAATCTTAGCCAAGTCTGATGGGTCAAACGCTGAGTTTTGTGACCTGGGTTAACAGATAGGAAGTCTAGGTCCAGAATGGAATTCATGCCAAGATTGGCCTCAGTGGAACTTTGGAAAGGTCAACGAACTTTTAAGACATCCATACCAATGGGCTCTCTAGGCCTTTAAAAACCACCAGTGAGTCCTCAGATTCATCAGGTATGACAAATGAACTCTGGAGTTTTCAGCCAAACTCAAAACTGAGACATGCTAACCCTTCTTCAACCATCAATAGACATAAGCTGCTTTTTAATGCGTTCCTTGTACTCGTCTTGTCTCCTGTCAGCAGCCAGAAGTTGGGTTATTTTTTTTTATCAGGAATAAGATTCAAAGAGTCTGCCCTGCAGCAATCCCATACTGCACTTCTTTGTTAGAATCCTAATGACGAATTCTAAATACATAAGAGACAGTCTCCAGCTGTAAAAGTGAAGAGCTTCCGGGGGCCTGTTGAGTTCCCTGACCCCAGACCTATTTTTATATTTTGATCTTGGGGACCGTGCCTCATGACTTTCAGAACCCTGAAGTTATCCCTGGGGTTACAGAGCACTGCTTAACCAGTCATAGCAAGACTTAAAACAGGGCAGCTAGGATCAAAGTGGCCAACAAACTAGTGCATTAGCCACCAGACCAGCCCCCAAGAGAACCACATTAAGCTGCATTGTGCAAGTGGTTAAATTCTCCTCATGAAAAACCTTAACACTCGACTCTTAGTTATACACATCTGAATAACCATTTTAACAGCTATCCACATTTTGATATAAAATGTAAGAATGGCATTTTAATGTTCTGATTCAAGCACAGAAAAAACACACAATTTGATTTTTTTTTTTTTTTTTACTTAAAGCTGCCTAAAGCAGCAAAGTTCAGTGTTGCTTGCTCTACGTTTTTCTCGAATGATATTAAGTGACCTTTTCCCTATTCAAACAGGGAGCATGGGTGAGAGAATGTTTTAAAGAGAGAGAGGGAGAGATGGAGAGAGAGAGAGAGAGAGAGAGAGAGAGAGAGAGAGAGAGAGAGAGAGAGAGAGAGAGAGAGAAACCCCCAAAGAGTTTGGATTAAGAACAACAGCACAGAGAGTTTCCGTCAATGAACTGACACTTCATTTCTCTTTCCATTGTCTGCTTAGCCATAGAGCAGGAGACTAGCAACTGGGATGATCACATGAAGGCGGGAAAAAACACAACTGTCAGGCTCCAAGGACAAAGCCTACTTTTAACAATACCATTCCTTAAATCCAGACATTAGAGCCAAAGGAATGAGAAAAAAGCAACTCACTCATGGATAGCTTACTGAGGATACTGCAGAAGATTATGCTAATCTTCACTTCATTGTCCTCTGCAAAATGTTTTCATATCAAGCCTTTTATCTGGGGAAGAAGAGATGCCCAACCTCTCAACTCAGTAACAGCCAGCACTTTCTGTGTGGTTTCTGCGTAATTAACACCAGCACTAGACCTTTTCATTTGTGCTACTCAAGCTTAGGGCCTTTTGAGGGTGTCCACAGGGGAGCAGCCCTCACCCTTTGCCTGTGGCCTGCGAGCCACAGCTTATGCTTAGATCTGCGTGCCATCTGTTAATGGCAGAGGGAGTAAAACTTGAGCTAACTTTTTCTTGACTGCCAGAGAATGCAAGAGATCAAATCCACCAGCACGAGATGAGCAAATTATTACTAAAAGAAAAAAAAATCTAACCTAGCAATTCAGACCAATTGCCTCATTTTCCATATCAGAATTTTGCCTCATAAAAAGTAGCTTTCATTCAGGACTTAAATGGCATGAAAGCACCAGCTTAGGTGGTAACTTGAATGGACCAAAGGGATATTGTTTTTTTTGAAGGATTGAGCTTCAGCATCCACTTCACTTTATTTTAGAACTGTGCCAGAGATGAGCCACATGCCAGCTCCTGGCTGCCCAGAGGCTACAGCCAGCCCCCACAGGAACACAAGATTTAAGGCTGAATTTTTCTCTCTAATCACTTTCCCTGGCTTTTGTTGGCTCAGGTTAAACTCATATGAATATTATAAAAGCCAATCTTCATAATGATGAAAGGCATATATGAAAGTGTCAAAGAGAGGCTGTAGCACATAATGCTTTTGTTTGTTGTGATTGTGTGAGAATTTAGTCATTAAGAGTTTCCCAACAACATTTAAAAGGAAAGATTAATTATATATAAAAAGACATTTTCCTTCAGATGGATTCTACTAGACTAGAGGCGAAGAACTATTGCCATATTTTTCACCTCTTCTCTGAAAAACCAATTAAATTTACTAGACAATTCAATTCTATCCAAAATATGGGGGGTTTTTTCCTGCTTCAAACTAACTAAAATCTTAGAGATGCAAAAAAAGGCAGGTCAGTTCAAATCCTTCATTGATATAAGAAGGTTATATGAAATTATAGGTTCCCTAAATGGGGCCATGAAAATCTCCAAAAATCCTCCCCAAAAGATTACTATCCCTGACATTATTTGCAATTCTCTTTTAGCCTAACAGAAATCAAATTGATTGGTAAAGGATTTCAAATCTTTCAAAATGTGGGTACCATAGAGAAAATAAAAAAGAGTCTTGGTTGATGAAAATTTAGGAACACCAAACCAGAGATTCTTTAATACTTCTTGCAGCTTTGTGATTCTTGATATGAGTGTCCTGGCCTAGAAGAGGTGGTATCGTTGGCAAGAAGCTCCAGAGTTGGTACTCCATACATGTTGTATACACTTTTCGATAATGATATGTTCTCAAGGGACTTTTGTTAAATGTATCCAAACAAATGAGCTAGCAGGGCTCCAATAAATTTGGAAAGAAGTAGTATGAAACAGCACTGTTTGCCTCCAAAATGTACTACCCATTTGAAAGAGCTAAAAAATACACTCTCTCTGAGTTGGTCCTGCTCCACTGACAGAGGCTGCTCGAAGCCAGCAGGAATGCACTGTGATGGCGCCAGGTAAACGGTGTGCCCCTGGCTGCAGTGATGACCCATGCCAGACGACTGGCTCTTCAGCCGTTTCAACAGTCTCTGATGTGGATGTACAGGTTACAACAAATGTTCTGTCTTTTAAAAATGAGACTTTCCTGCTTTCTGCTTATTACTACCTATAACTAGCAAGGTTTACTACACAGTACTAAACAATTATCTTGTGGACTCCTATTAAAAGTATTTAGCGGAAAACTAAATACAAGGAGTTAAAGAGAAAGGCTATGAGAAATATCCTAAGTTTTCTCTCCTCAAAATGCTGAAGATTTTGGTAGATTTTATTTTGGATAATCAGAGATTTACAAATTCAACATGTAATTATCTTATATAGTTCTTCGTAATTACATTAGACACAAATATTATAATTTTTTACAAACTCTCAACCCTAGGAAAATCTCAAAGATTTTCTCTTGAGATTTGGGTGAAAGATGAAATGATGACAAAGGATGAAATAAAAGCCCTTTAATGTATTGTTTGTTTTCTTGAAATACATATCAGCCCTTGTACAGTATCTAACCTTATAACTTACCAGGGCTCTGAAGAGTAAAAAAGATAAAAATGGCATTGCCTGACAACCTAAATTTGCTAAAGTAAGCATGTAAGTCTTCTCAGTTTAAGACAGAGGAGCCTCTAAAGTTAGGATACCTTTTAACAGCTAAAGCAGCTAAATGTAAAAGGCCACCTGCTTCAGCCAACAACCACACGATTTAGTGGAATTAAACTATTCCTGTGCAGTTCAACCTTGGAAAAAGTGCATAGCTGTGAAAACACCATTTACTGACTACCGAGAGTTTGACTTAATATAAGCTGTTTAGACCACATGAAATCTGCAATGCACTGTTAGATCTTTACAAATTTCATGAAATCTTTTTCGGATATCCAAAAAATCCTGAACTGCTTGAATCTTTTGTATCCTAGCACTGGGGACTGACCCATAATCTCTTTCCCAGCCAGGATACCAAGTCTGGACCCAACCTTGTCACTGATTCCGGCAGCTGCTTCAATTCACCAGAGGGGATGGCAGCAATCCTACTTCTAAAAGAACACCACAAGGGCTTACGTTCGTGAGGCCTTGAAGAGAGCCTGAAAGGAAGGTCAAAGGTGAAGAAAAGATAAAGTGCCAAACAAGGAGATCAGTAACGTAGGGTCTTCTTGATGAAATCCTAATGTCTGATTCTTCAGGGTGCAAACATCATAATTGCATTTCCAGAATAGCCCCGGTTTCGTTGGCGTTTGTGCGTGCATGTGTTCCTTGTTTATGGGTTTGTGTTGGTGTTTGCGTGTGAGTGTGTATGTGTGCACAATATGGATTTTGTTTTGTTTTGTTTTTAGGTCGGATCACTGTGCATCTAAAAGCCTTATTCAGTTGTCCTTGTCCAGAGTACTTTGTCTTACACAGGCCGCATTACTCTTGTAAACAGAGGCTGCATCAAAGTGAGAGCAGGGAGAGTCACATCAGTGGATTAAGGCCTTCTGCATGATAAAGTAGCTACCTAGGGGGGGATAAACTTAATATGTGAAAGAATGTTATTGAGAGGAAAAAGTACCAAAACTCTGTCATTCTCTTCGTAATATCCTAATCTAATGCCTGACACTGGGGCCTTAGGCCAGGGTTAGTGTTAATCAATGAAATACCCATCTGTGTTCCCTGTCCTTACCGCTATTTAAAAGTAGCCTAAACTCAATTATTGTCCCTTAGAGACCAAGATCGGATATTAAGTTGATTGAAAGGAACCGTGTTCCACACAGAAATCCCAGCGTTAAAATGCAGAGATGGCAACATCGCAAACAAAATTTCAGCTAAACAGAGATTAAATGCTAATTCTTAGAACATGAAAAACTTGCCTAGATTGCAGCTTGATAAAAATCCGTATTTGAAAATAGCTAAATTCTGGTAAACCCAGTCCAGAGTAAGTTATGCTTTAAAGATAAAATAGATTGTTTACGTCTCCTGTAATATGTATAACAGAATAAATACACAAGGATGATATCAAGTGCAAACATGGATTCAGATCTTAGGCCAAAAAAGAATAAGAGATCAACATTCTCAAATTCATGATAATTGCTAGAATCATGATAACTTTGGAAAAGACATATAATTTATTCCTTGAATAACTAAAAGGTATTATCCAACCCGCCTTATTCATGATTAAATTAAAAGGCATTTTTAAAAAGGGACAGAGGCAAGGAGGAGAGGGCAAGAAAGAGGCACAATTCTCCTGCTCAAGGATGCCCATAATTGCCTTATTAATACTTGAGTATAAAATGACAGCTTTCCCCAGTTTTATTCTTTTCTACTTTATTTTATGCCTACGTTTAATGGCAGATTGCTTTAAACAGAGCAAATTCTTTAAAACCAGGTCTTGTGCCATGGATATACAATAGGTATTGAATATCTCTTTGAGAAATTTTGAAATAGACAGAAAAACAGCTCTTTTAATATATGAGACAGTTAATCTAAAGATGAGTAAAATGTGCTTATATTATACTTCTTGAGTCTATATAGATTTATATAATGCCATTTCATACTAGAAAATAATTATAATAGAATTCTAATTCAGAAGCTTACCTGATAACTACTGGTACAAAAGAATCTTCATTCTTTGTTAGAATACTAGCCCTACTAATTAATACCAACTACTGATACTAATTAAAACAGGCATTATTATAGCTTGACAATAGACTAACATTTCAATAGAACAGAATAGATGGCTCAGAAATAAATTGTATGAGGACGTAGTAGATGATGGAGGAGAAGTAACAAGTCAGTAGAGGAGAGGAACACTCACTCTATAAATAGTGCTATTACCCATTGAGAAAAGAAGCCAGTTTAGTCATCATCTTGTACCATGTACCCAAATAAACTCCAAGTGAATAAAAAAAGTTCGGTTGTTTTTAAAAATTAATCTATCAAAAATTAGAAGAAATAGTATCAAATATCAAAGGTTTTAGAGAGAGAACACTCTAAGCTTAAAAAATAAAAAATTACAAAGTAAAAGCTGTTTGGTTTAACTGCATATAAATTTTAAATCATTCAAAAGAATGATTTAAATTAAAATTGGAAAGTAAACAGCAAACTGGGGAAATACAAATAGCAAATATTATATATGAAAGGCCTAATATCTTACTCATTGATATGAAAGGACTATAAACTCCTGTAGAACACAAAAGAGTGAGATATTTTTCAGTTCTCTAATTGTAACTTAGAATTCTCTTTGGTCAAGGCGCGAGCTCATCTAATTGAATATTAACACCATGGGCAAATATAGAATAAGTTTTAGATGCCCTGCTTGTGCCTGATCTCATTGACTGCCTCTCAAACGATAACTGTTAGGTTGGATGTCAAAGAGTCTGTGCATCTGTTTTCAACAGCTCAAAACCATTTATCCTTGGCTATCCATTTTTTTGCTTTTAATGTTAACAAGTATCTGACTCCTGCAGCAACCAGCAGCTGGCCAACAGGTTAACTTGTTGCACTTTTTATAGGGAGATGAAGTAACTTAGAAGAAAGAGAGTTCGAACTACACTTGGAAATTTCACCTAACAGCTTTGCCTGTAAAGTTTTAGGAAGTTCAGCCAAGTCTCCTCAATCCCCTGTTTCAAATAAAATGTCTCATTGATATCCACTCAAGCGGTCAGGCACTCAGAAAACCAAGAGAGTAAACAGAAGACACGTTCCAACATGCTGATATTAATATACAAAATTATAACTTTGACCATCTTACTATAATTTCAGAGAACAGTGCATAATAGTGTGATCCTGTTTACATATAACAAATAGGAAAATGGCCTTTGTAAATGACAGTTATTCAAACACAGCCAACATGAGGGCACAGTACCATGTGTCAGCATCAGAGAGGGAAACGGTTCCAAAGTCAAGAGCATCTGAAATAGCCTCCAAATGTCAGACTGAAAAAAATGAAAGAAGAAGATTGTTATCTTTCAGGGACTGAAGTGGGAACTGAAGTGCTCTCCCTCAATTAGGCAAAGTATGGTGCAGCTGATTAACCTGAATGTCTCCTTGGTAACCAAGAATTACACTGTAAATGAAATATGTCCGATGATAGGTACCTTTAATCAGACAAGAGCCACATGAGCATTTTGAGCAAGAGAGACATAAATCTTGGGTTTCTAGCACTTTAATCATTCATGAAATAACAGCCTTTTTTGACAAGAGGCAAGCATGACCATTAGTTATTAAATAAGCAGTAACAGAATATGTGCTTTAGTGTAACCATGAAACAGCCAAGCCTCAACTCCAGGCTTGATAGTTATAAAACAGTGCCTATTGAATATAGCTATTATAATTTTGACTGACATATATAAAGCAGGATTATTAAAATGCGTTGTAATTTTTCATGGGGTCTATGTTTTAAAATACTGAGTTGTAAGAAAAAAAAAAAAAAGTATTGCTTTTCTTCATTAAACCCTCCACACGGAAAAATATCCTCAATAGTATTTGTTGCATTGACATTCTTTCTCTGTATATTATCCATCCCTCAAAGCAGTTCCAAACAACAGATAAAGTATAAATCATGCAGTGTGTGTATATATATGTGTGTGCGGTAATTTTCCCCTTATAATAGAACCAGTATCACAGATTTTTTAAAAAATTAAATATTAGGCTCTATTCCTTTCTCATATTTCTGTTCAATTCTTCAAGTCTCTCTTGGCCTTCCTTGGTGCTAGGAGCACTAATAAACATTTGAAAACTAAATGAAGCTTTTCAAGTGCTCAAAACTGCCTTCAGGACATGCTTGTGACCATCATCTTGAACTCGAGTCTAAAGAGTAAAGTCCTAAGGCCATATTTAGAGCTTTAAAGACACATTTTAAAATTGATGGTGAGTCTTTTAAAACCTGTGATCAGGTGAGGAGGGAAAGGTCAGCCATTCATCCTTCTTTGTGTCTATGACTTTGCCAAGGGACATTCCTTCCAGAGACCTCACAACCTTTGGTTCTGTTAAAGAAAGAGATGAACTGACAGGCAGACAGACAAACATATACCCAATTCCCTTCTCTCTTTAGGATATTTCTATTATCCTTTTAACCCCTAATCATATATTACCCTAAGAAGTGTTTCTCAAAGTGTGTTCTGGAGAATTCTCTGTGAGACATTTATAAGATATAGCTTCATCAAAATGAAATCCTGGGTTAAACAAAGATTAATATGTTTCTTTAGTAAGGACTTCCTTTTGTGCTAATACTCCTCAGCCTCTTGCCAGACATTGAGTATCCAGAAGGAATAACTAACCATGGTCCAGGTCATCAGGGAGGAAGATTTCAGACAGCTCTCTCATGTGTAGGTTAAAATCTAATCCTGCATTTATCTGGCAATTTGTTCTCCAGCATCTTTGGATATCCTTTGCACAACAGATGTGGGATATGGTGGGTACTGATATCCCCGATTATCTCCACAACTTTATTTGTGTTTAGTATCACCTTTTCCACAGTTCAGGCTTTTTTTAAAAAAAAAAAAAAAAAGACAAGTCCTCTTCTCACCGTAAAAGCCAGTTGTTGTCAAACCTTCACAATCTTTGTCTCACTTCCATGTTTATGCCCTCGTCCTAGTTTACACTTTTAGTTCTTCTCATCTAGACCAATATCACTGCTTAATCAGTCCCCGTGTCTCAAGGCCTCCACCTCCCCTAAGTACAGACACACACACTTCTACTCTTATATACAACAGCTAAGATATCCTACACGCCACTCCCAGAGTTTTCTTAGTCTCTTACTTTGATGTGCAGACCTCAAAGATCTGACTCCAAAAACCAGTGTTTCCAATCGTATCTCACGACAGCAGTCCTCCCCTCCCCTCCTCTGGCTTTTACTCCCTAAGTTTCAGCAACATCAATCTACCTAAGAACCACAAACTTGCCAGGAAAGCCTTTGCTCCAGGTATGCCAAGTGGAATATCCATTTTTCCAGCTTAAATCCCAAAACTTGCATGAAGTCTCTCCTGACCCTAACATTCAGAGTTACCTTCTTTTCCTGTGCTCCTATAGCACTTTCCTTGTATTTCTAGCCTAGCACTTATCACAGTCTACCCCGTATTCAAAGCTTTTTACGTATTTGTCAGTCTCACCTCCTACCTGGTGAGATGCTGAAAAACAAAGATCATATCTTTTTATATCACCATAGCATCTGGTACCAGACACATAGTAGGCACTCATTACATGTTTGTTGAACTAACTGGAAACAAATGAGATTAGAAAGACCTTGGTTCCAAATGGGATTTATAATAGGGTTGCAAGCAGGCACCATTAGCATGAAAACAACTTCTCCAAGGCTGACCAGAGATGCCACCCGGACATATGCTGATAGATTCAAGTGCTATAGAGGGAGTAGTTAGAAAATTCAGGTGCACTTAAATAAATAACACCACTCTTTAAAAACTAATGTGCCTTTTCAGTTGGAATAGATTTCTTTAGTGCCCATGTATCTTCAGAAAACATTGGGGGAAAGAAATAGAAGCAATGTATCAAGAGCCAATTGAAACCAACCAATAATTAGATTTCAACTGCTTACACATGCAACGATGTATTGCATATAGGGTCATTGTTTCTTTCTTCTTTAATCACCTACGAATTGAAATAGCCTGTGTGATCCTCTTATGAAAGATTTTACACATACGTTGTGGCAGTGATAGCTAATTTTTCCCAATATCCACTCTCCCTCTCTTTTCCTTAATAAAAATCCCCTTTGTAGTTTTAGCTAGCCCCTTCTAGGTACAATCTTTTCAAGCATTCCATTAAAGAAGATGTGGCCTTAAAGTTAATTATGGCCAATAAGATTTAAGCAAAGTAGTTTGTGCAACTTCTAGGTCATGCCCTTACAAGGAAACAGCTTACCCTCCACGTCCTCTATCCCACTCCCTGTGGGGAAAGCCCCTGGTACGATGCTGGTGAGGCTGCCTTGGGAATGAGGCCAACACCCTAAAGGGGAGGGGCATATTATCATAGAAAGAACCTGGGTGTTTACTGCCTCATGGAATAGAGCTATCTTAACCCTCTGAACAGCCACCAGCTCAAACTTTCACATGAGAGAAATGACTTTGCATTTTGTTTAACATTCATTATTTCAGTTTCTGATAAAGTAGCCTAACTCACATCTGACCTCACAAACACCCATACATATGTCCATGGCACATGATCTCTGAAAGTGATATTCTTACCAGAAGGGGTACAGCATGAACAACACATGAGTGTGGGGCTATTTACCGGATTAGTCAGTTGTCCCCAAAGGAGAGAACAAAGCCCAAGAGAAAGGAGAGTTGCACAGGTGTATTTTGATGCTAGAGAGGAATCTAGAAAAAAAACAGGAGGATGGGCTCTTAGTGCAGGGCACTCTATATGGCTGTAGGAAAAAACATATGGACGGAAAAGAAAGAAGCAGCGAGAATGTAAAAGTTGGAAGCAAGTTGACCCACTCCAGAGTTTTATCAGATGATCATGAAATTGTTCACTACACTGAGAACTCCTTGAAGGAAGCGATTATATTTTTTTCTAATCTTCCCATACATCATAGGCAAACAATAAATGTTGTTTAACTAGTAGAAAAAACAAATGAATAACCGACTGATAGTGGCAGATCAATTTTCTAGTTCAATACTTAATTTTCGATTAATCACTCATTCATCACAATTATCTCAACAGGAGCTTTAAAAAAAAAAAACCTATAAGATAGTTTTGAATGTGCTGCACACCTGGGTGGCAATGAAATCCTCAAGTGTCTACCTGACAGAGCGATAGCAGGAAGCAACAGGGAGCAGCCAGAAAGGTAGCAGATGCCAAAATTAGGAGGCAGTTTACACTCCTCCAGACGAAGAACTGTAAAAGGAGTGATGGATTCAGCACAAAGAAATCTTTAACTAGGTTTTGCTCGGCATGGCATCAAGTAAGTAGCATCAACTGCATTCAGTGGAGTAAAAAAAGTATCTGTATGCTGAGATGTCAGCTTATAAAAGTGTCAGTCTCTAAAATAAATCAAGTAGCAAATGGAAAACATATAAATAACTATACTTGATGTCAGCGACACAAAGCAAGAAAACAGCCATCTTAAAAGAATTTTCCTTGTTAACCACACAGTAAGTTGGGCTTAGCTATAAGGTTTTCTAGATTAGCAAATAAAGTTTTCCAGTTTTATATAAAATAGGTTGTGGTTGCAGGGTCTGGTGGAGAGGGCATTGATCGGAAAAGCCAAAATCCAGCCTTTTGCCTTAATTCTGTTAATATAACACAACCTATGTCTCTCAATAATTTTTACCTAATTTTCTTCATAAAATGGAGATGGAGAAGTGAGTTCTTTCCTTTTCTGTGTTGCATCTCATCTGCTCACACAGTTTAAGACCCTGAAAATGACACTACAATCATAAGCTCAGATTCTGGGGGTAAGATCAAACTGTTGTCTAGAGAATAAAGGACATGACTTTAAGGAGACTAGGAAGGTTCCACCACCTCACTAGTACACCTAACCGTCTGCTCAATAGTGCTAAAAGGTCCTTCAACATGAGTCTTACATTCTATCACATAAAATGCAAATGTCCCTGAAGGAGACACTGCACACACCTGAGGAGCATATGAGACCATTAGCTTTAGGGTCAAGAGATGGGGTTCAAATCCTAGAGTTACCCTTTACTAAGTGTGTGACTTCAATTAAATCCTAGTTTTCCTCATTTGTAAAATGTGGGAAGGGGGGTTAGATCTGGAATATCTATAGGTCAACTGAGAGAAATAAGGGATAGATACAGTTACCTATTGCACAGATAAGAAAATGGTTTTTTCTAAGCATAAGTAGGGACAGAGCCTTGGCAATCAAATAGAAATCCTGCTTGTCTACAGATGGGTAAGAGGAAGAATAATCTTATAATAATTGCGGAATCAGAAGAGCTTAGTTCATTTCCTTATCTATGCTCCCAACTCTGAAATCTTGCTCTTCGGGTCCTTTGTAGTCAATGGAAAGACTTATTCAAACTTCAAGGGAATCTTGATATTGAACCTCACCTATATCCACTTGATTACTTTAGCTTTGAGTTACTTCCAAAAACTGTGTGGCATCATATTTGAAAGAGTGAAAATAGGGGTCCAAGAATTAAGAATGTTTATCTTCCATCTCCACTGCCTTACTCTCCCCAAAGAATCATATTTGCTACAAATTCTCTAAGTACCTACATCACATAAGATTCACTGAAATGACCACTTTATGATATTAATTCATGAGAATATTTTCTACTCAAGTGATTTAAATCCTGAATTTTCAGCTGCATTTGAAAGAAGCACTTGGGATTAAATTAGTTATATGGCAATTTCTGAAAGACATACCCATATTTATATCCTCCTTACTTAAAAATATACACTTCTATAAAATTATCACCTCCAGTGATCTGATCTTATTCTGTCAAATGGCTCTTATTATAGAATGTTCCCTTCAGAATCCTTTAATTATGACCCAGTTCTCTTTCTTAGGCCTTCTTCTAAACTAATAATCCAAACAATTATAATTAGAAAATTTTCTAGGCTGAATATTCAAGATAGTTACAAGGTCATCTACTGCAAATAAAGCAATTATTTAATGGTGAATAATTTGACTGGCTCAGGCCAACAGATTCTTCAGTAACATTCCTAAATTATTGTCTTCTTTCCTAAACATGTATTTTCTTTCATGCAAATGTTCTACTAGTACTACCTCTGTCTTGCTATAACTGAGCAATTCTCTCTAGGCAACAAGAAATCAATGCATTATGCATGTTGTATTGCTCTAATAAATAAAAGGATTAGCTTGTTTACAGTTACCAGTGTGGTCTGTTAATTTAGCATTTCATCTGGTTATTTGACTGCAGAGGCTAAAAGGGAGTCTGCTTTCATTTTTCTTTTTCTAGAAACATAAAAGGGACAGACTAATTTCTCAACTATCCAACTTTAGTAATTGAAATGAAAAATATGAATGTAGGTCTTTGCTTTTTCTTCTCAGTCCATTCAGCATCATTGATGTTTTTTTTTTTTTTCATGGATGAACATCATCTTGGTTAGTTACATGATTATTTATTATTATGACTCTCACAACTTGCAGACAAATACTTTCCTTAGTGAAAAAAAAAAAAAGAAAAGAAAAGAAAAATCAAGGTAAAATTATAATTTCAGAAACAAAGTCTTGATCATAATATTCACAACCTTAAACTTGGAAAGAAAGAGCTCCTTTTTTTCTGAGCCTTCTAGAATGCGGAGGCTGCTTAAGATATCTTTAAAATATGCTTCATGAAATTTGATAATATTATGATGTTCATTCCTAAAACCTCCAGAAAATTTCCTGTTGCAGTCTAATTCAAATATAAACTTTACTCTATATAATAAATTTTTCAAACATGTTATTACTCCTTTAATTTTTTTCATCTGTTGTTTACTTTTTCCACTCCTTCAAAAAGCTTTTGTGTACTTTCTTATGACACTACATCTACAATCACCTTCTTTTCTTTATATAATGCTTTAACTCTTCTCCCATAAGATCTTTCCAGAACTACTAGAATACACCCAACGCGTAACCAAAGAACAAGTTGCCACCTGCAATAAGAAAGAATGACCTTTCAAATCCCTTTCAACCAAAGATCTGTAATTTCTTGGTTTCATTTATGTGCCTAGGCCTTGAACTAGGGCTAAAGCCAGTGGGACAGAACAAATTTGTTAAAATCAAAATCACCAGTAGAAAACTAAGGATAATGTCTAATGAGTCACTTATGACACAGAGAATTATTATCACATTGCCTTCATGTGTCATATGCCTGTAATATTTTCTGAATGAAAGGCAGGGCCCCCAAAAAGGCCAGCATTCATACTTCTTTGAACTGCTTTGCGTTTGGCATGAAACTTGCAAACCTCAGTTCCTAAAATATTTAAGGGAATGAAGAAGAATTTTCCACTCAAATGGCTAAGCTCATAATCATCTCTTTGTTCTGCTTCTGTAGATCTGCTTGCCACATAGGCCAAAGGGCAGGGTGACCTTGAGATCAACTGAAGACTCACCGTGCCCTTTGCTTGTTCTGTCTAGATAACAGATGTATTGTGGATAAGCCCTATAAAAATAGGTTACCTCTGAGCTCGGGGCTCAGATCTTCAGAGCGCTAGCTCTTCTGAGACTCCCTGGTTAATAAACCTGAGTTCTCCAACTCTCCGAGTGTGCTTGGTTTCTCATTAGTCTGATTTTTCTGCAACAGGAAAAGGAGAAAATAAATCGTACATCTTTTCTACAAGCTATCTCATACTTTGAGTTAAGTCAAGCTATCTGATACTTGTATCTCCTCCCTTAACCCAGTTTGGATAACCAGAAAAGGATAAGAAATGAACGCCTGTTCACATTTGACACAAGCCAACAGAGCTAATATTTATTGAATGTTCATTATATTGCAGACATAAGGTCAGGGCTTCAAAGGCATAACCTCATTTATCCTCAAGCAACCCTGGGAAGTGGCTACAGTTTTATCCTCATTTTACAAATGATAGAACAGAGACTTGGAGAAGTTAGGTGATTTGCTCCATGACAAACAGTAAAAGAAGTAGAGCCCCTAAATCGAGGCCTATCCACTCCAGAACCCAAGCTCTAGCCACACTTTAAAACTGAATGGCTCAAAATTTTGAAGCTAATATCCAAAGTATTTATTATGAGTCCAGTTGTTGGTCAATGTTAATCACACCTTTTCAGCTTAGGCCAGAACTCAGTATATAATCTATAAATTAGAGCATTATGAGGAAACCTTCCCTGCATAATTAACAAAGCAAATCGTCATAAACCCAGCTGCCACGAATAGTAGGCCATCATATAAATCCAACACCAAACACGATCCTCATGTTTTGCCAGCCATGTGACCCTGTACATATGGCAGCCTTGCTCCCTAGCAGGAGAAACATAGGGGGAAACAACTTGAATGATGAAAAACAGCAGGAATTTAAATACTTCCACTCAGACAGCAGGTAGCTTGTTACCTGAAATGCCCAGGATCCATCACTTGGCAAAGAGAGTACGAATACCAGACGTGATTTCAGAAACACAGCAGAAAATACCACTGTGTACAAAAATTAACAGTAGAGAGAGACATTTTGTTTCAGATCTGGTATATCTATAGTAACCATATACTCCTCCATCTTATGACTTCTTCATAATAATAAGCTCAAAATTTTTCTCAAAAAATTTGAACAGGTCCAGATCCCTTTCTCTCCTACCACTTCGGAGAGCTGAAACACAGCAGGGCCTAAGGGATTCTCAGCAAGCAACAGAGAATTGTCGATGTGTTGACATTATGTGGGGCTATAAAAAACTCCTGATTCAACTCACTAGCTTCCCAAGAAACTGAAGAAGGGCCTTCCTATGGGTGACAATTTGCCTGTTAACCAGGAAGTTTGATTAGTAAGAAACTTGATGACTTAGGGCTAAGTAACACCATAACTCAGCTATTTGTGTTCTCTCTCTCTCTCTCTCTCTCTCTCTCTCTCGCCCGCCCCTCTCTCTTTCTTCCTCTGCCTCTCTGCTTCTCTGCCTCTCTTTCTCTCTCTTTCTTTTACTCCCTCCCTCCCTCCCTTTTTGCCCTCCTGCAAGCAACAGTAAACCAATCAATAAAATTATCTTATTTCTACAGAGAACTTTGACAGGATTATTACCAACAACTAAAAGCTCAGAAAATACTGTAAATTCAGTTTCCACTTTGAATGTTTTTGCATATCATTCATTTGTAGCTTATTCACTTGAACAAAGGCTAGTTGAGGACTATGAGTTCAGGTAATCTGATCTCCATTAGAGTTACCAAAAGCATTAAAGAGCTATAAATCATCAGAGCAAAAGAAGTGTCTCCTGACAACCATCTCCCTCACTGTAGAGATAAATGTGGCCCTGCCTTGTGATAGATGTTGAGGGATATTGTCGGTTGTGTCATTGAGAGAAGGAGTATTATTGTTGTAAAAGAGGTTTAGGTTTGGTTGATTTGACTGTGAGGAATAGAACGTCACTCAAAACTGACTCAAGGAAATGTTGGGGAGGTGACAAGTAAGTTAATGTAGGGATACATTGGAGTAATAACAAGGATAGTGATCTTAAAGGAATCCAAGAAGTAGAGCAGAATTACTGGGGATAATTCCTCGGGGATCTGGGGGATGGCTCATCTCTAATTCATACTGGTCTGTGGCTCTCTTTCCTCTCTCTCTCTGCCAGCTTCCTTGGCTTTCCTCAGCCTGCACATGGCCCATCATTGCCTTTCTCTACCTCAAGACATTTCTTAATGCATCCTGTTTTGTTCAACCTTCTCGCCAGCAACTTGTTCTGTTCCCCCCACCCCAAAATCCAATTGCCCAGTACAATTTTCAGACCTGGTCTCAGGTCTCTCCCATGATCTTCTCCTGATATCTAGCTAAAATAAATCTGTCTTTACAGAAAGCGCAAGAGTAACTTTAGCCAGATATCTGCTTAGGAGGTGAGGGGCTGGAAAAAAGGAGGAGGTCATTAGTGCATTTTGTTGCCATTGTAAATACTTTCTTTTTTCTTTATTTGATTTCGTGGTCATACCTGATCTTTACCTAAATTGGTGAATTACCTATGCAATTAATTCAGAACTAGGTATTACTTTTGACCTTAATCTACAACTTGGGACAAGTAACTTCAGTTAGTCTATCTGTAAGTGAAAGAATATTCTTTAATTGCCCTTTTCTCTTCCATAAAATGATGAGGCGATACAATTAATTGTATCTTCCCTAGATCAGTTCCTGGAAAATCAGGTGAAAGTCTCTGTAGGTAAGAGGAACTGCTGTTCCCTCATATCACTTGAAGGGTGGATTTTCTGGGATCAGAGTTTCTCTTCACTTCCACTGAGCACACTGGTGAGGCCTCACACCCAGGTATACACATACTGAATATTCATTTCCTGACAGCTTCCCAGAATGAGCTCCCAAGATAAGAATGGAAAATAATATGAGCCCCAAATCTAGCTTCTTGTTCTACTAATTATTCCTCCTTTTTGCCTCTGTGATTTTGATGTGGGCAATCATTTGAGAAAAAAAAATGCACAGGAGGTTTTGAAATTCCTGAGTTTAAATAAAATGGACATACATAATTAGAACATCAGATAGTATTTTCCAGGAGTCTAAACTAGTCTTGAATCTCAGTAATAAGCTCATGAAGCTAAAGCTTAGATCTATCCACTGCTTTGAATGTTGGTATCTTTGGCTGGAGAATGTTATGCTGATGAACTGTGAATGCTAACTGGTAATAATGATGATAATACTTCTTGTTGATTTAGTGCCATATCTTGTTCAAAATTATTTCAGGACCATTAACTCATTGATCCTCTGAAAAGAAAGGAACACGATGGTTAGAGCTATACGGTAAGCTTGATAATTTTATAAACTCCTCTGCCCTCTACCTGAACATTGCAATCTCTGTGTAGTGTGTTCTATAAAAGATGAAGTTTGTTAATTAAGAATACTAATTAAAAATATATGTTGCTACCCAGGCTAACTGTTGTCCATGTAGAAAGTCAATCTTCATTGTCTTTCTGAACACTTTTGCTTCCATAGCAAAGGGTTTAAGATTCTATAAATTACACAGACTGATACCTTCACCCACCCCCATTCTTCTTCATACCTGTTCTAAGTACCTAGCCAACAAACGAAGACAAAGTGAAGACTAATTAAGAGTTATTTTAAATCATATATAAAGAGGGTTTTAAAATAATGAAATACAAATTACTATCCTTAGGACCAGAGATTTATGGAAAGCTTAAAGTTAGCAGAAAAAAAAGATAAGAAATGGGCAAATATTTATTGACTATGTGCTGTTTATATAAATCATATAAGTTATATGAAAGATACAAAAGATAAGAAAAGTTCATTTATGACTTCAAAATATGGGTATTCCTTATCACATTTAAATACTCCAATCAGTAAGCAATATCCAGATATACACACCACACACACACACACACACACACACACACACACTCCATATGCGCATCCAAGATCATTTCCATCCCCTGATTTCATCTACTTGAAGTGAAAAGTTAAACGTTTTAGACAAAAATAATTTAAAGATAGACGTATAGCTTTCCACATTGACAAAAGATTTGTAAATGTTTTCTCAGTTATATTTGCATCTCCAGAGTCCCACACAGCCTGTAGTAAAGTGCCAATAATTGTACTTATAAGGAATGAAATGAAGGAAGGTGAGGAGGAAGGAAAGGAGGATAGAGAGAGATGAGGAAGTCAAGGAAAGAGAAAAGGAAGGAAAGAAGGAAGAAAGAGATGACCTGGGAATTCCTAGACACAGTGCTATTTCTATTTTCAACCCATAATATTCATTCAAATGTTTCTTCATTTTATTTGCCGTATCTTCTTGATGTTGTCATTCTTAAGACTTAACTCAACATTTCCAAATTTATGACCTGACATCTGAGCCTGCTCTTCCCAGCTCACAGTCAAGGCTGCAAATGTCCTATACAATAAGAGCTGCAGCTACTTTTCAGTGACCCAGGGATTCCTGCCAAGCTCCCACTCCCTATCTTTAATCTAAACCCTCGAAGCCCAGTGTGCTGACTTGGTTCTACCCTGTTACTGTCTCCTGGCTCTGCCTCTTCTAGCTCCCTCAGAATGATGCTTCCATTAGACTGCCTGGGTGGCTTTTGGGGGGGCTTCATCCTTGCCTCCAGTCTTGCTAGGCTTCATGGTCTGGAACCCTCAGGCCAGGTCTACTCCAGGCTCTGGAAATGAGACCCTGGCTAGAGCCCCAGGTTCTCATTTTTCTTAGAGTGGAATCCCAAGTCCTGGTGTTTGTAAAAAACACATCTGGCAGGACCATGACTATTAAAAGGTGCCCCATGGTCTCCATTACTTGGCTTGTGAGACCTCCCTGCCTTAGATTCTTCAACAGAAAAACATAAATAATAAAAATAACATCAAATTCACGCAGATGCTCTATCAAAAATTTAAAAATTTGTGAAAAGTGCTTTATAAATTGTAGATAGAGAATGACACAAATGTTAGTGATTTCTTAGAGAGTTCCTATGGAATTCTATCTGGCAAGATAAACAAACAAACAAACAAATAACTAACTAACTAACTAACTAATACTAACTAACTAACTAATCAATGCTCTGCCAAATTACACCTCACATCAAAACTAGAACTTCTTCTAACGCTGGTGCTGTGACATAATGTAATATTACACCTACAGTGTTCATCATAAGATTGACTATTCTTTGTTTGGTTATTTATCTCATGCCTAACAGGAAAAAAAAAAAAACAATGAGTTTTATGTTACTCCTGTTTGGGGTTCGGCTGGGTTAGAGGGAAGTTTTGAAAGAAAACGACAAATGCCATGAAAGGGGAGAGAATGCTATAAATAACATGGAAATGCCTCCCAGAGAATATCTGCGACGTGGATGGAACTCTCACCATAACTCAGTGGCCATGGCTCCAAGAGCAGCCCCAGCTCACATGGGAGGTACGTGATGATGGGAACGTGTGACTCCAATGAGGCCCGCTGTCCGTCACATGAAAATCTATGGTGTGGTCAGTGAGGTTTCTCAGTTTCTCATGTGTTCTCAAAAAGAGATCCCACTAGTGGGTGGGGGATTATTTTTTTATGCTTTAACATCAACAGTAGTTAAAGCCACACATCAGAAAGCCCCGACAGCATCTCAGACCTAATTTTAGGCAGAGAAGAAACTCAAGAGTCCATTATTTCAGAGAGAAAACCCGCATCTGAGAGCACTCAGCAGCATCAGTACAGTTATTTCTGAGGTTAAACCAAATAAAACCTTCAAAAGTGTGAGTAACTGCCCTGAAATTTCTTTTCCTGTCAGGAGCACTAATACTAAATTAGATTTAGGATTGCAGATGTAAGAAATCACTGTGGAAACTTTCCCTTCTCTTTTTCCAAGAAATTCCTCATTGTAGACACTCAGATTAGAAGCATTGTGTCATTTCTGTTACGGGGTGCCCAAATTAGTTAAACTATCAAAACATACAGTCTTTAAAAGTAAAGCATATAATTTCTGTTACTCGGAGTTAGTTGTCAGGAGGGTAGATGCTAATGTGATCATGCAATATCTGCCTCATTATTTGTCAAGTGACGTCATCTTCCTAGGTCTGCAGTGTGCACGACGAAGTCAGTTCAGGCCATGATTTACATGCGAGAAGGATGTTCTAGATCTGTAAGACAAGCAATACTTTGCTTTTCAACATTTGCAGGGACTAAAGAATACGCAAAAAATCCACAAAAAGCTCATGCATTCAAAGCACTGCTAGAGGTGAGGAACAAAGGGGTGAGGTAGCTTGCCTTGGGTCCCACAGTTAATAAATGGCCCAGCAGAGAGTCCAGCCCAGGTCTCTCTCCTCCCAAAGCCTCATTTCTTTCTGCTGCTTCACACTGCTGCTCCCTCAGGAATTCCACAAATTCCAAGGAGAGATAAGACAGAAAGTCACAATTACTTACCATTCTTTCATTTGTTCAGCGAGTATCTGCTACATTGTACTCAAGCGACAAGCATTACCTGGAATACAAGGGAAAGAGGGATGTTGGCCAACAGGATGGACAAAGTGCTAGGAGTTTTCACACAAAGAAATCACAGGGATGCATTTGGTAGGCTTCAAACCGAAGATGACGATTAAGATCCTTCCTGAAGGATAGGTCCACTAAGAGGGATGGACCAGGGTGTGGGTTCGTATTAAGTAAAGTTAATGTGTTAATGTCGCAGAACAGAAAGAGTTCATCGGCTGGTTGTTAGCAGAGCCAAACGCCAAACACCAAGAATTCCAGTGGAGAAAGACTGGCCATTTTATTATGAATAACAACCCCTCAGAGAACGGGAAGCTAATGCTCAAAAGTCTGAACTCTCCCATCCAGGGTTCAGGGTGGGTGTTTAAGGTTTTAGAGGGAACAGGTATGTGGATGTCTTGGCGGGGCAAGTTCTAATTGGAAGACCTTGGAGCTTGGCCTTTGATGGTAAGGGTGGCAACGCAGGATTTTTCTGGACAACAGACCTTTTGCTTCGGCAAGGGTTCTGGTGTCCTGGTCCTTTGGTTCCGTATGTGCGTGTGTGGTGGGGCAAGATTTTGGTTCCAGGTGCAGCTGGAGGGCAGAGTTCTCTCCTCTACATGTGCTTGGGCTACACGACTTGCAATTTGGGGTCTGTTGTCTCTGAAAAGCAACTCAGTATCTCGTTAAACAAGACAGGACCATTTTGAGCTGGTTCTGCGGTTACATTAAGGGGTTCATAGAGAGGGTAATTTAAAATGTTTAAAAAATGCAGACTGGAGGCAGGTTCTAGGAAGCATTAAATGCCAAAATAAGAAGTTTATGTTTTATTGCTTAGGCAATGGGAGCTCACTGAAGATGTTTAGCTAAGGAGTTACTTAATCAGAGCCATGCTTTAGAATGATGAGTCTAGAAGTGTGTGTGTGTGTGTGTGTGTGTGTGTGTGTGTGTGTGTGTGTAGCTAAATGGTGAGAAAGAGCACAGAGGCCAGAAGGACAGGGCCAAAGTCCAGATGAGAGGTAAGAAACAGTGTGGCAGTGACAAGAAACTGGAAAAAAAGGAGGTAGATGAGATGCTTTATATGAATAAGGTAAGAAAATCTACTGCAACAATTTGTAATCAATGACCTCTAACAAATAACATTTTCTAGAAATATAACTAAGTATAAATATAAACATCCATTTTGATGAGTCTCTGACATCTCCAGCAGCTCCGCAGTTGCTCAAAAAGCTGCCTGAATATAGGAAATACCAAATATCCAGGCTCAGTGTCACCTCAGAATTTGTCCCTAAACATGACTCACTCTCAGCCACATAGGTGCCACCTCTTGCTCTGAGACAGAAAAGAGCAATGATTCCTTCACTCGGATATATAATGCCATAGGGTCAGGATTGAAGAAAGATTTTTATTTAAAGCCGCAAAGCCATACACATGCTAAATCAACTAAGTAAAAGAGAGGGATAGGTTCAGGGAAGGAGAACACTAGTAGAAAGGAAAGAGACAAAGAAGGGGCACTGAGCTATTTCTCCAGTAGGGGTGGCTGCACTAAATCATCCACTCTCCCTGACATTGAACCCCGCCTGACCACAGTACGCAATGAGAGGCAAGGAGATTTTTCTTTCTTTTATTGATTCATGCATTTGTGGGGGCTAAAAATGTATTTTTCCTCCCACCTTCTAAGTTTTTCTAGCTGAGCCAATAATCAAATTAACAGAGACAGATTAACAGGTGAAAATCAAATTTTAATATGTGTGCATGGGGAATTCGTATGAGATTGAAAATTCCAAACACACTGAGGCAAAATTGGGTATATATGTCATTTTGGACAGAGGAGGAAAGGGGAAAGTGGAGTCTTAGATTTTAAAAGTGAAAATGGGCAATTTCCAGGTAGTTAAGGAAAAGTGGAACACACATGGCAGGCGAATTCTTGCTTCAGTGGGACGTGGAGCGATCTAACTATAAGCCTTCCTGTCTACAATACTTAATTCAAATTAAGCTAAGGTGAATATGCTATGGTGCCCTTTCCAAAGCAGGTTTTTCCATCTGAATCTCTTAGTGAGAACAGGGGGAGGGACAAGTTTCTTTCTGAGTCTTTTATTTCTTAATAACCCACTTAAAATCGAAGTCCCAAAAGTCAGTTTTAGGGTAGCAAAACTTTGGTCTCCTTCACATTCAAGCATCCCACAAATCTCTATGGAACACCACTGTGGCTACATGCTGGGATTTGGTCCCCAGGCTGAGAAGTCACAAGGTGATACCTGCCAACACACAGAATTAAGAGGGCAGCTGCAAAAGAGAGTGAGGCTACCTGGCTCAAATGGAGATGAGACCTGCGACTTGGCCCTAGAGCCTGAGCCAAACTTGGGGAAGCCCATGACTCACACCAGACCAGGTCAGAGGTCTAGTCCTGGCAGGCTCAGATCACTAGCCCTTTCCAAAAACTAAAGGAGCACTCTGCGCTGCTTCTTTGACCATTGTATTTCTACCACAGAAAGATGAAGACAGCAGAGGTAAACAGTGAAAGCCCCACTTCTCCTTTTCATAGCATTTTTCTAGAGTGGACCAGACAGGGGTGTGCAGTCTTAATAAAGAAGTCAGTAGGAACTCCAACATACCAACAACAAGTTTATCCCAATGAAAAACATTAGCTTGCATAATAAATTTGGGGCAGAATTGTTCTGAGTGGTGTGAGCAGAAATGTTTTGCTGACTGCTGTTGAAATGGGTAACAGACTTTGCATATTATATCACCATTTTTTGTTGTGTTTCACATGCAGTGTTTTTCTGCTCTTGACTTTGAGGTGTGAGGGGGAGGCTCTAATCATATGGCCTTGTGCAGATGCTCCATTTGCATTTCTATTAATCCAGGCCCTCCTGGAGATGCTCGAGCAGAGACACAGCATGCTTTGTGTTTGAACTTGTGAGAACCCATACCACCGCTTAATAACTTAATACATATGTATAGCCTCCCTAAGACAGCCCACTAGGAGGCAGAAGCAGGAGGAGGTGCTACCAGCTTGCAGACTGCAGGGCTCTACGGAAATGTGTTCTGACAGGAAGGAGCACCTTGCTCAGCAGAGTTCCTGTGCTTTAATCCCATGCAGCCAATCCACCTGCCTGGTTAGGGAAACCTATTTTTAAACTTGTACCTAAAGCATTAGTTCTCAAACAGTGATCAGAAATATCCAGTTGTGGCCGATGGCTCATTGCAATACTCAACTTTATAACATGGTGATGGCTGTTCCTTTGTTTCTGGCATGAATGAACTAACAAAAAATTTTAAAGCAGATGATATAGAAAAGCAGAATGGTGTAGTGTTAAAAGCATTGGCTCTACAATCGGGCAGACCTTTTTTTTTTGAACCTCAGCTCCACCTCTTACTAGTTAGGTGATCTTAATATCACTCAACTTTTTTGAGCCTTAGTTTTCTCATCCAGCTAATAGGGCTAGTGCCTGCTTTGCAGAGTCATGAGAACTAAAAGAAATAATACACAGGGAGTACCTGCCGTGGATGGGATATTTAATAAGATGAGGCTATTTTTATTGCATCGTTTTATTGCCAGTGCATAACTTGATGATTTTGACAGTTGATTTATTCATAGACTATTTTGAGGGGCCAATGAAGGAAGGGCAGGATAGGGGAAAGTGAGTGGCTGTATCTAGGAACTTTTGCCCTGTTAGAGTGACGCACAAGCCAAACCGGTTCTGAGGAAACTCCTCACTGAAAAGCCTGTGAAAAAAATATATACTTCGTTATTTTAAAATGATTTAGGGTTTCCATCTGCCTTTTGAATTTAATGTTGGGAAAATCTATGAATTGGCAAGCATGAATGAAAACCACTCAAAGTTCTCAGAAACCTCCAAAGGAAATCCAGCATAGCGCCCTCTGTGTCAATCCTCATTTCTGCTAAATATCACAAGAACTACTTTCAACTGATGAGATGACATAGCATTCCAAATAGAAATCTCACCACCTGTTAGGATGTCTCTAAGATGACATGAATAAGAAATGTTCCTTCCTTTGCTCCCCGCCCCCACCCTGAAAAAACCTGGAAATTACAGAAGTCAGAATTACAGATTCTTGTTTCCATCATCAATTTTTTTCCCCAAGTTTTGGTGTCATATTTTTAGGGTCTAACACATTGTGTACATTTATTTGATAAAAAGCCAATAGGTAGAATCATGAAATGGTGAAGATGATATTCTAACTGTGTAAATTAGCATCTACCTGGGCCCTTTCAGTATCTGCCTGAAAGCAGCAGAGAAGAAAGAATTTTAATGAAACTTAAATAGATGGCTGATGACACTTCTCCAGGTGACCCTCAACTAAATCAGCATTGCTAACATTAGGAGGGAAGAGAAGGGCCAAAGGAAAACATGACTACCTGTAGTTTTAAAATCTACCTACAAGAATCACTGTGTTCATCTTAGGATTCTTCACAAGACCTCATATATGTTAGATAGTCAATAACTATATGAGGGGTAGTAATCCATTTCTCACAGGTAACTTCTTTTTCATCCAGGTTTGTGCCAGCCTTTTGCTTTATTTATACCAACTCTGAGCTTTAGTCACTCACCTCCTATGGTACTTGTGAACATTTTCAAACCATCCAAAGAAGTGACCAATAATCCCATTTCTCCTCCCAGTACCCAATCATAAAAGAAATAAGAAAAGTTGATAATGAAGAAGAAGCCTACATTTACGCCCAGTTTTATCCAAAAGTCAGAAGGTTGGTAATCGTTTTCTGATTTCAGTTTCATTCTGATTTCTTGGAAGTCAGTGACTTTGTACTGAAAAAATGAATTCCCTTTGCATAATATTAGTCTATTAGTCTATCCATGTCCATAAGCCTCTATTTTTACCCTACTCTCTAGCATCATTATTTCTGCCAAAAGAGCTTTGCTCACTGCAGTAACTGTACCTATATAGCTTATTTCTTAGAATAAGTTAAAGAAAGTTAAGAGAAAAACACAGCACTCAGCTTCAGAAATCGAACCAAACCAAATGTGGGCTCTACAGTCAGACCTCATGGGTTAAATTTCCCTCTCTAGCATTTACTAGCTGTTTACATTAAGCAAGTCATTTGTTGTCTTTACAACTCAGTGTCTTTTTGTATAAAATGGTGGTAATAATAGTAGCCACCCATAGAGTTATTATGGTTATGAAATGAGTTAATACATATAAAGCTCCTGGAATAATGCCCAGCACATAGTAAGTGCTCGATTAACATTTTCTATCATTATTATTGTTGTTGTTATTATTTTACAGATATCTATGATTCAGTCCTCTTTCCTCATATTAAGAATATTTTCTTGTCACTCTTTTGTACATCACTTAAATTTATTTTGTCACAATCTAGAGGCATTTATTATTACCACATTTACTCCACACATAGGCCAAACGTCGAAACTTTAAAATTATTTTCTCCACACCAAGGTAACATTTGGATTTTCTGAAGTTGTTCTGAAGTGCCTAATTTCTCCCTGTGGCCTTCACACTCATATATACATAGAATTATTATTGGTCCTTGTTATATACCAAGCAAGGATAAGTTTTGGCTTGCTGTTACTTAGTGAATATATTGAGTAAACAGCTAAATAGAGCTCTGTGATTAAAGCTGTCAATTAATCAGAATCTATTTTTACTTATCTTAACATAAGTAAACATATCTTAACCAGCGGAAGGTCCCAGGACAGGAGCTAGCCAGTACAAGAAAGCTTACGTGGAAATATCAGAGCGTAAGAGCAAAGCTGAATGAGAACAGAAGATAAACAGAGAAAAGCAGAAAGACCGAAGTTTGAAGCGGAGCGTCCTGTGACAAAGCCAGACAGACAACATTTTAACATTGACTGGATATTTCAGAAGGCCTGTGTTCTGCCTTTCCTGTAAGCCATGCTTTGGAAAACTTAAATTATTTCTTGGTGTTTGGCCAAAGCCCAAGGAATCGAAGGATTCATTAGAAAGAAAGAAGGAAAGAAAGAAGGAAGGAAGAAGAGGGAAAGATAAATTGCCTAGTACATATCCTGAGTCAGTACAATTTCAGTCTAATCTGCTGTACTTTTTGCATATATAATTCATTATGAAAATAAAATGAATTCTCATAATGATGGCACTGAATCTTCATGAAGTGAAGATTAAAATAAATTATGCTATGCAAAAATGATTGAAATGTTTTAGCCACAAAAGTTAAAAAAAAAAAGATTTCTAACTAAATCTAAGTAATCCAAAATTTCAATAATTAGAATAGGGATGGCAAAAAAAAAAAAAAAAGCTTGATGTTACATAACAACTGCAGTCTATCAGTAGGGGCTGCCTGGATACTGTGTTGAGAAGGATTCTGAGGCCAATCGAGGTTAAGTAGGAAAGAGTACTGTGAACAATTAGTTGTATCCTTCACAGGTGATATTTGTGGAATACATGCAGTGTTTTCACTGTTGTGGGCTGTGCACGTGACATTCTCTGAGAATCCTAGTTAAAATCAAGATTTTGCTATAGATGTCACCACTACTGTTAAACAAGTAGTTAATATCCACAATTAGTCTGAGAGCTACAAAATTTTCAATAAAAAGTTGTTACAGAAAACTCCTACGTAAAATAAGACAGCATCCTCATTTGCATGATGCACTTTGTTTCATAATTTAGAAAATTTATCTTAATTCCTCGAAATTTTAAACCCTAGCTCAGCTCTCATGAGCATTACAGTGTTTGGGGAGGTAACAAATAACCACCGCCATTACACACAGATGTTCCACTGGCCCTATCGCAATTGTAAAGTCAAAGTTGCCGTAGCCTCAAATTCCTGGCAATATAATCTAAAGGAGTTTGCAATTTAGGTACATCCAGCTTTTGTTAATAAAGGTCCTGAAATTTTAAATGCTGGGGTCTCCAATTATTTTTCCTTGCTCATGGGCATCTAATTCCACATCTCAGAGATAAATCATTTTATCATTTAGATTAGTGGCCCTTAGCTTTTTGACCTTCTGTGCATGTTTAAGTGTCTTTTCAGTTTGGCTTCTCCTTAATTAGGAGAAAAAGCCTTGTATTTTAAGAATGCCACTGTTTAAAACAATGTGAATTTTACATCACACATTTGCCTTAAAGCACCTGCAATGAACTCATTTTTGTAAATCAAAACAAATATGAATTTAAAGCCAACCATTAGGTTTTATAGCCAAAATTGTGTTGTTATTGACCCTGTTGGTATAAAAATTCAAATTCCTTTGTTGAAGATGGGTTTCTACAACAATATATGATTCTCATAAATCTATTTCTGGAAAGTTCAAAAGGAGCAAAAACAAAATTTGCAGAAAAGCACCAAACTAGCAATTAAAGTCTCTCCTGTAAGACCTAAACTGTAATGCTCCATTCCAAAAGATGAAATATTAAATCTTTGGAACAATTTATTCAGTTCCATAGAACAGAAAGGCAGCAGAGAAAAAGTGCAAACTTCAACGTCAGTTGTCGAGTTTAGTGTTGCTTACAGTTTTCTTCTTTACTCTAAATCCTGTTACAAATAATGCAAACCTGTTTTTATTAATTTACATTAAGTTCATTTAACACTGATGAAACAGACCAGAAATGTATAATGAGGAACATTTAACAAGCTCCCGCATTAGGGCTAATCACGCTCTGTTTACGAGAGCTTATTTCATTCTTGGAAAATATCCTGGTAGAAAGCCCCATTCTTATTTAACAAGTAAAAAGGAGAGAGTCACTAGCTACTGATAACAAAGAAATGAACAAGCTTAATAATCTCCAATTTGGTTTTCCACTCCACTTAATGATGGAGGCAATTCGAGCTCTGTGGCCAGAGTCCATGAGGAAGCATCCACAAGTGCTGAAAATTTAATTAAAAGTCAGAAAGCCATTGCAATGAAGACTCAGCAGAAAGCCATTTATTTTTAAAATCTAATATATTCTTCATGACTAAAGGCTAAAGCACATGCTGACTTACACATTTAGCTGTAACTGATTTAAGCTACTTGATGATTTTTTCTTTTTTTTTTTTTTTCCTTTTTTTTTCCCCCCTTGCAGGGTGGTGCTCAATTTGCAATGAAGTAATTTGGCAGAATTTAATTTAGTGGATTTTTTTTAACTCTGTAAAAAGAATCCTCATTAAAGTCACATAACCAGTTATATACTTTTTTCCATCATTAACTAGCCTAACTGGATGTAAAAGAGATACAATTATGGATTTATATAAATCCTTGTCAATTTACAGCTGAAAGACTGGTGAGTTACTTCATTTTAAATAGGTTATTTTTTCCCCTTAACCTTTCTTTGTTTTAATGAGGATTCAGTTTGTCACTGTCTGAGAAGTCTGCTAGCAAAAAAAGTTTCTCAGAAATTATAAGGAATAAAAAGTAGGGTTTGGAGAAGATACTTGGCTAAATTTAAAACCTGGTAGAAGACTCAACATTTGAAATTCATCTCCAGAGCACTTTATTTATTGTCCATCAGGTGCCATCCTGTATTTCAAAAAGCCAAAACAGCCAAAACAATGAGAATATTCAAAGAAAGGCTTGAGAATAAAGTGGAATCGATAGAAATTTCCCTGAATGGGGCAGAATTGCAAGGAACACTGGGTAAAATTGTGCATTCCATATGACCTTGATATAAATATATTTTGCCTAGTTATTTTCTTACCTTGTTCAAAAAAAAAAAAAAAGCAGGGGGGAGGGTGCTTTAAAGCAGCTGAGTCCTCCAAATGAAACTTCAGAAAGTAACACTTCCCATCACCCCCAAGAGATGGGGCTGGAGCTTCTCTGCTCCCCTGCCCGAAGCTTGCCGTGTGCCTGATATTGCTGTTAAAATCTACGATCCACTCAGGCAAATGTAATTCTGTGGAACTCAGTCACCAATCTCTTACTCTTTTCTCTGAGACCATAATTTGGGGGCTTCTGAAGTTCAAGGCATTCTTGGCCCTTTTTCTCTCTCCTTCTCTCCTGTCTAGATTAAATAGCAAACCCATTCCCCAAGTTAGCTAATACTAATCCACTGGCATTGATTAAATTGGGGCGACCTCTTAGGGCTGGCCGTTTCATTTTACTTCTGACATTTCCTGCAAAGAAGACAGAAAAGTGAGAATTTTCCTAAAGGGGCACTCCAGTCTTTCTCTCTCACACACAAGAATATCATTATATCTGGTAGCCATTTTTTAATTGGTAAATGGAAACATGGTGCATGATGATGATTAACTGGCTTTAAAGAATAAGGTAAGAAAAAGTACTTCCTGACTGCTATCATCTTGTATCTTCAGCTGTTCTATGCTGCCACATTTAGGCATTAACTCAGGAGAGATGGAAAACTGGATTCACTATTAACTCCCACTTTTCTGGCACCCCTAAATGTGAAGACTGCAAATTTGAGGGGGATATGACTCATTTGTTTTATTTTATTATTACAAAATTGTGATGCACAGGTATATAACTGGCCAAAATAACTAGCCTTCTGCTTTAGCAGAAAGAACAATGTCTGGTTCTTTTTCCATTTTAATTTCCAAATTACCTGAATTCTATTAACATGTGGAGTCAATGGCCCTCTCTATAACTTGTAGAACTTTCTGATGCTAGTCCTTCCCTGAGACACGGAAAGCCAAGCCATTTCACATTACAAGTTAAATCTAATTTCCCTTACCAAAAGCTAACTACCACCTAACAATTCAGGCTTTATCTGACACTGCCCATTCAAAGAGTCTCCTATACTGATATGATCTACATGAGTAGGTCTAAACCAGAAAAATAAATAAATAAATAAAAACACCTCTGTGCTATGACCCTACCTTCAAGCCAATGAAATATTTTTCAAACTTTTCACAAAGTAACATAGAGCTTTGGTAGTTTGGTGTCTAGAATGAAGTATAATAGTCTATTCCTAAGTACTTGTGAAGCATGAACCTCTCTCCAAGGTGATGACTAAAGAACTCAAATAGAACCTTCAGTACCTATAATTCTGCAATGTTCTTGGTCACTGATGCTACCGAACTCATACTCACCTCATCCCACCTCGTCCTGTGGCCCTATTGCCATATCGTAATATAAAAATCCTTATGACTCAAGATTCAGATCCTTAACAATTGCCACAACTACCAAAAATGTCTTTAAGGAGGCTGACTGTCCATGACAAATGAGGACAAGGGATTTTAGCTTATCACCCTATTCCCAAAATGGTCTTCAAAGGCTGGAAAAAATTTTACGATAAAATAAACCAGGGTTTTTATTGAAGCAACTCCCATTGTCAAAATTTTAGGTTCCTCTTCCTTCCCATTATCAATTTTATTAACACGTCCCCTACGCCAAACACTTTGTTCCATTCTTTCTACAGCTATGTACCCCAGCATTTCCTGATGCTACTCCTCCCCAGAAGACAACTAACTAATTGAGCCTCGGGGAGCTACAAACAACTTTTATTCTAGCTCTTAGTATCCAAGGGAAAACACAGACAAAGTATATTGACCAACACACAGTCCAGAAAGAATCCATTTAAGTAGGTGATTTGCTATGACACCTCCGAAGAGCCAATGACAGTCTAATTTATTCTCCATTGCCCACATGATAAACCCAATAGTCTTCTGGGAGCAGCTTTCTCCATCACTCACAGTCCTTGCTTCTTTGGTTGTTCTTCTGCTGGTTAGATGTTCTTCTGCTGGTTAAAATCAGTAACATTCATCCATATACCACAATGCTAAGTGATACAAAAATCAAATTTGTATTTTATATAACTAACTCTGGCTACATGAGAATAGACACGAAAGCTCTAACATAGAAATCACTAGTCTAAAATGAAAGGCACTAGCATGGGCATGAGATAGAGTTGGGGTACCAGCACACTCCCCATGTTGCTGAAGCGTCAATGCATGCTTGGATCTGGTTGCTTTTCATATCCCTGGAATATTAGCTGTCCAGCCTCTTCTCTTGATCATGGTTTTTCTTTGTTTTTGTTTTAAATCTTGAAAAATATTTTATGGTGCCTACATTAGAAAGAACAAACAGAACCTTGGTATGAACAGTTCACCATGCTTCCAACTTTACCAAAAGCAACAGGTGTTTGCTTTAATAGACAGGGGGCCATATGTTCCCAGGGGCCCATATATTTTGGTATCTAAATGAAAAAAAAATTTTAAAGACTTTTATAACAATTTATATGAACATCTTAACTGGTGTACTAATGGGAGAAATGGAAAGGAGAGAATAAACTCAAGAATAGTTTAAGTGATAAAGTTGACAAAATTTGGTGACTGATCACAAGTGGCATGTTTTTAGCTTGACGTTCAGATGGATGATGATAGACTCAATTGCAATAAACAATAAAAATGCAAAGGAGAGAAGAGAAAAGAGAAGTTGGGGCATGTGCAGTTTGAGGTGCCTATGGAAAAATTAGGTAGAAATATCCAGCAGTAAGTTTAATATAGGAACTAAAAGTTGAAAATGTAGAGTTGGGTATCCACAGCAAAAGGGTGGCAAGTAAAATCATAAGAATGTATGAGATTATGATGTGGATTATGTAGAAAAATAATAGTGGACTAAAGCCAAAACCATTGAGAACCTCTCCGAGGTCAGATTGAAGGAAAATAAATCCAGAAAAGAGATTAAAAATGGTTACTTTTCCAAACACAACCTGAAGTACCTTGTAGGATTAAGATATAAAGTGAACTGTATCTGTTGGTGTGTGTGTGTGCATGTGCACCTATGTATAAGGTTTATGTGAGAATGGATAAAAGCAATGAAGGATATATACCAGATTTTACAAATAGGTACAGGGTTGAGAGAGAAAAAGGGGAAATAGGAGAAAGAGAAAAGAAAAAGGTAGCAAAGAAAGTAAAAATCAATATGTGAGAACAATTTTAATTAAATGATTCCATTTATGTAAAAATCTGTGTGTATGTGTATATAAAGAAAATAAGAATAAAAATGAAAAAGATAGAGTTAGATTGTGTCTACTTTTTATCAGGATTTTTGAGGACATACTTCAAGTGAAAAAAGCAAAATACAGATTAATGTGTGGAATGGCCTTATTTCTATACTTTTTTGTAAAAATTATACATGAGAATGTATTTTTGTACATGTATGTACAAAAACAGAAATAATGTGTGGAAGGCCCATATCAGTCAGCTGTCACTGACTCCTTCAGGAGCATGGGACTGGAAATGAGAAGGGCAGTGATAATTAGGGTCTCATTATATATCTTTACATAAAACAGCAATAACAGATTACTTTGTAGTTTAGAAAACATCAAAAAATTATTTAAAACTCAGAGCAGTGGCTTCCTGAAATTTAATTCAGCTGCAGAAGCCAGCACCTCATTAGAGAGAACACCACTTTCCTTTTGAACGCCCTATTACTGCTCCTGAGCCAGAGGCTAAATTTGGTAATGATTCCTCAGGCTACTCGTTTTGAAAATCCTACCTGTCATCACCCTGCCTCCTTTCATACCTTATCTATTCATAAATCTTTTTTTCCTTATGTTTTCAAATGCAACCCATTTCACTCCACAACTCTTACACACTTTCGGCATCTTAACTATTCACTCCTCTTTGAATTTTTCAATTTATATGGGAAGGGCCTTATGTATTATCTTTGGAAAAGTAAATGAGTTTATTATTTGCCACAATTACCTTTGCTAAGTTAACTGATGTAGCTGAAATGTCTTAAAATTCTAAGTGATGCAATTATTTTTATGTATTATGTTTATATCACATAAATATATACATAAATGACTACTTTCTTTCAAATCGCTAATTTGGATTACAGAAACAAATGTATGGGCTAAAAATTTGGGGACCATTTGACTGTACTTTGATGATAACTTATGTTAGAAATTAAAGATTATCCCTTAGAGATTTCAAGGATCAGATTCACTATATAAATAGCTAGAGAACATTGCCACTGAGGACAATACATCCATATACCCACGGCTACCTACCCGGACTGAAATCAAAAGCAGGATCTAACAAATAATTAAGTTACATAGTGGAAACAAACTTATAATCTGCCCAAATGCTTGACCTTTCCTTTCCTCCTCTGCAATGAGTGACATCTTTTTTTCTTATTCCATCAGAAAGAACAATTCATTCAAGGTGAAATTGGCTTTAATCAAATATAAAACCAAAGATTTTAGATTTCACACACAAATCTAACAGGTGGCCAAGCATTACTGCCCCACTCCCAACAGGGATTTAAATCTCAACAGGGATTTAACTCAGCAGAATATCAACTCAGTTCAAGAAAATTTTGATGCCCGGTTTCAGCTCAGGAGATTGAGAAAATATATATAGATTAGCCCAGTTTTAACTGGGCCATTGTTGAAAAAATAAAATATATTGGTTAGGTTCATAGTTTGATAAAATTCACTGACTGGGTTCAAACTGAAGTCAAGCAGATGGAGATGCATTTCGTAGTTGGTGTAAGTACCTAAAAAAAAAAAAAAGGTTATTACTAACATTCTAGTCATTTAAAGAATATTCCTTCTACTGGGTGACACGTTTAGGATTTTTTCTCTAAACAAATAAATGATAACCATGTATTTTCCCTAATAAAGAGGAATGTCACTGCTACCAACTCGGAACTTCTTTCTAGAAAAGATGACAGTGAAAAGCAAAGAATGACCCTGAGGTGAATAATCCCTCCTGCCTGTGAGGTATCTCCATACATCCTTTGTTGGATAATATGGCTAGGAAAACTGGGACTTTGGGCAGACAGGGCAAGGCAGAGTGGAATCTGGGAGACAGTCAAAATGACACCTGTCTGTGACCTCAGATTTGGGGACTTCAAGGTGCTGAATGTGCTGTGCCGTGGAACTATTTTAATAAACAAGAATGTATGGTATATAACCATTAAAGCATGCAGAAACTTTTATTTATATGTTTTCTGAAACTCTAGGACATTTTTCCTTTATTAACATGTAAGGCTGCTTGCCAGAATCCACCATCAGCCCTGAATAGCCTAAGTTACAGAAATCTACAACACACCCCCAATTTTTGAGACGGGTTTTTACTTCTCCTCTCTTTGCTTTAAAAGTGCAGAAGTAAATGCAACATAAGCAATGTAAAAATCAAGTCTTGCTAGTTAAATATAAGAACACTGAGCAAAATATCTGAGAAAGGTTACACCTCTTTAAAGATGCAAATTGATAATGGAGCTCAATATCAAAACAACAGAGCGCTGTTAATTTTTAAAAAGGTGCAAATTGCTAATCTTACTTAAGGCCTTTTTTTTTTTTGAATTGCTTATTAAGAGTACTAGCACACACACATACAAAAAATTAAGCAAAATAAACTCTTAAAAATAGAGGGGAAGAGGGCTAACCATGAGCTGCACTATAATTCTTTGCTTCATTTTTGGACTTCTTGATTTCAGTAAGAGTTGTTAAACCTTGGAGACTATATTATTTACCCCATGGTCAGTCTAGAAGTCCCCACACTTGATTTATCTATTATCTATTTCCACGGCAGTGCTACATAAAAACCACAAAACCTCAGTGGTATTCAATAAAATATATTTAGCTCACAAGTTTGGGGTTCTGCTGATCTCAGCTGATCTTGGCTGGTCTTGCCTGGTCTCACTTGTAACATCCATAGTTAGCTGTGGGTGACTAGGAGGCTCTGCTGATCTTAGCTGAGCTTGCTCACCTATCTTGGGTCAGCTCTATGTTGACCAATCTATTGACTGGAGTGACAGGGAAACCGGTCTCTGCTCCACGTGTTTCACCCTCCAGCAGGTTAACCCAGGCATGCTCTCACAGCCATGACTGAGGAGCAACAGTTAAAACGGAAACACATAAGCATTTTTTCAACCATCTGCAAGTAGCACATAGATTAACTATTGTTTTGTATTCATGTCGTGGAGGTAGAATTGACACCCCTCGCCAATTAATAGGTTGAATGAGACTGATGACACTTTACATACCAAATTTGAAAGAAAGTTTATTACTCATACAAGGGACTTCTTGAGGAAGCAAGGCAAAACTGGAATGGCAAGAGAGCAGAAAATGGGTTGAGCCCTTACAGTGGCTGGGGGTAAGGGTGGGGATAGAGAAGGGTTTGTCATTCAAGTTAGGGTGTTCACACTTCACACTGATGCCAAAAACTCAGGCAGTGCAGTGTATTTTCTTCTAAAGCCAGATGTATGGTGATAGAGAAGAGAAGGGTGATAGTCTAAATGCTGTCAAGGGTCAAACATCAAAATTAGAGTCAGACTAATGCAACAATCCTTTTGCCAAAGAAAGTCATGTGGCCAAACTCAGAATTGAAAGAGAGAGAAATCAACTCCAGGGAGAGCAATTACAAAGCCATATGCCCAAGGTGCATGACATAGAAAGGATGCAGAATTGAGACTACTGATGTGATCAGTCTAACATACCTAATGAGTATGGAGACTCAGGACTAGAGCATTGCTGCCTCCAGAAAAATGTTTGGATATATATGATGAAACAATGGGTTACATGCTCAAGACACTGGAGAAGTGTTGGAGGAATGGTGAATCCAAACACTTAATGAATTTTCTATGACCCTCCAAAAAGAATTTTAAAAACTTCAACTGAATCTGACAGATTAGGGGTTGTGAGGGTGGCTGATCCCAAATTTGATGTCTGCCATTTCTTAAGTCATGTTGTTAGGGCGTATGCTAATTCAGTGTAATTATTTCTTAGTGAATCCTCCTGAGGAAGAAGTATATCCTAACTTGGTCTTAAGTCTCCACGAAATTTATCACAGTTTGATTTCCCTCCCGTGCCTCATTATTTGATGTGAAAAATATATAACAATTTCAATATTGATCTAAGTAAAATACAGCAAGGGAAAGACTTCAGCCTCCCTTCCAAGTCTCCCTCCTTTGCATGCAATAATTTATAATATAAATCCTCTTTATACTGTCCACCATTCAAATGATTTCTCCCTCCGGCCAATAAACATCTACAGAGCTCCGGTCTGTACAATGAATAAGTAAAGTCCTCTTTAGCTTTCCCCACACACCACAACACACTGTACGCATCATCTGCCTCCTTCAGGAGCAAGAGAGTGGAGCCAGTGATTATCCTGAGAACCAGCAGTGCTGAACACACGTCAGCCCAACTCAAGAAAGACAAAAAGAGAATTTTATTGCCACAATGTAGAACAATTTTGCCAAGTAGCTGATTAGAAACTTCAAATTTTAGATTAAGAAAGATTCTACTAGAAAAGGACAGTAACACTGTGGGATAGACAAGGATAATAACTCATGAGAATTTGAAATCCTAGAGAGCAAATATGCCAATGAAAGCAAATCTTATCTAAACGCTCACTCCTTTTCACCTCCCACACCCAATCAATCACCAGTTCTGTCCATTTGACCTCTGAAATGTCCAACATTTCATTCACTTTTATGCATCCCCTTAACCTGCATATAACCCAGATACTTACAGAATGATTCCCTATCTTCTTTACACGAATGTAAGACTTTCCACAAAACTGTCTCTTCCTCATCTCTCCAGTCTCATCACTTGCCAATACATACCCCACATGTCCCACCTGAACTTCCCTGACCCATCACATTCACTTAAGACTCCATGCTTCTGTAAATCATCTCTCACCTGGAAGGCCCTTCAGTGTCTCAAACTACTTCCTGATGATCCTCCAAATCATTCTTCATGGTCCAGTCCAAATGCCTCATGTACTGTGAATTCTTTCCCATCTCTTTCAGACGCAATTAATTATTTCAGGCTGTTCAAGCTCATAACATTTTACACCTATCTCTATTGCAGCTCCTATCATAACTGTATCATGACAGTTTGTTAGCCTATTTGTTTCTGATTAGATTTTAAGCTCCTTGAAAGCAGAGACCATCTCATTCTTCTCTGTATTGTCCTCACTCAGTCCTTGGCAAAATGCCTGGAACCTAGCAGGCACTCAATATATGTCTGATGAATAAACGAATGCATAAATAAATGGATGAATTCATAATTTCTTCCTAAGAGATCTCTTACTCCCTCACACCAGCAGAGCGGTGTTTCTGTGGTGGTCTCTGGGACAAACTAAACATGAAACTCTCAATCTGCAGCGACTACCTACAAACTTCTGAGAGGTAGAACCGAAAAGATCAATGTAGCAAAAGAAATATAATGAGAGAGAGAAAGATCAAAAGGGAAGAGCCATATGAGATGAGAGAAAGAACAGATTGAAAAGAGTTTGAATAGGCAGATAGAAGAAAGAAAAACCAAGTAATGTAAGAGTTACAACAGTAAGGGAGAGCTACACCCTGAAAAGAAGAGGGATGGAAAAGCACTGTTCATAGAAAAAATAGAGGGGAAGGAAGGAGAAGAAAACTAAGGAAACCAATGAGAGCCAATTAGAAAGAAAGTGAAAGACTTTTTCAAGGAATATGGTGTTAAAAAGTAAATGAAGTGGAAATTTTTTAAGTGTTAAATTCTACCCAAAAACAGTATGAGGGGAAATTTTCACACAGTGAAACTTAAAACAGTGAAGAAAAGTCATAGCGGGTCTTTTGCTTGTGTTTAGATGGTATAAAATACAAAATCACAATTAAATCACTTTGCCAACACTTATTAAGGTAGGTAGGTTAATATTTCGGCTTGATATTGAAGAGAAATAATAACCCTAGGAGCTAGGATCGCACAATGAGTGTGTTTTCTAAAAAAAACCAGTGTGGGTTGTATTGCACAGAGACAGAACTAAGTAAAAAATAGAAAGACTTATGAGAAACTTCTCAGGACAGGAAAATAAAGGAAAATTGTAATGAGCAAAGGCAGATAAGGCATGTAAAAATTTATTGTTTCCTAAAAACTTTCCAGGGCTTTAAACATACCACCCTGTGTCCAACAAGGTATATCCTAAGATGACCAAAAGTCAAACTCATTAGAGGTAGCTCCACTTGTCAGAAAACTGCAAGTTCATTCAGTTCCTTGATTTAGAGCTAAAGCCAGAGTTCAAGTAGAACCCAAAAGAGAGGTTTAACAGGTCAGGAATCAACCCTGGTGCCAGTTGACAATACTTACAACATCTTGTCTTTCCTTGCACCATACTTCCTGGAAGTTAAGTCCTCGCTGCACTTGGGAGGGCTTTCCAGCGATGTCACTGAGACCCGTTCTGACATCCGAGTCATCTGGGCCCCCACTGCACTAACTCATAGCTATTATTGCTGGGCTGCAAGCACTGGTTTACAAGTGTTCTCCTCGACTAAACTGTGAAGGCCTTGAGGTCAGGGCTTATGTCTTCTTTGTCTCTTCCCAAGCAGCACCCATCAAGATGCCCATCATGTAGTACATGGTAATTAAACTAAGTGAAATAATAGATTAATAAATGCATGAGCAAATTCTAAACTCTTTGAACTTTAAGCCAAGCCCCCTGAGGGTTTGTGACAACTCTCTAGGCGCCTAGCTACAATTTGAAACATTCACCACTAGATGGCACTATTCTAATTAGGTAATAAAGCCCTTAACCGTGACACTTCCCTATCTAATACAGGTATATATGCTTTAATCAAAGAATAAAAACTGTTATTCCAAAGTGGAGTTTTCTAACGCTGGAGTTTCTCTTAAACTTCCATAATGTTCTAATGTTTGATTTGTCAAGAGGAAAATACTTCCAATAAATTCTCATTTTCCCTAATCCCATTGCTACAACCACTTAAATCACCATTAGAGAGTCAAATGCTTTCAATACCTCCTCTGTAAGCCTGGGGAACTTCCCTTGTTAGGATTTGTTCTTGTTATAGGTGTTTTCAACCTCATCTACAGGGGCTTTAAAACCACATCCCTGTGGACGGAGTCAGCCCTAGACAATAACCACATAAGCAGCTACCTGCCCCATGGCATTTGTGAAGTCCCTCGAAGTTTAGACTCCTGGGCCATGCTACTATTGCCAATAAGAATATATAGCTCAGTGGCAGCAATAGGCAGTCAGACTGGGTGCGTCTCAACACACGACCAGCAGGTTCCAGGAGACAGAGAACCTTCAATGTGTCCCTGACAAAAGTGGCATGGAAAAGTGGCTGGCAAAGAGCAGGGGCAGTTTCCCTGGGCTCCCCTACCTCAGGGAGGGATGGTTATTCCTAGGGGTAGGGCACTGAGTCTTCTTCATTCAGGCTCAAAAAACAAAACAAAACAAACAAACAAAACTCTTTCCTCATGAAAAGACAAAAATAAAGCGATTAGTGACATTGCCTTATCCATATATATTAGTAAGGTTACTACTGTAAAAATATATACTTGTTAAACTGGCTTTATTCTTTTCTAAATAAACCTGAAACTGGAAAATAGTGTCTTTTCACTTTTAATGGCTTCCTCAAGAAGGTCGTAAGGGTCATGCTGATCTTGGACTCCTGGAATACCCTCGCCAAGTAGCTGCTTGCAGGTTCCAACCCACCCTCCATGACCCAAATACCTCTTTCTTCTGCCCTTCTACACATTACTGCTCACATCACTATTTAGTGCCATTGCACTGTGGAGGACAAACTGTCTCACCCACTGAACTGGAACTCTGGGAAGCAAAGATCATGCTGTTTGTGTTTTTTTTAAGCCACTTCAATTGCCTAGCACAAAGCCCTGTTGAATAAATATCAGAAGGAGGATAAAGCAGCCTAAGTTTGAGCTAGAACTCAGCCATGAACTCATCTACATTAGAGGTGACAAGGCAGCTGAACACCGTAACCGGCATCCAAGTCTCTGTCATCTAAACCGAAAACATTCAGATCCAAACTCATCCTGTCCTCCTTCTATCCTCATCCTCCCAAGTTTGCTCCTCCTCTAACTTTCTCCTTCTATTGATGGCACCATGGTTCCTTGGAGTATTCTCTGCATCTTTCTCTTTCCTGCCACATCACTGTTTTTATCCATCTCCTCCTTTGTGTCTCCATAGCATTAGCCTAATTCAGATCTTCATTGCCCTCTTTCTTTATAACCTGTCCCTCCACTATATTATAAAGTTTTAAGGATGAGGACCCTTTATTTACTGATTTTCATGTTTTCTTCAGGGCCTTTCACAATAAGGGCACTCTATTAATTCATTTACATGAGAATATAAGTTAAATGCTTTCAATAGAGCAATAAATAAGATAGGACATATACACTTAAACAGAGAAACTCTAATAAATGACAGAAATTTTTAAGTAAAAGTGAAAGACTAAACTTGAAACTAATCTATGCTTACAAGCTTTTCCAAAGATATCTTTGTGAAAAATGTTGTTTTCTTGTATTATGAACTGTATAATACTATACGAAGTAGGACATAGTTCCATTCAATCAACTATAAAACCAGTGGGAAAAAATGAAAAAGTCTAGATTTGAGCACAGAAGAGAGATACTAAGACAATTTAGTATTGAACTATTTTTAGAGATGAGAGAATACCCTATCTCCAAACCTTCCCTGGCCTTCTACCCAAACAAGAGACTTACTAATTTGATTAACAAATTCAGAAAGGGTGATAAAGGATTGATGCATGATGCCTTCTATATTACATTTGCACCTTGACAGAATATTTTAATGAGTTTATCTCCCAGGGTGTTATTGCATACCGGAACTTTAGGTGCCCTAACAGTTGGCTCATGAGGGCTATTCATTGTTGTTGATACTGTTGTTACTATCATTGTTATTTTTAGTACTTTGAGTATCCAGGAGTTTTCTTGCCTATATCCAAAATGTCATGGGGCATCACCACCACCTCCCCAAAAGCTGATTCTCAGTTCTGGGTCTGAAATATTTGTTAGTGAAGACAGCCTTAGATCTCCCTAAGCAACCAAATTGCTATCCATACCCCCTTCACTCCTATGGCATCATCTCACATTAAACTTTTCTTTCAGTGAAATGGACCGCTCCACATCATCACTCGGTCTTCTTTATAAATTAAGATTTGGGCACAGAACAGCGGTGAAGAGCAGAGACATTAGAATCTGAACAAACAGACTTACTCCTATTTCCATCATTATATGACCTTGGCAGTTAGTAAGGTCTTTGAAGAGCTTTGAAGGACGAATGAGACTTCACCAGGCTGACGGGCAGGAAAGGGCATTCTAGCAGAGGAAACATGAGAGCTATAATAATGGTGGCATGGAATAACATGAAGAACTCAGAGAGTATAAGAGTAAGATACTGCTAGAGCATAAGGACCAAGGCACAGAGTAGGGGAATGAGGAGGCTGAGGGGTAAGGCAAGGTCACTGATGTGCCAAGCCTGGGCCTTGACTTTACCTGTAGGAGATGAGGAACCAGAAAGGTTATAAGCAAGCAGAGAGGATCAGGTAGATCTTTCATATAACTCCGAGGACGTGATTCATAGTGTAGTGGTTAGCACATCTACTTTACACACAGAAGGTCCTGGGTTTGCGCCCAGTGGAGCCACCGTCTATAGTCTATGGCACCACCCTGAACAAGCCTGATGTCTGACCTTGGAAGCTAAGCAGGGTTGGACCTGGTTAGTCCTTGGATGGGAGACCACCTAGGTAGACCAGGTGCTGTAGGCATAAATAATAATAATAATAATAATAATAATAATAATAATAATAAATTTAAAAATAGCTCTGGGGATCTATCTATAACTTCTCTTGCTTTCCACCTGCCTAGAAAGGACTTGCATCTCCTCTTCTTCAAGTCAAGCCCCAAATTAATGACAAAGTCCTGCTCATAATTAAATACCCTTGGAAAGCCTCAGTTGGCTCTCCCATTCATGGCACTCTTGCTTTCCCTTTCTCTGCATTCCCTCAGCAAGTCTGACCAGCTCTACCAGGCCTCACTAGTTACTGCCTTGAAAAGTCTTCCAGACCTCCGGAGGCAAATGTCTGTGAAGCCACCAGATGATGGGTTCTTTCAGAATAGGACCCTGTGTGCTACTTTGGGATCCCTTCCCAGTAGTCTACACCCAGTGACTGGTCCCTGTGGGCAACTTAAGGAGGCCTCAGAGGGACTGCAGCAACTGTCAGAGAAGTAACAGATTGCTTATTCTGCACTTATGCCACGTGTTCAGAAAACAGAAAAATTCCCTCTGAAATCCTGCACTTCTCCAGAATACAAGGATTCCCAGGGAAATGAGGCCATCTGATTCTTGGTTCTCCAGGGGCCTTCCTTCCAGGAGCAGAAACACAAGGGCAATGCTATTCAATTAGCTCTCATTGAAGTGTCTTCTTTCCCCACAGGTGTCAGTTGGGTACCTTGCCTGTTGTTTTGAACGTGACTCAATAAAAAGATATTTATTTCCAGACTCTCCCTGGCTCCATAGAAGGAAGCAAAGACACTTCGGGGCCTGCAAAGTTTACTCTGCATGTTCCAGTCCTCCGCCTGGGAGAAGTCACTGAAGGGAGTGTCTTGCTAAGGAAATTCCTGGGCCACTATTTCTTCTTGGCCCAAAAGAGTAGCAGGAAGTAGCTAAGGTATTCTAAAAGTGGTTAAATGTGTAGATGACGCATCATTGATGCACTGAAGCAGATTTTTCTCAAAAAAAAAAAAAAAAAGGATTGTAAAATCAGCATGATAGAAGCTTGATCATAAGAAGTTTGATCTAAGGTTGTATCAAATCTTCTGGTGAAACTCTTACTCAAATATGACATCAGAAACATAGCATGTTTTCTCTAGCTGCTGCTTCCAAGTAATTTCAGTTAAATACATACCACTGTCCTTCCGTGGCTCCCCTTTCGTGTACAGTATATAATGATGGTCTGTCCTTCTCCCTGGCTACTTTCATCTCAAGCCACTCCCCCAAGAGATCCCATCTTCTTCTGCCAAACTGATCTCTGCATTTCCTTAAATGGGCTATATTCTATCTCATCTCTATTCCTTTTCTTGTTATTCTTTCTTCTTAGAACATGTTTCCACACATAGCCAATCCCTCAATTTTCTGGTTAACTCCTATCCCAAGTGCAATAACTAAAATTTATTAGTGTCTCAAGTACTTCTGGCATTGTATTAGGTTGTAATATAATAACGTAAGAAGTATCTTAAACTCCAGCTCAGACAAATGCTTCAGAAACCACCTTCATTCATTACTTTTGGGAGTCAATGAGCTTTCTCTCCTCTTTAGCACTTTCTTACATTATAGAGCTTGTCATGCTTCACTATAACCAGTAGTTTATTGATTGTGTCTCCTGCTGGGCTGTGAGCTTCCTGAAGTCAGATACAGTATCTTCCATTCGTCCCCACTACTCTCATCCCTAAAGCCTGGCACTTGGCATACGCTCGATAAATGTTTATCAAATGAATCAAAAAAGAAATGAATGAATTACATTGATAGACTTTGCAAGGCAAACAGACCTGTGTCTGGGGACATCATTATGTAGGCATGGGTTTAAAGTCCCAGCCAGATTTTACTGGTTATGGTTTGGGAAAGTTATTAAACCTGTATCTTCATTTATCTGACAGATAGAACCATGATAGAGCTATGAACCAGATTGACTCAGTTACTGCCCTCATGGAACTTATATTCTAGAGGAAAAGGCAAACAAAAGAGAAGTGAACAGACAAGTTAAAACAATTGTAAACTGTAACAGATACTGTAAATGAAAGAAATAAGATACAGAGATAGACATAGACAATGACAGATTTTTAGTGGTCAGACAAGACCTCTCTGAGATGATGACATAGAAGTGAGGCCTACTAGAAGCTGAGGAACTAGCCAGGAGAAAACAGAGGCCAAGAATTACAGAAAGGAAAAAAGTGTATGATAGCTGTAAGATAAGAAAGAACTGGAGTTGTTAAGACCTGAAAGATCTTCAATGAAAATGAAGCATTGTGAAGAAGAGGATAAGTTGACAGTGGGTTGAAAAGACCTATAGAAGACAGGCCACATATGATCTTGATTGTAGGCCACAGTCAGAAATTTGGATGTTTTTCCCCAAGTATAATAGGAAAAACACTGAAGGATCTTAGTAGAAAAGTTACCTGATCAGATTTGGATTTGAGAAGATCACTCAACCTATTAAATGAAGGATGGAATGAATAATATTTGAGATAAGGCACATCACTGAATTAGTCCTACTTTTTGCTAGAAATAACTTTACCATTTAACTCTTTAGTAAAATAGTCAGCAATCTTTTTCTGTAGTAGGCCAGATAATAAATATTTTAGGCTTCATGATCTATATGATCTACATCACAATCCCTCAACTCGGCCATGGGATCACATAATGACAAAAAGAAAAAGCAGACAATACATATAGATGAATGAGTGTGGCTGTGTTCCAGTGACACTTTATTTGTAAAAATAGGTGGCAGGGTGGATTTGACTCACAAGCCACAGTCTGCTCCCCACTGCAAAGTCTCATTACTTTATAATGATTAAGTAGTCCAGCTCTTCCTATTTTGCTTACTTAGAGTTTTTATTAAGAATGGCTGCTAAATTTTACCACATGCCTCTTCAGCATCTATTTACATGATTATGTAATTTTGCTCTTTTAGTTTGTGATTACATTGATGAACTTCATTTTTATCTGCATTCAACTGCATTCCTGAAATAAACTCTACTTGATCTTATTGATACATTCCTGCACTAAACTGGTTGCATTATTTTTAGAATTTTTACCCATACATGCATAATGTTATGGATATGCTAGCACTATAATGTTGAATAGATAGCTTCTGGTTAAACAGCTCAGATTTAAATCTGTTCCTCCACAGAGAACTAAAGAGGAAATGACCACTAAGAATGCTTATTGTTTTTTTTTGAAAAATTCAAAGAAGATGGATGAGTGGTAACTAGTTTATTTTAGAAAAACTAAAATCCAGACCCCTGTCATAGAGGACATCAAAAAGAAGTAAATTGGCTCAATCATGACTAGGTTTAGGAATTGAAAGCATCACGTATGTCCCAATTCAATGATGGGAGATTGGATGAAAAGCAAGAGAACTCATTAAGTTTAAGAAGCAATTAGATGGCATGTTGTGGTTCTGGTTGTGATAGCTTTGCTTCTGAAGTTCAGGAGACAACAGAGCTACATTTTGAAAGTATTCAGGAAAAAATATCAACCTAGAATTCTACATGTAGGAAAAATATAATTTTAAAAAGATGATGTAGAAAGGAAGGACATTATTGTACGTACTACAACATGGATGAATCTTGAGGATATAATGCTAAGTGAAATAAGCCAGTCACAAAAGGTACTTGAAGTAGGTAAAGACATAAAGACAGAAAGTGGAATGGTGTTTCCGAGGACTGGTGCAGGGGATAGGGAGTTATCTACTGGGTACAGACTTTCAGTTTGGAAAGACGAAAACCTTCTGAAGATGGATGCTGGTGATGGTTACACAACAATGTGAACGTACTCAATGACACTGAACTGTACAGCTTAAAATGGTAGATTTTACTCTGTGTGCAATTTTACTGCAATTAAAAAATAATAGATGAGTCTTGAGACTACTGATCCTGAAAAACATTATAGACTCTTTCTCCCTGCTTTACCCACATTATTACAACCCTGGTAATAATGCAAGAGGCAGCCAGAGGAGAACTCTGAAAGGTGGAAAAAGAAAGGTGAGCTGCTTAGGGAACCTCAGGATTGCAGGAACAAAATGGGTACAGGGCATTTTATGTTCCCCCATATCTCACCATAAAAAAGACCTAAGCCTGGTGTGTCCCAGCCTCATACTTAGCAACAGAATGTGGCCCAGGTAGACTCATTCCTCCTCCAGATCAATGTGAGGCCCACTGACAACATCAAGGTGAAGGCAAGGGAATCACATCAATCAGAAGCCTCACAGACATTAAGTAGCCATTGGAGGTGCTCTCTTTCCCACCAGGGCTGAGACTGTGCTCCATCACCTAGACATACCAAGCAGCCTGCGCTGGCAAGAGGGATCCACCACAACAAGTAGCCAGGCTCCGAAAGTCCCTGTGGGCTGGAAACTCCCTCACTCTGCATTGAGACACCAGGTGTCCTGGCAGCAATACTTTAAAAACATTTTATCACCTTAAAAGCATTCACTGTCTCCAACAGACAGAGGGAATCCTGCTACAAAACTTATATAAAGAAGCTCTATAACAGTATAAAGTTCATTGTTCCTTTTTTCTTTTTGGCTTTTCTATTTCCATCCACGGCCCCAAAGAATTTTGCCTTAATGGACTTGACTACTGAATCTTTCATTGACCACTTCTATCAGTCAGGACAGCTACATAATGCTTCATCAACAAGTCCAAAATTTCAATAGCTTCACACAACAACTTTACTTTTCACTTAAGCACCATATCTAATGTAAATGGGATCAACTGAAAAACTACAGAAACAATAAAAAATTCAGTAAGAAGCAGCAATAAAATTAAAAACAATAAGTCAACAGCATTTGTGAATCTAAGTAACAAAAGGTATATGAAGGAAATTATCCTTTCTATACATGGGTAAACAAATAAATGAATGAATGAACAGAACATGAATATAGTCCTATTTCTGATAAAGATAGAGAAATAGGGATTAAATTTGTCCTCGCACCTGAAGTAAACAAAAACTGCACAAAATATTAGAAACAATGATTTTCAAAACATTGGACATCAAGCAACAAAAGAGTTGCTATTATTGTCCTAGCTTATTGTCTAAAGAAAGTTTCCAAACTACAACACAGAAAAGTGGAACCATGCAGAACCCAACAGTATTCCTGAACTGAAGAATAAGAATTGGGGGTTCAGAAAGATTAAGTTAGCTAGAATTCACAAAACCAAACAGAGAGAAGAGAATTTCAGAGAGAGAGAGAGAAAGAGAGCACTCTGGAGCCCTGAAAAGGGTCCCACTTGATTATTAGCTAAACACTGAATAACACAACCCAAGGCAGAGGAAAGAGTCACAGAGATTAGAGGGAAAAACATCTGTGGCTCAAGGGAAAGATATAGCTCGTACTTCCATCAGCCAGAGTGAAAAGCAAAAACAGCTCACAGAGCATCGACGGTGTATTCAGAGTATTGACTCAGGAGTAGGAAAAACATATCCCTGGATAAACATTGTTCTGGTCATGCCTAACAAAGATTAAAAGCAGGACACATTATATATTGTAGGAATGCAAAAATGTTCAACACACAAAAAGGTAAAACCACAAGACCTGGCCTCAAGTGAAAAATTACTAAGCATTCAAAGAGGATAAAAATGTGGCTCATAATAAGCAGAAACAACCTAAAAGTAGCCAAGAAATGACACAGAACAGAATTAGTACACAAAAACATCAAGATAGCTATTTTCACGTGTTCAGGAGAGAAAAGAAAGATTATGTTAACTAGAGATGTGAAAGATATTTTTTAAAAATCCATATTGAACTTTAGAAATAAAAACTACAATCTCTGCAATGAAAAATACAGGGGGGAAAATTAATGAACTTAAAGACATACAATAGAAATTATCCAAAATAAAACACAAGTAGAAAAAAAGAGACAATTCTAAGTGACTTAATTTATGTGTAATAGGAGTCCATACAGGGAATGGGGGGGGGGGGGACAGAAAAATATTTAAAGAAATAAGGGCTGAACATTTTCTAAATTGATAAAAATTATAAGCCTAAGGGTCAAATAAGCTCAGTGGAATTCAAGAAACTTAAATAAAATTATACTAAAACATATAAAAGCCAAACTGTTTAAAATCAATAATAAAAAGAAAATCTGAAAAGTAGTCAGATAAAACCACAAATTACAGAAATCATAGGAATTACAGTAGACTTCTCATCAGAAACAGTGCAAACTAAAGGACAATGTAGCCACACCTTTAAAAATCCTGAAAGTAAAAATATCTTTAAGCCTAGAATTCTCTACCAAGAGAACATATATTTCAAAAAATAAACACAAAAAAATAACTTTTTCTGATATTTAAAAGCCGAAATAACTCATCAGCAGAACGTTACTGCAAGAGTAAAGAAATCATTCAAGAAGAGAGAAAAGATGCCAGATGGAAATCTAGATCTACACAAAGGAATGAAGAACACCAGAAATGGTAAATAGTTCGGTAAATATAAAAATATTTCCTTATATTTTTAATCACTTAAAATATAAATGACATTTTAAAGCAAAAATAATAAAGTGTATTGTGAAACAAATACAATAGTAAGATGTATAATAATAATAGCCCAAATACCAGGAGGGTTGAAATGGAAGTATACTACTTTATGGGTCTTATAAAATACATGAAGTGGTATACTATTACTTGGAAGTAGATTATGATATGTTAAAAACGAATACTATAAGCCATAAACAACCACTGAAATAAAACAACAAAGATGAATAGCTCAAAAGCTAATAAAGGGAATAGAAAAGATTATTTAAAAAATAATCAATCCATATGCATGCAAAAAAGAGGAAAATGGAATAAAGAACAGGCAGCGAGATGGTAGATTTTAACCCAACCATATTCTCAATCACAGAATCAGCTTCCCACTGACCAAACTGGAGACAATTTGGGCACTAAAATAAAGATATTAATGGACTATAACCAAATATAGAAAACCATGAGTCCATTTAAAGTAAATGAGTGAATAAATGAAAGTTTAATGAGGAATATTTACTTAGTTTCAAATTATCTCTTCCCCAAATACGTATTAACTACGAAGGGAGGAAGAGTAACTTTACAGTGAAGAAGCCTGGAACATACCGTGGGACTGTATCTTCTATATATGTTTTATTAATTATTGTTATCCCTCTCAATTATCTACAAGATTTAAGGCAGTTTAGTGATATAACAGGGAAATAGCAGAGTGTAGTTGTTTGGTTTACAAGCTTTTACCGAACAAAACTGTTTTCAAGCCAAAACCTTACTTAACAGCCTGAGTTGAACAAATAAAAGCAATAATTTTTTAGAGAAGAGTATTGCAAAACCTTACATGTTTAACACTTTCCCATCATAAAGTTAATCAACAGACATAATAAAGATACCGTAATGAATTAAAAAATTGAAACTGGAAAATTGTAGTGTAAGGCCTAAAATTTTATGTGTCACCTCGACATCTTTGGGCCTTAAATGGCCAAAAAGCTTTACAAAGTTTCCCTGTGCTCTTCCCCCTGGGCTAGCTCCCCTATCAGCAGGACCGCTCTGCCTGGTCCTCAACCTAATTGCTTTCTCTTTCCTGCCAGCCTGAAAAATTAATCAAACAGCCCAATCACATCCTCTCACAGGAACCACGTATTTGCCTCATCTTCATGCTGCTACAAAGACTTTCCTCCCACAGCCTCTACTTGTTCAGTCTGCTCCCAAGTGCAACCCAACATTAGATTGATTCTTTTTTCAATCCAGATGAATCAAAAAGTTGTCAAAATAAACCCTGTGAAAGCAATTAAATAATCACAGGCAAATTTATTTACAAACTCAGAATTGAAAATATTTTTGTAAATAAGAGATAAAGCCTAGAAGCGATAAGAAAGGAATGACAAATTATCCACAAAGAAATATAATATTTCTGAACAGAAAAAATTCACAAAGGTAAAAGTCAAAATATTTAGAAAAATACATGCAATATAAATGCAAAAGGCTAACGTCCCAGTTTAAACAGGCATCAAAAACTATGAATAGGTAGTTCATAGATAAACTAACACAAATGTCCTATATACATATGAAAATATGCTTAATTTCATAAGTTTCAAGAAATACAAATCGAAATAACAAAATATCATATTTCACCTACCTGGCAAAAATTTTAAAGCTATAATACTCAGTGCTGGCAATAGTGTTTGGAAAGAGGAACTTAATAAAATTCCTGTTAGAATTTCTACTATTGGTGGAAAAGTGTAAATTTACAGATTTTTGTGTAGCAATTTGGCTACGTCCAAATTTCTGAACCCACATACTTTATCCCAACCATGCCACAGTTAGAAATTTCTCTATGGACATATATATTCAAAAACATCTGCCAAGATACAGATAAAACTTTAAAACTGTAATTATAAAAACAGGAAACAATCTACATATTCATCAAGAAGAACCAGTTAATATACTCTGACACAATCATACAATGGAATGCCATGAAATCAATAAAAATAATAAGGTTTGTATGTGCTTATGGAGAAAAGCTTCCATATATATAAATAAATGAATAATAAATAAAAATAAAAGATACATAGACAGTGGTGTGCACAGTATGATTTCATTTGTGTAAATTAAAATTATATATCTATTTAGAAGTATATACACATATATACACATGTACATTTACTATATACATATTTATACACAGAGGTATATGCATAAAACTTTTTTTCTGGAAATAGATATGAAGGGAAGAAATGATGAGAAAGGAGATATTTTACCTTTCTGCAGAGTTACTATCAGTTGTATAAAAAAATATATTATATAAAGTTTTAATGAGATTAATATATGTAAGTTACTTGGCACAATGTGTAAATACCCAATAAATGTTTATTTTATTCTCCTTTAACACTGAAAGTTAATAATTCTTCTCTAGGACCCACCAAAACTTTTTAAAATTTAATTGGTTCTTTATGTTCATATAGAAAACTCAGGATCTTAAATTAAAAATTCCTAGAGAGAAGAAAAGACAATTAGATAATTCCCCTAACTCTATTTTTTTGTTTACTAAATAGAACTAATTTATTTAAACTTTAAATTCTTAAACATTTAAAATTTTCCTCCTAAATCCTAAATTCTGGTATTCTTGATGTGATCTTTGTTTCTAATTTGGCTTGCCTCCACCCCCAGACTATTTTACTCATAGAGTTCATATTTGACTAAATTTTCTACATTAGCTCAGTTCGCTCCTCAGAAGAGGTTTGAGATGTGAGCAGCAGACAGACAGACAGACAGACACCCTCTTTTCTAAGGAAACACTGCACTTAAATTCAATTGGTCCAGGCCACGTGGGCTCTCAGCAGTACTCACTGCCTGGATCAGCCATTCTCCTAACACTAGAGCTGTCAGTGCTGGGATCCAAGACAGAATCTCACCTCAAGTGCTCTTACCATGTTTTAATTGCATATGTCTGTAGTCCCTTACTGCCTGCCACTTAGTATTCCTGCGTGTTGTTAAACAGCTGCCACGTTGTTTCCCTAGAGGTGCGTTGTTGAATATTCTTACCTATTTCATAGGGCTGTTGTAAAGTTTAATTAATTGATGTTTCCTGAATGCCTCTAGGTTTTCCGATGAAAAGTGCTAGGTTGAAGTGTAGAGTCTTATTAAATCTCGTTTTATCTTGGAGAGTGAAGCATTTCACCTGGTCTTGACTCCTCACAGATAGGGTATATTCCTGTCCCCTATACCCAGTTCAGAGTCCTTAGATCGTGGTGAAATTTTGCTGTAGCCATCACCTCAACCCAACCTCTGAGAGGTGATGGGTTATTCAAAATGTCACACAGGGCTATGGTCCAAGACCACATCCTCTTCCAACCAGGCTGAGTGGGAGTAAGACAGAATGAATTTCTCATAGTAAACCACAACATAACCTTACCAAGTTCCAGATGACCTAAAGATTCTTTTTTCTACAAAGGCTATGAAAAACATGAAGGATTTCAGATGCGCAAAATAGATGAAGAGGCATTTCAAAGAATAAGAAACCAAAAGGCCCAAAATCATATAAAAATCATATCTAACATCACTAAGAAACAGTGATACACCAAACCCCCCCCCAAAATTCAAATACTATTTCCCACTTGTCCTATTGGCCAAAATCTTAACATTCTGAGTATTGGCAAGGGTGTAAAGTCAGAAGAAATCTTATAAACTGTTGGTGGATGTATAAATTGACACAATCACTTAAGAAGCAATCTGGCAAAGTTGAACATAGGGAAAGGTTTAAAATATTATTAATAGCAGCCTCATTTTTAATTGCTAAAAAATGGAAAACAATCTAATCACTCATCAGCAATAGACTAAAAAGTAAGGTACAGTATAATCAAGTAAAGAAATACTCAATATCAATGAAGAAAAATGAACTGGAGTTATTGTACCAACATGGATAAATTTCACAAACACAGTATTGAGTAAAAAAAAAAAAAACAGTTGCCATAGATCCATAAATATGATACTTTATATGAGGCTAAAAACACGCCAAAGAAAACCATGATGTTTAGGTATATATATGAAATAAATCTTTAAGAAAATACATAGGAATGATAAACTCCAAATTCAGGAAAGTGGGTAGTGGAGAGCAACTGGGATTTAGGAAAAGCACACAGAGGGCTTCAATGTAGTGGTAGCTAGAAAGGAGTTAATTATATTAAGCTTTATGCATTTTTATCTTTATGCCTTTTATATACATGAAGTGTTTCTTAATAAAACTATTCATTATTAACTTTTATGTTTGCATGAATGAAGTATTTCATAAGAATTTAATATTTAAGAAACTACATGAGGAATCCTAAGAGACAGAATATGGAGAGTTGAAAGGAAAGGACTTGAGGAAGAAAACCAAGTTGGAAGTTTAGCCAATCAAGTTCACAACTCCGTGACGTCTACAGAGATGCATGTGAGCTGTATACAACCTTTAATATGCCTAAGTCACATTCTCAATAATGCTGGGAAAGCACACTTTTATGAAATTTTATTACATAGAGGATGCTACAGCTACTTTTGAGTTATGTTTGGAAATTTCATTATTTGTAGAAAGCCAACTAATTTTCTCCTACCCTTATAGCAGTAACTTGCAAACACTTTATAGATATTCATATAAATTTTCATGTAGAATTCAAATATGTAAACTGATAAAACTATGTTTTCTCTGGTTTAAGCTATTGTGGAAGCCTGTACTCTTACCATCCTTCCCAGTTTCCAAGTACCTCTGCAGGGTCCTAAGATTTAATAGAACACAACTGGAATCTCATTGTTCTAAAACAGCATTTTCTGAAGTATGTTTTGTAGAAACACCAGTACTGAGATATATGTTATATTAGTGGGATTTCACAGTCATATGTTCCTCCTTGGATATTAACAATGCATATTAAAGGCTCTAAGAAGCTCTTCAATAAATAAAACTGCTTAATTTTGTTTAATCCAGCATTTCTCAAGCTTAGGTGACTACAGAACACTTTTCCTCACAAAATATTTTTATTATTAGTCCATAGAATACTAAGCACTGTTTTAGAAACACCTGGTTTAAACCATAAAACAAATGTATCTTTCCAAAAGATAAATATTTGGTTCATTTTCAATATAATAAAATACAGTTTCTAACAATGTCTTTACATTACCCAAATGCTTATTTTTTTCAAATGCATTTTTCTAGTACATTCTCTAGTACTTTCTGTTATTAAAAACATATACTTTCTGTTATTAAAAACATTGTGATGTTCCAGCTCCTTTATTTTAGTATTTTTTTCATTTTTATTCTTAATTTCCTTTTTGGATAGTTCATTGATAGTGTATAGAATCGCAACTGATTTTTCCATAGTAATTCTGTATTTTGCAACTTTATTGAATTTGCTATTGGTTTTAATAGATTTTTTTGATGTGGAACATTTAGGATCTTTTGCATATAAGATCATGCCACCTACAGAGAATTTTACTTTTTCTTTTCTTATTTGGATGCCTTTTAGGAATCATATTTCTTGACTTCAAAATATATTGCAAAGCTCTAGTAATTAAAACAACACGGTACTGGCATAAAAACAATGGAACAAAAGTAGACCAATGGAACAGAAAAAAGAACCCAAAAGTAAACCTACACATATAAAGTCAAGTGATTGTCCACAAGGCTGCCAAAATATACAATGTGGAAAAGACAGTCTCTAAATAACCCAAGTACAAAATGTACAAATGACTTGAATAGACATTTCTCTAAAGAAGATGTACAAATGGTCAACAGGCATATGAAAAGATGCTCAGCATCTCTAATCATCAGGAAAATGCAAATCAAAACCACAATGAGCTATGACCTCACACCTGTTAGAATGAGTGTTATTAAAGCATAAATAAATAATAAGTGTTGTTAAAGGTGTGGAGAAATTGAAATTGCTCTACATGGTTAGTGTAAATATAAAATGGCATAGTGCTATGAAAAACAGTATGGAGGCTCCTCAAAGAAATTAAAAATAGAACTATTACATGGCACAGCAATCCCACTTCTGGCTATACATCCAACAGAATTGAAATCAGGATTGCCAAGAGATAGCTGCACTTCTATGTTCAATGCAAAATTATTTAAAATAGTCAAAGTATGAATAACCTAAATTCCCATGAATGGATGATGATAAAAAAAAAATATGTATATAAGTATAATGGAATACTATTCTAACCTTAATAAAGAAGGAAATCCTGCCAACATGAATAAACCTGAAGGACATTATGCTGAATGAAATAAGCCAGTCACAGAACAAATACTGCATGATTCCACTTATGTGAAATATCTACATTAGTCGAACTCAGAAACAGAGTAGTATGGTGGTTGTGAGTAGCTCAGTGGAAAGGGAAACAGGGAGTTGCTGTTCAATGGGTATAAAGTGTCAGTTACACAAGATGAATAAGTTGTAGAGATCTGCTATACAACACTGTGCCTATAGGTAACAATATTGTACAGCAGTCTTATCTCCAGGGGATATGTGCCAAAAGCCCCAGTAGATGCCTGAAACTGCAGGTAGTACAGAACTCTATACAGTGTTTTCTCCTTTACGTACATACTTATGATAAAGTTTAATGTATAAATTAGGCACAGAGAGAGATTAACAATATATAGAGAAAGAAAGAAAGAAAGAAAGAAAGAAAGAAAGAAAGAAAGAAAGAAAGAAAGAAAGAAAGAAAGAAAGAAAGAAAGAATAAAATAGAACAGTTATAACAATAATATTGTAATAAAAGTTATGTGACTGTGGTTTCTCTCTCAGCAAACTAGCATGAATTTCTTTTTCCTTCTACACAATTTCATAGATAAAAGATTTGTTCTTACAACCGATCTTAGCAACCTCAACATACAATTATTTCCCTCCTTCTTAAGTTAAGAACTTGCATTCTTTTCACTTAAAGGAAGAACTTTATGGCTTCCCTTTGTCATATCCAAATTGCTTTAGGGCCGTTATTAAGTAAAATAAGGGTTACCTGAACACAAGCGCTGTGATACACAACAGTTGATCTGATAACCAAGATGGCTGCCAATGACTAACGGGAATACGGCGTGGATATGTCGAATGAAGAGATAATTTACATCCAGGGTGGATATCATGAGATTTCACCATGCTATTCAGAACAGCATGTAATTTAAAACATGAAAAATTTATTATTGGAATTTTTCATTTAATAATTTTGGAGCACAATTTTCTATAACTAAAATCGTGGGACATGCAATTGTAAGGGGATTATATTACACACTTAAAATTTTTGTTAAGAGGGTAGATCTCATGTTAAATGTTCCATGATTTTTAAAATCAAACAAAAAGCCTTATACATTGTCGGTTTATTATCTATTTAATTTGTTCAACATATGGATACTGAGTGCTTATCCTAAAGGAGGAATTTTAAGTGCAAGGATGCATGAGACCCATGTTTTATCTTCATGGAGTTAAAAAAAAGTTTTGCATTTTTTAAAAGACATGTTGTTAACAAATAGAGCAAATTCTTCAAGCATACATTGAACTTAAGAGAGTTTGATATTTCTTCAATATATTAAGTCCTAAAAAGTTTTCAAGCTGATCTTTGATGATGTGTTTAGTGATATGAGTGCATCTACACCTCTATAAGTGCTAAAATAAGTAGACATTTTTAAATATTTGCTATATTAATAAATAAAAAAACACATAGACTTTATGGAGCAAACATATTTAGAGGTCAGGACAGAACTGAGATAAAGACAGAGATTAGCAGCACTGAAAAGGTCTAGTAAAGTGGGGAAGAACGGGACTATCCACAGAACTTCATTTTAATGAAGTATGGATCAAGTTTCCATCCTAGCTATTTGTTTTAATTATCTACCTCTTTTAAAATATTGCTTATTTTTAAAACTTAAAATTTTCATTAAAATGCCAGAGTTTACCAAATCCAAAGAGGATTTGGGTGTTTTCTGGAAATATTTAATTATTTGCAAGAATTTATTGCCAAAATTATAGGGCAGATTTAAGACTTAATTCTACAAGCAACAAGTGTGAAAACAAGATTATTATAAAATTTGCTTTTAGAATATGGACCTTTCCTTCATTTTTTGAAACAAGGAAAAAAATTCAAGCAGGAATGCAATACCATCTTCCCAACTAACCAAAAGACTAATACTTCTCCAGAGTGAATAGCACTCATTTGACTGCATACCTTTACCTGAATAAATGTCATGTGAGCAGATGAGGGGAAAAGCCCTTTTCTTAGAGCTTTTAAAGGATGAGCATTTAACACTATAGATGACATTAGTGACCTAAGTAGTCTAAGCATTCTGGTCTCTCGGGAAATTTTAGAGTTCCTTGTTGATATTTTTCTGATAAAAGAAAAGCATAGCCTAGTGAAGAGAATTGTCTAATCTAATTGGCCAATTGAAGATGGTATTGAAGATGTTAGAAATCTTTTTGTGCTCTCCTATGTCGACAACTTGATCTGAGCCTTTTGATATGCTATGTACACACTTAGTCCTCCATAACATAAGACATTTGATATATTTTTATGCTCCTAAATTCTTTAGCCACTCATTCATTCAATCAATCAGAATCAGTGTACTCACAGTAAGGAAAGCTCCAAGAAATATAAAATATAAAATTAGGTATTTTCCCTTGAAGAGCTTATAGTCTCATTGGAGAGATTAGAGATAGAACATTTATAGATTTGTAACAAAATAGCATGGCAACCCAAGCGATATAAGAAAATAAATGATAAGGGCCAAAATTATAGGATAGAAAAAAATGAGTAAAACAGTACTCATTTGCCTATAAGTTAGAGAAAGATGAAGTTGCTGGGAGACAAATTGGTCATGGAAATTTCACAGTGAAGGAAATTCGACCTAGTCAGAAGGATAAAAGGATTTGAAGAAGCTAAAAAGAGGTGGAAGAACATATCTGAGAAAGAAATTTTTGTGAATAAAGACTCATAGACTTCTGCAAACCAATCAAAAGACACAGTAAAATTTTGTTGTCACTATTCCACTTTACTGGATCATATACAAAGCATCTAAAATAAGTTCATTAAATCGAAAAATTTACTAGTGAAAGTACAAGCAAGAAAGAACAGCACCAGAGCACAGCTTCTTTTTTGAAACTCACTCACATGCTTAAGTCCCTTAAAATTTAGCATATGTTAATACATTATCTTTCTAAAGGAAATAGATGAAAAACTGGGAAATCTGAACCAATTAGCTGCTGCCAAAGTCCCATTACATTCCAAAGCATTCACACTGTAGAAGTCCCTTCATACTTCAGCCGCACTACCTCAGCTGAAATTCTCTTTTTTTTCCCCTAGGCTTGGAGCATTGGCAAATTTATTTGCCAAAGATGGTGAGATGGGGGTGTTTGGGGTTAGCACCAAAGAAGATAATTCTTTAGATGAATTTTTTAATCCATTTATGTACCCAAAATAAAAACACAGAAATAGCATCCTAGACACATATGTTGAGCTCGGTTTTACTAGGCACTATTTTCTTTGACTTCGTGATCTTTTTTCCACAGAATCTTTCTGAATCAAGCTAAACACAATGCCCAGTTCTTAGTTTAAATTACTAAAGAAGTATACAGGTTGAAACAAATGAATCAAGTTGTGTTTATTTTGTAGTATCTAATTATATGGTATTAGGCACTATTTAGGAATACAGGAAAAGTGCTTAATTGGGGTAGGCTAAGACAACATACGAGACAATTAGAGAGCAATAAATTGCATTTACATAATTAAATGCCATAGTTGGTGTGGTTCAGACTAGAAAAACAGTCAGACAGCAGGAGTAATGATGAGAGTGTCCAAATGCTTAGATAAAAGGGCTTTATGGATTCTGGAGTACTACAAGCAAAGATAAAGAAAAAAAGAGAATGTTTGTGTCATTGTGTATATAATAACAAACAGACTAGTCTATGTAAAAGAGAGGGTATGTACCAGGAAAACGCACAAGAGCAAAGTACAGAGAGAAACTGCAGTATACTATAGGAGTTGTCAATCTAAGCCAGCAGCCTATTTTTGTAAATAAAGTGTTATAGGAAAAAAAGCCACCTTCATTAGTTTATAGTCTATGGCTGCTTTTACATAACAGTAGTGTTGAGACGTTGTGACGGAGACCCTAAGACCCACAGAGCCTAAAACTTAATTTATGATCTGGCCCTTGACAGGAAGAGTTTGCCAATCATTGTCATAGAACAAATATTTGGGAGGAAGAGAGGGAACAAACATGGGATTCCAGACTTCCAACAGATATGTTATATTTCCTTGCTGCCCCAGCCACACACATATAATACTTGGGTTCCACAGGTCTTCTGACAACGGACAGGCTATAGAAGACCTCAACAAATAGGCAGAGGGATTGAGAGTTGATGTAATGGAAAGTGGAAATTCGAAAATAGAAAAAATGATCAATCTGGAAGATGAATCAAGAATGAGAGCAGAATGGAAACCTGAAAGAAAGGCACCAGTTAAAATACTGCATAGATTGAGGCAGGGATTTTCATAAGAAATGGAGATGACGATTCAGAGAAACATTTCCAAAGATGCCTCAAGTCCTGGTGACAAATAATGTGGGAGGGGTCATTTAAGGGAAAAAACATTAGACTAGGAATAACAGAATTGGGTTGTAATTCCAGCTCTGCCATTTATTAGCAGTATCGTTAGCAAAAACACTTTACAGCTCTCCATTTATTCATAATAACACTAGGAAACTGGTAGAAACATTAATATGTACTATTTTTGAGTACCTACTGGGTGTCAAACACTGAGCAAAGGCATTTTACATATTTTCTCTAGTCCTCAAAAAAGGTTCCAAGATAGGAATTGCCAGGACCATTTCACAGATGAGGAAACCGAAGCCCAGAGAGGATGAATAAATTGTCTGATAAGACATAGCTAGGAAAGTAACAAAATAAGTTTCAAATTTAGGATTGGTCTCTTTCTGCATTAACGAGGATCATGTGGTGCAAATGTTCATTATATAAAGGATATATATAAAGGATAATCATAACTTTATTCTGGGAAATCCTGTATCATCTTTCTCTAAAGTATTTAGGTAGTTAGGACTTCTCTCCTTTATCCCTCTAAAACAGAGTTTATTAGTGCTTAACCTAATAAACATCCAAGTTGCCTTTGTGGTCAACTTGACTATGTTGTAGCCAGTAGATGTGGGTAGAAGTGATGTAAGCCACTTTCTATACCGAGCTCCTGGGAGGAAAAATCGACATACACAGTGCTTTATAGTTCCCAATGAGTAGGCTTTCATATATAAATTATCTCATTTAACTCTCACAGGTAATAAGAAATAGAATTAGCCATCAGAAACATGATTATAGATAAAGAATCTTAGTCACAACCAGATAGGATACTTTGATTATTCCGTAGGTAAGAGAATGACTCTGAGGCAATGTGTCTTTTATTTCTGTGTGTCAGCACCGCACCAGTGTCTGAAGCCACTCGCCCATTTATTAAATGAAGTTACTAACATTTGTATATAAACAGCATTTGAACTGGACACAAATAGGTTGTTCTTTGTAAATAATACAAGTAGTTCAGAAACTATTTAAAAGGTTAGCATAAAATCCCATTTTCATAGCTAACACATATTTTATCAATTTTTCCTTTCCTTAATATAAGTTTTTCAGTTTATAACCAATGTTAACTTTAATAGTTTTACATAGAAGGGCATAATTTTTCTCTTTCTCTTCTGATCCCAACCGTTTTCTTTTTTCTACTCAGTGACAACTTCAATAGTGAACCAGTCCCACCATTTCCATCCTATACTTGGCAGATCTGAGCCAACATCTTTTATGGTCCCTTTATCCTTATGTAATTTAAAAGGATACTGGGATCCCTCTTCTGGATCCATGTGGATATTTCAGAATGCTAAGGAAACTTAATTGAATTTAATCTTGGATCTCATTATTATAGTAGTAAATTGCTCAATCCTTTTGCTTATTCTCTGAATTGATTGTTTTTTTCTTTTTCCTTTTTTTTTTTTCCTCTTCCACTGGAATTTATAGAGAAAATGGTTTCAACTGAATCAGATAGCCTTGGTGTGACAACAAAAATTAAAATGAATGCTGAAAAAAAAATCAAAAGCTTTGCTCTTTGAGATATAATTTAGTGTCTGGCAGGAATAATTCAACAAAATTGTGTTCACTTCCTGATCACATAACTAAACAAACAATGAGGGGGAAGTCCTGCTGAGAGACATTTTCACATTAAAAGGTGCTAAAAATGGGCTAGATCTCCTCACAGCCCTGCTGGAGGCCTCCGTTCAATTTTTAGTCATTTCCTCTCTGTCTCCAGACTGGTTAGCAACTGGAGAGGCAGGAAAAAGAAAAAGAAAAAAAAAAAAAAAAGGAAAGGCTATACCTCTGTGCTGATCCACTTAGCAATTCAGGGAAAGAAAGGGAAGAAAATTTTGGCCCTTCCCATTTCCAGATAGTCACAGGGAGGGAAGCTAAAAGAGAGAAAGGGTAAATAGAAAAGATTAGAAATCTTCTTAAGACCCTTCTTAGGTAGAGCTCTAAAATAAGTCAGAATCTTACTCAGAGGTTCTGCATCAGAAGATCTATACAAATTAGGCCTTCATTGATGGCCAGAGCCTACAAGAAAGATGAAAATTAAATATGCTTAGACATACAGCATTAGGCATAGTCTCTTAAACTAAGCTATTGGTGCTACCCTTTTTAATCTTATGAAAATGATAAATACACAAACATCAGAGTCGCAGAGTCCTTCTATAAGTATTTATGCAGGCAGAACTTCCACTAGAAATACCATGTCCTCTGCATTAACAGTATTCATGTAACGACTGATTTATAAATAGTTTGAATGCCTGATATTGACCAGAAATTATATTAGAATGAGATATATAAAGATGGGTGAGACTTGCCCTTTGGAATTCACAGTCTAGGACAGGATTTCCCAACCGCGACACTATTGACATTTGGGGCAGAATAATTCTTCGTTGAGCTATCCTCTGCATTGTAGGATGTTTAGCAGTTTAGCAGCATCCTTGGCCTATACCCACTAGATGCCAGTAGCACTCTGCCTCAGTTGTGTTATCAAAATGTTGTGACAACTGAAAATGTCTCCAGACATTGCCAAATGTCCCCTGGAGGAGTGTGGGCAGAATTTCACAGCTGGTTGAGAAACACTGGTCTAAAAGGTGAGACAAGGTTTTATAGGCAAATAATCACAATGCAATGAGAAGGGCTAGAGTATGTAAGAAGTACTGTGGGAGCACTCAGAAGAAAGCAGCTAGATAACTTGAAGGGGAGGAGGAGAAAGATGAATGCCTCTATTTGTGTTAAGCACCCTCCAATGATCAAATATGTTAACAAGTGGATAATAATAATAAACAACACATAACACTTATTGAGCACTTTCTTTGTTTCATGCACTGTTCTAAACATTTTGCAGACATTAACTCATTGAATTCCCACAATGGCCCTATGAGATAGATTTCATGATTATCCTCATTTTATGATAAAGAAACAGGCATAGAGAGGTTAAGTAAGTTGGCCATTTACTGGCTCAGTAAATGGTAGAGCCTAGATTCAAAATCCAGGCGTATACCTTAATAAAGCTGATAAAAGGGGTGGGAGGCAGTCTGGCTTCAGCAAATTTTATTTTTAAACAATACAGGTAAGAAGACAAAGAGATTAGAACTCAAAAAAAAAATGATAAGCACCACCAATAGCGAGAAGACAGAGGAAAAAGGAAGCACATAAATTATAAACATCAAACTTGCTAAGAGACTAGACCCTTCCCTCAATTTATGAGGTCTCATTTTACACGATTCTTTCTTTTTCATTTCCATTATTGGCGATTACTCTTTCTAGAAAAAACAATAGCTTAGCTCAGCAACATGCAAAGAACTAATACTTACAATAATGATTCATTGGATGGTAAATAAAAAAGCATGGGTGACTACTGATGCTTTTTGAGATTGGTTATGCAATGTTTTACTGTAGAAGCTGAAAATTATATGGAGGAAAAATGTCTTCCTTTTAAAATACTTTTACTTTCATCCACACAATTTAGAACACCCAAATATAAAAGTTGTATATTTGCCACCACATGCAACTTCCTTGATCTAGCCTTTAGATCAAAGCATTATTTCCACCTTTAAGATAAATTATATTAAACAGAGTTGTAATAATATTTCTAATAAACTTGAAGATAATGAATCATAGTTACAAACCTGGAATAAATACACAATTTTAAGTCGTATCAAGAATATTGCTTTAGCTTTGAGTGATATAAACGCTTGCTGGAAAGCAATATGGGCAGAATGGTTGTACCAGGGAATATGGTTCCAACAACCGAAGAGTGACTAACTGGCATTAATTGATTAAATAAATTTTAAGAAGGCTCTGACAATTTGAATGCAGATGATATTAACCAATTACTGGTCGATCACGAAGTAACTGGTAATGAATTAATTCACTTAATATCTGAAGCCCATCCTGCTGATGAATACGCAGTAAACTTGAGCCAGTTTCATTCACTGCAGAAAATATTTACAAAGTTCTTCAACTGGCCACAAAATTGGAAACTGCAACTCTAGATATTGATCCAAACATTCAACAAGGTTTAGAATTTTGAAAAGATTTTTTTAAATGTTGCAGTGAATATCGAAGAATTTATGAAAACTTAGCAAAAGATGAGTTTGGAAAAAGATCATCTAAAAACATAAACATAAGTAATGAAATTGAAGTAGTACTTCCAAATATTTTGAGTGGTGAAGATAGTGACTCTGTGCCAATTAAGAAGATTGCTTTAGATTGCAGTACAGACACTGACATTGAATAAAATTTATTTTGATTTTTCTGAATTTTCATTAGCATTTTTTGTGAAAATATGTGAAATATTTTTATGACTTATATTGACCTATTTCTTTAGTATTTTTTTTATACTGGTGGATGCTTTTTACATGGTTTTCTTCCATGTAAAAAATAAATAAAGAACATGGAATGGATAATTTGTTTTGATTGAGGAATGGGTGTAGATCTTAATTATTTCCACCACAAAAAAAAATGATAATTGTGAGACATGATAGAGGTGCTAGTTAATGTTACAACGTAATCATATTGCCATATATAAATATACCACATCAAAATGTCATACACCTTAGGCTTACATGTTACATATATTTCAATTTTAAAAAGAAAAGAAAAAGAAAGCGTAAGCAAAAGAGAAGGGTATCAAAAATAGGCAATGCTTAACCACTTTAGGAAATTGTGCATTAGAGACATTATGACTAAAAGCAAATCAGGCCTGGGTTACGATTTGCATGTAAATTTGCACTTGCAAGGTTTATAGCTATAATACGGTTTAACTAGAGTATGGAACTGAAAACCAAAAAAAATCTACTAGGACAGCCCAATTTTCTGTACTTCTCAAGATGGGGTGTCTACAGCGTATATGGCAGTGTACTAAGGGATATATGAAGCTTTAGGATAAATATAGCTTATTTTAGAGTGTTCATTGTTTTGAAGGTTTAATATTTTACAAAAATAGAGCAGGTATATTGTAAATTTTACAATAGTTGTTAACCTCAAAGCTTTCAGGGAATTTTAAGTTTGCAATGTCACTGCAGGCTGTGCCCACCCCCCGCCTCTATAAGTACGCAAGCATCTTCTTTCTTCATTTAGGATCCATGAAAGAAAGAAATTGAGAATCTCATCCTAGAGTATGGTAAGCATTTTTGGATGGTGAAGTATTTTTATTAGAAATTGGAATTTAAAAGAGGTGTGCCATTGTCATATTTTTGGTTTAAACCAAGCCAACCAAGGAGGAATGCCATCAAGAACAGGCTTGTAACAGTTTTCATGACCAGTTTATGGTGCCAACTAGACAGCACATCTGCCTACATCAGCCTGGAACTGGCTGCTTGAGACGAGCATTCTAAGAAGAAATCAGAACCAAGTCTTGAACAAAGACATCTTCATCAGAGCATTGCCCTATTTAAGAAGCTCAAGATACAGTCCTGCCTATTATCACCTCTTATCTCAGGCCTTTGTATTTGTTCTTCCCTCAGAAGGCCTCAATTGCCTTCTGACTCTCTCCCTTACCTCCTTCAGGTCACTACACAAAGGCCACCTATACAGTGAGGCCTTCTCTACCCATCCTACTTAAATTAGACATTCTTCCCCTGTGTTGAATCCTTGCCTATGCCACCTACTACCATCTAACGGGTTGCATATTGTACTTGTTAATTTTTTTATTGTCTATCTTCCATCACTAGAATTTTAGCTCCATGAAAGTAGTAATTTTTGTCTGCTTTGTTCCCTACTGATATTCTCTAGCATCTAGTAAATATTTGTGGAGTAAATCAATTATATCACATAACTTTCACAGAGATTACATCTTGTAATGCTTCTCTTAGGTGTGAATCCTGCCATCAGTGTTGTCGATAATGATGATGAAAAATAACCTTACTCCAAGTGTCTTGGCTTGGGCTTCCATAACAAAATATCATAAACTGGTGGCTTAAACAACAGAAATTTATTTCTCATAGGTTTAGAGGCTCAAAGTCCAAGATCAGAGTGTCAACAAAGTTGGATTCCAGTGAAAGCCCTCTTGGTGTGTCCTCACCTGATAGAGGAAGGCTGGCTCTTCTCCTTTTATAAGGATACTAATCTCATTGCGTGGGCTCCACCCTCAGGACCTAATTTCCTCTCAAAGGCTGCAACTCCTAACACCGTTCTTTCTGTTGGTGGTTAGTGTTTCAACATATGAATTTGTCAGGGCACAAACATGCAGTCAATAACAAGAAGTATTCAATCTCACGTTAGTTCCCTTTCTAAAATGGTACTATCATCTTTTCTAGGTGAGGAAATTGAGGCTCAGTAAGGCAAATAACTTTCTTAAGGTCAGAGAATTAGGCATTAAACCCAGGTCTATCTGGCTCCAAGTTATGTGCTTATAAACTCAATGAATATTTTGTTTATAAAAATAATTATTAATATACTATTGTTATTCACACTTTCCATTGGAAACAAAGTGATTTTCATTCATTAACTCATTGATTCTCCCAACAGCCCCAGGAGGGAATTAGCAAATGTATCAGGCCCTCTACCCCTTATAAAGGATAAAACAGAGTCTGAGAGATTAAACGACTTGTCCAAGATCACATAACTAGAAAACAGAGATCAAGAGGTACTAGAAAGCTTGCTCCTACACTCTTGCTATCAACAGCTTTGGCCAAAATCATTCATTTGTATATCCAGGTGAAATGGCTCCCAAGTCTATCAATCTCATACAAGCTCGGGCTAAATTAGTGGGGTTTTCATAGATTTTAATTTTTTCCATTACGATATAAATATTTACATCTGAGCTGCTTATTCAGTCTCAGAAAATCTCTAAGTGACCAGACAGTTCTATATTTGAGTAAATAGGACCAGGGAAGTGGACCTAGCCCCAACATAATGCTTCGTAGAAGGTGGCAGGTAATGCGCTCCAGTTCCAGAGAGTGGCAGCAGTGAGAAAAAGACCAATCTCTTCAAAGTTGGACATAGGCACTTTTTCTGGAGCAATTTCTGGGAGCAGTTATAGAATGTCCTATACAAGCCAAGCAGTAATGGTGAGATAGGACAAACATTGGGTACATGAGTAAAACCCTGAAAGACTTCTGAGTACATTAGGGAAGGCAGACACTAAGAGAAACTGAGGCTGGATTTACTGCTAATGCAGGCCTTTGGGGACTTGAGTATTATGTTTGGATATTATCCTTTAGAACGCTGCTTAGGGGAGAGTACATTATTCAAGTCTCAAACTGTAACCTAAGAAAAGATCCACAACCCAGATCACATTGTATTTTGATTGACCGTTTACTTGTGTTCTCTGAAAATCTCACTCCCACCTAATATGTAAGTTCTTTAAAGGCCAACTGGGCTATTTCTCTTTGCATCTCAAGTACCTAACACATACTGACTATAAATATGATAAATATTTGTCAAATAAAATTAGAAAAACAAAATTTTATGTCATTTGTGTATATGTCTAAGTTCCTGCTATTAGCCAACTGTGAGCTTCCAAAAAAATACAGATTACTCTTTATTTTGTATTCCCAGCATCTAACACTGTGCATGATGCATCATACGCTTTCAAAAAATTTTTTAAATGACAGTTTGAATGGATGGATGGATGGATGGATGGATGGATGGATGGATGGATGGATGAATGGATGGGTGGATTTTGTATTTAGGGTTTCTTATCACAATTTTTCTCCTTAATGGTCTGTAACATTTTTAAAAGACATAACACACTTAGCACCCAGGTCATGGTTTCTAACACCACTATTCAATAAAAGGAATCAGCAATTCTTGGAGAAATTATTTTAGGCTAATTCTAGGGCTGAGACAGGGAACACACAAGGTGAGCCTGGAACATCTTGTGCATGGAAAAGTAGGGAAGTACTCAAAAAACTGATAAGATTTGTCAAAGGAACACAGGAGCCAAATGAAAAAGCCCACGATGACCAAAGTTAAGCAGCACAAAATAAGCAGCATTGCTTTATAACCCAAAGTATTAAGTAAATATTCAGAAGTCCTATGATAAAAATAAATGACTGAATAAATAAAATTAAAAATACATAAAAATTATTTTAAAATATTCCATGCTTAAGAATTCTAAACAATTTATATAGATCTCGACTCTCATGGTGCTGGAGCATAACGCCCACACCTTAAGTGTGGGCTGAGCACGATTACTTCCTTCTGAAAAGTACCATATGAAAAAGAGGGGGAAGTAGAATAATTTATAGTGGAGAAACATGACGAACTATGTCAACCAGGTAATCAAGGTTAACATCAATAAAAATGTCATGTCAGGGGTGGTGTAGTGGCTAGCATGTCTGCATTACACGCAGAAGGTCCTGGGTTCGCGCCCCAGGTGGAGCCACAGACCATACCCCACCTGCGCCAGGCCCTGGGTTCATGCCACAAGCATGTGCAGGGAGATTCCCAGCCTTCAGAGATCCAGTTCTTAAAAAAAGGGAGACAGCAGCATCCATAGGTCAGGGGTGGAAGTGGAGGGATGGGAATTAAAGGGTGGGGGGGACAATGTCACGTCAG